>JBAJHW010000016.1:6478833-7078833 GCA_037013535.1 Intellagama lesueurii | reverse complement strand
TGATTTCTGTCCTGCCTTTCCTCCAGGGAACTCAACATGGCATACATGCCTCCTCTTTTCCCCAGTTTATCCTCATATAAAGACCCTGTGAAGTAGCTCAGGCTGAGAAAGAATGACTTGCTCAGGGCCATACTGTAAGCTTTATGGCCTGAGCCTCAATTTTCCAGACCAAAATCTAACACTTTAACTACTATACCACACTTTCTCTCTCTCTCTCTTATAGTGTAAGGCAGCTGGTGGGAAATGCTACAATGCATGTGTAGTTTTTTTTTTTTTTAAACTACACTCTTCAACTTAAAAGGCTCCAATAATGGCTTACAAAAATCCATACACAGGGAGGATTCAACTTTTTGAAGATGAAGATATCAATATTATGGACAGCAGGTATAAAGACTCTGGATCTCCAGATGTTACTGAGTCTCAGTTCTTTAAAGTCCCACTCTGGATACCTAGTGGCTAGGGATTTTGGGAGTACACTCCAGTGTCTGCCAACCCAAAATTGGGAACCAGTGTACACCACCCTGAACTGGTTTATTCCAGTGCAACAGCAGAAATCCATTGACGCAGCTACTAGATAATCTATGCTTACAATATTGTAATCAGAATAGAATAAAACAGTTAACCATGATGCTTCATTTAATAAAGTTTAGAACAGGCAAAACATACATCACAATAAACTCTTGGCAGTGACTTTTCCAATGTAGGAGGAACCCAGGCTAAGATGATTGACATCTTTGTCTTATTTCTTCAAATAATAGAATATTGTTGCATGGTGCTCTAGAGAGCATGTGCAGATCAGATGGGCTCATGCTGCAGGTGGGTAAATATTAGTCAGGCACTAAGAGAAACTCATGATGGCAAGAGAAGCCTCTAACTGCTCTCCTCTCAACGCTTAAGAAAAATTCACTGTTAAGACAGTCGAGCCAGTTCCCTGGAGGCATGGTGTGTGGTGAACCTGTGCAATTCATGTCCACAAGAGGTAGTGATGGCTGCCAATTCAGGTAACTTTAAAAAAAGGATTAAATAAATCCATGGGCTTAAATCTAATTGCTGGAATAGACCTATTGAATCAGTTGCCAAATGGTGAGTCAACCACTTATGTAAAGCCCACTTATTCAATGGGTTTGCCGTAGCTGGGATAACTATTTGGATCCAGGCCATGGAGGTTGGAACTAGCAATAGCTAATCGTTAGAATGGCTGTATATCATTTCCAGTATTGGGGGCATTGACCTCTGTCTATCGGTTATTGTAGGGAATGCAAGAGGGAGAACACAGGTGTCTTCATGGCCTACCAATGGGCTTCTCAAGGATAATCCTTTGTTCAGAACCAGCAGGGTTCTTCTTCTTATGACAGTATCCTATATTTGTTGTCTGATCATCTTCAGGCAGTGGTTGGGCAGCAGATATTCAATTTTTCAATCTCATGTATTAAAGATGTCCTGGGCTCCTTCCAGCTATTTTTCTTTTTGTTGCAATTACAACTATAAAGCAAATGTTAAAACTACATTGGCCATGATAAGAATGCTGTCCTTCCCACTCTTTCCTTTTCCATATTAGGACAACTAAATGTCCCATAAATAGTGTCTGGGAGTATTAAAACAATCTAAACCTTGTGTGGGAGAACTCTCCAAGATATTTTGCAATGTGCGTAGCTACCTGGTGATCTACATGGCAGAATATGGATTTTAAACTCTCACATCCAAATAAACACCAAGAGGTTTACCCTCTTTTTGTCTCCTTGACAGTTCCATGTTAATTGGTAACGTGAAGGTTTAGTTGACCAAAGATAGGATCACGACAGTGACTAATCACTTGAGATATTTTGCATTTATTAAGCAGTGAACAAGCCCCCCTTCTCCCCATGTTTTAATTAATAAGTTAATAAAACAATGATGGTCTCCTGTGAACAGGAGATCATATTCTCTGCTCATTCGTTGCACTTCATTTAATGTAACTGAGCCATATATTAGAGTCTGCACATAAAGCTTTAATTTATTTAATGTCCTTTTTGAAGTTTTGTGAAGTATATTTAGGGATTCTTTGTGCTATTAATTGATTTCCAGAAATGAATGGGGATAGAATAAGGGAGAAAGACAGAGGCAGAAGGAGTGACACGCGGTGTGACATTTAAATACTACAAAAATAAAATGAAGCTACTGATCCTGTAGCAAATCAATTCAGCAAAAAGTCATGGACAAAAAGCCATTTTTGTCTAGTGCCTTAAACATCAGAGTGCTTGTGATTTGAATATATAGTATAGTTTCCAAGACAACAATCTGCTTTGAATAGACATGGGCACTTTGTATTAGTTTCCCTGGTGGCCCAATCCCGTCCCCCAGAACTGGCCAGGCCACTTAACGGGCTCGGAAAGGTGCTCGGCTCCATCATCACCGTCATTGCACCAATCTTGGTAGGACCCTGGCCAGCCCTTCCCCACCTCCCCACACAACCAAACAGTTCAGTGTGGAGGTGGAACAGGGAGTCTCCGATGATGGGGCCGAGCATGAATACAGGCACACGAATACGAAGTGCCCATGTCTAATGAAAACATCACTTTTTGGGGGAGGGGGAGGGGAGAAAATATTTCTTCTGAGAAGTCCAGGATGGAGAGTCTGGCTAGTGAACCAGTGACCCTTAAGAAATCTTGGTTTTTGTTCTTGCCAACAGAACTTTTTTTGGGAACAAGAAAGGAGGACCAAGGGAGATTTGAAATGCTATTTACCAGAGTTTAAATCTAAATCAGAAACCAATCCATGTTGCAAGGCAGATTTACTAAGAATAGCTTGATTCTAGCTGCATTCGGAAGATTTTATGGGACTAAATTCACCAGAACTATCAATAGGCACAAATAATTCATGCCTAGGATCCACAAGAAGGGAAGAAGGGAGGGATGACTTCCCCCTGTTTAATACTTCTAAGCATTGCATTGTTTTGCCAACGGATTTGACTGATAGTCTTATTCACTTTTAATAACCACAAACTTCACAACTCCTTCGAGATAATACTAGCTGGGTCCAACGTCATCAGGGTGTAACGGCCCTCCCTCTTCAGGCATATTACATTGGATAACCCAAACAATGACTCTGAGAATAATTGCAGGCAACCGGCCTTTTCTGCCTCCTGCAACAGCATAGTTGCTGAGATCAAGAAGTTACAATCTTATCATTTTAAGTAGTTGGAAGATTGATGAAAAAGTCAGCTGACAGGAGGGAGGAAGTTGCACAGGAGACTGGTAGGGCAAGAAGCAATTGCGATGAAGAAAGAGGAGCAAGATAAAAGTCTTATGAAATCACATGGACTGAAAAAGAGCGTGATTTTCTAAAGACCTTGGAAGAAACGTAGGTGATGAGCTGGACAGCCTGTTTGCAGATTGCTCTAGCTGAATTATGGGCTGTTCTGGAGATTAAGGAGGACTACAGGTCCAAAATGAATGCCAGAAGCCATTGGCTGTGTTGGTCTGTAGGTACTGGCAATCATCATCATCATCAAAAAAAGTAAATGCTGTGGATCTTAATATCTGCAGTTTAGGAACTGCAGCTGAGCTGGGGTGGGGTTGTGGAAAGGCTCATCCAATATTTATATGTACACACTAGAATATAATAATTTGTGGAGATAACTCATCTGATCTAAACTGAATGTACACATAATATGTATACACTAATTTAGTTGAATCTTTTTCCCCCTCCCCATAAGCATATGTTCTTTAAAAATACCTTTTTTTCCCCTTAAGAATAAAACAAGAAAAAGCTTGGAAACAAAATATTCCTTTAGTCATCATAGTTGATCCTCTAAGGAAAAGCTAAAATTCAGATAATCTTTTAAATTTTGATCCAGGATTGGGGGAAGTTTTTGCTGACGGTTTCAAGGAACACTTCAACACGACCAGCCCATCCCTTATACAGAAGCCGGTTGAACAGGCAGACAGTTTAAACTTTTAACCAAAGTGAGAGAAAACTATCCTCTGGTGGCACCTGAATACTGAAGTCCGACTTGAGTAGTAAAAGGCAGACTGGCTGACAACCATGCATAATTCAGTCTCCCAGTACTTGCTGGTGCTCATGCAGATTCCCCACTGCCAAATCAAAGAAATGCTGAAGTGTGGAAAAGTGACTTTTAAAGGGAGTACAATTCACTTTTCCCCTCCAGATATCTTGGAGTTTAGGTCTCCAGGTTGTTGAGTGTTTTAGGATTGCCAGGTCTCAGGGCGAAAGCTGAAGTCTCAGAGAATTGTTGTGCTTCTCTAGGTGGTGAGATAAATCTTGGGATGAGCAAGAGGACGTTTGATTTTGGGTGGACAGCCCAGACCATTTCACTCAAGGATCACTGTCTTGACATCAGGGTATTTAATATGTTGGTATTGTGCAGTGTTGTGCCCCAAAAAGCCAGGAATGAAAGAGAGGGAAGAGGGAAAATGAGAGTAGGCACAAGATCATACCACTTGGAACAAGGCAGAGCATCAGCACTGTGACTTGAGACCCTTCTTGTGGTGCAAAGGCCTGGGGAGGCTTCCTCAAGTCCCAGCAGGAGAGTAGAGCCTGAGAAAGCTTCCATGGGTACTGCTGGTCAGTTTGCGTTGTGTAGTATGTGAAGTGAACCCTAGCAGGAACAGTGGCAACTGCTGGAGTTGCTAAGTGTATTTAACTGCCTGCTAGGTGTAGCTATTCCTGGCATAGAGAGGACCGATGCCTACTACATATGTGTTAAAGGTGAGAATACTCTTTAAAAATGGTGGCTGCTTTAATTCAGAATTAGCATGGATGAATATACAGGGTACAAAACCAGAAGAGAAGACTCCCTGGAAAAGACCCTGATGTTGGGAAAGTGTGAAGGCAAGAGGAGAAGGGGACGACATAGGACGAGATGGTTGGACAGTGTCACTGAAGCGACCAACATGAATTTGACCCAACTCCGGGAGGCAGTGGAAGACAGGAGGAGGGCCTGGCGTGCTCTGGTCCATGAGGTCACGAAGAGTCGGACACGACTAAACGACTAAACAACAACAAAGTGCCCGTGGCCTGGCTACACTGATTCAGTTTGTCCAAAAGTTTTTTAAATTTTAATTCTTTCCATTCTGAATGGGAAGAAATTTGCAAATATTGGAGGACTTGTAACACAATGTAATTTAAACGAAATTGTCCTGTGTCCCTTGTTGTAGTCCTAAACTTTCTGGTGGGCACCAGGTGGCCCATCGCTTACTCTCTGTGTTGCACAGCCGCAGCCATACTGTAGCTGTGTAACTCTGAGCCCTTAAAATCAACGTAGGTGCGGTACAACAGCTTGCATTCCTACATGATGCTTTGAACAGGCAGTGACAGCATTTCTGTGTGACGAGAAAAGGTCGAGTTTTAAAAACAACATACCAAGGTGCTGTTTTTAGGAGAATGTCCTTCTTTCCATAATCCAGTGGGTTGTGTTTAATTCAATGTGTTCTCGCTCTCCTGCTCTTCACCGCCTCTCCCCAGAGCTAAATGGCCAAGGCAGGACAATCTGTTTCTCTTGACCCATTTTTTGTCTCTCTCTTTCATACACACACACACATACACATACACAAACACTTCTCTATTAAACTGCAAAGCAGAAGAGTGTTGCCAAGGAATACAAGGTGGATTTTTGTTTTTACAAAAAGCAAAACCAGAAGGGACAGTGTTTCCACACAAGCAGAGAAAGTGAGAAAATATAAAAGAGTTGGGTGCCCTCCTTCAGATTTGGAGTTTTTTTCACAGCCAGTCTTGCATAGCTACAGTGCCTAGTAAATGCCTAGCTTTAAGAGCCAAATTCAATATTAGAAAACGTCTAGTGGGCTACATGCAATGTCTTCTTGTGTTTCAAAATCTGTCTACCTCCAGTGAGGCATGGATGGGGCTTGGAAGCCTTCAAAAATGGGGCTGCAGGCTGTACTTTGACCACCTCTGGATCAGCGAGTCTACTATGCTATTCACCAAGTAGGCAACCATTTCTCTGCAGGCTGACCGCCAGCGGGACATGAAGGTGCGGCATTCTCCCTTTGAGCCTGATACAGATGGTTGTAATGCCTCTGATATTGGAGGTGATGTCTCTAGCCCTACTAACAAGATGTTATTCATTCATTCATTCATTCATTCACTCACTCACTCACTCACAGGAGGGGAAAGCAGATGTGCTACTTCCCCCTCCTGAATTATTTCAGGAGAGCCCCATGGGACAGTGGTTAAACTGCAATGCTGTTGTCAAGACTCTGCTCATGATCTGAGTTTGATCCTAACAGATTCAGGTGGCCAGCTCAAGGTTGACTCAGCCTTCTATCCTTCTGAAATGAGTAAAATGAGTATCCAGTTGCTGGAGAGTGAAGTGTCGTTTGCATAATTATGTTGTAAACTCCCCAGAGAGTGCTTTAGCGCTGTGGGTGGTATGTAAATTAAAACAGCAACAACGTTTCACTTGCTCCTGTACAGTGCCGCTGATTTAAAAGGAAGTGTGAAATTTTGGCAAGCTTGTCAATCGATACTTTGTTTATTCACTTTCTGGGTAACCTATAGCGTTGTTAAAAGATAACTTGATTGAAGAAATGAGAGAACTGTGTCAGTACTGCTTCCAGGGCCCTGGGTTTGGAGAATCTCTGGGAGATCCATTCTAAGGATCACTGGCTGGTCTTACATTGGGTGGCCATTTATATATAACAAAAAAACAAGCATAAAAGAGGAAACTGTTTTGAATTAAATTCCACATGCTAATTCAGATGTAGAGAGCCAGAATCAGAGACTACTTTTATAATTCAAACAGTATTTTTAGTTCCTCTCTCCTGCCTGGGGAAGAAGGTGCTGTTTGCTGTGGATGACGGTCAATCTCAAGGTTCCTGATCTCCCTTATTTGGGTTCTTTTACTGGTAAAAACTTGGACTGAGTGACCCTTCAAAGTGAGCCCCCCTCCAGACAGATGGTTGTTCTCTGACAGTTCGTTTTACGGAGGACTGCCCTCCATAAAAGAAGGCACATGGCGATGCTAACCTCACATGAGAGCTTCAAACTGGGTCAAACAGGCAGGTTTCAGTCTGAAGTTCCCCCATGCATTGTTCAGTATTCAGCCTTTCTTGTGAAGGGTTAAAAGCAAGACAGAGTTTGTCAATGAACCTTGCAGCCTGTTTGCATGCCTGTCACAATCCACTTGTGGGTTTTTTAATCAGCCTCCTGCTTAGAAAGTGTTAATCATCATAGGAAAAAAATAAATAAATTACAACCGAACCAAAACTCCTGCACTGGCTTCTTTCTGAGAGCCCCCTCCATTTCCCTCCCCCCCCCCCAGCTCCAGCTTTGTGCATCGCAGAGGTTCACATAACATCAAGAACGAAGGAGAGAAGGGCTGCTGACAGTGACTCCTCAGTGGCTGAGCTAATAAATGGGATGAAATTTAAACTACCATCTTATACAGAGCTGACTCTGGCTCATGAGCTCCAGCAAGAGAAAGCTAGCAAGGAAGAGAAAGATAATGCAGGATATTTTTATTCTAAG
Organism: Intellagama lesueurii; assembly: GCA_037013535.1. NCBI lineage: Eukaryota > Metazoa > Chordata > Lepidosauria > Squamata > Agamidae > Intellagama > Intellagama lesueurii. Next base: position 7,071,348 of record JBAJHW010000016.1, on the reverse strand, counting down.
CTAAGCAACTGAACAACAACAAAAAGTCTTATCTTTAAGAAGACAATGGATTTAGGAATGCTACCACAGAAGCACAGTAGGTGGACTTTATCTTTCTTACAGAAGATTTCTGAAAAAAAATTAATCTATATATTTTTTCTCCATTCAGAAGGCTGCAAGTAAACTAGGGCAGACTTATTCTCTCTTGGTTTGGTTGTGGTTGGTAGCAACAGTTATATATTCCATTTGGTTAAAAGTATGTGTGCAGTCATTGCTCTCTCTGTTCTGTTTGGTAATTAGTGTCGTTAACACGTGAGCTGGTTTGCCTGGAAAAAATGATCAGAAATGGATAGTTGCTTCCTAAATTGATTACTCTCAGAAGATGCAGTTTCCTTCTTTATTGTTTTAATGAATAGTCTCCAGATTTTTTAAAAAAATATTCTGATAATTAGCGTAACATTCATCAGCAGGAAGTAGGAAATAATGTAAGCTTGAAATACAAAACAGAAACATTTGGACTTTGGAGAAAAAGGAACCTAGTTCTGATTTTGGACAGTGCTAGAGCATTCCTAGCTGGCTGGGTAGCTCAGTGGTTTAGGTATTTGGCTACAGATCCAGGGGTTGGGAGTTTAGTTCCTCACTGTGCCTCCTTGACAGGGGCTGTATTTGATGATCAATACGGTCCCTTCCAGCTTCTGTTCTAAGATTACAGCCATCTGCTGGATGGCTCTGTGGTCTAGGTTTTTGGCTGCAGAGCCAGAGGTTGGGAGTTCAGTTCCCCACTGTTACTCTAGGGGGAAGAGCCAGCCTGTGTAGCCTTAGGCAAGCTGCGCAGCCCCAGGGATCCCCTCCAGAAGAAGAGAATGGCAAACCACTTCTGAGCATCCTCTACCTGGAAAAGCCTGGAAAGGGTCACCATGAATTAGCATTGACTTGATGGCAGATGATGATGCTGATGATTAGAGCATTCCTAGATGCTGTTAATGTAGCATCTTTGCGGCACATCTTGCAAACTTTACCTACAGGAGAAGTAACACTGTAACTGTGAATAAGAGCTATGCTGAACAACGGGGTAGGAAGTATTCATGCCTGATTTTAGAGCATCACCGGTTTTCGTGTAGTGGGGGGCATCTCTCATGCATTTTGCTGGAACTTTGTTCAAACAGGTGATGATGATTCTTTGTGATGGTTTGAATTGCGTTTCCCCCCCAGTAAGTTATTGCACATACTGACTTAGATAAATAGTAAGTAAATGCCTTGAACGTTAGGTCAGGTTTCTTCTCCAGTGAAAGAGAGAGAAGGAGAGAGAAGGAGTGTATATGAGATATACAGAGAGGGAGAAAAAGGAAGAGAAAAAGTGTGTTTTGTGTGATATACACATATAACGCCACCTATCCATCTCTCATCCTGCAAATGTTGTCAGGAATAAATCTGTGCAATCTTTTGGAGGCAGCTTTTAAAAGCATCAGGCATGATACAGGTAGTGATAATTAGCACCAGGAGTGACTGACAGGTAAAACTGTAGCTGCGATAAAGACAGAACACATCAGAGGAGGGGGAAGCAATGAGGCTGCAGACAGGCAAGCCCAACATCGCTTTAGCAAGGTAGAGTCTATGGGCCCCAGAGGGTGCATCTGCAGTGAGGTGTCAGAACAGTTCATAACAGTTAGAACAGTTCACGGTTGTGCTTCGCGTGGCTGGGCATGTGAGGGCAATAGGATAATTCTCCCCACAAATATGTGCAGTTTAATTTTCTGCTAAAGTTTTGAACAAAAGTGACACTCAAACAAAGCTTGGAGGTTCTTTTTCAGGGCAGGTAAGGAACATTTTAGGAATCTTGCAGCAACTGTTTTGGTAAGATCAGTGAGAATATTTTGGGAGGTGGAGAAAAGGACTGAACACCGCTGTTTAAATCATCTCTTTAGTTGATTCCTAATTAGGGCTCATTGAAAAAGTCAACTTGTGTCTGGATTGTACCACTTCAGACTGTGGGAATAGCCCCCTCCCCAATGCCTGTCAGGATGAAGCAGGGGGCTCGAATGAGCAAATGTATGTCTCTTCAGTTGTTGCATTGCATTTTACAGTGTGGTTGTCATTGTGAAGACATGCCTCAAAGAGTGGAGATTTGAGTTGGCATTGCTCCCCCTCCTTTTGTGCTGCCTGTTGGAAGCAGCGATAAATTGTCCAGGGCCTCAATCCAATCACCTGGCTCCTAAATTAAATCTAGTTGCCTAGTTCCTAAGTCCAAATCCCTAACACAAGTAGACCCATTGAATCAACTGCTGGATGGTCACTCAAGATCTGTGTACTGTAAATCCTGATTGTTGTTCTCCAGCTGGAACAATGAGTTGGGTTTAGGCCAAAGTGTATTGCTGCTGCCCTGAGCTGAACAATCGTAGCACAAATTGATGAACGCATCTCCCCCAGTGCAGCACATCTCATACAACTGTCAGTTCAGTGGGTCATGTACTTACCTAAATGTGAACCTGTGCACCAATGGTAGAAGTCAGGAATAAAGCAGAGCTGTATTGCACAGCCAAGAGGACTCATCCGGTTTCGTGCTGTCCCACCTCTGTGAGATGTAATATATTCTCTGGTGCTTAGTGTCCATTGAGGCACACCTCCGCCCACCCTACAGATTAATAGATCAGGCGAATGGCTTTAAAGATCTTCATGTGCACATTCTTCTCTTTCGCTATAAATGCCAAGGGCAAAGGAGCATTCAAGATTATTTATATATCTACAGAGCAGAACTCCCCAAAGATCAAGCAAAAATAAAATCTCTCTTTTTTAGTTAAGAACCTGATGCGCTAGTCAGAGTGTCTCAGGACCATAAGTTCTACTATTATGAACAAACACATGGAAAATAGAGACTTCTGTAGATACTTTGGGTTGCTTTTCGGTGGTTACAGGCATGGCTAGATGGGTAAATTTAATATATATGAGGTGTGCCAGAGTCCTTTTTCTATAAGATGTGCAAGACTAGTGTGGATTTTTGTGATTTCTGTTGTAGAGATAACAAAAGGGACCCACAATTAAAGACTGCAGCCATATCTCTGCTGCTTAGGGTTCCTCTCACTGCCCACTGCATGCATATTTTGTTCTCCCATTTCCTTTCCTGCTTCTTAACTCAGCATTCAGCTTTGCATGCCGAATCCTCTTTTGGCCATTTTGGTCTCCATTTCATTAAAAACAAAACACACTTAGGCATTCTTATTCTGCTCATAAATAAATATTTAAATACAAATTTTCATGCAGTTTTTTTTTTTAAAAGCCCAGCACTCAGATTTTCATGCAGATTAACAACAACAACAACCCAGCACCCAGATTTATGTGGAAACAGGACAGAACAGACTTATAAGGCTATCCTTAGTAAGAACACTTTATCAGTAAGCTTTTGCTGACTGGAAAAGACCCACAAGTGTAATAACATGAGATCATGCTACTCTTGTAATTGTTACCACTGGCAACCAGAGGGCAGGTTTTCTTCATAGAGATCACCATGTGAGTAAGTGTCACCGATCTGTGTTAACTGCACAGGCAGGGCCTTCTGTGCAGCAGAAATACAATAAGATGCTGGCCAGTATGTGTAAATCAATAATAATGATGATAATTCTCCTGGACACCAGTCCGATGTGTTTGTGACTCGTTATTATGGGAGCCACTAAATCTATTGTCACATTATTCATTAAAAAAACAAACTTTGGACCTTTGCTTTTGAACTAGTTCATTTTCAATTCCAAGTTCATTTTCCATTCCATTAAAAAAATCCTTGCCTTTCACTGTGGGTCTGGTTTGCTGATTCTACTGGCTGAAATTCTGGTGTGTAGTGTTGGAAGTTGGTTCATATTTTTAAGAGCACCGACCTCTTGCACTTACAGGATTTGTATTTAGATGTGAGCAGTTTCCTTTTACATTCTCTCTACAGTTCTTTGCTCAAACATTGTGTGCAAAAATGTGCATATTTTTTGAAAATGGCACACAAAAATACATATATGCAAATGTTTAGAACAAGAAGTATACTAGGGAAAGATGCATGTGGAATGTGTATGCTAGCTAGACTTGTATGGAAAAATAATTGAATATTTGTGCAGTAAAAAAAATAGAATGGCGTAGATGGTAGACATTGCTGAGTAACTGACTCAGACTGATTTGTGCATCGCTAGTGTCTTTACGGGATTCCCAGTGTGATGTAGTGGATCGAGTGACAGAATAGGAATTCTGGAGATTGGGGTTTGAATCCCCGCTCAGCCATGGAAACTAACTGAGGGAGTGGAACTGGTAAAACCACTCCTTAAATATCTTACTTACCCTGGAAGCCTTATTAGGGTTGCTATAAGTGGGTTCTGACATACAGACTCTACAGTGTTTGTACAGAGTAGAATAGCTCAGTGGGTTGGAGTTTCTGTCTGTGGAGCCAAGGGCTGGGAGTTTGAATCCCCAATGTGCTATTCCTCATGAATGGGGACAGCCAATGGGGGTTCTTTGCCTAGCCACCTGTGCAGCCTCAGGCAGTGATCCCATAGGACCACCAAAGGGAGAGACTGGCAAGCCACATCTGAATACTTTATAGTGAAAAAAAAAGCTTGGTGGGTTTCCGTAAGTCAGAAATGACTTGTCAACACACAGTAATTATTGTTAGCATTCATACGCACACAACTAATGTGCTCTGGAAGATCCTACTTTCTTCTGAAACAGTGCCCTGTCCCCCAGAGTCTTTAAACAGTAAATTGTTCCTCTCAGTTTTCTGTCATTTTTTCAGCCTTTTGGTCTGAGTAGTTGGGGGCAATGTCATTTGGGTCCCAGGGACTGTACTTGCTTCACCCTAGTTTGTTTGTGGAGTGCAGACAGGTATGTAAACAGTGGAGATATACCAACAAAGGCTTCTGTTCATCTGCTCCATATCACCGTGCTTGCAGCAAGTGCTCCATGGATATCTCTGATGCTTCCTAGAAGAAGGATGATGTGCTAATTTTCTTTCCTGTATTAACATGGTAATGACTGCATTTGGAGCCTCATTTAGCAATAAGGGGGGAGAGGGAGAGAAGAGAAAGAAGATGAGAAATATTACTTGCGCGATTGTTTCTGCACAAAATCAGTCCCCTTTATTTCTGTGGCCTTTTGACCCCTGGACACCAGCAATCCCAAAGGAGGAGAAGAAGAATTCCACAGTGGAGAGAAAAGAAAAAGTCCTCAGCAGGTATTTCAGGCATGTACGTAGTCCAACTGTCACAGGGTCTTCTATGAGTAAAGTGTGCTTCATTGTTGATCCAGTGTAAGTTTTGTCTTTGTAGATCTAGAGAATTCGTCCAGATCCTTTTCGTTGTATTCAAATAAGATATAGGCCTAGTGAAATGTCTTTCATTCTTAATTGCTCTATGGATTTTTTTTTCTGCCCAGCATCTCACTCCTCCTGCATTGAGCTGAAACAAACTAAAATCATTTCTAAATTTAATTATTGAAGTGGGAGTTGCACAGTTTTTTTTATTGCAGCTGATGGTTTCCTCCATTCACTGGATTTTACCCTCTTTATTTCAAAGATGAGCACCTTACAACCTCCTACAACTGAGGGAGTGCAATTTCTATCACCTCTACACCCATAGGCAATGAAGGATGATGGGAGCTGTATTTGAGCAACCTCTGGGGGCTTACAAGGTACCCCTGCCTCTTCTCCAATGACAATTAAGAGTTTCCTCAGGAATGTTTCCAGTGGGGTAGGCCAGGTTGCGTAGTGGTGTGGTAGCATAAATTCTGTATATAGCACTTGTCGTTACAGCACAATACGTCTGTCCATGTACATTAAAGATCGGGGGGCAACCCTTTCCCCAAAACATGTGGACACCCATGCTGAGAGATGGTATAGTACTGTGTCTAAGAGACTGAGTTAAAAATAATAACTTCTCTTGCACCCATGCTCCCATGCAAAATATGGGAGTAACAATGGCCACAATCCTATTGTGTAGCTATGCATATACAACTCAAGGTTGCATCTGTAGTAGTTATGATAGGCCTGAGATTAAAATGCTGTCCACAGAGTACTTTTGCCTGGACGTTGCACAATTGGTCATGCTGGGGAACATGTGACCAATTGTATAATTGTAAGGTTCCCAACAGACAGTGCTGTACAAAAGACTGTTACTACTACAGCTGATATTATTATTGAAGGTAATGGAAAGTACAGTTTCAAAGTGTAGTTGACTTAGATACAGATCTATTCATTTGTGGCTATAGGCTAAAGAAGGAACAGGGGGTATCTGCTTTGGTGAAACATTTGGGTCAGGTATCCTATTGAATGGGACAATGCCAGGGATGCCCCATGGCTGCTACAGCACAGGGACGGGAAATGTGTGGGTCTCTAGCAGTTGGGAAACTGCAGTTCCCACCACTGGCTATACTAACTGGGGCTGATGGAAGTTGCCATTCAATATTTATTTATTTAAAACATTTATACCGCACCTTTCTTTTCAATAGGGCTCAATAACAATAATGTCTGGAGGACCACTGTTCCATAACCCTTTTATGCTGACTGGGAAATCTTTCCAATAAGCACATTCTGAGCTTTTCAGGGTCAACCTAGATGGTATGGGGCATACGTATTCCATTTGAGTAATCCATTTTTCTTCCAAGAATAGGATTTCCTCAATGTGCTTCAGCAGCTAGACTTGCTAATCCCTTTCTATGACCAGTGATAAAACAAAGTACACTAAATACTAGATACAAAGGTGAGAGAAATCACCTATGATGACAGGCAGATATCTTTCACCACTTGAGAGAGTCCCTCTGCAAAAAACAAAAACAAACAAACAAAACCGTGCTGAACCTATCATCCAATTTGTTGCTTGACATCAAAAATGACATCAAAAACGAACAAGCAAACAACAAAAACCCAACCATTGCCATACAAAACTTATCAGAGCTAGGTGGTAAGATTCACTCTTAAGCCATGAGTTGGAGTGAAAGGAAGTCCATGAAGTGAATTTGACCCTCGGCTTTTGTCCCAGGATGTTTTCCACCCTGACGCTGAGCTCGTCAATTCTACCAGCTCCTCAGTAGCAATGACTGGCAATCAGTTCAGGACAGAAATGCTTCCTCAGACAATGCATGATTCATGTAACTGGGGAGGGTGTGATGGTTACTGTCTGTCTATCTGACTGACTGACTGTTTGATTGCACTCATAAAATGCCCACTAACTAGAGGTCTGTGGGTGGTGTATAGTCTTAAAAATATGAACTACAACAATAGTACAGTCAAACAATGGTTAAGGCAGCAGAATGTGAAACCAAGATAAGACCAGCAGGAGAAAGGTAATGTGTTGCAATAGAAGGGATGTAAAAAGATGTAAAAATCTAAAACTGTTCTTAAACTGCTCAGGAAAACAATAAACTCTTCACCTGGTGCTCCAAAGATTACAAATCTTCTCGGAGAGGGTATTCCACAGGTGGGTGTCCCCACTCAAAAATTTCTCATTTGTAATGGTCAAACCTCCTTCATAAATTTGTCTGATCCTCTGAGCAGAGTACAGAGGGTAGCTTGCAATGAGGCCAACCCTGTATTCCCCACATCTGTTCAGAGTCCAGCGTCCAGAGAATTCACTTTGGAATTGGGTGCACACTTTACAGGAGCTATTGGGTCTGCAGAGGCTTATTCCCCGAAGAGATTCAGCACCTTGGATAGCTCCTGGAACATTTAGACTTCTAGCCAGGCACAGAATTACTTTCCCGTGAAATTGGGGTCATCAGCGTTTGTTGCAATTACACCCATGCCGTAGGTAAAGAAGTTAAAAATGCAAAACAGGACTTGGCCTCAACACACCCTCTTGGGGAGTGGCTGCTATCTGGGGCAACTTAAGAACAACCATGGATCTTTGTGGCTACTGGTGTTGAAATGAGACCCACTCCCTCACCTAATCAGAATCCTACTGGTTATTTATGTGAATCCTGTACCAGTTCACTGCACAAGTAGACCAATCACACTCCATAAGAAGGCAGGTCCCAGTCAGATACTGGCTAGCCAAACAAGCCCATACCTGTTTGGTATGTGCTGGGCAGTCTATAATCTTGGACAGAGCTATCTCTGATAATCTCCATTCCCCTGTGGTGTTTAGTAGCTAAATTTGCTTTCCTGTGTTAGGCTGCAGCTGTAGAGTCACCGAAGAACTGCGGTGAAGCCCTTCTCTGCTCTGTTGCCCATTTGGCTTTTTTAAAGCATAAAAATATGGTAAATTATTCCATACTGCAAAGGAGTCGTGTCATTATGACACATTGTTTAAAATAATTGTACCTCCTTTTCCCTTTGCACCATGACCCCTTCCTATATCCTGCTTTCTTTGCACATGTGGTGTCTCTCTAAAATGAACATTCTCCTCTGTTGTACTACACAGATCTTTCATACACACTCACGTGCATGCGCACATGATTCAAGAGAAGCCTGCTACTTGCTACCATTTTAATTTTAGAAAAGCAAGAGGGAGCTTCTTTTTTTTCTTTGCAATTGTGCAAATTACATAATGCACAATGAAGCTAAATATAATCTGCAGCCTCTCAGTCGTCTCTGAATGTGACATGCGCATGCATGCAGACACACACACATCTCTACAACTCCAGGTACTATTTTTCTTCCCATGCATAGTCCTCCTTGTGTGTGTGTGTGTTTGCTCTGTATTGATGGAAGTTAAAGGATCAGAATTCTTACAGTAAAAGGTTCAAAGTCCTTACAGTCATCTACAGAGAAAGCTTATACTCCCTGGGGAACAAGTAAATCTCCAGTCCTTCTCACTTCTAATTTGCCTTGACAGTTGTTCACAGAAAGCTCTTCTCCTCCCCAAATACATACACATATGTGTGTGTGAGTACACACACATAGTGAAGTAATGATTGAGACCATGGTAGGCATTCCTAATATACGCAGCACAAGGCTGACAGAAAGCAATCAATCCTGCCCTAATTTTCTGGTGAATAAATTTGTCGTCTCCCCAACCTTGTGAAAATAAAATAAGGAATTGGCTCTCAACAGGGGAGAAGGCATTGGGCAGCTGTTTTCAGACCCTGATGAGGGTTATATCTGTAATAAGAAAAAAGTCATCACTGGTAGAAGCTTTGTCTTTAGGAGGATAATAATCCTCCATTTCATCTCCCTTCTTCCCCCCTCCCGTTCCTCCAGAATTAATGTAGTTTTTGTTTAAAAAAAAAAAGCATGGGCAAACCAGTCATGATGCTGAAAGGCCAGTGACATTATTGGGAAGTTACTGTGCTTGCTAGCCTATTTTGCATTATTTGTATCACTTCATGTGTGTGTCATTCTGGAGTTTCATTAGTGGCTTTTTTCCCAGAGTGTGAAGTAAAAGGAGAGAGAGAGAGAGAGAGAGAGAGGGAGAGAGATCGTGTTAGCATGTCTTGCTGGTGATGTTCAAAGTTTCTGTAACTGCTGAAATACTGGCTACATCTAGATCATCATTGAAGTGAACATTTGCCAAGGGAAACCAGCTGAAGCTTGGTGGTATAGCATATGCTTTGCAAAGGCTAGGAAAGTTCCTTTTTATTTTTTATTTTTACTACAACTCCCAGAATGCTTCCACCAACTTGACAACACAGTTCAAAAAAGTCACTTTTCTAAGCAGTGATGCTTTGTATGAAGTAAGTCCCCAACATGTTAAGGGTAGGTCTTCCATCAGAAACTGGAAGAGACATTTTCCATTAATGGTTTTATTTTGTATAGGCCATACCATTGTTGATTCGGGTGCATGCTTTGCATGCAAGTGGTCCCAGATTCAGCTCCCAGCATCTCCAGGTATTAAACCTGTGAAAGAGCCCTGCTTGGAAAGTTACTGCTAAGTCAGATGTATTAGATGGACCAAAGTTTCACCTGGCATAAGGAGGTTCCTAGGATTTGAATTATCATGCAGGGACGCATCTTCCAAAATTTCACAGATGGGATATGCATGTGAATTTGTAAGTGGTGTGGCTGAGCAGCATGACCAAGAGGGTGTAAATGAGCTATTAAAGGAAGGAGCTGAGGGTATAGCCAGTCGTAGCTATAGTCAAAAGAAAAAAATTATTAATGAAAAAAGAGCATACAAAACCACACTGTTTTAAACACTGAAAGGTTTTGGATTTGCAAATTGCATTTTGGAAAGCCAAAACAAATTGGGTGAGAATAAAGCAGGTAGTCTGATAATTGACAGACTGTCATCTGATTTAATGGGGAAAGTTAGAGCAAACAGCAGTAATAGTGGGGAAAGAAGCAAAGCATTTTTTTTCAGAGATAAAGACTGAATATTTTATTAAATGAGAAAATATACTAGTTTAACTTTCTTTATCCTATTTAATTTTTCATCACTATACCTATTCTCATCCATGCTTGTTCTACTGCTTGTTAATGACTAAACGACTACAGTTGAGTTGACCAAAGTTTTTACATTTTTCGTTTTAATTCCCTCTCTTTTCATTGACTGCACCCTGCCGCTGAAGTGTGCATATAATCAATGAGGCAACATTCTATGTATCTAGTGGAGTGGGCGAAAGTTCGTTGGTTTTTAAGGCGCTAAAAGAATCTTTGATTGGTTTAGATTTGGTTTTTTTGCAGCAACACACTACCTCTCTCACCACACTGAAAGGTGTTCTTTTGTTTAAGAAATACAAGAAGGCGCAAGTTAAATGTGGGAGTCCCATCCTATATTACAGACCACAAGCCCTAGACCCCATTTAGAACATGGCGTGGTCTGTAACGGCCAAGTCTAAATGTGCAGTATGTTTGACTTATCACAGCATTCGTGCTGGGTGAACCCTATGCTTAGCAGCTTCTTGTTTTTGAGGTCTGATTATCATATTTCCTTTATCATCTTCCTTCTTCAAATTCTTATGTGGCTCTTGGATAGTTCCTTATGTACCCAATGCTATGAGGAATCAATAGCAGAACGTTTAGAGGAAATCATGTTACCAAGTGAAAAATACCAAAGTCAAGTGATGTTGATGAACTTGCCGGAGGAAAAATAAAGGATTTAGGCTTTGGTGGATTAACAGGAGGATAGATTTGTGTGGGAAGAAATATATGGAAATGATTAGCTAAGGTCAGTTTGAGTCTGCCTGAACTAATCCTTTGAGGGAAACCTGGTTTAGACGCCTCTCTTGAGGCCAGCAATCCATCATTCCTAGTCCACATTTAGAGGAACATGACTTGGTCCATTTTCTATTTAACCTGTATGAACTCCTCAGGTTTTTCCTTTCCTAAAAGATCCTGGATGTGGAATCTAAAGGCTTATTATTGGAAACCACTTAGGTGATGATAAAAGGCTTGTCTGAATCTGTCCTATCGCCGAGCTGCACAGGCAACCTGTTTCCATGGGCTGAATGTAGTTTCCAAGAAGTTATTTAGGCCATGTTCCAGAGATGAGTGCATGTAACTAAGCCTCAAGAGAGATATTTCCACCCTTTGTATTGAGTGTGATGGTGATGGGTGGGTGGGGACATTGCTTGGAAGCACCCTTTGGTGTTTTTTTTTTGTAACAAATAGTGTAAATAACAATTATAAAGTTTCCTTCTATGTATAAGTAACATCTAAGTTAGTTGAGTGTAATGAGTAACATGTAGTTAGTTTCACAACATGTTAATATCACACAATATAATGGGTATCTGCCATGAATTTTTGGGACTCTGACCTACAGTCCCTATAATTTTTTCAGCAGTATGATGCACAGCCTGAGGAAGTGGGATATTTACCCATGAAAGTTTGAAATTTGTGTAATTTTTTAGTAGTTTAAAAAAGCTATCATCTAACTCATGCATTTGTGTAATTCTGAACCAAACAACCTAATTTTCTACACAATATAATGAATTAATCATGTGATCAGAAAAAATGATAATGCTAATTCATCCTAGTTGCTGAGAAGTAATGAATAATGCAACAGGTTCCTTTCAAAATGTAACATTTTGGAGAGAATACACAAAAGCTGGGAACCAACTGGGTGATGGTATTATGGGGAAGGGTGTATAGCTGTCTACAGGGTCCCAGAAGGCTAGATTTCACCTCAGGGGTCTGAATATGGCTCAGAGGCTTGAAATTCCTCATCTGTAACATTAAGCTCCTAAGTCTCTTTGTTGTTGTTGTTTAGTCGTTAAGTCATGTTCGACTCTTTGTGACCCCATGGACCAGAGCACGCCAGGCCCTCCTGTCTTCCACCGCCTCCCGGAGTTGGGTCAAAGTCATGTTGGTTGCTTCGATGACACTGTCCAGCCATCTCGTCCTCTGTCGTCCCCTTCTCCTCTTGCCTTCACACTTTCCCAACATCAGGGTCTTTTCCAGGGAGTCTTCTCTTCTCATGAGATGGCCAAAGTATTGGAGCCTCAGCTTCAGGATCTGTCCTTCCAGTGAGCACTCAGGGTTGATTTCCTTCAGAATGGATAGGTTTGATCTCCTTGCAGTCCAGGGGACTCTCAAGAGTCTCCTCCAGCACCACAATTCAAAAGCATCAATTCTTCGGTGGTCAGTCTTCTTTATGGTCCAGCTCTCACTTCCATACATCACTACTGGAAAAACCATAGCTTTGACTATGCGGACCTTTGTCGGCAAGGTGATGTCTCTGCTTTTTAAGATGCTGTCTAGGTTTGTCATCGCTTTCCTCCCAAGAAGCAGGCGTCTTTTAATTTCGTGGCTGCTGTCACCATCTGCAGTGATCATGGAGCCCAGGAAAGTAAAATCTGTCACTGCCTCCATATCTTCCCCTTCTATTTGCCAGGAGGTGATGGAACCAGTGGCCATGATCTTAGTTTTTTTGATGTTGAGCTTCAGACCATTTTTGGCGCTCTCCTCTTTCACCCTCATTAAGAGGTTCTTTAATTCCTCCTCACTTTCTGCCATCAGAGTGGTATCATCTGCATATCTGAGGTTGTTGATATTTCTTCTGGCAATCTTAATTCCGGTTTGGGATTCCTCCAGTCCAGCCTTTCGCATGATGTATTCTGCATATAAGTTAAATAAGCAGGGAGACAATATACAGCCTTGTCGGACTCCTTTCCCAATTTTGAACCAATCAGTTGTTCCATATCCAGTTCTAACTGTTGCTTCCTGTCCCACATAGAGATTTCTCAGGAGATAGATAAGGTGGTCAGGCACTCCCATTTCTTGAAGAACTTGCCATAGTTTGCTGTGGTCCACACAGTCAAAGGCTTTTGCGTAGTCAATGAAGCAGAAGTAGATGTTTTTCTGGAACTCTCTGGCTTTCTCCATAATCCAGCGCATGTTAGCAATTTGGTCTCTAGTTCCTCTGCCCCTTCGAAATCCAGCTTGTACTTCTGGGAGTTCTCGGTCCACATACTGCTGAAGCCTATCTTGTAGGATTTTGAGCATAACCTTGCTAGCGTGTGAAATGAGTGGGTATAAAGTCTCTAGGGGTATAAAACAAACAAAAGCAACTTGGGGAATCAGTGTCAGGTGTGATCTCGGCCAGGAATGAATGAACAGTGTGGCTCGGGGGCTGTCTGGCACTGACGAAGAGCTGGTGACTCCCCAGGCATTCAATACCACCACATGTGAACCATGCAGTGCTTGGAAGGCAGGCAAGCCTTTTTGTCCCTGTGTTGTACATATTGGGAAGGGATCAGCTGTGGCTGGGGAAGAGTGGTTGCCTAAGGTCACACAGCAGCAGTGAAATTCAAACTAGGAATCTCCTGACTCCTAGTTCAGTTTCTGAACACCTCCCTCGCTTCACTACTTTTCACTAGCCTCCACTTCAAGAGGCAAAATGACAACATCAAAACTTCCTAAGTCTATAATATCTGTTGGACTGTAGACCTGAAGATCTGATCCTCGTGATGGAAAAGCGGCTCTGCAGAGGATGAAAATCCGTGCCGTATTTCTGTTCCAGGACTGTGTTGTACATCTTCAGCAGTGACTTTGCTTAAAGAGGGTCATTCATCTTTAATAAGAAGAGAAATCTGTTCATGCAGCAGCTCCGTTGGTGTCATGTAGCAATGCTGAAGGGTCTTTTCTCGGTATGGTAAACATAGCTCTGAAACCTTGCTTTTAATCAAATATATCCTTCGTCTCTCTGAAGAATAGGGTTAAAAATAAAATGAGCTTTTTTTGTGTGAGTGTGGGACCTAATTATATCAACAAAGGGCTGTTGCTACAAGAGCTTTGCTTCCGGTAGCAAGAAACCAGTTCAAACTTCGTCAGTATGTATAAAAGCAGCATTTGAGAGGCAAGATGGGAGAATATCATAAAAATTTAATTAGCCCCCTAACACCACTGAACATATATGATTTTTAAGGTGACTGGTTAAGTAGTCTTTGGGACAATTTTTTGGTGGGGGGTAGCGTTGCTTCCAGCTTTAAACCATGGTCAGCCACCAATGAAACGCAGTGTACTTGTGCGTCAGCATCCAGCTTTTTGCAATATATGTGTGTGTGTATTTGTTAAAAAGTATGTGAAACTTCTCAATGCCATTGGCCTTGCCAGCTATGGGATTCAGGGAGCTGCAGTAAATAAAACAACAACAAGAACAAGCAAGCAAAAGTGTGCTGCTTATATACCACCCCATAGCACTTAAAGGTCTCTCTGGGTGGTTTTCAATTTAATTATGTATGCTACACATTGCCCCCTCCCCCATGAGCTTGAGACTCAATTTACTGACCTCGGAAGGATGGAAGGTAGAGGTCAACCTCAAGCCAGCTACCTGAGCCTGGGATTGAATTCAGGTCGTGAGCAGAGTTTTCACTGCAGTACTGCAATTTAACCACTGTGCCATAAAAATGAAAGAAGGAAAGAAAGAAGGAAGGAAATACAGACCTTTCCAGTCTCTGCAAGAACAAAATGCAAAGATTCAATCAGAAGGACCACAGACCCTCTAAAAATTCTAATGTGTCCATCTTTCCACTCTTATTTATTGTGGCAACCCCAAAACAGGATTTAATGATGTCATACACAAAAGCAGTGGCATGTACACCTGGCCATCTTCTAGGGTGATATGTGCAGTCAGAAATGCTCTTCAGCGTTCTACATAGGACAAACATGGCAATCTCAATGCATAAAAATAAATGTACACTGATTTCACATCAGAAATGGCAATATTAAAGAAACTATACAAGAGCTGTTCAACTTTCCAGGACACTAATGCTCAACCAGATGAAAACAGAGTAAATAATTTAGAGAAAGGGATGCAGACCAAGGTGATATGGGGACAACTAGCTACCTTAAATGAATTCTCCAACTCCATTATTCTATGATTCTGTGATTTTGTGAATTCAAAGGCATACTTGGGTTTATTGAAATTATCCTTCAAAAGGAACTATTTTCATTTGCAAAACAGGAAAAAGAGGATCTGACCTATTACCAAGCAATCAACTTGGTGTCAATACCAGGAAATGTTCTGGTCAACTAGAGTAGGCCCAGTGAAACAGTGGAACATATGGAGTAGTTGACTCACTAAATCCCCACTGATTCAGTAGCCCTACTGTAATTTTGACTTTTACTTACTATGCTAAGCAACAGAATTTCAGCTTTTGAAATTTGTGAATATTTTGGTATGCAGTTTTCCTGAGGCACATATCTTAACCACATTTTTCTTAATGCGGGCATTGCACTTTTCTCAGTTGGAAAAATGCATAGAATCCCTACATTGAAAGAAATGAATTCAAGAAAAGTGTGCACTGAATGACACCAAATAGCAACACACACCACCTGTTGAAGTCAACATGAGGGTTTGTACATGCATGTTATCTATGATATCTAAAGACAGCATGCATATTATGTGACTTTTAGGTCAAGTCTTTCTAAATTTTTCCTTCCTCACCCTCTTAATATCTCATTTGATGAAGACATTGGAGGATCTTTAAAGCTTGTACATATTCTTTACAGAATTCTGACAGAAACTCTCAAGAGCTTCCTAGCCTCTCCTGGACATGTAAAAGGTTGGATCTGGCAACTTTTAAATGTGAAGTGTGTGTTCTTCCACAGAGCAATCACCTTTGTCTTTACCAGTTCTGTAACTGCTTTGGAATACTGTGAACGATAGGAAGAGAAGCCATAACACATTGGAAATGTTCTGAGCTGAAGGTTGTAAATGTTCACACTTTCCCGAGGATTCCTGCAGGTTTAGAGCACACCAAGTAGCTGCAGAAATTAGCCATTATTTTTTCCACAATGTTTCCATGGACTCGTGCATGCTGGTATAATAGCACATGTACAAAATAACTCATTGGGACAATTCAGCCTGAAACTTCCTTTGTGTGCCGTGTTAAAAGGAGATGGACTCTTTTTAAAAAAGTATTTTATCCACACTTTCAAGCTCAGAGAGACAGAGGGAGAAAGAAAATGAAATGGTGAGGATGAAAGCTGAAATAATTTGGAATAGATTGAATCTCACTTTTTGGAGACTTTCTCCTTCGGCACAGGTGGTGTGTTAGGAAGTTGATATGAATTTGTGAAAAAATATTGATCTAAAGAGGTCTCTTTTTGCTCATCTGTTGTACCACAATGATTGGAAACTCATGCAGTCTTTCTCTCATAATGCAATGTTCTGTACCTTTTGCTTTGGGTAAATCCTGTCTATTTTTTTTAAAAAAACCTTATGTAATCTCCCCTTGGATTGAGGGCAGCTGGAATTTCTTTCGTGACTGGACTTTCGGATGGGCTATTTTACCTCCTGCTCAAAATCCCTTGGCAGGATAGTGCAACAAATTTAGAGTGAAAAATCTCATCCAGGATAGTTTGCTCAGTCTAAAACTTCGGAAATTTACTGCTTTGGGCAACCGTGCTGGTGGGAGGATTCTAGGAATCATAGGCCAAAAACAACTTTCCCAAGGTCTGAATCATTCCTTGGGAATGGATTTCACCTTAGTCTAAGCCTTCTTACTATGTCATTGAGCTGTCTCCTGTATTGTTCCTATTTTTTTTTCTCTCAGCACAATTTGGCCCCAGCATGAGCTACTCTCCTGAGGCTGAAGTTATATTGGAAGTTACTTCATGGCCACTGATCCTTCCAACTACTGGTCCATCTCTAATTCAGTGGCTAAATTTATTACCCATAGCTGCCCACAGTTCCAATAACAGCCAAGGAGGCTGGTAATGCCAGTGGCTGGGGGGCAGCAAACTCACTCCAGGTTTTAGTTTGAACTTTAAAGGTGCTCTCCAAAGTGCTGGCAATAGAGTTTCAGCACTGTGGATAGCTCCTGTACAGCCTGGGTTAAAGCACAGCCGATTCACAGCCTCATGACACTGGGATGACCAGCTTCTGCTGGAGTTGGTTCTTCTCCCTCACCCAACTTGAGACACTGGAAGTGAGAAGGGACTCCCCTGCTCTCCCAGCCACTTCCAGTTGAGAGTGGCCAATTGTCTTGTGAGTGAATCCCATGGCTTTACTGAATACACCACTGAGCTCTGACTTCTACCTTCAACAAAATTGCGTACCTTCCTTTTTATTTGATTTTCTGTGTTGCATCTTGAAGTATGCATTGCCCTTCCCATCATTAATACAATTTTGTCTGGAATTAGAAAAGATACATGCGATTGCACTTGACTGTGGCACTGACATGTCCTTTGGGGCATGTTTTGTGTGGTATTCTGTTTTTTCCCCCCCTCTGCCTTCTTCCATGAAAGCATAAAAGAAACATTTTGTTAATTAAGAAACACCATGTCATTGCTCGGCATTACCGAGAAATGTGGGTTGGCTTGCACAGTTGCTGTGCCTCCCCTAGGATTATGCTGGAAGAGATTACATTATCGTTGCACTTGGTTCATCTCATGCATGTGTATTTTGCTTCTTCTTCTTCTTTTTAAGAATAAAACAGTCAACAACTTAATTCCTCATCCCTTATTCTTTCAGAATAACATCTGTCCTCATTGTACCAATTGTAGAGGTAGAATCCTGACCACATTCTCATATTATAATGGTGGCATGAAGCACCTTGGAGTGCTATTCCTCTCCCTGCTGCTTCACATAGTTATTTGTAACCAGTTACTTTTTGGAGAATGCAGCATTCACACTAGTAGTTACCGAAGCACGTCTGAGCTGCAGTGAATAACAGCTAAGTTACTTAAACGTAATGAATAGCACTGGTTGCTTTCAAAGTTTACCTTTAAAGGAGATTTTAAGCTCTTTATAGAGGCATTTGAAAGGAATTGTTCACTTCAGGTTTTGTGGTACTCCCATACCAGTCTTAACTAGCAAGGAAAGTGTTATTTGGTTGTGGCTATTGTATTTTTTTTATATAAACGTTTCCAGTTGTGAAATATTGAAATCAGCCACCATAGATTTTTTTCTCTCTTTCTCTCTCTGTTTTCTGGCCTGTTGGCAATGACAACCTAAAACATTAACAACACAACAAATTTATTTGCTCAGTTGGAGCAAGAATGGCAATAACAGCAACCAGGCTGCGGAGAAAGAATGAGTAATGCAGTAAGTCCCTGCAATGTTCTGTGCTCTAAGAGCTTAGCCTTCCACCACGGGATGTCCTCCCAACATACTGAATGACAACTCCACATACCGTTGTCCATGCTAAATGGGGATGATGGCTTTTGCAGTACAACACACCTGGAAAGCAACATGTTGGGAGGGACTGTTCTATCTCTTTCTCTGGCCAGTCATTCCTGTCTTCTGAAGACGATCTTCTGGCACGATAAACGGTGTAATGTGGGGTTCTCTCATGAGGCTTCCCACATAACCTCAGGGATACAAGAAAGAGAGGTGGTTTCAGTATTCCCATGTCCCCATTTCAATACATTGTTCTGATCAAAGAGCTTTTAGGAAGCTGGAAATGGGAAGAGCGAAGACCACGGCTCAGCAATTCATAATGTTTCTTTCCCGTAAGTGACAATTGCACATTTAAAAGAGAGAATCCAAAACTTGGTTGCTCTCTCTGTTTGCACCATTTCCTGCTCAGTGCATGAATAGTCTTTTCATGATGGGTTATTTGTCTTTCAGAGGTCCCCCCCTTGCAAACAGTAACTCTCTCTATGAAAGTAGAACCCTGCCAAATGTTTGCAAGTGTACAGACATGTACATACAAATATCAGAATGCATTTGAGTAGAAATGGGGAGACCGAACTTTGTTTTGGCAGTACTATTTATGGACCTGCACAGCTGGTGGCCTTTATATTGATTCAGAATCTGATGCTGCATCCCTTTTGGGAGTGCCAAACCCAAGTCTAAAGCAGTATATAGATAGCTGAAATCTCTGTATTATTCTGAATTATTCAGTGAAGTCTTTACAGTTTATGGGTGGAGGTTCATCTGTACTTTAGATGCAGCTCTGTCTCCTAGGTGGGAAAGGATGAGACATTTCACACACTTTTCTATACATAATTTACACTGTCTCCTGTAAGTGTGCTGGTAGTTCTGTGTCATCTTCCTGCATTGAATTGATTTCTCTTAGCACTGTTCCTGTTTCATCCTGATATTTTGCCTCTAAACAGTGACTTGCACATATTGTTATTTCTTGAGAATTCTGAATGGGAACCTTTCAAAAGAAAGAAAGAAAGTCATAGACTGTGGGGGGAAGAGAGAAGGCAGAATGGTTTTTTAATAGAAACATCTCTTCAGCTCATACACCATTTTTTAAAAATGAATACTGTGTGTTCAAGGGTATTTTCTAACCCCATTGTGATTTCACTATAGTGTGTATTTGTAACACATGGTCGGGGCTCAGTTTAATGTACATTTCTTGAATTTTCTCTATTCAGAATTCGGATGTCCCCCCCCCCCCCCATCCCCAAATGTCCTCTTCCTCTTTCTCAGCCTTTTTATTGAAAGTCTTCTGTCTGACAGCATGTACAAGTCAACAACAATATGGAGAAAGGCTATACAACTAAGTAACTGTATTAAACACTAAGAGCAGTAGCTGTAAAAAAAAAACATCCCATAGTTACATGCGTATCGCCATAGAGGAGCACAACATCAGCCAAAACATGTTTTTTCACGGCTCTCCAAAAGTGCATTATGTCTATTTCTTAGCATCACAGTTTGCTGATGTTGGCTGTGACAAAAAGTACCCAATGGGACAATTTTCAGATATATTTTATCTCTGAAACGAAAGCAAAAGAACAACAACTGCGGATGGCAGTTGCCTGAATCTTGGGGACATGGTTTACCACCGTTTAGGGGACAGTGCTGCAGCATCTCTGCATTGTAGGTCTCATTCTGTGTGAATCCTGCAACAATATATGACTCTAGTGGACTGAAATGTCCATTCTGGAACACGAGGATTAATACAAACAGAAGATTCATTGCTGAGCAGTGCTTGAGTTAATGTCTAGCTGCTAAACTGGAATGAATGCCTAAAATATTGTGACAGAAACAAATCCTACAATCTCTGGAGTAAGATGTGTGTTGTTGGGATGATGAAACAGCCTGCGGTATTTCTCATATGCTGTTTAGGACCACTGTAAAACCCTTGTCGAGCGTCTCCATTAAAAACAAAATCTGTATTTTGTATGATTGTGGTTTAAAAACAAACTCTGTCATTTATTCCTGTGGCTAAGGCACAGAAATGCCAGTTCTGATTTATTTTGGGGGTCACAACCAAGGAGCCTCAGTATGAATCCTCCTGCAGGTGGTGGCTAGTCTTTAACATGGTGTTGGGAAATCAAAGAGCAGGTATGGAAATGGCCTGTGGAGCAAAGCTCTCTCTCTCTCTCTCTCTCCTCTCCCAGGCTAAATAATTGCCTCAGCTGGGCTCCATCCCTCAGTCTAAAAGCAGTGGATTATCTGAGTTTTTTGTATTGTCAGAAAATGAGCGGATAATGCATCTAATCTGTGCAAATTGACTATTGTTATGATGTGTATCTTTCTCAGATAGGGGGAAAAAGCAGCTCAATGGTGAAGGGGTCTCAGTGATGGCAGTAGCTTAGCAGTCAATCCACTGTTTTCCCTTCCTTAGTGCTATTTGGTTCCTACACTTTTGTTCTTAGGGGTTCAGAACAGCTATACCTAGGATTCCCAGCCAGGTTCTGACGTGGCAGGAATTTGCTTAGCTTTAATGATGTGACTGTCAAAATATGTGGTGCTTATGCTGGCAGAGTGTAGCAGGCTGGTGCTGGGCTTATGGCTATTAAACAGGAGTAACTGCCCTGGAAGTTCATAATTAGATAAAAATGGAAAGCTTTTTTAGTGCTTCAGGAAATCCAGGGAGAATCAGGGAGGAGAGAGCCGAAAAAGAAGCTCTTAAATGCTGAATTCAAGGCATAAAGGGGTTGGTGATAGCCATCAAGGAGGAAGTTCCATGTATTACCCTTATGAGAAAGGAGAACAAGAACTGTCTTCTGAGGAGGAGGAGGATGAAGTTAATTAAACCTGAATGTGGAAGTTTGCATACCAAAAGTAGTAACTCAGAAAAGGCAAGAGAGGACAAGAGGCTTGGCTATCTTCCTGTCTTTTGCCATACTCCCAACAATTTAGGTTTTTGCTTGGCCTTGGTGCTTTTTGGTGCTTTAGCTTCCAACAAAAGAAATGTTTAAAGTCGCATGATATCTGGTTCTTAATTTGCTAAATTGTTGGTGTAGATTTCTGCCCAGATTCCTTGTTTTTCATCAGGCCAAACAAAGGGACAGATTAACTGTTTAACTGCTTAGCATAGGGAGTGATTATACTCATGCAAAAGCTCTCTGTGGCACCTCCTAGAAGGCCAGAGAAATCAGCATGGCACACAGGAACCCGGGGCACTGTAAATTAATGTTTCCACCTCTCTGGCTTAATTGTAAGCACATCAATGTTACCTCAAAATCTCTTACCCTGTTGAAAACATTTTTTTCCCCCTCAGTGATCTATTTATCATCCTGGTGCCATCGTTCAGGAGTGCCACCTGCTGCTTAAGCAACTGTCAGTGACAGGAAAATAGACTGGCATGGAGGTGTATTCCTTGCCATCCTCCATCCCTGGGCAGAGGAACTGAACAATGTTTACCTTGCCTGTTTTTATTTACTCTGTCAGGCACTCCTTCAGAGAGTTGTCTGCTGGTGCTCCTGCTCAGTGGGAAATTGGCTTGAGGAAGCAATGGCTGTGAAGGGAAATTGTTCTGCAGTGTTTTGCAAGAAGTGTCACAAAAATAACCTCCTACTTGATTATAGATTCAAGCACGGCCAATAGCCATGCTTGAATCATGGGCGGAAGGTTCCTCTAGCTTTGGTGGTGAATGGTTATAGGCTGGAGTATAGCAAGAGCTTGGAAAGGGTCTTTTGAAAGACTTATGGCTCTTTAGGTCCACCTTCCAGAAAGCAAAACAAAACAACTTTTCTAAGGTCTGTGGCTAGCAGGTGAGAGATGCATTTTTTGGGACTTTTTTTTTAGGATAGATATATCATAATTCTCAATTCTGGGAGTTCTTAGCTACCTTGCAGACAGCTTACAAACATCTACATATGATGCACACTAAAGGTCTAAATGAAAAAGTTTTGAGACTTAGCTAGGCCTAGCTCTGCCATAGCTTCCTGTTCCTGACCCCGTGCTAGTTGGGAGCTTTCTTTCTGAGCAGATCTGCTCCACCATTGAGTTATGGCCTTGAAGACTTAGAGCTGCCCTGGCTCAAGCTTTCTGTGTAACAGGTATTGCTTCCTGGGAGCCAACAGTCCAAATTAATCCTTTGTGCCATGATTCACAGCACACACAATTGGCTCTGTAGGGACTCTTCTGTGGCTGCATCTATTCTCTGGTGCAGGATATTGGAGGCTTTTGATCGCTGTGTGACGTTTCCAACTCTCTCCTTTCCTCATGTGTCATTTCCCTCTCCCTCCCTCTGTCTGCTCTTGTTGGGTTTCTGAGGCAGCTGCCATCCTACTGAGTGCCTGTTGCCTTGCCATTAGACTCCATGAAAGGTTAACCCCACCTTCCCAACGTTCAGTTGCCATTCTCTCTTCCCCCTCCCCTTCTGCCATCTACCACCCAAAGGAAACCAGCTGGGGTCAGACGTGGCAGAAGAGCTTTGATCTCAGCCCCTGTAGCAATGGCCCAAAGTTCAGTCCCTCGCAGATACTAGAGCCTTTGTTTATTCATACATTATTTAGACTGAGATTTGAGTACCACATGAAGGGAGAGAAGGAGAAACATAACATTCATAATTTATCCCAGAGGACGAGTGTGCAGGATTCTGTGAAGCAGGAGAGATGACAGAACTCAGCCTCATCATTGGGCATGAAATGAGTTCTTCAATGATGGGCTCTTTAGCTACCTGAACTATTTTGCTGGTACTTTGAATATCCAAAATATTGTAGTAGAGTAGCCCTCTGATTATTGAGTGTTTAATGAAACCAATACCTGGCTCTTCGAAGTCTCAGCAGCAGGGTACCTATTCCTTATTAGAATTCCAAAGACATTGTATCGGAATTGGCATAGGATGCATGTTGACCTGTTTCTCATAGCTGACTGATGGTCTGGTTTGCCACTCTGTGGCTTTCATTAATCTCCAAGTGCCATTTTGTGTAAAAACTGAATAACACACATACAAAACGTGTGGGAGAAAGTTGTCTTGTTTCCTTAACATGTCTTCTTGTAAAGGGTGGGAAAGAATTTTGTTTACTGTGGGAAAGAAATGGTTGCTGAACACCAGAAAAGTTAAGTTTTATTGCTTTTGACACCATTGAGATTCTGCATTATGAAAACTTATCCAGAAAGCAGAGACTTCACTTAACAAGATTTTCAAGGCAAACCTCCCAGAAGAGATACAGATAAGCTGCCTTTTTTTGGCTTGTTTTTCTCCCTGAAGCTGAAAAGTAACCACATCCTGCCCATCCCCTTGGGGTTAAAAAGGACAAACCATTTCAATCCTATTTTTTAAAATTGCTTAAAGCAGGTGCTTTTCTGTTTTGTTTTGTTTGTATCTGGGTCCTCCTTTTGCTCTAGATCAATGGCTCCCAGCAGAGGGTCCCCAGATCTTCTTAGACCCCAAGTCCCAGAAATCCTGGCCAGCGTATCTAGTAGTAAAGGCTTCTGGGAGTTTTAAGTCCAGGAACATCTGGGGACCCAAGGCTGGGAATTTATTTTAGTTATTTATTCAATGTATATGCTGCCCATCTGGCTACTAAGAACCACTGCTCAAGAGGAAGGCAGATGAAGTGATATACATGTCCAACAGGAACTTCTTCTTGACTTCTAAAATATAATATAATGGTACAGGCCATAAGCTTGTGAGAATACTGGATTCAGGATGTGTTGAAATATTTCCAGTGCAGGATCCAAGGACTCTCTCTGCTTCATTAAGAAGTTCCATATGTACCCAGCAACTGAGATGAGTCTCTGATGGAAGCAGGACATGGAGAAAAGTTTCTCACGATGACCTAATTGTATATTCATGTACCTTTAAGTGCCCTGGTCCCATTCTGTACATGGCTTTAAGTAGTGGTGAATGGTGCTGATTGGAACAAGTAAAGCTGGATGGTCTATGGAAGGAAACCCAAAGTCAACAGTAGGTGGGGCTAACAAATATTGGCTTTATTATTTATTTATTTTTATTTAAAATATTTTCATCCCACCTTTCTCCTTAAAAAGCATCCAAGGCAGCTTACGTCATTAAAAAGGCAATGTTGAAAAGCTAAAAACAGTAAGTATACAAACATTAAAAAAAAAAGAATTAAACAAGTATTATATTTAAAATGGTCAATAAAAGCAATACTAAAACATTTAAAGTAACAGAGCACAACAATCCTTAAAAAAACTGCTCAGACCACCAATCATTAAGGTAAAGCTTGCCTGAAGAGAAAGGTATTTGCCTGCTTGCGGAAGGAGAGCAAAGATGGGGCCTGCCTGGCCTCCAGTGGCAGGGAGTTCCAGAGTCTGGGAGCAGCCACAGAGAAGACCCTCTCCAGTGGTTCCACCAAGCGCACCAGTGAGGTTGGTGGGACTGAGAGAAAGGCCTCCCTGGGTGATCTTAATGCCCGGTCAGGCTCATAGAGGGAGATGCAGTCTTTTAGAAGTGGTTGCTGTTTTTAGTTTTTGAAGAAGTAGCTGTGTTAGTCTGTGCTATCATATCAGATGAAAACTAAACAAAATAGCAACAAGGAAAAGGCAAAAACATCGTGGCTCCTTGAAGACAAATTGCTGTATTTTAATGTGAGCATTCCTGGATCAAGTTCACTTCTACAAACATTAGAGTGAGCCCATATTTTTTTTTTGTCTCTGTCAGTCTGATGTAAATCTGGTTCTGTTCTCTTTCTCCTTTCATACAATGCATTGTAATACAGTCTCTTTCACATTTAGCATTTAAGTGAACTGAAGGAGAATGTGTTGGTTCAGTAGACTTCTACACTATCTTAACATGATTCTCTCCTGGAGAGGAAGTGTCTTTTCTGCTACCTTTCCTAGCCCCAAGGCAATGGGGAGGGGGCAATGCTCCACTTTCGCTAATAGTTTCGTTCAAGATACTAACTTTAAAAGAATAATCAGTATCTTGAACGCAATGTGGAAGTGGGTTGCTTATCTATGTATAACGCTGGAGAGGCATTGCAATCTCTCATAAATGGTCAGCAGGTAACAGGCGAGTTTATAGCGATCTGAAAATCTCAGATCAAAGGAGATATATACTATCTGTGTAGGTGATTCTGAAAGCACACCGTATGTCATCAGTGCATTGAAAATGGTATAAATAATTGGGTAGCATTTTTATCGGAGTGTACATTCATCCTGCACAGCCCCAAGGTGAATTTGCCCATCGGATTGCAAGTACTGTACTTCAGCTGCCTTGAGGACTCTGGATGTGTGTGTTTCTTCAGTCTCCTGTTCCGTCTGCCAATTGTCTTCTCTTTCTCCAGCTGGAATGTAAAAAAGAAATTGGATTATGATTATGCATGTAGAAGGCAGAGAGTTGTGCCACAGATACTGTGCCTTGCTTGACTTAATCACCTGGCAAGGAGGACTCGATGCTTTTAATAGGGTGCTCTATCATTCAATTTGTAGGGCTCTGTGCCTTTCCCCCCAAAAATTAGTAGTTTAAAAATTAAAACGTCTGTGCAGTTCCATTAGTACAAATCTCTCCACAAACAATGGCAGATAATAGCACTAGGGTTATCACACTTTAAAGCAGATTAGTATAATTTCTAAGCGCTTCGACTCAGCCGTTCTGTGCTGAACAATGCGTCACCTGTTTAATACCTGGATGCATCTCCTCTCCTTTAATTGAAATAGTAATTTTCACTATCACGTTTATTATGAAAAAAGAACAATGTTGCCTTATTTTTGGCAATATGTGGGCACTGGAGCATGCAGCTGAATTGCCTGAATGTTTATCAGCAGACAGGGAACAGCAGCAGTGAATGGATTAAAAGGGACAGCACAATTACATGTTCACATAGGACTGTTTAAATTGTACCCTCTAATGCACAGAAAGGAATGGATGTGAGGCAAGGTATTTGTTTATTTATTTCATTTATATACCGCCCCATTAGTGCAAGCTCTACTCTGGGTGGTTCACAGGTGAACTCCTAAAACTGGACACAACAGATATAAAATTCCACAGGAATTTCTCTAGAGTGGACTTTAGAATCTCCTGGGAATTGGTTTCTGGATGGATTTAGTTAGCAGCTGAATCGACTATCAGGCAAGGGAAAACAACACAAAACAAAAGAAGACTGGGCACTTAGACACAGAGAACAGAAATTTTTTCCAGATCTATCTGCAACAAGTTTCAGTGTTGAAAACACTCCAAAGAAACAGTTTTTTTTCTGAACACCATCTTATGAAACTGGTCTCTACCATTCTTATTTTACAGCTGTGTATATGTGTAAAGGAAGTGCATAGTTCCTTCTATTACAATGTTTTTCCTCTAAACACACAGTTCTTCAGAGTTCCGTACCTGAGCCCTCAGACTTGCAATTGTTTATCTCCCAATAACAATTAAGGGGGGGAAATGCAAGCTAATTTGAAACCTATGGAGTGAGGCAAGTTCATGGTAGAGTGAATGGATGTACTTCACCTTTTAAAGAAGCTCTGTTTCTAGCACTGTGCTGGCTACATTGTCTAACGGTTATTGACTTTTGCTTCTCTACCTTTTGTATGTCAACTCCTGCAGTCTCTAACCACCTGGGCTTAGCTGGCTGAGGGTTCTAGGAGGTAAAGTCCAAAGCATCTGCAGGAACAAAGGTTGAGAACCAGTGGTTCAGACTGAACATGAGTCAGAAAGGTTATGTCTCTACAGAGAGGTGATCTCACTCTCTGGCATTAAGCATTCATTCATCTTCCTGGTTACCCATTACTAAAATCCAGCCAGAAAGTATAAGAAAAAACAGGTGACCTCAAATCATAAAATAACTGTCTATTTTTGTGCAGTTCCATTAGCTCAGCAGCATCATGGATTTTGCCTTGTAGACTACGAAACTCATGACGTGGTGTTCAGTGATGCATCTGTGCATGTTCAAAAACATTCAGGATTAAGGGTGTGGAAGAATGGCAGCACAAAGGTGGGCTATAGAATATTCTAAATGTCTCCCCTTTGCTCCAGTTTAAGCATCATCGTGGGAGAGATAGATGAAAAAGATAGATATTGCATTCAGTTCTCTTTTAAACTTAATTCAAATGCAATTAAAGAGGTATTTTTGGCCACGCTAGTGATGTCTCTATGATGGCCAGAATCCTTTCTTGGTATACATGTAACTGATCATGGTGGTGAACCAATTAAAGAATTGCCTCTTACATTCCTGGTCATGTACTAGTTGTGTAACATGGCACACAACCAAGAATGGAAACAGCAACTCAATAACCGGCAACATTTTACCTCTGTGATTTACACAGTTACACTTATGCCAGAATCCCAGTACAATTCTGGCCTATGTGTCATAATTTAATATTGTACCAGTAAGGAGGCAAAGCACCGAATGTTTGTCATGAACAAGATGTATGATCCAAATTATGCATATTATTCCAAGCATCATTTGGTTGTTTTCTGTAATAAATCAATTGAATTTAATTTATTACGCACAGGCTGTGTTCAACATCAGGAAAAATGACAACATCTTAATCAAAGTCATTGAGTTTCATTAATTGCTTTAGACACATGCTGTATGATGCCAGCAGGCAAATAGTAACAAAATTTGTAAAAAATTACTTTTATAAAATAAATGCAGTTATCCTAGCCACTTAATGGTATTTGCAAAGAAAGAGGCCTGTCTATGATCACAATATTTTTAAAAGCCTCAAGTGGCATTGCAGTAACTATTTCCTGATTAAATTATAAAAAAACTTTTAGAATTTGTGACCTAATTTTTCCAGGGTTAAGGAAAGTAGGAAGAACAGATTTGAGACTATATAACATCTTATGCAAGGAAATGGGTTAGATTAGGGATTCTGTTAGTGTATCAGCTTCCCTAGACTCATAACTGTCTCATAGCCTAAACTGAAGACAGTGGTTCTCAACTTTTGACCTTCCAGAGGTTTTGGGCTATAGTTTCCACAATCTCTGGCCATTGGTTATTCTGATAGGCCATTCTGGGAACTGACGTGCATGCAACTCTGAGGAGCAGAGGTCAAAAACCACTGATCTAAGATGTGTGCTGGCCTTATAGTTCTGCAAGACACTGGTCTGTTAAATGTATATCCTCTCAAAGCAGTGGACGTAAAAAAGGGAATGATTTAATAATAAAACAGTAAAAAAGCAATCAACAAAAACAACTAGGACCCAGCCTAGAGACATAAACATATCAGTTTAAGCCATTCACCCAAAAAAAATACAGATCAAGGGAAACTAAACATAAAGATATGAGGCTTAGAAATTTTTGGAGAAAAAAGATGACTAGGAATACAGGTGCCTGCCTAAAAGGTCATAGATATAAAGCAGCTCTAGAGGAAAGGAGGGAAATGAAAGCAGGGATACACAAAGGAAGAATATGCAGAGCTTTAAAGAGTTACTTTTTGAGATTATAAATTCCATGACTCTCAGCCGACATGGGCAGTGGCCACTCTGACTATAGAAAAAACCCTTTCCTGCACTCTGAAAACATGCTGTTTTTACAGTTTCTTGTACCTAGGCATATTGCAACACTATAGTGCAAATTTTCCCTTGCCCCCATCCTGATTTTCATTAACTGATTTTAAAAGCATATGAATCCAATTTCATGGTCAGCAAGGCTGTTTCCAAACCTCACGTGGAAAGCCCCTACTCCTCCCCTTGCCTTTTGAACCATAAGCAAATAACTGTGCTCAACTCAAGGGGTGGCCCTTTGAAAAAGAAAACTATACGAATGTACTTTAGTCAACAGTGAAAAACTGATACGTTAAGAAAAATGTGTTTAAAAGTACCAGATACAAAAAGGGAAGAAAATGAACATGGTATTCAAAGATTTAGGCTTAGATTGTTACATGTCTAGGGATGATGCCTGCCCCTTGTCTTCTGTCTGCTTGACTTAGGTGTGGCACCTGGCCATGCTAGAGTATTGGCCCCATGAGCCCTAGCTTTCTGCTTGTCAAAGCTGTAAGCCGAGATTCTTCTGAGGATGAGATGGCATCTGGAATGACACTCAGTTAGCATTCCTGTGGCAGCTTCTTATGTTTGGCAGAGAGAGGAAGGATTGTGTTGAGAGTCATGCCTCGTTAGCTCTGTCCATCATACCGGACCTCTATTAGCGCATGAGGCTTGCTTGTTCCACTGGTCCCAAGCCGATGGGATTTTGGCTTGTGGTTTGTTTCAGCCCTTTAATTGACATTCAGTCAAAAGAGCTGCATCTGGATGCCGATGTGATGGAAGAACCTGGCGGCATGTCATTCACAGCTCAGGCACACAGCTAAACATGCACATGGTCTCACTGTCACCTCCTTCTAAAGGCCAGCATGTCACTTTTAGGGAGAGACAAGCTTGCAGCAGTCCAGAAAAGGAACTCTCAGCAACCAAAGGAGCATTATTTTTCTAATATAATCTGGAGAATCTACAAATGTGCATTGCTCAAATTCCTCAGGGTGGCATCCATCATCTCCCCACACCTCCAACATTAGGCTGGGAGGGAATGACTGGTGAAAGGTTGCCTAGAGGTTTTCATGGCTGTGTTGGAATGGAAACCTAGTTTTCTCCAGGTCTCATCAAGCATTGAGTTTCAATCCTAGAAAATGCTCATTTTTGTTGGTGTTTTTACAAATCTTTGGGTTGGTTTAATCCTAGTGCACACTTTTTCTTCTTCTTTTCTTTCTAATGCTATGCTTCTTGTCCTTGTGGCTACAGAGGGAAACATAAGAAAATATAGTCAATGTGTGATCCTAGGGTATATTGGTAAAGCCCACATGTTTCCTAGCCCAGCCTAGATGCTCATCTCCAACAGGAAATGTCCTTGGTTCTGTCTGGAAGAGTGTGAGCACTCATGCTTGGGTGTTTTGATCCTATTTATAGATCCTACTTGGAGCAGGATGATTAGATGCCAATTGGGGAAGAAGGTCTTTGTTCTTTTTCTGTCTGCAATGAGGCTATAAGGACAACACTTTGAGACAGCAGTCTGGGGCTCCAGCCAGTGAAATGTAATGTAATGATAGAAACAAAGAAATACAGAATTAGAAGGGAACCCAAGAGACATCTTGTTCAACCCCAAGCCAATGCAGGCTCTCCCTGCTACAGCATTCTCAATGTATGGAAATTCCATTGAAAGTGATTGAGTCAAAGAAATCCACCCCCTTCTGGTGTAGTCCATGCCGCTGTCAAACTGCTCTGACATTCAGGAAGTTCATCCTAATGTTTAGCTAGAGTCTTTTTCTTGTGATTTGAATCTACTGATTTGACCCTATCTTCAGTAGCAGCAGAAGAAAAACTCCATCATCCATGTGATGGCCCTTCAGTTATTTGAGGATGACTATTATTGACCTCTTAGTTGTCTCTCCTCAAGGCTAAATATCCCTAACTCTTTCCATCATTCCTCGCTACCATGGGTACAGTCCAAAAAGACCTTCCAGCTGGTTGATGTCCTTCTTAAACTGTGATGCCCCCAAATGGACATAATGGTCCTGGTGTGTTTTGACTAAAGCACTGCAGAGGAGTAGTATTACTTCCCTTGATGATAGAGTCTAGAACTGCAGATCTTTCCTATCACATGTTTAGTTTATGGTTGACAGGATACTTAATTTTCTCCTCATACCAACCCTTTATTTTTACTGAATAAACATAAAAAATGCTTCAATTTTTTGGCATTGGCTACCACTCCCAATTTGGTGTCGTACATTTTATGATTGTCCTCTCTACTCTTTCATCCAAGTAATTTATAAAGATGCTGAACACTGGTCCAAGAGAGAACCCTGGAGAACACTGCCTCAGATCAGACTTTAAGGACTTCTAGGAAACATTTTCTTCCTAAACCCTACGAGGTGCATTGTCTTCACAGACAGGTGTTCCATTTCAGTTGTCCTGGTGACAATTTTTAACAAGATGGAAGAATGAAAAATCTAGCTGTGTCCCAGGTTCTTTAACATCTTGTCTAGAGCCTAATTCGTAATAGAGTGAAGGCTGTATCTGGCTGTATCATTTATTCCAACATGGGTTTGAAGGAAAAGATAATTGTTTGTGGGCCTGATGAATCTCAGTAACTCCTCTGTCATGTTAGCATGAATTAGCACCTATTAATACAAGTCAGTTAATACATGTTGAGTTGGTGACATGCTTAGATTAGATCTAGGGAGTGAGGTCCTACAACTACGAGAACTTCAACCTAAAACCACCTGACTTCACCGTAGCACTTTGAGGGCTCACAGTGAATGGGATATGGAGTATTAGTGATGAGTGCCCTCTGAAAATTATTCCTTTGATTTCTCTCTGGCCAACACAATTGCAATATAAGATGTGAAGCTTCTATGTTAATAACAATAGTTTGCAGATTTAATGGAATCTTCAGTAATCCTTTATACTCTGCTGCGCTGTGTGTTCCTTAAACCGTTTTTGAAAAGGTCTAGTCTTAAGCTATGTGAAGAATATCTCTGGCAAGTGGAACTAAGAAGTATTTTTAGTCTGTAAAGCACAGCTTGTGAAAACAGTCGATGTGAATATGAGAGCAGAAGAAAGGAGATTTTAAACCCAGTGAATATTGTAACCAGTATATTTTCCATTTTTAGATTTTAGTTATGCTGCATTTAAGAAAAACTCTTTTCACAGCCAAATAACACTTTTGGTCAAGTGTTACTCAAGAAACTTCTAGACATCTTTTTGGCTGCTGGCAGCTTTGGAACTCAATGTCTGGAACAATAAGAGTGATAGTTTGGACCCAGTGGAATTGAGAATTATTGTATTTTTTTCAATTCGTGAGTTCCAGTGGCTGGGTGATAAACCAAGCTAGATATTGTTGAAAAGTTGTTATTATCTGCAGCAGTTCGAGTTAGATTGAAGCAGTGGGATGCAAGTGTGTTAATAAGTGCCAGACGTGGTAGTTTTATTGAAACATTCTAATTGTGCCCTGAAGCAGAGCTCCAGAGCAGTCAGGTCTTATCATAAAATGAATTTCATACTGCCTTGTAATAGCTTTGGGGGAGGTCTAATTTCAAATCTTGAATTCATGTGTAAACGAGATTCTGTACAGTGAAGGGTGCTACTGGGGGTCATAAAAGGATGGAGAAACAGAACCTCTATCTGAAAAAGGGAAACTTAATTGTGGTAGTGAAGCCACATCTACATAAATGTGGGAGAGCAATTGGCAGCTGAGGATGCTTAATGACTAATTACCGACCAAATGAAGGTAATGCATGCTGTCATCCCCCCCTTTTCCCCGCTATTAATATTTTCAGTTTCACCTGATGTAGCAAATACTGCAGGTGATGCGCAATTAGGTCACTGTAAATGACTGCTCTTTTTTCCCGCTTCCAACTAATTTCATATTTGGCCGACATGTTTCTTGAGTCACTTGTTTTTCCCAGGTGCCAGCTTTCTGCTTTGGTGATACATTCTGCATTTGTAGCACTGGGCACCCTTTCTGTGTTCCCCCTATGCAACACTGGCTTGTCTGGCTGTGAATGCCGCCAAGACCAGAGCCTGGAAACCTTTGCAGTAAAACTAGCCGTCATTGTTTATTTGGCAATTAATTCAGTGATGCTAACTGTTTTTAGGAGAAAGTTGTGAAATTCATGGCCTTAATGGTTTAAAAATCCGCTTAAAAGGTTAAAGAGCAATTAAAGTGACTAAAAATAGACCCCAAAGCTCCCCAAAAGTACTGTAACTCCAAAAGTTTTAAAAAGCATGAAGTCTTCACTGTGACTCAATCTGTCAATATTGTTGCCATGCAGTAAATAGCATCTTTCCAAAAATATGTTAAGATTATTATGTATTAGGTTTTTTTTCATGAATTATCCAGGCTGTGGTGACAAATAATAGGAAAAAGGAAGGTGTGAGGAGCTGGAAAGCTTCTGCCAGTCAGAGTAGACAGTCTTGAGGTGACCAGACAAATAGTCTGGCCTGATATAAGGCAGCTGCTTTTAACCTGGGGTGATGCCCTCTGGGGCACTCGGTATATATCTACACTACATAATTAGAGCAGTTTGATTCCACTTTAACTACCATAGCTCCATCCTGTGGAAGCCTGGATTATGTAGCTTCCAGTGAGTTAGAATACTCTATGTCAGTGGTCCCCAACCTTGGGCCTCCAGATGTTCTTGGACTACAACTCCCAGAAGCCTTCACCACCACCTCTGCTAGCCAGGATTTCTGGGAGTTGAAGTCCAAGAACATCTGGAGGCCCAAGGTTGGGGACCACTGCTCTATGTGAGAGGTCTAGTGCCCACCTCAGACAGATAGTAAAGAATCCTGAGCATTTCTGCCCCAAACTACCAATCCCAGGGTTCCACGGGATGGAGCTGCAGCAGTTAAAATGGAATCAAACTGCTCGTATACCAGCACAGTGTAGCTGCATTCTCGGTGTGCCTAAAAATACTTCAGCCTATCATTCGCTTCCTCAGTCTGCGTTGCTTCTGGACTTTTCGAGATCAAGTTACAGAACAGCGGATTTTAGGCAGGAAATACAGATTGTTTTCCCTAACAGAGATAAAATAAACTGTATAATTCATTATGTGTGTCCTTCCATGACATGATGGGCAAAATATTTTGTCTGAGAAAATCTTGAAGGCAAACGCTAGTTATGCAAATATTTTTTTTAAGGAGGTGCTCAAAGCTCTCAGAAGTTGACAAAGGCCTTGAGTAGCCCTTAGTTTAATCATAACAGAGTGCTTATGATCATGCTTATTGTCAAGGCCACTTCAGAGGGAAGCAGTTTGTGTGTGTGTGTGTGTTTGTGTGTACATTTTGCCATGCTCTTCAGCAGAGGTTAAATCAGGCATCAAGGAAAATGCCTAATTTCTACTCTTGAAATGTTTTTCCTCTAGCAGCACAATCTCCTTTGTTATCTCAGGAACCAGACCTGCAGAGGAATCTGGTGTTTACGCTCTAATGGTCAATCACACTTCTGCTTTTAAAGTTCAATCAAATGTCTTTCACTACTTGAAGGAGCACTGTTTCTAGATATGGGATCAGACTCCTGTCTAGTTTAGCCTAAAAAACACTTCCAGATTAGCATCTTAGGTAAAATTAGTAAAAACAAGATATACCCTGCCTGCACTCTGGACACAGAAGAAAAGTCATGACACAAAAGGAAAAAAAAATGGATGGGGAAGAAAGAGAAAATCAAAACCAAAGGATAAAATTCTGGCACCAGTTCTCAAAATTACAAAGTAGTTATTGTAGTTATTATAGTGTTTAGTTGAAATGGAAGCAATCTAAGAGCCTGGGAGCCCCATGGAGTGGAACTCTCAGAATTTCTGGCGGAATCTCCTTCCAAAAGCTTCCCCCTTTTTTCTCTGCTATAGGTTGATAGCAAGGCTGCTACTGAGTGACAGGTTGCAAGATGAGCTACCCTGGTTGCTGATAAATTCCTGATTAACAGGTAGTGCTCTTTTTCTGGAGTGATGGCATCCAGCCAAGCCAACAGCAGCTGTAAACAAGCTGCTGTCGGACCAGCTATTCCATCCTTCTGAATGCTGCCTTGATAGAGGGACCTATCCTCTGCTCCTGGTAACAGACCTTAGAAGCTTCCAGGGTAAAAAGGTGGTGAACATTTCCTTTTATTCTTTGCTGCAAATCTGAGAACTGCAGAGCTGCAAGTGACCCTATGGATCATCGAGTCCGGTTCCTATCAGAGGCACAGTGGAGAACAGAACCAGGTTTAGCCAGATACCTAAACCATTGAGCTGTTTAGCAGTTCCTGCCGAGTGAGAGATACAAACTGTTCCCAGTTATTCTAAGAGGTCTTTGGGTGTTACTGTTCAGGTCTCCAGCACCCAGACATGTGGGGCAGGGTTGAGTAGTGTCATGAGGTTTTTGACTCCAAAAATACAACACCTCATCTGAAACGAGGAAGGCTCAGGAAACAGAGGACGTTCCAGGGGGAAGAAAGCTTGGTTTTCTTCACGGAAGGTGGATTTTACCACACGATTTGAAGACTACAGCTCCAAACCACATTGGATGGAGTTTATACCAGTTGGAAATTTAGGGCACCATTTTAAGAAACATGTCTTGCTGTTATGCAACATCTACTTCAGAATGAGTGGATACTTTATTTATCGCTGCAGATAGTGGTGCCATTGCGAAAACTCATTCTCCCAAGGCTGCATTAGGTATGCATGGAAGACTGATGCTTGAAATATGCAGCAAAGACCATTTAGATGAAAAGGAAAAGAAACCTTATTATCGGAACTCCATCTAGAGGTGTGAAGATTGAGACTTGGGGTGCTATTGTACAAGGCCTGGGGGAGAGAGAAGGTAGTGTTAGGGTCAGGTGACTCAAAAAGGGAGTCAGATTAGCCAAGATAAATAAGGAAGGGCATTAGGTGATCCTAAATGTCTGCTCCTACCACAACTGGCCCCTGTAGGTGCATATTCCAGAATGCAAGAGCTGTTGTAAAGCACTTAAGGACAAATTGAAAGGTAGTGGACAGTGACTGGCTGGCAGTCAGGAAACTTCACCTGGCTGCTCTATGAATGGCCAACCCAAAGCTTCATGTCAGGCTTGACAGACTTTGGTTTTGGCGTGTAGCATCTCCAGCCCATGTTACTACACTAAGGAACCCTTAGACTGAATCCATGACAGAGGAGTAGAATCTTGCCCAGCATTTCTGCCTGACTTCCATGTGTTCAGAGACAGTTACTTGTTGGTAGAGAAGTGAAAATCTCTCTGTCTCAATCTTGTTGCATTCTCTGAATCCCACCTACATTTTCTTGCCATCCTTGTTGTGTATCAAATTTCCTCCTGCATGAAAATCTATGTACATTTTAACTCATTTCCTCCCTAATGTGAGCATTTATTTGCAAATTTTACCTAAGATACATTTCCTCTCTAATTGCTCAAATGTTTGTGCATATTTTTATAATTTGTATGCATTATAGGTACTTGTGCTTTTAGATGTGCACATGACTGTGTGCTCTGTTTCTCTCTCTGAAGCTCCCCATAATTTACAACTTCTTGAAGTGGGGTGAGTTGATTCTCACAATGAAGGTCGGGATATGCCAAAAGAAAGAAAGAAAGAGAGAAAGAAAGTAAGAAAGAGAGAAAGATTCAGCCTTTGCTGCCAGTGTTATTATTATTATTTTGAATTACCGCAAGGTTCAGTAAATAAGTGTGGAACTGCTGTGAGCCAGTGTCTTTACCCAGGGTAAAGATAAGACAGCTTGTTGACTGATACCCTCCAGTGAATCAATGGTCAGAAGTGACACTTCTGAATCCTGTTGATGCAACCTGTCAGCTGTGGCTTACACAATGTCGCTTTGCTCCTGGCAAAGCCTCCCCTCTCAGGGGGCTATGGCAGCTGCTGCCTTTGAGCTGGCTGCCGTTCTGTTTACCAGAGCCAGTTACGTAAGAATTGTTCTTCCTAGCCTAACACCTGGGTGTCAGATCACAGGAGCTGGCACATCACAGGCTACTCCAGGTAGTTATAATCAAAGTCCATCACCCCAAATGATTATTTCTGTATGAGGTCGTTAGCTGCCATGTAAAGTTTGCTATATGCTACTTGGCACTTCCATTCCTCCATGCTAAGTGTACTGCTTCAGGCAGGATTTATCTCCATGCTTGGAACCAACTCATTTCTCTCTCTGCTAACTCTTTCTCTTCATTATAATTCTCTCCTTCACTTGTCTCTGCGGAACTCAAAAGCTCTTAAACATTAGTTCAGCACAATTAATGGGGTTCCTTTCTTGTTCTGTAGTTTTCTCTATTATATGAGAGCAGGGCTGTACACAGAGACACAATAACTGTCCTGCTTGAAATTAGAATATGATGTCCATTCATTCTAATTTATCTCAGTTGGAACACCTTGTCCACAGTAGTTTAAATTGCCCCAGGAAAGGGACAAGCTGAGATAATCCCAGAGCACCATCAGAAGGAATGACTGGTGAACTTCTTCTGAATACTTTATACCTAGAAAACTACGGGAGGATTGCTGTAACTTGATTCAACTTGACGATATATAATAATTTGTTCAGCATCTACAGAGGGCATGGCACCTCTGTAGATTATTCAGGTAGATAAGCAGAGGAGAGCTAGGGATAATTAAAAGAGAGATTGATTTCATATGTGCCCACTGGCTCACCTGCTGAGATCATTGGCAGAGATCCCGCTCTGCACCCCAAACCTGTTAAAGTCTGTTTGGCTGGAATGTAACCAGAATGATTACAGAACTTTCTCCTCTCTTCTCCATTGAAAGCTGAAGAAATGGATCAATGGGTTGAGACCTCCCAAGCAAGCCAAGGAAGAAGTGGGTTGAGTACCAGTCACCCTGACTCCTCTGTCTATCTTGATCTTCTAAACACACCCTCTGTTCATGCTCAGAGAAGGTGAAAAACTGCTATTTTTTGGTCTTGTTTCCCAGAATACTTTGACTGGGGCATTATGAGAGATGTAGTTAAAAAATTGTAACTTTCCCTTTATTTAATCATACTTAAGCATATCGTAAGTCTGGCTTTTCAGAGTAGAACCCTGAAAATCACAAGGTAGCCGTCTTTTGGAAACACTGCTGGATAGCTCAGTGGTTTATGTATGGGTTGGGAGTTCAATTCCCCACTGTGCCTCCTTGACAGCGGTTGGACTTGATGGTCCATAGGGTCCCTTCCAGCTCTGCAATTCTATTATTATTGTTGTATTATTATTATTATAGTACTCTGCTGTAATCCAGTACAAGTCAAAGCTCCAGAGTTTTGTTTTCCCCTACCCAAGCATTTGTTAAATCTGCCCTGCTCTTTCTCTCCCCCCATTGCAGGCTTCACTAGACTTTGTAGCAGGCAAAGATGCCAATTTTAGAAACACGTAGCTGAGTGTTTGCGATACATCCCCTCCTCTCTGCCCAGCTCTATGTGCTGTCAAAATGTGTAGCCAGGCAAGTGGCATAAAGAGAAGAGAAAGGAAAATGTGAGAGTATGCACATGGAGAATGTAGCTGTTTCTTGCAGCCCGTCAAAGGCTACAGGATCAAACTCTGTGCTGTGGGATTGGGAGGCGATACAGCAGTGATGCTGCAGGTGATAATGATGATAAAAGCGTATCAATACCATGCAAAAATTACGTTGCAGCATTCTTGTCTGTGTATTCTTCTCTACCCCTCCAATCCCCAGTGGAAATCCCCAATCAGAATAATGTATGCAAAAATGTCTAGTTGATTCAGTGCCATATTTTTCTAGTCAGTTGTAGGGTTGCAAAAAAGGCAAAGCCCTGCAAAATTCTTGACCCCAGAATCAGACATGCTCTTCCAGGTGAATGGTCTCTTGTCTGTAATAACCTGTGGTTTTTCTCGCCTCTGTATCTTAAGAATGTAAGAAGAACCCTGCTGGATCAGGCCAAGGGCCCATCTAGTCCGGCTTCCTGTATCTCACAGTGGCCCCACCAGATGCCTCTGGGAGCACATGAGACAGCTAGATAGCTGTCTCCTGATACCCCTCCCCTGCATCTGGCATTTTGAGGTACCTTCCTTGTATGGTAATCAGAGGAAATGCATATTCCCTTTAATGCCTAGTATTTGATCCTGTGCTGGTAGATTCTCGCTTCTGTTCTGGTCTTGAAGATGTGCAAGTTATCCCTTTATTAAACAAAATTAGGAAGGTATACCATTCATACACACCACATACACAGAGGAGCAAAGCTCTATATTTACAACACTTGTATGTTACAGGAATCGGGACCTCCATCTGCAGTTCACAGAATCATAGAATAATGGAGTTGGAAGGGGCCTATAAGGCCATTTAGTACAACCCCTGCTTGGTGCAGGAATCCAAATCAAAGAAGATCAGACAGATGGTTATTTTTTTTTCCTGAACGCCTGTAACGTTGGCTTGCTCACCACCTCCCGGGGTCATTGGTTCCATTGTTGTACTGCTCTATCAGTTAAGACATTTTCCCTAAATCTGGCTTCCTGTAGCTTGAGCCCATTCTTACATGTCCTGCACTCTGGGATGATTGACAACAGATCCTGCCCCTCCTCTGTAAGACTACCTTTCAAGTAGTTGAAAAGTGCTATCCTATCTCCCCTCAGTCTTCTTTTCTCAGTTATGCTGACCTGGGATGTGAAATGTTCTAGATGGAAGAAAAGTTCTAAGTGACACAAATGGCCATTTGTGATGGATGCACTGCTCCCTCCTGCAGCTTTAATATGCCCCAGTTGGCATCAGCTAGGATGTTCTGCCGCAGAAACAAATAGCAGAGGGAGAAGCTGCTGCCTCGGCAGTTTATTGTAGGCAATCACTTGGTTAAAGTGCGAAAAATGTAATTGTAAAGACTTCAGGGCAGGTGGGGATTTCTTTTCTTTTTTTTGGTACACCTAGTGAAAGACATAGAAGAATTTGCCAGGTTTCTGTGATGGAAGCAGTCTTTGAAGACTGCTTTAGTATACCATTGGCATATGTGTAATTATTTGCATTTTAATGTTCAATAGGGGGTGCTCTTCGGGGTTTTTTTGCTTTCCCTGGTGATGCTTTCAGCAACATGACGAATATGAAAAACCTACCAGGCTCAATTGCATTCTGTTTATCTGAATCCCAATTGTCCTAACATTCCACTTTTTGTTTGCATTTAGCTGTGAGATTTTTTTAAATCCCAAGTAGAAATTTGTGCACATTTTGTTCATGCATATTTAGTAGTGTTCATACGCATTTAAAGACTTTTACTAGCGTATACCTTTTTGTATGCATTTTTCTCACTGATTACAGTGTGTCTGTGTGTATTTTTCAGTCTTATACATTTTTAAAGATGTTTGCTTCGCCTTGTTCATATTTTATTTGGAAGGTGGTTCTCTGCACATTTTCTGTCCAGAGATTTGTGGATCAAGAAGATAGGGTGCTATTACAGGTAGAAGTTTATGAAAACATTCTGCTGGAGTTTGGGTGAAGCTTAAATCTAAACTCAGCAGTTCAGTTGTTGTTTTTTTAGAGGATGCCTGCCTTGTTTTCTATATCTAATGACTTTAATATGGCAAAGTAACATTTACTGTAGTTTGATATTCATCTTCAAAGCACTCATAGTTTAGTCTCAGCTGCATCTTGGCAGACTTCTATAAACAGCATAAATGCTTTAACATATTTCTTTTGTTTAATATCCACAGTGTCTGTGTAATTAGCTTCTCCTATGGCATGGAAAAGGAATTATTAAATTTTTAAATACCTGGAATATTTTGTAATGCCACCTCCTCTCAAAACGTTCCCTGCACCTGATGTTTCACAGTGTAGACAAGCCATAGGCAACAGATATGCAAAGCCCTCTGTATGATTTCTGCAGATATTTCCACCTCACTGACAAGGACATTGTTTCTGTTATATTTTGTTTTTTGGGTTTTTTTCCTTGGTTGGTATTTTCCAAATAATTAGTTCACATTTTGCTTTGCATTTGCATTGATTCAGGGATCTAGGCAGCACTTAGGTACAATGCCTGCAAGCTAAATGAATATTCATTCATTCATTCATTCATTCATACATTCAATTTGTATACTTCCCCATTAGTGCAAGCACTACACCGGGCAATTTATCCAAGATTAAAACTTGCAAAACCTCAATACTCCACAATAACAAAAAATACAATTCAAAAACAGTACAGCGATACAACAGACAATATTCAATGAACTCAAAATACAACAGAATGTCCAGTCACCTGCCTTTTTCGTCTGGGCCAAATCTGCTATGTCAACCCATGTTGGCTTTGTGTGGAAACTGGCAGCTTGGTGTTTGAAGCAAAGACTGTCTTAAGTGAAGGGCAAATATTAATCAAATGGCATGTCTGATAGCCAGTGGAGAATGAGGTGTGGTATGGTTTCATGATAATGGCAAAGACTGCTGTAGAGGAGAGGTGAGCAGAAGTCAAATCAGACATGAGGATGTCTGTATGCAGGCAAGGAAGTGATAGATTAGACAAGACTGAGAGGGAACACTGCTATCCCTGTGGTTGCTTGTGTAAGCATTACTACACCTTTTCATATCCGGTGTCCAAGAAAATGTTGTTGTTGCTGTTGCTGCTGCTGTTGCTTCTCCTTCTCTTCACTTTTTTAAAACCACTTTCATGCTTAGGATACATGAACAGGAAGAGATAGGAGGAAGAGAAGGAAAGATTATGGACATCAGCAGTGAGTGTCCTTCCTGGACTATGAGCCTTGGTAGGTTCTTTTCTGCAACAATATTTAATGCTAGCTCTGTTCAGCATGATGACATATATCCCCATGCGTTTATGCACCATGAGCTAGTGGGGGCAGCTTCCTTATCTTACTCTGAGGTCATGCAGTCTCCTTCTAGGCATACACTACAAATTTGCCCTGTACCAATGGGTAAACTTGTATCTACGAGACAACCAAGCCTGTATCCCCGAGGGTTCTGACTCCAGAGAAACAGTTGGATCTTTGCCATGAGGCACAAACTCCTCCATCCATACTCAGACAACAGCCTCTGGCAGTGGTACATCAAGGTCTTAGTCCAGGCCTTTCTATTTTGTATTCACACAGATTTCTGTTTGGAGAACTTGTCTTCTACTTCTGTGACATGGAGAAATGTGTGCAAAATCCCATCTTGCAAATTCCTATTCAAATTGCTTGCCGTGGGGGTTAAAACCTAGTTATTTGGTGGCTCTCACAGGTCTCTGAATGTTCTGAGGCAGATTTCTGGAGCACTTTTCTTGCCCTCACCTAACAGAAATTGGTGGTAACATTGACCAAGTCCTGTCGCTCCTGGTTGTGCTTAGATTAAGTGAAGCACTGCTTCTTCTGACTTCTCAGTGTCAGTGATATTGGAGGAAAAATGTATTATCCAGACAGCTTTTGTTTCTGCTGTGGGATGCTCAGAATTGATTCTGAAATGCAAATGCCAGTAATCAAAAGGCACATTTGTCTTTTGGTGAGGATCAGCTTTATTAATTTTCCATCCCTCTGACAGAAGAAATGAAAAAGCAGCAGAATGTTCTATTCATTACACGTGCAATGTATGATTAAAGTCAAGCTCAATGCCTCTGTATGTGCCTGTTGGTATATCTGTATATCTCTGCACATATATATTTGTATACCATAAGCTTTTTCTTTGGCATTATGTCACTCAAGCAATGAGAAGACAGAACAGGGATGAGTACATGGTTTTCTCCTCATATTGCATTCACATGCCCATCCATGCCACTCCCATGTCTTAGGAAGGTGACTTCTGGAATTGTAGAATCACAGACCTGAAAGGTACCCTGAGGTTATCAAGTGCAATTTTTCACTGAAGCAGGAGATCCATGGCTAAAGCATGCCCAACAATTGAATATGCAACCTCTATTTAAAAGCCTTCAGTAAATGTGAATTTACTACCCTTAAGGCAGTGCATTGACAGGTCATATTGTCAAGAACTTCTTAATGTTTAGGGGAAGGACCATGCTAGATCAGACCGGAGTTCGACCACATCCAACATTCTGTTCATACAGTGGGCAACCAGATGCCCACAAGAAGCCCACAATGAAGATATAGCAATAGCACCCTCTCCTCCCACCACCCATTGTGGTTCCCAGCATCTGAGGTACAGAGGCATATCTACTGTATGACCCCAGAGATTATATATAGCTACCATGACCAGCAGCTACCATGACAAGGTGGGCTTATCCTCCATCAATTTGTCAACTCCCCTTAAATCAGTCCAACTTGATGGTGATCACATCAACCTGTGGTGGCAGACTCCATAGTTTAACTATACATGGTGTGGAAAAGGAATTACAGAGAAGACAGAAGTTTAGCCTTCTCAACACATGGAAGGTGAGAAAGTAATCAGCTGGGATGCTGTGGAGAAGGTGGGGCAAGCAATCTTATTGCCCTCCCCATCATAGAGTGGTAATCTGAAAGGTGGGGGCATCCAAATAGGCTGTTTGCTGTCAAGGTGTTTCCCCTCCCCACAAGTATTTGGGAAAGTGTCTCCCATGTATCCAGAATCATATTTACAAACACTCCATCCTGTCC
Organism: Intellagama lesueurii; assembly: GCA_037013535.1. Lineage (NCBI taxonomy): Eukaryota > Metazoa > Chordata > Lepidosauria > Squamata > Agamidae > Intellagama > Intellagama lesueurii. The sequence continues at coordinate 7,028,021 of JBAJHW010000016.1, read as the reverse complement.
TTGAGACATACATAGCCTTGAGATCTGAGTTATAACAATTGGCCTGCAAAGTAGATGAAGCAATAGATAATGAAAGATTATGTGGCATAACATGAATGTAATTGAATATGATTGGAGCAATCTGAAATTTATACATAAAAACTTAAGATTTTTCACACAATAATGTTGTAATGAGCTTCTCAAAGGATAAAGGTTCTTATTGATGAACAGAGTACTGGACCACAAGTGAATCAATGTCAGCATTAGTCAAAGGATCATAATGAGCTTCCAAAAAAATCTTTGCAGAAATCTTCACTGTCTTGGTTGCCTTGAAGTGAAACTTGTGAGATGCAACTAATTTAATATGAGTTTCTAAGTCTTCTGAACTAGAAGAATTCAAGGAAAGATAGCTGATGACAGAGGCAACATCACTGCAAAAGGGGCTCTGAATCAGATGAAGTTATGGGTCCTGCAGTCCCCACAGGACCACTTGTACCCTGTCATAACTGCTGGATAGCTCAGTGGTTTAAGCGTCAGGCTGTGGAGAATTCCCCACTGTGACTCCTTGATTAGGGGCTGGACTCGATGATCCATAGGGTCCCTTCCAGCTCTGCAGTGGCCCCGAAGAAAATAAATGGGTCATTTCTTTCCACCTGTACATGCACAGTTTCAAATTCAAGTTCTTTCAGCCCTCTCAGCCATGGAGACTCTTGTATAGAACATAGATCTTTTAAGGGCTGCTCACTACAAACCAACAAAAGGTGGAGATTCTGTGGGACCTGAGCTGAACTGCCAACAACTTAAGTCTTCAGTTGCTGCAAATTCCGGTTGGGACCGCAGCTCTCCTCCTGAGGATCTGTTCAAGTAACGCAGCTTAGTCACGGCTCTGTCCAGGGTGCTGAAAGTTCTACTCCTCTGCTGTGCTTTCACCAACAACAGAGGATTGCTTCACCTAACTGAGACTTGCTATTAGTTTAGCATTAATCCCAAATAGGGATTATTTGGCATCTCTGAATGAAAGATTGGGATCTTTTCAAGAACTCAATTTCAATGAAAATACAATATTTTGGAAACACGGGCACTGTGTTCATTTTTACTGTTTTGCTTCTCTATCTCTTTCTCGCCTGGCTACTCCTCTGTTCCTTTTTCCTCTGTCTTGCAGTTGCTCTCTCTTCCACTCTGCACTGCCAGATGTACCAATCGTGCTCGGAAAATGCAGCTCTCATTTCACCCTTGGCAGGGCATTGTAAGAAACTGCCAGCCCAGCTGACAGCTAACCACTTATTTACCATCCCTTGTGAAACCAGTCAATGAGCTAGGATGTTATCAGCTGTCTAGGAGTTCATAGAAAATGCTTCTCCAAGACAGAAGAACTGTTGCTCTGCTGTTCTGATAGGAGATACAGGTTTAATTACTTTTTAAGAAAGAAATTAGCTGGGGAAAATAGAATAAAGGGAAATGGTTCACTAACTCACCTTCATATTAAATACAGTTACTGGTTTTTATAAGGCTTAAAGGATCTGGAGAAAGTGTTTCTGCTCTGTAGAAAGTGTTTAATGTTTGGTCCTGTGTATACTTTATTGTATGTATACAATATGTATACAACCTTTATTGTATGTATACAATAAAGTCACAGTTTTTAGTTTGCAAGACTTGTTAATGACAGGACCTTTTGGAAGTCATGGATTCATTGGAGTTGACCTAATCTGGAAGGGAGCCTGATGGCAGATACTGAGCACACCGCTTTCAGTTTTGTACTGTTATAGCTATTGCTGCTTCATCCCAGAAAGCTGGGAATTCTATTTAGTGAGTATTCTGGGAATTCTGTGTTGGTATCCATTCCATTCATTCTCACAGAATGACAAATGAACCGATTTACATGAAAGGAGAGGAAGGTAGCCTGGTTCCAAGCCATTTATGGATCTAAAAGTAATACTCAGTGGCTTTTGCATTCAGAACTAAGCTCCGGACTTTTTTCTTGTCCCCTTCACCTTCTGGCATAAGTTGTGATGATGCCCCAAGATTTGGTCTTCCAGTTAGCAGTCTCCGATCCTCAGAATTGCTTCTCTGTGAAGCTCAACTTGTGCCAATTCTGTTATCTTTTCAGTACGTGGACACGCCTTGTAGATTTTGTTGATAAACACTTTTTTTTATCCTGCTGGCATTGGCTTTAAGAGTTCTGGGCATCTGTTCTCCTTTAAGTGCTTTAATGTGCTAAATTATTGCTTTAAATTGATGGTTTTAATTGTTGGCCACTATGTGGAAACCCTTAGGAAAAAAGCTGTCAGCAGCTGAATGTCAAGTGAGCATACTCAGTGGGCACAGAATGCTAGCAGATTGTTGGGAAGAAATGTGAAACCCTGAGTGCTCACTGGAAGGACAGATCCTGAAGCTGAGGCTCCAATACTTTGGCCATCTCATGAGAAGAGAAGACTCCCTGGAAAAGACCCTGATGTTGGGAAAGAGTGAAGGCAAGAGGAGAAGGGGACGACAGAGGACGAGATGGTTGGACAGTGTCATCGAAGCTATCAACATGAATTTGACCAAACTCTGGGAGGCAGTGGAAGACAGGAGGGCCTGGCGTGCTCTGGTCCATGGGGTCACGAAGCGTCGGCCATGACTTAACGACTAAACAGCAACAACAATTAACACTTTGCCGGCGTTCTTCGTCTCCCTGGGAGAGGGGGCGAGAGGAGAAGAGTAGTTTTGTCTGTGGAGCTGCAGTCTCAGCAGGGGCGAGGAAGGTGACACATTCTGCTTTGTCTGTAATTACATTCATTTTTGCACTTAAAGACCTCATTTGTGTCATGACTCATTGGTTAAAATAGCATTCAGCACAGTATATGAGACGGTTTCATTCGTCTTTCCTTCTTTTTTTTTTAAATACCCACTCCAAAAAGTGATAGGAGCCTAGGAGATGGTAGGCAGGACTAATCCTGTTGCTCTGTTTTGTGCTGATGGCCACTATTCCTGCCCACTCCTTAATCCCCTGAATGAAATGATATCTGGTGCTACTGGAGGTGGGACAGAAGCTAGCAGAGACTGCCAGTGGGCTCCTTTGTCCCAAATGGAATGAATTAATCCATTTTCCTTTGGTTCTGAAATGAAGATGCACACCCCCAACATTTTGCAGTATACAGATCTCTGCAGGGTGTGGGATGTCCAGTTTAAAGCATACCTGAGGTGACAGTAGGACTCTAGCAGTGGTTTTGGACACAGAATCAGAGGCTGACAAACTAGTGATTCCTGGAGATGAAATGCAAGACTAAGCTCCCTTAGCGGGCCAGAACATGTATCCTAAAAAACTTGTGATGTTCGTACTGAGAAACAGACTCCAGAGCCTGAAGCTTCTTTACCAGATACACATAACACTAAACCAACATTGGTACCTGTGGAATAGCACACCCCCTTACAACCGTTTCATAAGCTTATATTTTTAAGCTTTTCTAGTTTGTGGGGAGCAGGTAGAGCCTAGAAGATGAGAGAAAGCAAGTCATTTTAAAAAATAACTAGCAAGCATTACAGATTACATCAGTTAAGTAACTTTGTTCCTTTCCTTGGACAAAATCCTGTTGCGTGTGTGCACCTCCCCACCTTCATATAATCATATAGCATTTGACCATAAGCTTCCTCAGTAGTGGGCTCTGGATTGTGGCACTATCCCCCACCTCCATTTGCCTGGCCTGTTGCTTCTGCCCATCAGCTGCTAGGTGAAAACTCTCCCAGCCACCCAGACGGCTGATGGTAAATAATAAGAACCTGCTTGTTAATGTGAACAGCTGCTCCTCTCTGCTTCCTTAAATACTTGGGTTTCACAGTCTATTGTTTTCTATTTGTTTACTGTCACATTTTAAATGCTTCATAAATTGAGTTGTCAGTTGCTACCAAGGTCCAGCTGGGTGGAAAGGTAGGGTGGGACATTTTTAAACACATAAATAGAACGGGTATTAAGTTCAGCCAAGAGGAGCTGTCTTAGTGAGAGAAGCCAGAGGTAGTCGATGGAAGCTCAGGCTTTAAGAAATCTGTTCATCTGGAAGGTGCCGTGAGGCTCCTTCGTGTTTCTTTATCTTAGTGGCTGAAGGCTGCTGTTCTAATTGTGCTTACTGGGGAGTATATCCAATTAAGCTCTTAGCAAAATTCACTTCTGTGTAAAGCACTCTTAGGATTGCACACTGAGATTCATATTTCATATTTCTTTAAATGAAAATTTAGGGTTGCCTCCCTTCCAGCCTGAGAAAGCTTGTTCATCTCTTTTTAGAACCTCAGGCCGACTGACCTGCTAGGAGTCATTCAACTGTGTGGCTATGGGTTACTGACTGTGAGTTGATTTGTGAGTCACTCACTTAACACCCCAGTTATGCTCCAGATATGGCAAGATAACATAGAAATTTCTTCTCAGGTAACTGCTGGGAAACGGCTGCTTTGTGCATGTCAGCAAGCAAATTCTCAGTTGCTTTACCAATTAGCACAAGACAAGGCATGTTTACTCACAAGAAATCTCACGATGTCACACAAAAATGTGTATAAGGATTGGAGTGTCAAGACTGCTATCCTAGAATATCTATGTATGCCTGTAATATATATGCAGAGTGGATCATATTCCATACTAGGGGGAAAAACAGATCTCTGCTCAGGAAGTACACATTCAGCACCTAGAAAAAAAAAGGGCATTTAACTTCCTATTATAGCTATGCAAATCAAGTATCCTTGCATTCAATTTTAGATTTCCCTCTTTTGCATGAACCTTTTTGCAGGTTGTGGCAAGAGGGATGTGGAATCAGCATTCCCGAAAAGCTGAAAAAGTGCAATTTAAATATTTAAGTGATGATGTATCCAACTTTTCCCCACCTTCTTCTTATCCCACCTTGTTCTGCCCACCTTCTTGGGTCTGTAATTTTTCTGGATTTGTCAGGATTTGCATTCCAACTGGGTCTGAGGAATAGGGGACTGTCTAGCTCCTGGTGCATTTCATAACAGCCCCACCTTGTTCTCTCCTCTTGTGTAAATGCTTTGCCACATACCCTCTGCATGCAGAGTGGGAGCTGCAGCTCCCCGGAATTCTCTACTGACCACCAGAGTTCAGGGGAGAGCTCCACATCAGCCCTGTCTTCCAGGTGCTGCAGTTGCTGCTGTGTCCCGTCTTCTGCTGCCACCAACCTCCTTCGTTCCTATTTTCTGCTGTTTTTCTTTAAGATGAGGAAGTTCCATAGTGCTACCTCCTCTCCACTTTTGGGTGCAGGCGCCAGGCTCCTTTTAGAAAAAAAAAAGAAAAGAAAAGAAAAGCGAAAAAGCAAAGTGTGCTGCTTATATACCACTCCATAGCGCTAAAAACCTTCTCTGGGTGGTTTACAATTTAAATATTGCCACCCCCAGCAAGCTGGGTACTCGTTTTATCAACCTCAGAAGGATGGAAGGGTGAGTGAACCTTGAGCCGGCTCCCTGGGATTGAACCTGGGTCATATGCAGAATTTTAGCTGCAGTACTGCAGCTTAAGCACTTCGCCAAAAGTGAGCTGGGCAGGGGTGGAAAAATAACTACAAAACAGGAGTGAATGAGCAAAAGGATTTGGGAAGGCTAAAAGATGCAGGGACTCAATGGGATGAAATCTGTTTATACCTGTACATGCCAAGGCAAAAGAAGCACCATCTGGATGTAGGGGCTTCCGTTAAGATCAGGCCTTGGGGGCAGCTAAGCACATGCCCTGCCTGGAAGAGGCCTGAGTTTTTTTTTTTTTTAAAAATATTAATCAAGCTTATTAGCACAGAAGGTCTTAATGCATGTGTTTGTCAATAATAATCATAACACATAGTAGGAAAACAGAAAGACAAAACAGCATATTACGCCCTGTCAGCAAATGAATCTGTATGTTTTCGTGTTAGTCTAAAATCACAGTACTGTACATTTGTTAAAATTCTAAGGGGTCCACTCTAGCAGCATTATGTCTCATTATATTTCACTTTTGTACACCTTCCCTGCTTCCTGATTTTCTCTAGCAGGCTGTGTTTCATGCATGTATTCAAAAGGTTGGCTTCTATCTATTCAACTGTTTTGTAGCCGAATCCCTTCCTTTGAGAATAGCTTTTAGATAAAGGAAAAATGCGGGTAGACATTTTTATTTTAAGAGAAAATAAGGTGAGAAATTGGTATTTTAAGAAGCAGTGCATTCAAAATATGTATTCAAATCAGATAAAAATTATTCAGATCAGATTAAAAAAGATCTCAGGGATGGAACAGATTAATGAATGACTGCAGGAGCCTCCTGGCACAGTAGTTAAACTGCAGTACTGCAGTCAAGAATCTGCTCATGACCTGAGTTCAATCCCGATGGGCTCAAGTAGTCAGCTCAAGGTTGACTCAGCCTTCCATCCTTACGAAGTTGGTAAATTGGGTTCGCAGCTCACTGGAGGAGGGCAATGTATAGCCTGCATAATTAAATTATAAACCACCTAAAGAATCTTTAAGAGCTATAGGGCCGTATATAAGCAGCACACAAGTAAATTGCTTTACTTGTGAAACTGACATTGGCTAGAAGTACAGTGACTTATCTGACTCTTGCTGGGACCCATCATTAAGTATCTTGTACACTTTCCCCTGTAATACAACATCAAATCTGGGAATTTTTCTTAGAAAGGAGGAGGATAAGAACTCTTGGCTGCATTGACCTTGTTGGGTTCTGTCAGATGCCTGCAGTGATGCAGCCTGGGCTACAGTTAACAGTTTGTATAAGTTACTTTGTTGGGATTACAACTCCCAATGTAAGTTTTGACTACAATCCCCATTGCTTCTGACCATGATGGTTAGGGGATTCTGGGAATCCTGGTCACAGAACAAACTTTTCCTCTAGAGCACTAAGCATAAGAATGGCAATGAATGAATTTTAAATGTCTGGAGTGGCATGCACAAAATCCATGTGCTCTGAATCGCATGGTTTTTCTCTACCTGAGAGTTAAATTCTTAGTCTCTTCTATCAAAAACATATCTGGTGCTAAATGCAAAACTTGGTGACCTGGTGACGTTCTGGTTACCTTTACCTATTGGGACGGAAGTGACATGAGGCTGCCACTGGAAACAAGTGAGCTCCTTCATCCCAAACTGAATGAGTGGAGACTTCATTTACACCTCTATGTATCACAAACAGCTCCTGCTTGGTAAGACGTGTCTGTTTGTTGAAAAATTAGCCTGCACCCTTCACACCTAGAACAAAGTGCTACACATGGCAAATAAGAGTAAAGCTGACAGTTAACAACACCAGGAGGTCCTATAAACACCCTCAGCTTAATTAGATTTTTCCTTTTTCATAAATCAAAAGTCTCTTTGGGTTGACGTCCATTTCCTGTGTCAGGAAAGAGAGTTATGGATGGGAGAAACTAATAGCTGTCACTGGATTAAATTTAATTCCTAGTCCTGACTAAAGTGGACCACTTTAACCAAAGGGAAGTATAGCAGTGGAGGTCAGTGCTCCAGTATTGCAAATCTGACCCGAGTTTTAATCTGGACTTTTGGTGTAAACCTGATTTAGAAATGGGTTCAGCACCATGGACAGCCTCTGTAAATTGAAAGTAAAATCTGGAACAGATTCACCAACCCATAAAATAAGACTCAATGTGTGCCCCACTGGAGTACATACTATATTCATGGGGAATTAATCCACCCATAGCTACTCGTCATGACACCCATGTGTTGTTGTGACTAGTAGCTATTCCAAGACCACCACCATTTGCTGGGGAACAACAGTGAGGGAGAAGAGTTGCCTTTGTCCTATGCGTGATTTTTTTGAAGGCATCAGATTGGCTGTAGTGGGAAATGGGATGTTGGATAAAATGGCCCATTGGTCTGATCCAGCGTAGAGCTTACATTAATCAAGCCTCTCAACCTCAGCTCCCGTCAGCAATATGGAATCAACACAAAGTTGTATATGGAGGCTGCACAGGGGTTTCTGGGCATAAAAATACAGCAGATCTGTAGTCACATTTATGATTAGCATATCAATTTAAGTGTTATTAGAGATATGAAAGTTAAAAAATGACATGACCGATGGAAGTTCTTCTACAAAGATACCTATTTGAAGAGTGCTGGGTTTTTTTTACATTTTATCTTGGCAATGGCATTTGATGTATTTTTGCAAGAAATGTTTTCAGATAAGAAGCTGTGTTAGTTCTGTGCAAGCATAGCAGCCCAAAATCAAAAAATGAAAACCAAAATAAAAAGTAAATGCTCTGTAGCAGCTTAAAAACTAATGATATTTTAATGTGGGGCTCTAAGGAATTATATTTTAATGTGGATCTAAGGAAGTGAACTTGATCTTTGAAAGCTCACCTCAAAATGTAATGTTTAGTCTTTAAGGGGCCACCATGTTTTTCCATTTTTGTTTGTTTGTTTGTTCCTTTTGTCTGATATTTTTATATGAATGTTAATGCTGTGGGCTTTGGCCTAATTTTTATCCTGAAAAAGTGATATAATTTTTTATTTAAGTAAATAAATAAATAGTTATGGAGATGATTCTGTTTTTAGTTTTTTATATAGTGTTTTTAATGATGTAAGCCACTTTGGGTCGTTTTTAAGGAGAAAGGCGGGGTAAAAAGAGTTTAAATAAATAAATATCCAAAAGAGGTACTTTATAGGATCCTGGCAGTTAGGTGCTTTATAGTGTTTGCAGGTCAGATGGAGGTGAAGGTTGGTATGAATGAGTGAAATTGCAAAGCATAGGATAACTTAACATACGAGTATGCTCGTATTAGTTCATACTGTGCATGGAAAGAACATGGGATTTTAAAAATCTGATTTTGGAACAAACAACCACTGGCTTGTAGTCACCATGGCTAACTGGGAGGCAGCAGCACCCATATTTTCTGATTTTCATATATGTCAGTCTTCAGCTTCCAACACTCACTGTGCACTTACCCTGTTAGAGAATGGCCATGTTTTATGTTCACTGTGTCCTTGCATCTGGCTGGGTGTGTGAGCTACGGCCAGTCAAAGGAAACCACATATGCATTGCTCTTAAATTGCAAGGCACCACCTCTGAGTCCAGTGTGACCACACAAGTCAGGGAGCTGCAGACATTTGAATCTTGTATGTGTGCATCAGACCAGCGTATCGCTTTCGAATGAAACATTTCACCACTACCCCTTGTCCGCCATTCCTGTTCATGTCATTGACAGCATGGAGACAACCTGTCTTCGCGGTAATCAACAAACAGCAAATTACTTCTGGGTGCTTTTGCCAGCTCCGTGGAGGCCACCCATTCGCTCGCTATAAATTGCAAACAGCGAAAAGAAAGGAAGCTTTCACTTAGCATTTGCTATGAGTGTGCAACCCTATTATGCTTCAGTCGAAAGGAATTGGATTGCTTGGGTCTGATTCCATTCGTGCTTTACCTGAATGGCACCTAGTCAGCCAGAATGGCTGAAGGTGTGGTGCAAGTGACTGAGAAAGTATTAGTATTCTTTTCTTAGTGACGGCATAGGTTTCCCTCTGGCCTTTTGCTTGTTTTGCTAAGCATTTTATACTGCACTTGTAATTTCTTGTCCTGCCTTGAAACCGCCTGGAATGGGAGACAAGTGGCAGCTAGTGCCTAGGTACATAAGATCGTGATAGTTGACTGGATTGGATTAGACACCAAAGTCTTAGTAACTGGATAATATTAGACTTGAGGCTTAGTGTTCTTATGAGACGTAGAGATGAGGCAGAGTTCCAGTCCAGTTCATTTTTTGTAAGAATGTGCAAACAAAAGAAAAGAAAAGCGGAACACAACTCTTTTTAAAAAACACACACCCCGTGTTTCTTCATATTCATATTCAGCATGAAAAGAACTTGAGATTTTAGAGCTGTGGATATGGGAGGGACTGAAAATGAGAGATTTGTCCATCTAGGAAGTGGTTCCCAACCTTGGGCGTTCTTGGACTGCAAACTCCCAGAAGTCTTCACCGCTTGCTGTGATGGCTGTGGTTTGCAGGAGTTGCAGTGCAAGAACACTGGGGTTAGCCAAGGTTGGGGAGCTTGGAGTTATAACTCTTGGAACCCTGAATTTGGATCCTGCATCTTGAGCCATGTCCATGCCAAATGAGGGTTGTCTGAAAGTCTCCTCTTATACCTATGAAGAAGGTGGATGCAATTTGGCTCTCTCTATGCTGAGGAAGGCTGTACTTTATTGAATTTGGCAGGGCGAATGGAGGGAAGATTTAAATATGTCCATAACCGAAGGTTCCCCCTCCCCTTTTATTTCATATTCAAGGTGGAAAAACCTTGACATTTTGAAAGTTTGAATTGTGAGTTTACACCATTTGAACCATATGTGTCAAAGTATTATTTCCATAGCTTGGTTTACTTTTATTTAAAAATCATTCTCATTTTCAGTCTCTTCCCCCACCCCCACCCCTTTTGATCAAGACAACCAGAAAATATCTCACAATGTTAGGGAACAAGTAGAATAATTTCCTTGTTCCTTCTCCTCACTTGTGAGGATGGGGACAATCAAGGATTTACAGATCTAATTTGGTAATCTCCTTCTCATAATGCTGAGTGAGGAGCTGGACTCATTTCTTGAGTCTTTCTAATGCTTGCAAGCAGGGCCTGTTATTCACAGCTTCTGAGCATGGTGGTTTTGTTTGCAGATTGTCATTGATAGCCCTGTCTTCTTTGAATTTGCTGTGTTCCAAATTACCAGTTAAGCTTATGGCCACTGCTGCAGTGTTGGCAGTGAATTCCATATGATAAGATAATGATATGCTGTGAACAATTGTGTCTTCTCTCAGCCCCACTGTCAGTCATCTTGATAGAATAATCCTGTGTATCATGCATAAGGAGGATGTTCTCTTTCTCTCTTCATCCTCCTCTGTTGGCCAAATTAGACAGTAAGGGAAATAAAATGTGTATTCTCTTTGATCAACCCATTTTTCTCTCCTAAAGTGAGATTTCCTTAGAGATAGGTCACTCAATAATCAGACTTCTGAAGTAAGCTGTTGTTTACCTTCCAGTGCCCAATTACAAGACAAAATATGTTAAATGCAATATATAGAGGTGAAGAAAATAATATATCATAGCAAGCAGATATCTTTTGCTAATTGGGGGAAACATTTTTTGCAAAAGGAGAGTGAGAATTATATCCTCTAGTTTGACCATTTAAAACTCTCTCCATGCTATGTGTGATTTTATAAAACCCTCTACCTACAGAGGCTCACTATGAAATTCACACCCCTTCACATTGTTCTCTTCTTTCCCGAGCATCTTTATCTGAGGAGAGTGATGACAAGTAAGGAAGCTAGTACATTCCCTCCTTGCATGCTTATTTACTCTGTTTAGACAACATGGACTCAGTTTATCTGCTGCAGATTTTGTTGATCCTTTGCATCGGGTGATGTAAAGCTGAAGAAATCATCATGGCAAGAATGGCAGTTGAGTTAATATTTTTATTCACTTTTATTGTTTATCTGAAAAACAAATTAGAACAAATTAGAACACACTGAAACAAAATGGACCTTTGAGGACTTAGAGTCACATGCTTCCACTTCACTCTGTGGTTTGTTCTAAGCTGTATTCTTATAAGTCTACAATGTTCAAAGCTTACTGTCATTCCAGGTGCATAGGTGGAAGGCCTGTTAGTGGATATTTGCAGAAAGAACTTCAAGCTGACCTTCTTTTTCAAGATGTTGTGAGAAAAAAAGGAAATATTGGACATTTTCTCAGGGGAAATATATATATGTCTTATAAATCATTTCTCTTTGGCTTTAGTCCCTGTCTGCCAGGCGTGAGACATCTCAACATTTTCCTCTTTTTTTGCTGTCATGGAAAGATCTAATAAAGACATGATAAAGGTTGATGTGGTCAGCTTTTGACGGCTGGGCATAAACATAACCTTATGCTTCTTTCGAGACAAGGAGCAATAAGCCTCAGTTAAAACAAAGAACAAAGAATAAGAAGTTGCTCAGCAAGAGAGAAAGAGAAGTCAATTAATGTGTTTTTAGCACTAGCAACCTATTTGGTGTACCGGTCTTACAGAGTACAGAACTGTTGGCTGAAATCTTCTTGCACTGTTATGCAAAAGGCATAACTTTTGGAGGCAAATTTCCTCAAGTTAAGAAACCTCTGTTGCACACTGAGATTGGCAGTTCACCTCCCAAAGGTGTTCCTTTTGTGTAGCACTGCAGCAGGACTTTAGCCATTATTTTTATGGAGTGCAACTCCCAGAATTCTACAGCATGTGTGATCATTGGTCATACTGACCAAGGATTCCAAGAGTTTACTGTCAAAAAAAGGTAACATTTCCAAGCTCCAGTCTATTGGTTGGCATCCATCTGTTTCCTCCCTCCCCATGTAATTCCACTAGGAGCCTGATGTCTGACATGTTTGCCTTCTCTCATCAGTTGTTTTGTTTTATTCAGCTTGCCAGCTGTTGTGGCCTTCTGTGTGCTTTGAATGAATGAATGAATGAATGAATGAATGAATCAATGACGTGAATCAAAACAACTAGGAATGGATGAATGATTGGATCTGCGCCCATGCCAATGTTCACACGGCCTAGGATTTTTAAATTTATCAGAGTACTTCCCCTAATTTCATTGATTAAAATTCTTAAACATCTGATAGATATCTAAAAAATACAGTGGTTGAAATTCTACTAATGAAAACTATGCAGTGCTCATCCAATAGTCTGGCCTTGCATAACTGGTCCTAAGTTTGATTTTGCAACCAGAAGGTGACTGGTCATGGAAAGGAGAGAAACTGTTATTCACTTGCCCTTTGCTATTACAAAAGTATCCTCTTGGATTCTCTCCAAAAGCAATTACAAATAAGCACTAGGAAAACAAATAAAAGAATAAAATGTTCAGCAGATACAAATGAGAATAACGCCAAAGAATGCACAAAGATTTTTTTAAAAGAACAGCGGAGCAGAATCAGCATTAAAAGCAAAAACAAAGAAATTAAAAGAAACATTTCAGTGTTTCAGGAAGTATTGGATAGCAACAAACAAGCAATAGTAGCATGAGTGTCGGATGGGCTTCTCTAGGAAGAGTCTTTCCAGGCCTTTATCTCATGACCAGACTTTGATATGAGTTGTCTTATATCAGGTCAAGCTGTCAAAACAAACCATAACAAGCAGTGAAGGTTGGTCAGCCAGTTTCTGCTCTGTAGTAATTTTCACCTGAATTTGCACATGCTAGTGATCCATCCTGTTTCTGTGCAAATATGCAAAACAGATCAAGACCGATCATACAAAAATCAGCATTTGAATGGATACTTTAAATGCATTTTTGTTTCAAAGTACTCATGCCTGTGTGCAAAGCGAAGATAGCTGACACATTTAGTGCTTTGTACTTTGCATCATAAAATTTAGGAAATCTGAGCTGTAAATTTGGCTACATTTGTGGTGTGAAGGTTATGTGCTGTGCAAGTTGAATTCCGTGTTTGGACTTGTTCCAATGAACAAGGATCAGTTATCTTTTGGTTTTTCTGTGGATGAAATAAAATGCTTGATTTTACTATTTTTTGAAAATTGGGGCAGAGTTTTTTGGGGGGGCATTTTCAAGATATTAAATCAAAACAGCATTCAAATGAAAAGAGAATTTTCCAGTCAACCGTTCTAGACTATTCTTTGTTTGTTTGGTGCCACCAAGTAGCATCTGATTTTTGACAACCCTAATAGGGTTTTGAAGGTGAGCAATACATTTGAAGAGTGTTTTTACTATACCCTCCAGTAGTTTCCTTGCCAGAGTGGCAATTTAAACCCAGGCCTTTGGAGTCCATGTCATTTACTCTATCTAATAGACCTCCCTGGCTCTCATTCTGGTCTACGAACAGTTCATTAATAGCTTGTAAAAGTTTCTACCCATGTGCCCTTTGCTATTAAGGAGTATAAGAAAGAGGCTTTGAAGTCAATAGCTCGCTGAGCAGAAGCATTTGGCTGCAGAACCAGAGTTTGATTCTCCACTGTCCCATGTAGAAGGGCTGACCTGTGTAGCCTTGGGCAAATTACAGTACAAGGTCTCAGAGCACCCTAGCAGAAGGGAATCGCAAACTGCTTTCAAGCCTTTGCTACCCAGAAAACCCTGAGAAAGGTTTCCATAAGTTGGAATTGACTTCACAGCACACAGTTACTTATTATATAGGGGAAGGATATCTATCTGTTAATTATATCAGAGGCAGAGCTAGGTGCCCTGAGCTGTACATTGTATCTTTTTCCTATATGAGTATTTCAAGACAGATGATTCGCAATAATGGCTAGAACGGCTGCTTGAGTAGATGGCTTTAAGAGAAGATTGGATAGATGATTTATGAAGGAATGTTTATCAGTAGTTATGCATGTGTTAGATGAATATGTCAGCTAAATGGTTCCTCCATCTTCAGAGGCATTACATCTGAAAATAATGAATGATGTCAAGACTGCCTTTTTCTGTGACAACATTTCTTTTTTTAAAAAAGAAGAAGAAAGCCGTGTGCTAATGACCAAGATCTGCAATGCAAATCATGTTTACTCCGTCATAAATCCTCTTGAGTCCAGTGGGACTTCCTCACAAATAAACTTTGGCGATTCTTGAATTCTTCTGTCTGCAAAATAGCTTATTACTTTTATTCTTAATAAGAGAGTCCTCTCAAAATGACTGAAAGATCACACACATCCACAACGTGTTGTGTTGCCTGGGGCAACCAGATAAAGCTATATCACACATATCCTTGTTAGTTGTGCATTCATTTTGGCACTGCTTTTTCTTTTCTGAAACTGTGTCCCAGCCAAGTATTCATTCACGGAAACGATAATGGATTTGAAGCATTATCTAGAATGTTCCTAGTTGAATCACTCATACATTTTCATGAAGTTTTAGTAGACTTGTCTATTTGATTCCAACCCTACCTCTGTTCAAGCTTCTGCAAGGATTCAACCATAGATCTGTTGATATCAAGATGATGATTTAGCTAAGTTACAAAGCTTGCATCAAATATATCATAGAGTGGTAGTAAAAAAACAGTGAAGAATTTACCCTCAGGGGCTCTGATGCTATTGGGTGTCAATTTCCAGAAATGTTGTTCCTGAAACATGGAGTAGAAAGGGATCTGAGTGGATTCCCACTCCAATGAGCTAATCGTTTGTGTAATTGTTCACACACTGGTTACGAGACAGTTGTGCAAAAGTCAAATGCTGGAAATGGAAACTGTTGGACTGCGCATGGTAGAGTTTGGCAGGAATTTGATCATGCTTTTTTGAAATTCATGGAAGGACAGGAATCAAGTCAAATATTGTGGTTTTGAAAAATACACTTCCAAAAAAATCTGGTGGTTGGACCAAAATCATGAATCTGCAGGAGGTAAGTTCCAGACTAAGGGGATTTATATGAGTAAGTGGCCTTGTGTCTATAGGGACGTGATATTTTAGCCCCATTGTGCTGAAGGATCTGCTGGAATCTTACCAAATCCCAGGATTATTGTCTTTCATAGCTGAGCCAAATTGGCATGTGTGAGGGCAGCTCAGTGGGTACATGAATTGAAAGCTGACAGTCTTGTAATACAGTGTAACACTGAGATGAACATGCATGTTAATAAGTCTAGAAGCCTACAAAATGTTTGATGCATTCAATGATCTCTCTGTGGGTGCACAACACATGCACATACTTATGGGACCAGGATCACACTTTGGAAGCTACTGATCGGGATGATGGCTTTTCTAAACATATACGCAACTTGAGTGCAAGAAACTTGAACCCCACATGCAGGTTACCATATTCTGAAATCCCTGCCATGCGCAAACTCTTGCTGCACCGGTTTCCTCTACCAGGATCGTTTTGTTTTGACTAAGCAGATAATAAGGAAACAGGGCAGAACAGTCCATTCCTTCGTTTCCTCGTCAGCATTTCCATTGTTTCTCTAAAACCAAAGCCTCCAAAATATAATTGACATTCAGAAGACTTGAATCGATGCAAGTATTGGAAAACCACTTTGTTTCCTACAAACTAGCCAGTTCCAGGGGAGAGAAAAGCTACAAACAGCTGGATGCAACACTTATTGAGGAAGCTGTTTACATTCTTTTATGCCATGTTAATAGGGAAGATTTATGGCCATGAGATCGTAAACTTTTCTCTTGACCCAGTGATTCAGTTTATAGCATGAATATACAAGGGATTTACTCACAATACGTTTTCTAGAAAGGGTAAGAAGGTTTTTTTGTTTTTGTTTTTTGCTTTGGCTGGAGATAAATGGATCTGAAAGCTGCTATATTTTCCAATTTCATATCCTATATGATTATATGTAAGTAAACTGCTGTGGAGTATCTTCCACAGTATTTTGGTTCCTGGTTTCAAAGAGGACCTTTGGGTTCTCTGGCATGGCCCCTCTGCATGTGGATTCTGTACCTCCACAGAAGCCCCACTTCAGTAGTTTCTAGTGGTTCTTGAACTTCTCAGCATCATACCTGCTTTTAGATAAATCCTCACATCTCCCCATCCAATCCACTTTCAATCAATCAGTCAATAAATCAATCAGGAAAAATTAGCATGGAAACTTAATGAAAATTATTTTAAAATCTCCGTGGGTCAGAGCACTTGGCTGTGGAGCTTGGAATTCAAATTTACATGGTGCTTCACAGGAGACCCAGCTGAGGTCACCCAGAGTGTGTGTGGCTAATGGGGTTACATGCCCTGCCACCTGTTGAGACTCAGTCCCAGACTGCCATCAGGATGAGGTACTTGGAATTTCTGAAGATTTGGTAGCTGCCAAAGGTCAGAAATTACTTCACATTGCGTAATAATTATGATTAGGATAAATTCAAATCTTTTTTTTTTTTTTTGATAAAGCGGATCGGTTGTTGTTCAGAAAAAAAAATCTCACAGTCTTGGCCTCTTGGAATTTCTTCTCACCCAGCCAAGGAGACATGCCCACCAATCTGGTAATCATTTTTCTGGGGCCAAAGATTTTGATGAAAGCCTCATTGTCCCTCTTAACTGTGCAAGTCCAGGTGGAGCTCATGTTCAATTTGAAATTAAAAAAATGTGGCAGTTTTTGAACGGGACAGTCACAACAATTGTTTCTTCTATCTTTGCCTCTGTTTCTCACACCCACGGGTGACTGGATGAGCAAGGTTGCTTTATCAGGTGGTAGGAAGGCTTACCGCAGAAGAAGGGAAGTGACATTCAACTCTTCCAAAAGTTGCACAAACCCTGGACTGCACAAAGATTCTGTACTGACACAAGAAGGCTGAGGGACCTGAGACCGGTGTGTGCACTTTGCAAAAGACCAGCAGCGCAAAGCCTCTTAGGAAAGCAGTGGATGTGTTCATAGCTCTGTTGAGATGGTTCTGAAGATAAGCAGTCAACAGAAACATTGCCAGATGTGAAACGAAGGATCTCACCTTCACAAGTGACCTTATAGTTGCAGAACCCCATACTATAGGTGAGAATGTGCATAGGACATCTCATAGAGCCATATTTACAGTTGAACAGCCTGCTCTTTCTTCTTTCTCTTGTTATGCATCTGCCTCATGAAAAGATGCCAACCATGGCATGACATTCTGCCAACAATCTTGCTTTTTTTTTTGATAAATTATTTCATTAAGTCGTTTCTCCACTTGAGATGCACAGCATAGTATGCTCAGAGCAGATGGCTGCAGGCATCAAGAAGGTTAAGCAATTAACACAACTTGGCAAGGAGAGTGAAGTCAGCTCAGTTACTAAACAGCTGCCCAGGGTGATAGTCGGAGCTCAGAAAAGTTACTTTTTTCAGGCCACACTGCCCTAGAGAATTCTGGGGCTTGTCATCCAAAAAAAGTAACTTTTCCAAGCCATTCTGGCAGGCCTGTGAAACCTCTGTAGCCTTCCTTGCTCAAAGTATCTTGCAGTAGTTTGAGGTCAGAAAAAAAGGACCTCAAGTTGGCTAGAACCTGTAAGAAGAGTTGATATGTAATTTCTTTTGGTGTATGTTCACTTTTTTCTAATCCAGCTGGATTGTTGCCTTTGAAATATTTTATCCTTTTCAACATTATTCCTTATACCTCAGAACTTCATTTAATAGTAGACGTGAAGTACAGGTCCCCTGTCCTTAGATGCCAGGATCCTCCAGCTGAAATCCTGTTGCTAGTTCCACAAATGGCATAACTTTTAGAGGTGAATTGCTGTAAGCCAAGCAATAAGAAGCGGCAAATAATGCCTATGAAGATTTCCTAACTTATAGCAATTCACCTCTAAAAGTTATGCCGTATGTGTAACTGTGCAACAGGATTTCAGCCAATTAATGCTTCTGTAAAAGGACTTCTCTTTTGCTTACCATGTCTTTTGTAGACATTTTCTTGCTTTCTTTGCAGAAGACCCCAAGTTCAGTGTCTGATGGCTCCAGGTAAGGCTGGCACCTCGCAGTGTAGTTATACTAGCTGAGGAGTTTGAGGAGTTGTTATTGAAACAAGTAACTTTTCCAAGCTTTGGTCTGAGGCATGCTCTATAGCCTTGCCCAGACTATTGCCTGCGTACATGTGAGGTGGAAGTGTGGCAGTGGCAAAGGTCACACACAAGCTTTGCCCCCAAACTCCAAGGTGTACAGACTCTTTTGGACTTTTTTTGTTCTTTGCCAGCATTCCCACAGGAACCCTTGCAACCAAGTATGATGCTGGCAGAGCACATTCAGAAACTTTTCAAGACCTGTATGTTAAAGTCTTGAAGTTCTGTAAAGAAGTTATGTCCAGTGAGAGGGATACATACTTCTGTGCCCTTCATAAATGGAGTCACCTCATGTACAAACAGAAGCCTGAGCAAGATTTGTATGTCTTTCTTAGTGGAGGCTTAGTGGAGGCTGGGGACTCTGATTCAAGTGGGCAGTATTTAATCTCTGGGTTTTTGTCTGAACTTTACAGGAGTTGTCCAATCTACCATACCTATTGGGGAGTAGGCTTCAGGACCTTGGATAACTCCTGCAAAATTAACACCTAGAGCTACTTCGGTGTCCCTGCGAAATCCGAGTCACCAGGCTGTCCTGTGTGGCACAGAATTGCTGGACAAAATATTACACAAGTCAGAAAGAGAACACCTCTGAGCAGGTGCTCAGTGTTTTCCCATGGCCACTGAGCCATTGCAACCTTCCCCTCTCCAAAGTCTGGACTTCTACTTTACACATCAGGATCATGTGTAACGGGAAAGGGGAAAAAAGAAGAAGAGAGAAGTGTACTGTACTGTTTCCGTTAGATAATTATAGGGAATGCTCGCTGAGCAAATGTGAAAATTAAAACTAGGGTTCCGTCTTGGGTTCTGGTAGTTCTTGTTTCAAAGTGTATGTTGACCTTTGTCACGTCTAGACCATGTTACTAAACAATGTGCACTTATAGAAAGCTAAGATATGCTGGGATCTGCATTTGTAAAGCAACAGGCACCGTCGGATCTTTAAAAACATGCAAATGTTTAGCAGACTGTGGATATTTGGAGGGCAGGGTTTCCCATCATGGGGGGATTTAACAAACAAAAACAAGTGGGCTACCTGGTCTTAAAACAGACACTTGTGAACAACCCCTTTTTCTGAATTTTTGTTTTCCCAAATGGTACTGTTCCTTTGTTAAAGCTGGGTGGCAGGCTTGAATAAACAGTAGGTCTGTGGTGGGAGGCATTTGTCCGAAAGAGGCATGAAGATTGTGCTGTCTGCAGTGAGAGAGAGAGGGAGGAAGAGAGAGAGAGACAGAGAGAGAAGGAAGGATGTGACCTACTTCTTCAAAAGCATACTGAAACATATGCCGTCCTCAGGTCAGATGCTGCTGAGGACTGCATCCACTGGCACCGAAGATAATAGTACACTGCAAAGCTGGAGGTGGGCAGAGGAGGCCAATCCTCACAGCCTTCACCCTTTGAGTTCTATGGAGGGGAACAGGCTCAGGGGAGGGCTTTAGAAGCAAAGGTTTTTTTCTCTCCAAGTAGATAATCACTACAACAGTGGTCCAATTTGATAGCACCTGTTTTTGTGTCTGTGAAACGGACAACAATGAGGAATTGCAACCCCCCCCCAAAAAAAACGTTAAATATTTGTTGACAAGACTGACTGCAGAATTTATTTATTTTTCCCAGTGGGATGGCATATTGGCATGTTTGCAAAATTTGCTTGCATAGTGTACACACTAGAATGGTATCTCTGTATGTGTGTATTAAAATAATAGAGTTAAGATTCTTTGGAGAGGTGTGTGTGTGTCTCTCCTGGTCTCACTACAGATGCCATTGACTCTTAGCTCCTTTTGAAAAACAGAGAGTCATTTAAGGCAGTGGTCCCCAACCTTGGGCCTCCAGATGTTCTTGGACTACAGCTCCCAGAAGCCTTCACCACCACCTCTGCTGGCCAGGATTTCTGGGAGTTGAAGTCCAAGAACATCTGGAGGCCCAAGGTTGGGGACCACTGATTTAAGGGACAAAATGATCCTGAAAACTGTCTTATCTCAGAACTGAAAGCTAGATCTCTAATGTGTGTGGACAGAGTTCTGTTGTCCAGTGGTTAACAGCAGTCTGCATAAACTCAGATGGATAATTCCAATAGTGTGTTCCATAAAGCTCTTCCTCCCTCCCCCAATGTGCACTTCTTGATTTTGAAGGGAGAAATAGTACCTTGCCTCTGTTTCTCACCACCATTGAGGCTGATATTATCATTACCAATGGAGGTAACCGCTATGAGAACGGTGATAGGAAAGAATCCTCCCTAGCCATTGGCTCACCTGTGGAGGTCTCATGGAATGTACCTAAACATTCCAACTGCTGAGAATGTTTTTAGGAAAATGGGTCGCAGCAAAAGGTCCTACAGCTGATTGGAAGAAGATTCAATGGAGAAGAGGACCAGCAATCCTCAGACCTTGGGAAAGTTCTTATGGACAGCATTTCTCAAAGAACAATTCTATGTCCATGGTGGCTGAAGGAATATGGGAGCTGAAGTTCAGTGGGGGGGGGAGGAGTTTTTATGAGAATGTCTTTGGCTTCGTCTTTTGAAAACTTGCAGATTCATATAGGAAGGAAAGCTAAACTGACAGATTCAGCCAGCCAATCAAACTTTGCTACATGTTTAACTTATTTAAAGTCCAAATTTAAAGTCCTGTATACTCAGCTCTGTTTCTGGTGCTTCATTAGGATGACAACTATCTTCCCATCCTGCCCCGTCCCCCAACAGACACCTGAACTTTAACAGATGTTTGGTCCTGGCTGTACTGGAAACAAAACTTGGAAAAAATTATTCTTTTGGACTACAACGTCCAGTCAACATAGTGGTGGTGTGCTGGCCAGGAGATTCTGGGAGCTGGGAGCATGAGTATGTTTTTACAGTATTGATAATATTTTGCTCACTACACTGACGTTAGCTTGGGCGAGGGCTACATAGGTGCTTGAGAATAAAGGGGAATGTGTGCAAGAGTGAAGGAGGAATGATGGACAGGGATCACTGTCCACAAAAAGATGCAGCTACCAACTTATATCACACACACACACAGCCAAACACACACACACTGTTTTGCATTCCTAAGATACAGAAGAGGCAGAGCTGTTAATGTTTTAGACTGGTAGAAGTATCCTGCTATTTCCTTTCCTTATCTCACACATTCATGTTCTCCAATAAAACCCTAAGGAAAAACAAATACACATTTAGAAAAGCACTGTGGCCTTGTTTTTATTTACAAGAACAAAGCAAGCACAGTGGTGCAGCTGTGGCCCAGACACCGCACAGCTACGGGTAGCATGTTTCCTCTTGGCGTAAGATGTCACAACGGCTTACCTCCTTCGTGGCTGAAAAGAGCAAAGGTACGAGGGGGCATGTGAAGTGCATTGGTTCCTCAAAACAGTTTCAAGGGAATGGCAATAACGAACGTGTAAATTCTTGTAGATTTTTTTTGTGCCTCAGAGGAAAGTCAAGAGTGCGCTCTATAAAAAAAATATTTCTGGTCAGTCCTCTAGGTATGCCAAGGCCTTCTTTCAACCTATCTTGCTGGGCCACAGTAGTAGAAGTCTGTGCCTTTCCTTAGTCTTGTTGTAATTTTATCTTGAATTAGTTTGGCTAAGCCCTAACCAGCCCAAAGTCCCAATTACGACAGTGAGTCTACTCTGAAGCTGGGATATTTACACCACTTTCCATTCCAGTGTCCTAGTATTCAAGGCACTATGGCGATGCACCATATTTTGCATTCTCTTATCCTAGTCTGAGATAGATTAAGAGGCCTGAGTGGGTATTTGAACTTGGCATGTAGAATTGTGTTCATTCTGATTGATATCCCAAATTTTATCCCACTATCTCAATGCTCACTGAGTTTACTGGGATCCAAATGGAATGTCAAGCAGCCAAGCTAAACCAAAGACCTTATGTTGCTTGGAGAACGATCCAAATGATGGCGTTACTGCCACCTGCAAATAGCCTTGGAGTGTGATTCCATTTTTGCGTAGTTCGAATCTTTTTTAAGTTGGTTGATTAAAAACCTTGTATGAACCAGTCTCTGCTAACACAGTACTGGTGGGGGAAAAAATATAGTTCTACGTTTTTGTTATAAAGTCTGCAGATCTCTTGAGGGGCCTCTGGGGATGTTGTTGAAAAGGTGATCATACACAGGAGTGAAGAACCATCACTTACAATTACAAGAGATTAGCATCTGGTTGTCTATGTAGCCATAAAAACACCGGTCTGTTGGACACATGATTGGCTCTCAGAGTTTGTAATCGAGAACAATTAAGAACGAATGTGTTCATTTGCCATGTAATGAATTGAGCGCTCTTCCTCAGCAGGATAAATAACTCCATTATTCTTCATTTATGTAATTAAAACAAGAAATCATTTCTGAAAGTATACTTTTAAATTATTCCCAGCGCCCTCAAATAAAACAACAAGCAATCGTGTTCCATTTTGATGGAAACAATCATGATAATTCTTGTCTTATCTCCAATTAAACCAGAAAATCTAAATGCTGATTGCTTATTTTGACAAGTTCCTATGTTTTTCTCTCTGTTTAAAATAAATTGAGCTTAAAATCTCAAGTTGAAATAAAATAGCTGACTATTTTATTATAGATATAGGTACTTACTTTATTCATTGAGTTAATTTCTACGTTGACTAAGCCATTCATTCACTAAGGAGAAGAATGCAGCAATAAAACTGAAATATAACTCTCGGGAAATCACAGACCAGCATGCAATAGTGTATTTTGGGATTGGAACTTCCTTCCCTTCCATCTCCTATTGGAGCTTTTTCGTGCCTACCAAAATTGGGCTTCTGAACTGTAGAATTTCCCAGCACTCCAGAGAGGTTATTTGAATGCATGGCTTTGCTGGGAAAGGAGAATCATCTGTTGCGGTAGAAATAGTGGGATCCAGTGGAAGTATGTTATGTACTGGTCACAGAATCATGGAAGTAACTATACTTCTACTTCCCATGTGTCGAGCAGAGCGTTGAAGGCTTTTAAGGCCTCCCCCAATTCTATGACACTGTGGTTTTCTCTGTAATAATCCATTAGGGATTGTCTTGCTAAATTTTCCCTTTCTGTCATGTTTTATGTCAGAGCAGTGGTTTAGCTTATATTCCACCCCCAGCTATTTTTGCTGTCCACGAACCTTATCAGAGTTTGGGAAGGTTACATTTTTGGACTACAAGTCCCAGAAATCCTCAGCATCCATGAAAGCTGGCCTAACTAATATTGACTGAGGGATTCTGGGAATTCTGGAGAGAGAGAAATACTTTTTTCCCAAGCTCTGATCTCTGTTCTGTTTATTTGGCCATATCCTTCATCAGTCATCTTTGCTTTCTGAGTGACAAGGTGAACTAATGCATAAAAATCAGAACTTGGCTTGAGGCAAATCATCATCATCATCTTAGAACTGCAGTGATCCTCTTTAACCTTAGCAAATCCTGAGGAATAATTTCATAGCAGGTCAAGGCAGGGAAACATAGGAAAATTTTCAAAGAATTTGTAAGAAACATTCATGTTCTAGAAATATGATTAAAATGTTTCACCAACTTTACATATACACATCTCAATAAAGTCCCTCATTGTAGTTTTTAAAGAACCTGGGTACTTAAAAGCTATGCTAGCAAAACAAAAGCTGCATCAGATTCCACCAGATTGGTAAGTCTATGAGTATGGCTCCAGAAGTGGAGTGTGTATGTGTTGTCCACGGACCAGCCTAATAAAGTGCAGAAAAATTGGTCACCAGCAGTTTGGCTGGTGAACATTCCTGTAATGTTAGAATTTACACAAACACAGTCTGTGGTCCAGTGATGTAGTTTGTATCCAGCACTTAGGTTAATTGGGACTTCCTACCCAACACAGTGGTCCACAGAGGATAGCCTACAAGAGTCCAGTCTCTTCTCTAAATAGTGATGAATAAAGGCTTTTAGATCTCAAAAATTAAAGAGCCCAGCAGCACATGCTGACTAATCTACAATTCACAGATTTCTTTTCTGCAAGAAGCAATGGCACTTAAAATTGGTATCAAACTGATATCCGTTTTTAAAGAGTAGATGGATATATCCTAGTGGAAGAATTCATTCCCCCACCATAGAACATCCAGTCCCACTTATGAACCAGATGCAAATATTTGCTACTACTGCTTTTGATCCATCTCATGAGAAGAGAAGAGAAGACTCCCTGGAAAAGACCCTGATGTTGGGAAAGTGTGAAGGCAAGAGGAGAAGGGGATGACAGAGGACGAGATGGATGGACAGTGTCATCGAAGCTACCAACATGACTTTGACCCAACTCCGGGAGGCAGTGGAAGACAGGAGGGCCTGGCGTGCTCTGGTCCATGGGGTCACAAAGAGTTGGACACGACTTAATGACTAAACAACAACAACACTGCTTTTGATGTTGCTTTTCTTTCTCTCTCTCTCTCTCTCTCTCTCTCTCTCTCTCTCTCTTTCTCTCTCTCTCTCTTTCTTTCTCTCTCTCTCTCTTCACCTTGTGTTGTTCTAGTTGTCTTTGCATTTAATGTGGCACTAAGTTGCATTTGTAACTATGGGAACAAAACCCTCATTGATGTGGGGGGGATGGGAAGTGACACCCACACATCACAAAAGGAGATAATTCATAGAAGGGACTGAAGCCGTACATCACCGATGTAAGGAGAAGAGAGCTAGAAATGTGGGATGCTATTTGTGTGTAGACCAAGAGGTGCCAGGACAGCTTTCATTCTGGAGGTAGCTCCCCAGCACCCTATTTTAATGTTGCCACCAAAAAGACCGGCTTCCCAAAGTAGTATCCTAGACACAAGCAGGATTGGGATATGTAGTTTCTTAGATGTCTGTTGTCCGTTACCTAGGGGAATGGTTTCCAACCTTGGGTCCCCAGACATTCTTGGACTGCAACTCCCAGAAATCCTGGCCAACACAGATAGTGGTGAAGAATTGCAGTCCAAGACCCAAGGGGTGTGGATGCCCTGAAAATATGCATGGTTGGTAAGGTGCATCTAGTAGGCTTTTCCCATTGGCTCCACCCAGTGAGTGAGAATAGGAGGTGGTGGCCGTGGTAATGGAGACCCATAACAGCAGAACTACAGTAATTGACTGTCAGCCAGCCCACATTTCAATGATAGTAGCTCATAATCAGTGTCATGTATGAGGTAACTTGTAATTTCACCATTAACAAGTCCATGCTTAGCAGCATTGATGCCATTACTAACCAATTATCTTAAATTCTAAGTAGCAACTGTGGTATAGCAGGTTTGACAGTTTCCTAGTGTTTGGCAAGTTTGTTTTCAGCATAAAATGGACTATGTAACAGAAATGCCTTGAGTGTTTCTTTTCATTGCAGCTGCTTTGATTTACTCTGGTTTTTCTTTCTGTTCTTAATTTACTTGGCTTCTGTTGCTTAGTGCTATTTCCCATCTTTGGTGATGCTGCTCATTCTTTGAATGAATGGAAATGTATGTTTATGCAACTGTGAAATCTTAGAGCAAAGATGTTTTCTCTTGTTTTAAAGAAATCCTTGCTTACATTTCAGTTGTAGGTACTTGTATAGCTTTAGGTGCCTTCTAGGGTGATTCCGTAAGTGCTGGCGTTTACAGCACCTACCCCTTACAATTTTTTAAGCTTTGCTTGATAGCTCCCATTCCACAGTCATTGACAGCTGGTCATCTAAATAAACAGGAGAGAGACCATGATCCAGTGGAGATGCAGGGGGGCAGAAGATCCCAGACCTCATCCGGTTGAGACCTCAGACAATCTTTTTCAATTTATGGGCAGACTGGAAGGTTTTGACCTCCTATTAAAATAAGCAAATTTTGCTAAAAGTTTGGGCTACATTTTTGGACACTTGTCCACTGTCCAAACAATATGGAAAAAGAAACCTGTGCAGGGTTGGTTAGTGAACAAATGCTTAAAAATAATGAGGTTCTCAAGAAGAAACCATATTGGATCTGTAATACTGAGCATTTTCTCCTGAGCTGCAGCAAAGGAGAATGTACATTCAAGGTTCTTCCCTCCCATCAGTCTTTAGTTCACAGAAGGAAATAAATTTCCTTTGTTTTTATATTGTGACTCAAGTAAGAAGACTGAGAAGGCCATATTCTGAAGTCCCCTATAAATAACAGTTGAAATTGCATATGTCTTCTCATAATGAAAACAGTAAAATAATATGTTGACTATTGTTGTGTCATAAGGTATTTTTTAAAAACTAAGGAGGTTTTTAAAATGTCATTCCATAAAATGTCATTGCAGAAAGAAAACACAACAGATCTGTTGATCTTTTTTTTTTTGCAGGAAAGAGAAAACCACATTCAGGATGCAGGTGGGCAACTAAATTGAATCAGAGGAAAGAAAGGAAATAAGCCTATCATATTATGTGGTTCCAATTACATTCCTCAGCTTGGCACGATGGGTTACAAATTTGCATGTTTGTTGTTATTCAATGTATTCCACAGGTTGTTTTGCACAAAAAGAAATAGGCATATCTTCTCCTTCCAGCTATAACACTTTTCTTGTGTTAAGTCTCACTTGCGTGGCATGGTAAAAAAAAAAAAAGGAAACAAAATGGCAGACCTCTGCACCCACGAAACCACAAGTGTCTGTGGTTTTGAACAGAATTTAAAAGGTATGGCTAGAAACCAGGCTTGGTGCAAAGATCAGAAAAGGAGTGGAGAATAGCTTGTAGTCGTACTGTCTTGGCATTCAAAGCAAACTCAAAGCCGGAATCAGCAAGACTAGGGCAGAGCAACACCTGCTGTGGTCAGTTGCTCAAAGCTAGAGGTGACAATCTCTCTTTTTCTCCTCCTGCATTTCTTTGTATCTTGCCTTCCTTATCTTCCCATCCATATTTCCCAGTAGATGGCAAAGCTTTGTTTTTTTTTACATGCATATAGTAACACATGTTTCCTAAAGTAGGCATTCACTTATGCTTTTTACCCATGTAGACTGCAGTGTGCTTATGTCTAATTTTTTCAATGTGTGCATTTTTTTTTAAAAAAAATCACATTTTAAAGCCTGTACATTGTTTTCTTGGAAATAAGGACAGGTTTCAGCAAAAGATGGAATTTTTGAGGTGCGGGTGTTCCTTCCTGCCACAAGACTTGGGAGGTATGGAGTGATAATGGCTCTCAACAGAGTTGTCCAATCCAGGGAAATTCTCCTCCATCCCTTTGTGCAATGGACAGAATTGGAAGTAAAAGACTCAGGGCAACATCACTATAGAAGCTGAAGCTGGCTGCTCAACGTTTGTGGAGGAGACCATATTTAAATTTCAGTTTTAAAGGTGCTGTCTAAACCTATTTTCAGTTCAGCACCTTGGATAGCTCACATACAGTTTGAACTATAAACAGAGGCAGATTCACTACCCCCATGAAAGTGGACTCAAGAGGACTGGTATCTGTGTGGTTGAAAGATACTCTAGGACAGTGGTTCCCAACCTTGGATCCCCAAATGTTCTTGTGCTACAACTCCCAGAAAGCCTGGCCAGCACAGCTAGTGGTGAAGGCCTCTGGGAGTTTTAGTCCAAGAACCTCTGGGGACCCAAGGTTGGGAAGCACTGTTCTACCTCCCTCATGTCAGGTAGAAAGACTTAATTTAACATTTCCTGGATGTGTTTTTTAAAATGTAATGTTTGCACCTTTCCTGTGGCATCGAAGTACTTAAACAAGCAATCTTCCCCATCTACAGTCTGAACATTATTTTATTTATTAGTATTCATGGTCTACCTTTCTTCCAATGAGCTCAGGGTGACATGCATGGTTCTCCTCCTTCCAGCATTGTGCCCAGAATAATCTTGTGTGGTTGATTAAAGTGAGATGGAGTGACTGGGACAAGGTGGCTCAGTGAATTTCATGGCTCAGTGGGAGCTAGATCTCCCTAATCCCAGTCTGGCACTCTGACCAAGAGGACAGCTCTAAAGCCATGTATCCTATGAGTTTGCAGAATTCATAAATTGGGACATCTTCTCAGAAAGGCTAGAGTTGGAGGGGAAAGTGTGTATTTTCAATGAAATGTGACAAGTACTGCATCTTTGAATGAATTAGCAAATATAGTAGCATTGGATGGGTTGTTTGAGTCTTTTTGGCCTATCAACCTGTCATTTTGTACTTACTGCATGTATGTGTGTATGTATGCATTGAGAGGGAAGCACTAGTTTTGTGCTGTTGTGTTTTGCAGAAAAGCATGGGGAAAACATTAATAGCTCAGAAAAAAGCCCACACCCTGCCTGTCTTGAGGACAGGTAAAAAACTGGATAGATTTCTTCACATTTCTGTATGTGCTGTGTACAGCTGCTTGCACAGGTATACATGCATACTAGTAAGCTCAATATTTATCCCAATCATGTTAACAAGTCTCTTTAGTAACATCTTCCCATCCTCCCTTTAAAGATCCTTTAGGACATTCATCATGGTCTTTAGAGCATCAAGGTATAGGAAGATGGGGCAGTGGGAATTAAAAATCCTCATAGGCTTTCTGAGTTATCATTCCAGATGACACAGTTTATTGTCCCATCCATTTTGTAAACTGCTCATTCATCAGGCAGCCAAATGATGATTAATGATGAGCTATGGGATATATTTTAATACCTAGTATGGCGGGGGGAACCAACATTGATGGGATCAGAATTTTTAAAATGAATTAATAATATGTGATCTCAAAATGAGAAGCCTTAATCATGGGAACTGGCACAAAAGGTATAATCCTCCACTCTCTTTCCCTGTTATTTCAGTTCAACTTCCTTTGGCTGGACAGCAAATGAGGCATTACTGCATCTAGCTTTACAGATGTGTCTTCATTTATTTACTGCATTTTGCAGTTCGTGAAATATCGGAGCAGAATATGATGACAGAGATGGCTTGATCTCTCATCTCTGTCCAGAACATCTCCCATGTGGGATCTCTGTCCATCTGTTCTCTCCCTATTGCTGTCTTTTAGAAAATAGCTACAGGAAGGACAGCTTTAAGGGAAGCAATGTTTAGAAGTCTAAATCCAGCTGGGCCAAGCTAGGACTGTCAATTCCAGAGATGCTTTCACCATACAATTCTGCTGGAAAATGTGTTCACTGTCAAAGGAGGTAAAATGTGAAGCCAGAGTGCTCTCTTCCAACATATAGACTGTGGGATAAGATTCTCTGAATTCAGTTGGGAGAGATTAGAGGTTGGCGGAGAACAGGGCAGAAAGAATTAAGGTCTGAGAAACTGCCATCTGAAAGAAACTATGATAGACTAGTTTGGATATACAGAGACAGTTAAGGCTACCTACGTGATATATTCTGTGGACACATCATGATGTGTTCTATCACTTGTTACTGGGAGCTGAGTTGTGCATTGCATGAGATATATTTTGGGGCTCTCATTAAGATGCTTTGAAAAGAAGAAGAAAATGAGATGATTATTTCTCTGTGGTACAATCACTCAGCAAATTTCTAAAGGGTCTTAGGGGTCCAGTCCCAGCAGTTGCTTTATTGTGGCGTAGATCATCTATTTATGTCCAGCTGCCTCGTCTTTGATTGCTTTGTTAATCTCTTTTTTTGCTTAGTTGCCTCCCAAGGTGGTGCTTTGGCTTTTTGCATGTCACAAATTTAAATCTGCACACATCTCCAGTTTTGCAAAACCAGCTGGATATGGGGGCAGGGGGTCATTTTTTGAGGGGAGGCAACATAATAGAATAAATAACTTAATGATTCATTCTCACTCATGTTATTGCATTTGTTGTTATGTGGTGTCAAGTCGAAACCAACCTATAGTGACACTTATAGGGTTTTCAAGGTAACTGACATACTTAAAGAATAGTTTTACCAGGGCCAACCTCCCCCTGCCCCCAGTGATTTATTTGGCTGAAAATAGATTCAAACTCAGGTCTCTCAAGTCATAGTCTGTTGCTCTGTCTACTACACCACACTAGGTATTAGGCAGGTTAATATGGTATATCTAATGGCTTGAGAAGAGAGAAAGGGAGAACACCAAAAGTGCATTT
Source organism: Intellagama lesueurii (assembly GCA_037013535.1). Classification (NCBI taxonomy): domain Eukaryota; kingdom Metazoa; phylum Chordata; class Lepidosauria; order Squamata; family Agamidae; genus Intellagama; species Intellagama lesueurii. The sequence goes on along the minus strand of JBAJHW010000016.1, from coordinate 6,997,700 downwards.
ACTATCATTTGTAGGTATTGGAGATGGACATGAGCCACCCTCTGGCACAGTTTGGTGGATCAGGCCCACAGGTGTTGCACAGGTGCTCTGGATTCCCCACCCCACCTCATCCTGTGACCGCCCACTCAGAGGCAGCGCCCCAGGCTTCCATGCCCCACTTCTTCCTCTGGGTGGCCGCCCGAGGGAGGAGGCGGTGAGGCAGGGAATCTGGGGCACCCGCACAACATCCGTGGGCCCTGTCTGCTGAACCAATCTGAAGTGCCAAACTGCAGTTCATGCCCATCTCTAGTAGGTGTTTTATTTATTTACAATATTTTTACCCTGCCTTTCCCCTTGAAAGGACCCAAGGACCCATGGTTTGGCAATGAAAGCTAGATTGGGAAATGAAGAATGCTAGATCTTTCTCCCCAAACCATCTGTTCCTATTAGACATTCTGATTTCTCTCCAACTGTATGTGCTTTTGCATTACTTATTCATTTACCTATCATTGTACTATCCCGTTTGAACTCCAAGGAACTGAAAGAGCTGTGCACAGTTCTCCCCGTCTCCTGTATTCCATGCTCATAACAACCCTGTAAGACTGATCGAACTGAGGGGTAGAGAAGGATACAAGGTTGTCTAGGGAGATTCATGCCACTTTTTCTCACCATGCTCTTGCCCTGCTCTGCCTCTTCCTTTGCATTGACTGTGGGCACCATCTAGATGTGCTGTCATTCATTGACCTAGAGACTAATCTACAAACCAGATAGTCTTCAGTTTGAATTCTGACTCCTGAGAGAAACTCCTAGTGACCTAACGTGACCTTAAGCACTCTCTCCCTGCTTCAGTTGCCCCACGCCTCCCTCTCTAACGCATAAGAGAAACATACTCACTTTCATTAAAGCAGGAATGGAGATCATGAGAGTCTGGGGCTAAATATAGGCCTCTTGACTTCCTCAGAGGGCCATGCCCTCTTCTGCTGGGTGCTTTCCTAGCTTTTGCATGTATTTTCCCCCCACCCTGCCATTCTGGAAGGCTGAAATGTCTCTAATGAGGTTTAATTAGTGATGGTAAGAGATTTAAGGTAGAATATGCTCATCTACATGCAGGCTACTGCAAGTGTTCTCAGTCTGCAGATTTCTGGGAGCAAAATATGCCCTTTCTCTTAGAAGATCAGGTTCGTATGATGTTATGTTGTAGCTAATGACTCCCATTTCATGAGTGACATGAATGCATTTCAGGCTTTAGTCTGGATCTCCAGGAGTTATCTGAAGCACTGAACCTATGAGGGGAATAAGTTTCAGTACCTTGGATAGCTCCTATAAATGGCAGACTGAAAGACTGAGTTGATTTACAGCACCCCTGAATTTGGAGTGACTTGCCACCACTGCTTCCGGCGGGAAACTAGAACTGTAGCTCTCAAACAGCACATCCTTGTCGTGCTTCCCCTTCTGTCCTTGTGAATCTGTTATTTATTCCTAATGCCGTAGTAGAGTATGCCAAGGTACACCGGGCTGGTGATAACCGCCACCCTCAGGGAGATGCCATGGAAAGGCCTGCTTAAAGGCACAATAGGCAGCCAAACAAAAGCAGAAGTGTGTGAGTGTGAGGCCAAAAAAAAAAAAAAAAATCTCAAAGGGATTCAGGAAGAAAACATTCCTTATGGCAGTGGGTTGCTGTGGAGATTATTTTAATGACGTGACACTAGGGACTATTGCTTTTAGGACTGGAGTAAGCAGCCATCACAGTTATCTCTGTGTTCCATGCAAGTGCTTAAGCTGTGATGTCCTTCTGCAGGTTCTAAAGAATCACATCTACGGTGACTACAATAGCATACCTGCCAACAGATGCATTTGCAAAGAAATGATCCAGCTGGACGGAGTCGGTACTTAACCTGCATTAGCAGTTATTTCCTTTTCTCAGGGAATCCAGGGGATGGGAATCCCGTGGAAGAAACAACTCTGCACTTCCAACAGGATTGTTTCCAGGGGAGCGTAGCCGTGTTAACCCATTGCAGTGAAAAATAACAAAAGACTCTTGTGTCATCTTAAGGATGAACAGATTTTATTGGGCATCATTTTTCATAGACTGCAGACATTCATTGCATCTTATGAAATTGGCTGTAGTCCACAAATATTTATGCTAAATAAAATTTGTCAGTTTTTCAGGTGGTGCAAGACCCAGCAGAATTAATTGTAATTCCCACAGTTGTACCACGCAGATTCAGTACTTGATTCAAGGTGCAAAAAAAAAAAAAAAAAAAAAGGCATCATGTTTTGAAGGAGGTGATGGAGGATCTCTGGACTGTGTTGTTCTATTTTGTTCTCCCCCACTCCATCAACTTTGGGGGATCCTAGTGAAGAAGCAAGCTAAGGATCTCAGCTTTCTTGAAAAATGAAAATGAAACAAGTATCTAGTCCTTAAGGGTACAACCTTACACTTGAAATTATGGGGCAATTCAAGAACTTCTTGTGATCAAAGGTGGGTTTTCAGCAGCATGCATGGCTCTTTGACCTTCCTCATTTATACCAGCAATGAATCAGATTTTGCAAAATATGTCTCCAGTTGCATAATCCTGAAAAAAATCAGGTTGCATAATCCTGATTTTCATTCTGTGTAACTGGGGTTGCTTTGGAGCAGAATGTTGGTTTGTGTACATGTGAATTCACATCTTTAGGACGAGGCGACTGATAGCTGCTGTTCAGCTAGTCCTATGTAGTTAAAGATATTGACAGTTAATAGTCTTATTATGGTTAGTTGCCAGTTTCAATATTTTGGTACAAATTTTTTCCAACATATACACTTCCTAAAGGCTTTCCCCCCTTTTTCCCCCCATGTATTAGTTCTCCCATGCATTCTCCCTATTGTCTAAGGCATGCTGATGCACATTTTTGAAAGATGATACATTTTAGCTGGCTGGATGGCTCGGTGAGTTGGGAGTTCAATTCCCCACTGTGCATCCCAGACAAGCCAGCCTGTGTGGCCTTGGGCAATTGGCGCACCCCCAGGGCACCTATAGAAGAAGGGAATGATGAACCATTTCGGAGTACTCTTTACCTAGAACACCCTGGAAAGGATTGCTATGTCAATATTCACTTGATGGTAGGCAATTATTATTATAATATTTATTTTTGCATCATTCAATAGTGGGCAGGGGGAGAATCTGTAACTCACAATTTATTTCCAAAAATAAGAAATTCCCAATCATGTGTACACCTTTACTATAATCTTCCAGGCCACAAATTGATTTTAAAAATCATTTAAAAGTTCAGTTACTGCAAACGTGTATCCCCTACGTCCATCTGCTCTCCTTCACCAGTAGGCATCACCTGGAGGTGTTGCTCTAGAAGGGATTAGGGCTTGGGAAAGTTACTTTTGTGGACTACAACTCCCAGAATCCCCCAGCCAGCTTGCTGATTTGGAAATCAGTGCAATTCAGAATCTGGGAGGCAAAGAAAATCTTATTTAATATCTACACCTTCACTCAGAAAAAGAGTTTTCCATGAGCTCTTGTGCAGACAGCGTATCAAGAGGGATCCAGCCGATGCTGTGGCCAGTGCCAATCACAAATCCTACATTTTTCTGGCCCCCTTCCCATTCTTTTCCAGTTACTACTCCTTGGCAAGCTCATTTGAGAAAGAAGCCAATGTGGGCTTTATTTGAAAGTGTTGTTGTGAGTGAATAGTCTGAAGAGAACAGCTTGCATTTCTCTGTTGATGGTTTCCATTCTAAAATACAAGGGGGAGGGTCGGATTTAAAAACTGAGCTCTCTTCCCTCCTCCAGCAAGATGGCTTTGCAATCTGTCAAGTGCCCCAATGTGAGTGCTGCTTAGCTGTTATCGTTGGCCCCTGAAGTGCTACCTAATATTCTGAGAAGTAGAGAGAAGGGGAAGCAGAGATCCTTCCCAGAAGCCAGGCAAGGAAGCTGAGTGGCCATCCATCAGCAATGGAATTTTTTTTTTTACTAGCGGAGAGGTGGGTGAAGTATGGCACTCGAGATCTTATTAAACTATCGCTCCCAGAATTCCTCAGCATAGGGTGTTCTGGCTCGAGCGGATGGGAGTTTCAGTCCTGCCTTTGGGAGGACCATAGTTTGCTTACTCCTAATCTAGAGCGAAGGACACACAGACCTTCCCCGTTGCCCAAAAAAGAGCCAAATTCAATTCCTGGGCCAGCACAGAAAAAATGAGTAGGGGGGGGGGAGGTTAAGGGTAAAAGTAGTGAGTGGACCAAAAATATTTTGGAATGTCACGTGCCAATATATTTTCCCTTAGAGTCCTTACTGCTAATAACTGAGCCTTCGGAGGGACATTTCAACCTTTTAGCATTTGGGGGATGGGGTGGGGGGAAAATGTATGCTTTTGAGTTTTGTTTGTTTGTTTTTAACAAGGACTGTACTGTTTTTTTTTCCAAAGAGATTTTCACCAGAAGATTATGTCCTGTGATTATGAGGCTTTCAAATTTTTGCAGCTGCTTCTGGCACATTAACATAGAGGAAGTCAGAGACTTAGGAGAGTAATCAAGCAAAGTCTGGATACGCTTTCCCCTTTTCTTTGATGAGGTTTGTATTTCGTATGAGCACTTGGAAATTGTGCCATTGCTTTATCAGATTGTTTGCATTTCTGATTAAAAAGAGGAAAGACTGCATTTCACCCTGCTGAAGATCTTTTGCCACTGCTCAGTATGTTTCCCAAATTGAAGCTACACCTACTCCTAAATTCACGGCACATTTTCTTGAGTAACTATGAGTAGGATTGTGGTCATGTCCCAAAACTTGAACAGTGTTTGGGATCTCTCTCTTTTAATTTTTAACCTGTCTCCTTTGATAAAAATGACAGAAAAGCAGGATACAGTAGGACCACAGTATCCACGGGGGGTCAGTTTCAAGCCTCCCTCTTCTGAAAAATGGGGACATGTCAAGGGCTATACATTGCATGGTTTCCGTCCCTCTCTAGTGGACAGTTCTAGTAAATACACACTGGAAATATGTATAAATAGCTATTTCTGGGTTGTTGTTGGTTTTTTTTCATTTAGTATTTTCAGCCAGCAAATAAGTGAATCAGCGGATACTGATCTTATGGATAGGGGAGTCCTACTGTGTAAGCATTTATCTCCTGGTGACCCATAGCTGTGGGTACTGTCACAATGTGCTCCTACACTTTAACTTGGATGTTAATTTGAACCACACAATGCCTGACCCTACTTGTAAAGCAGGAATGTGAATCTTTCATTCTTGCAGGTGAAAATGATTTTAAGAAGTTTAGTTCTCACTGGAAGAAAGTAGTAGAGTTTTTGCGTATTTTTCTCTTTTTAGAGTGTGTGTGTGTGTGTGTGTGTGTGTGTGTGTGTGTGTGAAAAATGCAGACACTGGTTTTCCTGCAAACCCTTGGATTTTGCACAATATTCCACGCCTTTCATGCAACTACAAGAAATTTTTGGCATAATAAACTGTTTGTACGAGACGCACGTTTTTAAGCACAAAAATCATGCTCATATTGCTGCTGGTTTTAAGCAGCACCAAGAAAAGGCCTGGTCTTTTTGCTGTCATGCGGGAGTGTGTTCCCCGCTCCAGTAGAGTATCTTCATGTGTCAAAACATCCCCTCTCTTCCCCCCACAATTAAGCATAAGTAAAAAAAAATGTAGTGTTTGTTACATCCTTGCTATAAAGTGGGATACATTTTGCAGCTTAGAGAACTGAGGCTGGAACCCATGGCAGGGCCTTAGAGAATGTTCAGGTGCTGAGTTTGATTTTGCACACACACCACTGCTTAAGCTGAGGGCAGCTTTGCGATAGGAGGGGAAAACCTCTAGGCTAAAGAAGCATGGCGAACTGCTGGATAGCTTAATAGCTTAGGCATCTGGCTGGGGAGCCAGAGGTTGGGAGTTCAATTCCCCACTTGTGCCTCCTTGACAGGGGCTGGACTTGATGATCCAGAGGGTCCCTTCCAGTCCTGCACTTCTAAGGTTATTATTATTATTATGCAAGAATAAAGTAGAAGCCACGTGTTGCAAAGCAAAAGGGGTGACAGATGTCTGTAGCCAAGAGACTACGTTCCTCAAGGGAGGGAGAATACGACACTTGGTTAAGCACCTGTTTGCCCCTTGTTCTGGTGAGACACCCCCTTCCTCTGTTCATGCATCAAACGCCTTTTTTTTCCCTGGCAAAATGGGCACTAGAGGGTTAATAAGCAATTATCCCAGGTGGCTGATCACAAAAGGAGCCGGTAACGTTCATCCAGGCTTCTGTGCTGGTGCCTCTGCATCTCCCATCTCTCCACCTGTCATGCACTGTACGCGGGTCGGAATAAACCCGGTGAGAGGTGGCAGCCACTTAAAAAAGAACTTCCTGCTTTAGCATTAAGACGCGTGCTTTTGCCTGTGTGACAATTATTGGTGTTTTTCAAATTTGATCTCAGCGGCTCGGCGATGTTTCTTGTGCTGAGCTCTGTGTTGCCTCTGCTCGTCATCCTCCTTGGCTCTCTCCCTGGAATATGGATGATTTGAACACATTTAGATGCCTCAGCCCAGATCAAGGTAAGGGAAGAATGCTTGCTTGCTTATTTATTCAATCGTTGCCTTCCTTCCATTTCAGGGGCTCTGGATAGTTGGGAATCAGTTACATCTTTCCCAGAAAGTCTGTATTAAGCTTATGAATACCCATTATTCAGAGAGCTCGGAGAGCTTGGGAACAGTTTCCCAGCGGAGTCTTTAGGAAGAAACTTGGCTTTTTCCGGTCACATACTAGTTCATGCTTCCCCCCCTGAAACCTAAGTTCATTGCCCCCAGAGAGACAGACCCAGACTCTTAAGATCTGGTGAGCAACCAGACAGAGTCGAAGTTGCCTGGGCAGCCCTGTGTGTTTTTCACTCTCCAACAAGGATTTGTTTCTATTCATTTAAAAAAAAACACCCAAAAAACAGACCTCTTTTAACCCAACAGGTGAAGAGAGGCAGCAAATAAAAAAGGATAGTGTCTGTCTTTGGTGCACATCTATATTTGCAAAGACTTTACCTGTGGTGTGGTTTCCCCCTGCCATATCCCAGTTGAAAGGTGTGCTTTTTGAATCTAGAGGCACAGGCTCCTCACAATACAGAGGAGCCAAAATCTTCCAAGGCGCAATGCCCCCAACAGGACATGTACCCAATTTTGCCACCCCCCACTCCCACCATGGTTTGCATTTGGGTTAAATTATTTTGCCACTATCAAGGACAACTGAGGAGAGCCACAAACAGGGTCACCTTGACCTAAACAGCCATGGGAAATGTGGGCCATTTAAGGGGAAAAACTTGTGCGTCTTCAAGAAGACGACGACGACATTGTTATTTTGCAATTTGGCTCAGACCCAGCATCACCGACCCTTCCGAGCGGTAACATTACAACAGCAGTCAAACAGCTCTAAATAATTTATGGCCCTGTATTTTCATGCCTTTTAGCCATGTGGTGTTATGATAGTTTTACAGGAAGTAGAAAAGGTGTGACTTCGGTGCGGGGCTTCTGCTAGATAATGGGTGGCAACCTGCTTTCTTTCCTTTCTCTTGCCATTTTTAACACCTTCCCAATTGTGTGGTACCTCTCCAATCGAACAGGGACATTCTGTGATGAAAGTAGCCATCTCTACACCTGTGAAGTCAAAACGGACAGCGCTTTTAAGATGTTTCCTATTGGACAATCTTTTATCATGCCACAATCCCCCTTCTTGAATCAAAGATCCTGCCACATGAGAGAAGGACAGCAAAAGTATATTCCCAGTGTGGTGTAGTGGATAGAGTGACGGACTAGGGTTCTGGAGAATAGGGTTCGAATCCCTACTTGGCCATAGAAAACTCACTGGGAGAGTGGAACCAGTAAAGCCACTTCTTAAATATCTCACCTTGAAGGCCCTACTAGGGTCATTATAAGTTGCTTCAACTTAACAGCACAGAACACACACACAATGTAGTCAGGAATATGAATGAGATAATAAACTGAAGCTCACAAGTAACTTTTCCCTGGCAACCAATTGCCTGTTTCTTTCTAACCTCCCTCCCCCATCCCTTGAGTGGGCAAAACATACAAAAAACAAAAAGAAGGAAAAATAAAAGCTAAAACTATTGGTCAAAAGACTGCTGGATTCCCTTGGTTGAAATTAGCCCTCCCTTGGCCCTTTGATTTAGCTTCTGAGATGTAATGGAATGTTTCTGAACATTCCAACTGCTGAGAAGTTGATTTCTGGGGGGGAAAATTGGTATACCCAAGGATGACATGAAGGTGCCTGCATGGGATCTTGAACAGGGAATAACAGAGACTGCTTTATGCTCACAATTTCACTTCTACATTGTATTTCAGAAAAGGGTTCCCTACCATCAACGAGAGGGAAAATAGAAGGTTTCTTTCCAAAGTCAACAACTTTTCAGTGAGTTAAAAAGAACTTTGAATAGAATTATTATGTGCCTTTTGTGGTGAGCTCAGGCCCAGAAAGATTTCCACAGGGTTGTAGCAGTAAAAGCAGGATAACAAGGATGAATGAAGTAGAGCCTTCCTGGGACTTTTCAGGCTGGTTCTGTGTTGCATTTGCTTTTGGACTGAACAACCACAACCTCCCTTCTCAAATCAAGGATTCTGCCACATGTGATGTATGAGAGGAAAACAGTGAAAGTATTTTCACAGTTCAAAGATGAACCATTCCAGTATTTTGCCAGTATTATGGAGCACACAGAATATTTGGGAACTGATCTCCCAAAGTTCAGATAGCATTTGAGATGTGTGCTGCTTTCTAGTGCTTGACAAAGTTCTTCTTCTTTTTTTAAATCACAGTTCCCAGAATCCACCAGGAACCATGCTGGCATGGGGATTCTGAGAACTGCAATTAAAAAAAATGTAATGTTTCGAAGCACTGCTTTTTTTTGTAATCCCAGGACAATCCTTGACACTCTCAAATATGCAGTCATTGATTTTCTACTAAATGCAATCAGATCTCATGTAATGGTATTTTGTAGGTTTTAGCCTTTCCTTATAACATAGGCTTCAGTTTCATTTGGCACAAATGTTTATATTGAATGATTTCACTTAGAGTCCACATAAATCCTTGATGTCCCATAGCCTAGGCATAGAGGGTCTGTTTTGACTGTAGGAGGTTGTTGCGTCATTTCCTGCCATCACTATTTAAAAAAATTCCAGATGGCTGCTAATGGGAAAGCCTTCTTTACTGGACATCCTGAGAATGTACTACCAAAGAGAGTCAGGATGGGAAACAGGCAGTTCTTTGGCTACATGAGTTCTCCCCAGGGAGAAAACCTTGCTGCCGAAATTCGGTGGCAAATCATCCACTAGAAACTGTGGTAGAGCAGAAGCACTGAAAAATATTTTGCTTGCTTCAAGCAATTCTGTGGTCAAATTTTGGTAGCAAACAGAGAAAACTACTTTTTTTTAGTAAACAAAAGATTTTGGTTTCATGTGGTAGGCAGAGCTTGGCAGCAACTAGTTAAAACAGCATAGTTACCTCTAAATAGTTACATATTGGGAAACAATGTCAGCAGTAGTTAGAAAGGTAATTTTTAAGAGAAAGAAGTAACACTTACTACTTAGTGTAATGAGTTATACCTAGCTACTGTGATGTGTCGTACCTAGCTAGTGTCAAAAGTTTGTATATTAAGGTGATTTTAAGACATTTTGGAAGCATTTTGACAGGATTTTTTTCTGTCCTAAATGGCAATGGAAGCATTGGGTGTACTCTTTTATATATTTGTTTTAAATATTTCTCAGGAACAATATCAGAATTGGCCACTAGAGGGAAGCAGATCTTATTTCTCTGTATTTTTCTAACTTGTTGCTGATGGCGACACAATAGCTTGATAACAGCCAATGCAGTAAATTGATAGCAACAAATTACTCACAATGAGTAATGACAATGGCAACCTATCTGTTGAGAAGTAATGAACAGTGCAATTTCTTTTTCAAATGCAATATTCTGAGCTCCAGGGGTGGGTAGGTGTGGTCTGCAGAGGATCCTTGGGGGGGCAACATTAGGTGTAGGCTTACAGGAGTTGCCTACACTTGGAATAAATATTGTGGGATAAGCTAGATGGGCAAATGGTTTTACCCAGAAAAAGACAAACTCCTGTCATTCTGCATGCCTGCAGATTGAGCTGCCAGTAAGGGTAGAAAAGCAGTACATGCAAACAGGGAGCCTTCTTCTGAATGGAATAATTGTTTGGAGTTTGGAAGGCCTCAGGTTCAATCCTGGGTTAAAAAACCCCCAGATGCAATAAAGACCAATCAGCAGATGATAAAGAAGACCTTTGTTTGCCTGAGATCCTGCATTGGCACTGCCAGTCAAAGTAGAAAGGGAAATAATCTGAATCGGTGTTTGAATCTGTAAGGAGCTCTCCTCAGGCTTACACTTGAAGCCTTAGTCCAGTTGGCTTTAAAAACAAAACACAATCCTTGTGATGCTTTCCCTTCCTCGCTCGTCTGTGCATGGAATGACGGTGGGCTCGAGATATTTGGGGAGCCCATCCCGAACAACATCCATGTTGTTCCCATTAGTTAAGTGTCTTGCTGTGCAGCGTGTGGTTCACCTTGCTGCATTTTGTCGTGGCTGTCAGTTTTTTTCCTGACGTCAGGCAGAAAATCTGGTGGTGGGGGGAGTTGTTCCCCCTAATTAGAACAAGTGCTTTGAAAATGTGACTCTTGCCATCTTTAGAATCTTTTGAGTGGCTTCTTTGCTCTGCCCCCACGTATGGGGTTTTAACTTCGGTGTTTTTTGGCTTTAGATGTCATGCATCAACTCCAAGAAGCATTCAGTAGATGTGGCGTGGGTGTCTTTATATTTGCCGTGTCTCTGTGTGAGTTGCCTGTGTGTAAAATATAAGAGTGTCTCGTATAAACCCGCTTCTGAGAAATGCCACCTTCCCCCCCCCCCCCACCCGAAGCAGTTGAATTTCCAAACTATTTTCCATGGCTGCTTCTGAACTTAACAATAAATGGTGGAGTTATGCACATAGATTTTGTTGGAATTCACCCAAGAGGTAGCATTTTTGGTTAAAATGGGCTTTCAGGAGATGTTACAGTAATGATATATGTGTAAGTATCTGCACAACACATCTATCTTTTCAGGTATCTAAAGATCTCCATGCAGAACACAATCCAGAAAAAAAACACTCCATGTTAAAATAATGCTGTCTTGACTATTCTGGGAATTTTGGTTTAAACAATGGTTTTTCCATGTTCTGTGCTGGAGTTTATTAGAAAGATCCAAGACCAGAGTATTGTGCAATTAAATCAGTGGGTATCTTTTGACAAGTCTCTTTGGGTACAAAGATTCTCCTCACCATGTTCAGTGAAGACTTTAGGTGGGCCTTGTACAGTACATTAACACATTGAGCCATTGGAGGAAATGCCCATGGCACTGAGCCAGCATGCCCTGGCATCGCCTGGGAATTTGAAGTTATCTGTCCAGGCTTTGCAACCATCTCATTAAAGAATAAATAAATAAAGGTGTCTACTATTCAGGGCATAGCAGGAGTAGCTCTACTACCCATGGTCACTGTGGGATTTATCTCCTTGCCTGGAAACCTGTTGAAGCAATGACATGTCTTGAGATCTCACCTGGCAGCCCTAGAAAGAAGGTATCTATGAGAGAAAGGTCCCAGCCTCGGCTTCTGCCTGGCAGGCTAGTTTTCTGTTAGTCCCATCATCCCCACCAGCTTCTTTTCCTTTGATGGGAAAGCGAGATGCTTGTGGTTCTGTTCTTGGTTCTGCTAAACCTTGCTGCGGTGCTCGCCACCTCTCAAAGGGGCACGATTGGCTCTCCATTGCCTGGCAAACTCCATGCATAATTAAACCTTCGGCCTTATCGAGGTGATCAAGGCATTGATAACGTGTCAGAGGCTGGATCGCTGGGAATGAATAAAGGAGCTGGTAGTTTTGGCAATGGCATGTGCTGCTGAACTAGATCTGTCAGGCCCGCCCGCCCACTCAGTCTTCCCTCCTCTTTGGGAGGGCAACGTGAACCCAGAGAGGTGGCCAGATGTTGGGAAGCTTGAACTGCTGTCTTGCTGTCTTTTGCAAACACCAGACGTTTTGGATTGGGCTTCAGTCTAACCTCGATACGCTAAGGACTTTCATCTAGCTTTAATAAGCAGCTGGTGTTGGGAAGGAGAGGAGTCTGATTGCTGTGTTTCTATCTGGTAACTGCTACTGGCATTTACTGACATTTTTGTCTCATTTTGGTTATGCTCCGGCTGCTACATTCCACCCCGCCTCTTCTCATAGGAACATAGGAAGGGTAAAGGCAGGCCATTGCTCTGTCTAGCCTAGTATTGTCAGTACTAGCATTGCATTCCACCACCCCACCCACCCCCTGGCCGGAAAGAGACAACAACTTTCCCAGCTCTGCATGAACTTGAGACCTTCTCCTTGGGAAAAAAAAAAAGGATTTTATCCCAAGCCTCCCCCCCCCCCCCCCCGCCCAGCCATACAGCCCTCAGTGTTCCAAGGTGGCTTCCCATCCAAATAGCAACAGTGACTGATCCTGCTTGCCTTCCTAAATCCAATGAGATCTGAATTTGTATTCAGGGTCGTAGGGCAAGCCCTCTCCCATGGATCGGCGGTACAGACTAAGTTGAAAAATCCCTGCCTCCCCCTAAGTGCTTTGGACTTTAAGTCCCAGCCAACCTGGCGAATGCTTCTGGGAGACATCATCTGAAACACTGGAAAAGCCAGAGGTTTGCCCAACTCTCTTATATGCGAGGAAAGAGAGGGATGTTCAAATTTAGTAGCTCTGTGCTGATTCCCAAAGTGTTACTCCCAGGTATCACCACAACAGTGGACAACGTTGCTCTGGTTCCCACCCACCCCCACCCCCATCTTCTTTGTGTTGCCACTGCAGAGAAAGAACAAGTTCTCAGTTTGGGGAGGTGTGAAGTGGCTAGTTTGGGCGAGAATCTCAAAACCATTTGTTTAAAACCCATCTCAACCACAACTCTTTGATGTGGCATTTCCAGAGGAAAAGGGCAAAAGGGCAAGGAAGGCGGGGGGAAGTGGCCTAACATGGCTCAGCGAGCTTCACAACTGAGTAGGTGTTTGTTGTGCTGCTAATCCACTGCTCAAAGCACAACACCACACACTTTCAGGAACAGACATACACCACACTGGTGTTTGGGAAGGAAAAAGCAACGCACTGTCAACTGGAAGAAAATGGGAGGGTAAAGGCTGTTTTCAGGATGAGGATCATGGACAGGGGATAAGTGAGGATGTAGAGAGAAGAGGATGTAAAATGGAATGTATTTTACATTCCAAAGAAATCCACTAAATTCAGGACTGTTGGTCTCTCGGTGTGAAGTAGAAACCATCTCATGCATAAAGAATAAGAGAGGTTGTGCCAAGTTATTTTGGGAGGAACTTCATTTTCAAGAGGCGATTGGCCTTCTCCTTAAACAACCTGTTGTTTCATCGGATCAGATCTTTTACAGGAATCCCACCTCTGTTGCACATTGCCGTCTTCCGAGAGAGAAATGGTGGGTCGCTAATAGAAAACAGATCAGATCTTTAAAATAAGCTCTCATTAATTCATTAGAATTATCAACACTGATTTCAAAGATGCGTTATTTGATTTGCTAAATACCAACAAGGGTAATTTTCGAGTAGCAGTTGATGTTTCTGTTTACTTTAATTCATTAGCAGCCACTTTTAGTCATTCTAAGTGGTATCTTACCAATCAGCCAATTAATGAATGATGCTCATGAAATTTTCTCAAGTTTCCAGGCTGATGAATTAAATTTCTTCAGCCATCTTACATTAGAGCAGTGGTGCATGCACATAAGACAAGCGAGGGTTTACATGCCTAGTATTCATGTGCACTCTGCTGCAAAGTTAGACTGACAAGTGTGATGGTAGCTTTTACCTCCAGCTTTGATTACAGTCTCTTTTTAATTGGACTCTTCAGTGCATGGATGTGCTTGTGGGAAAACAGGCTAGTTTTAAAGATATGGAGTGGTTATACTAGCTAAATGCTTAGAACATTTATTCTTTAAATGAAGGAGTGGCTTACATAGTCTCCTGTTTCCCCCTGCTTAATTAGAAACTTTAGCCCTTTGTGGAACTGGTGGGTGGGTGGGATGGGTAAGGAAAGCATTTATATATGTAGTTATATATTTGGTCACGTCCATGTCTAACTTGAATGTAATTAATTGAGCTTCCTTGGTGGAGAAACTTTACAAAATGGGTGTAAATTGAGAGCACTCATTATTTCCAGGAACGGGCCAAGGAGGTCTTGGCTGGAACAGTAAGTGCTTGGCCGTAACCTTTGGGAAGCTAAATTCTCAAGCAAGTTCCTTAACCTTGTCACTTAATTAATTGGATCAATGCAATGAGCACCTCTTCACATTTGAAAGGATTCTTTTAAAGCCCTGAAGGATTTGAAGCCCCGTTAGGTCATGTCAAACCTTCATGCTTTTCAGGTTTCCTGAATCTCACCCAGTGAGGGCAGGAAATGCATAATTTCCTAAAGGAGAAGACCGTGGTCTACCATTTCTGAAACAACCTCTTTGACAGGCATGAAGCAAATCTTCATAGTGTCACAAAGAGTGATCTAAAATTTTAGTTTCTTCTCAATATAGACACTGGCTAACTGATACAGTTAGTTCCCATGTCAGCAGCCTCCCATGCTGTGAAATTTTCAGGGACGAAGCATGAAAGTAGGGGCTTGGCCATTGTGATGTCACAGAGGTGGGGCAGGCAAAGCTTGGAAGGGAGCTAGAAGGTGATTCTGGGCCCACTAGTTGTGGACATGGACACAGGTATCCGTGCAAATCTGACCAAATAATATGACAACACAGAGGCAGGTGTGGAAAACTCATTTTTAGAGGCTGAGTAGGTGGCAAATTGTGCTATGGGACCAGCTGGGAAGACCATCCCACACATCCAAAAATCAAGTGTTCTCATCCCCAGCTCTATTCTCCTTGAGATCTCTCTTTTCACCTGTAGACTGGACAGGCATAGCATTTCCCTGAAACTTCAGTTCATCCTAAAAGCTGGTGATCCTACTCATGCATCAGTTTGGTTAGACCATCTCTCCCCAATGGCTAGGGATGTGCCCATCTATCAAGTTCACATCCAGTGACTTCCTTTCCTCCTCATATCCAGTCCATGCCCACTGCCATCAGGTTTTTAAAATGACAGCAACACAGTAATGTCCAGATTCTGGAATGTAAAGTGGTGTTTGCATTAGGCAACAGAAACTTAGGACAACAGGTGGAAAAGGATGTGTAGAGTGGTGCCATACATTTGGTTTCTTCTGTATTTTTTTTAAGCCTCATGTCCTTTCTGTGCTGAATATGTGATTTGCAAACTTTAGTAAGTACTTTTGAAATCAACCAAAACCATTTTTCCACCCATCTGCAGTGCCAAAATTCAATCGGTTTAGCTATTGCCAGTATGTTGTTTTTGGTTGCCATCTCTGTGTTGAAGATCAGGAACCTCTTGGCGTGCGTGGGCTGAAGATGGCAGCAAGGCTGGAAACCTAGGGATTTAATGAACTAAGCATCAGAAGCCCTGGTGCTGGATGGGTGAATGCACCATTTAAATTTTTTAAAAAACTTTCAGGTTCTTTCTATTCAGAAAATGAAGAAATCTGCTAAAAAGGCAAAACGAAACAAAATGAGCTGAAATGAAAATTTCCTCCATCCCTAGGCACTCCTTGGCATCACCACTGCTTTCAGTACAGTGCTTCCAAACAGAGGACTCTCTCTACAGCTCTTGCTTTTTATCCCAATTTCCACTGAGTGGCCTTCAAGCAGCTGTTTTCTTGGCTTAGGGACACTCAATGACAAAGCCAGAGGAGTCCCTGTGATGAAGTCTGCACAAACGGAGCATTTTTTTTCTCCAAGTGCCATCTGGAGTTGTTTTGTCCGCAGGCGCTTTCTGCTGGTGGCATCTTGAACTGGAGACCGTGGTCTTTGGAGAATCAGTGACTGTTGCCGTGGGTGTTGCATTATCTGGCCTTGATCATTCTTTCTAACTAGAGTAAGGGTATAACTCTTTGTTTGTCTCATCCTTTTGCATGAGAATTAAAAATAACAAAAAAATCTGGAAAGCTTTTCTCCTTTCCTGTCAGAGAGCAAGAGAGCGAGAGCTTTTCTCTTAGTCTTCATGAATTCTTATGTTTTTGAGAACTATTCTTGTGCAAATGACATATGGGGCAAAACTGTGATGGCTGTGGCTTATTTCCCAGATGTTTGACTATTCACAAGTATTGGATAGGTTCTTTTCACCTTTTCCAGCAATCAACAAGTGCTTCTGTGCATTGTGTGGGTATATGCTTCGGGTTTCAAGGGAAAGGACACTCATTGGTGCAAAGACATTTTGAGCAAATTGGCAAGAACCTGATGTGAAAAAAAGAGCTTGTTTCACTCGGCGTCATGGCCTGGCCAGCTGAGAATGAGCCAAAACACTTTGAACCCAACATGAGTGAGGCACTGCTAGGTTTCGCAAGCTCTGAACCCCACATCTCAAACTCCCAGGCAAGAGTATCCCTGTGCCTGATTCTGGAACATCAGAGGTCAAAGGGACTGAAGTCCCAGGTAAAGGTCAGTGGAGGAGGATGGACTTCTCCAGCACATACATGAGAGCACTGCAGGCAAAGGTGTGAACCTGGCTTGAAGCCCCCAGGTGAAGTGTTTTGCTTCAGGGAAAGTCTCCTTGGGAGACAATCCCTCCTTCTTGAGATGAGTTTTGGATGGCTGTGACTTTGGTTTTGTTTGTTCTTGGGTTTTGTCTTTGAATCCCCTGTCCCCAGTTTGACTCACTCTCTGGTAGGTCTGTTTCTTGATCCTTGGGTCTGCCCTGCCAGGGAGCAGGGCAGGCCCAAGGATCAGACTCTTTTTCTAAATCTCTTGTCGTCCTGAGACAGTCTAAATAGGTGAGAAAGAGGGACCTGAGTGTGTAGTGGCCCCATCCATAGACCATTGTGTACAATGCTAGGGCAGATCCACGGGAGAAAGGATGAGTGATAGTATTTTAAAGCTGTCTCAGTGTACAAAGGGTGAATTCACCTGACGTGAACAACTGAGAGACCTGTGGGAACTCTGGCTTGTCAAGTACAAACAGCACTCTGGTGCCTGCTGTTCAGTTGCTCCTCCTTGCAGCAGGAACAACTAAACACACCCTGGTTTATTGTGTCAACTGACAGCAGGCAGCTTCCCTTCTCTTGTTTGTTCCATCCCTGCAGAAACAAAAGGAAGAAGTTGTTAAGAACAAACCCTGGTTGGGGAAGAGAAGGTTGCATGAAGTGATATGTGGGCATAGCTTTGAACATTATTTTGGGAAGAAAGAATGATCTGCCTTTTCTTGGGGAAAATCACCTGTTCTCTGACTCTGCATCAAAGCCTGGAAAGATCGAGGATGCATATGAGAATCATAGTTTCACTCCAGGATGTTAGCTTGGTATGTAAACCATTCTGGAACATAGCCTCTATTACAACGAACTGAAACAAATGAAGGATGTTTCCTAATATCTAGATGGGATGAGATTTGGAGAGCAGGGGTACAGGGTGAGAGAAACAAGGCTAATATACTCTTAGCTGTGGAATGTTTTCTGCTAATTAACTTTTACAGTGGCAAAAGGATCATATAAATGAAGAAAATAAATTTTTAGCAGCTGTACCTAAACGGCAATTGGAAAATGTTCATTGTCTGTACTTACTTGTAAGGCTGCGTTATGCCAAATCAATGTTCTTTGATTCCACAAGGAGCTATTTGGCATTTGAACCCATTCTCGGCACCATCACACAACCGGCTTGTCCAAGGAAATCGGGATTTCAAGCATTCTGAATTTTCTCTACAAGACTGAAAATAACTTCCATAATGCCCTAACTTTTGTGGCAACTGTCCAGGCTGACTGGAGAAGACCTTGAAACTCAAAGCTCGTGGTGAGGAGCAAAGAATGGATGGGCAGAGAGGGGTTAGCATGTTGTAGTAATTAGAACCATAAGCTGTATTGATGGCAAACCAGCTGTCTTCTGGTTGCATGATGGCAGCTCAGTGGCTTTGCACAAATTGGTGTATTTCTTTAATAAAAAATCTAGTCCTTCCAGATGGTTGGACACCAGTCTAGCTCAGTATCATCTACAGTGATTGGCAGCAGATCTCCAAGGCTGGTGACTCCAATTTCACAGGGGCAGTGAGTCTGCTCCAGGTCTTTGTTGAACTTTACAAGAGCTGTCCAAGGTGCGGAGTGAGATGTTTGGCATGGATAACTCCCAGGCAAATTGCTGCCTGTGACAGGCTATACCTATTAACATGGGAAAGTCACCTTCGTCCTGCCTTTGGTGTGCCCATAACCTCTCCTGAAGAACAGGAGAACAATCAGCCTGTAGTGCTCAGCCTTTTTCTGCAGTGCTCAGCCCTGTTCCCAAAATGCTCCTCTAGGAAACCAGGTGGAACACTTGGCCATTCTATTGTCTGTTGATATGGCCCTGCTAGTGGACTGACAGCAAAGTTATATAGCTGGTTTCTGGCCAATGTGTGGGATAATTCATTCATGTGCTCTGAGAGCATGCCAGGTTACATGGACGCCTCCCAGACTTACAAATACGGAGCAGAGAGATGGCTGGTGGATCATTCTGAAATATGCATGAGACATGGCAGAAGTCAAATGATTTCTCTGGTGGTCTTTGATCCAGAAACATCACTTAGATCAAAGCGCATTTTTACAGATTAGTTGTTGTGCACCAGTTGAACATGTGGGAACAGTACATCCTGATTCAGGGGTGACTGGAGAGCAGGGGCCATTTTCTTGGATGCTCACTGCAGTTCTGACAGGGCCATGCAACTTCTTATTGAGGTAATAGGTTAGGTTCCTTGAAGGCAGGAGTAGATACAGCAGGGTCTTAATCTGGTGAAGTCTGGGTCCCCTAGGGCTAACTACACCATAGGACAAGAGAAGAAACATCCAGGAGCAAGATAGAGCTCTGCTGGAAGAACATAGCTGGAGCACATGCTCTCAGAACAAGAGGTGTTGTCCCAGTAAGGAACATACAGGGACTGGCTGTGTAACTTGGCTGTTTATGGAGTCAGCTTAGATCACTCAGAAGCTGCAACATGACTGGGTGCAAGCTGTAGTCCTCCGGGAAATCATGGTCCTTTATGTGGTCTCAAGCTTGGGAGGTGGAGAGTGCTACAATACTGGAGCCATTCAAGAGGAAATTGGACAACCATCTGTCAGATCTCCCTTGAGCAGGGGGTTGGACTCACTGGCCCCTTCCAAATCAATGATTGTGTGATTCTAAGCTTCTTTGTGGTTGAGCGAGCTGGCAAACTGGGAAAACTAGGAAGGACCTTTGGTGATGGGGGGGAAGGAAGGACCTGGTGTGTAACTCGAGGGGGGGGGGATGCACATGAAAGTGCTGCGGATGGTTCCTTGGAAAAGTTGGGGACTTAGTGCCCCATTTGACTTAGCGGGTCCCCTTTGCAGTGACTCTGCCCTGTCAAAGCCTGGGGATCATCATGACACCAAGTGCACTGAAAAGCACTGTGTCTGATGTGAGACGAAGAGACATCGCATATCTCCCAGGGTATTTTTATGTAATTGCTTGACGTTGTAGACGTCAAAAGAGGAATGTGCACACATGGACCAGCATTTACTGCTGAGAAAGCCATGTGTATTGGTGCAAAGGCTAAGGATGGGTGAATATGTCAAGCCCCGTTTTGCTAAGGTTCCAATTTTTCCACTGTTAAGCTCTTTCGTTTTTGCGTACAGTGCTTGATTTCTGCCGAATTAAAACAGAACTTGGTGTGCCCTTTTCAAAACATAGGCATTGTTGTGTGGGCTTATATTTGCAAATACATGTTTATTTAAGCAATTTTCCTATTGAAACCCCCTCCCCTTTTTTATTATTATTTAAAAACCACTTTCAAATGTATCCCATTTTCTATGCTTTGCTGGAAAGCTTGGGAAAAGTATGGATTTTGAGGGCTATATGTTAGGCTCCAGAAGGATGAATGAAGTACAAATCAAAATGCAAACCGAATGAATTTCACACTTGTCTCTGGAACAAGCTTTATTTTTGCCGTATCTTTCAACCCCTCCTCTCCCTGCATTTTGCACTGTTTTGAGTTCCTTGTGGATCAACACACTTGAGTTCTTTTCATGATTTTACGCTTCTGCTATTCAAATGAGATTAATTCTTTCCTGTGGTGCTAATGGAGGAATATGCCACTCTGAAGTTAAAAATGGAACCATATGGATATCTGCTCTTTTTTTTGGTCTGGTCTTTGTCTGGAATGCAGATGAAGGTTTCTTTTTCCCCCAGTTAATTTTGTGAGTAATCAGCCCATTATGAAGGTGAGAGAAATATTAATAGGTCTGGAGGAGAGATATCACCATGTAGTGATGTACTTGGAATTAAATATTCTCGGCCTAAATGAAAATAAAAGATTAGCAGTCTAGGCACACTTTCTTTCTTTTTCTTCTTTTTAGGTCTTCTATTTTCTCATGTCTCCTGGTACCTTGACTTAAGAGACAATTTCTTAACAGTTCTCACCATTATAATTTAGGATGTAGTGAATATTCAAAAGCCTACCAGTAAGATCATTTGCGTATCTATATGCTTATCTGAAACATCCATAGGCCCTACAAACAGATTTCGTAGGGAGGCTGGCAAGAAATAAGAGATACATTTCAGTACCGGTCAAATGAAAGACCAATAAATATCATGCTGCCTGTTATGGCAGCCAGGAAAAATAGGATCTTGTCCAGTGTACCAAAGCGAAGCAAAAAGCAAAGTGTGCTGCTTATATACTGTTCCCTACTGTTTAAAGCACTCTCTGGGTGGTTTACAATTTAATTATACAGGCTACATATTGCCGCCCCCCAACCCAGCAAGCTGGGTACTCATTTTACCAACCTCGGAAGGATGGAGGCCGAGTCAACCTCAAGCCAGCTGTCAGAATCCGCTGGGATCAAACGCTGACCATGAGTAGAGTTTTGACTGTAATACTACAGTTTAACTGCTGCACCACAAGGCTCCTACCACCCACACTTTGGAGTGACTTTCCCTTGAACTTGACCCATCCCCAGTCTGTATAGGCATTTGAGAACCAGTGTAGTGGGGTGGATAGAGTGCCAGACTACAACTTGGGAGATCTGGATTCAAATCCTCACTTGGCCATGGAAACTCTCTGTTGAGTGGTAACCGTAAACCTTTCCTTGAATATTTCACATGGCTCAGTAACCCTGTAAGGCAGAAGAAACCTGATGCTACATAAGAACAACATAGGCGTTCTGGTGAACTTTGGAGATCGTAATGACCATGTTCATGCTGCTGAACAGCTTTGTAGATTATTCTGTGTGCTCGCTAAGGCTCTTGTAGCTGTCTTTGCTTGTTCTTATTTCTCTGTCACTCTGCCCTAAGAAGTACTGCTACTGCCACTAACAGAATGTACAGATACTTTAACTGTGTCAGCCACAGCATTAGACAAAGAACCCAGACCAAAACAAAAGCTGTTTCGTTAACAGGAACCTTGCTGGAGATCTCCATCTCTCTTTACTCTCCCTTTAGCATCTTGATGGTTGCAGTAGCAAAGCTCCAGGTGCTGGAAAGACCGGGCCATGTCATTTCCCCAAGGAACCTTAGCAGTGGCCCTGGTCTTTAGAGTCACCAATGTTGCAGTGTTGAAGGCACTAGAAAGGGAGTGGGACCAGCTTTGGTTGTGATCCCAGCCAGAGAAGAATTTCTGGAAGGATGCCACTTCATAATGCAGAGTAGAAAGGAAGTTTACAGACCAAGCCAAGTAATTTTGCATTTGGATGGCATTGAAGGTATAATGCTCTTTTCTAGAACACTTCTTAGAAAGTATTCCCAACATGACAGTGTCCCGTGAGTAGGGGAAGGGGTAATCAGCACAGCCACCTAGGCTTGAGGTTCTGCTTTCCTGCCTCAACAAAGAACTGCTGTTAAAAGCAGCAATAATAGGATATACTCCGGGAGTGGGAAAAAAGCACATGGAGCGAGCAGCTCCTAAGCAGCCCAGAGGGGTAAAGTCACCCGAGGATGTGTCAAACGGAGAACGTCTTTATTAGAACAACAACAACAGCAACCAACGCTTGGGAAGATTGAGAACAGAGGACCAAGAAAATTGGGACTGAAATCTTATAACTGCTTGCTCTATAACTGATTAAAGCCCTGTTCATTTAGAGCAGTGGTTCCCAACCTTGGATCCTCCAGATGTTCTTAGACTAAAACTCCCAGAAGCCTTTACTGCTAGCTGTGCTGGCCAGGATTTTTGGGGTGGCAGTCCAAGGACGCCTGAGTGACCCAAAGTTGGGAACCACTGAGCTAGAGTAAACGGTGTATACTTAGAATGGACATCAGGAAGCAATGTAACCCCACCCTGTATGTTTCTAGTTTGGTCACTTTCTGATACATGGAGAGAGATAAATTGGAAGAAAATATCATCTGCTCTTTGTGAGGTTTTTAAGGACACTTGTTTGCCAGGGTCCCGACTCACTGGGAAAGCCACCACTGATATCGAAGGCTCTCTTCAGATTCATCTCTCTCCATGTATAATAGAGTGACACAGCTGAAAATGGGGTGTGTGGAGAGAATACTCCCTTGTACCATTATTTCTGAGGTTTTTCACTTAGTGTAACAGTATTCCACACAGGGAAGTTCATGATAGCAAGATATAGAACAAATGTGGCAGAAAAATGCAAGGTATAGGAATCTTGTTTGGGTTCTTGGGGAGATAGGCCTAGAGGGCTACAGTATAATGATGATGATGAAGATGGAAGGAACCCTATAGACCATCAAGTCCGGCCCTTGTCAAGGAGGCACAGTAGAGAATTAAACTCCCAACCTCTGCCAGAGACCTAAGCTACTGAGCTATCCAGCAGCTCATTGCTGCCTCGTGATCTGTGCTGGCTTTACTTCTGCTTGAAATCAGACTTACCTTGGCTCTTGCTGGTGCTCCATCTTCATTAGCAGACAGGTGAGCCTCCGGAATTGGATGTGACTTTGTAGGTCAGCTCATCCAGTTCGAGATATAAATTACCTGCGGCATTAAAAACAGATGGTGTTGGAACATAGTAATGAAGCCAATGTTGCATTTTGCGATTCCAACCTTGTGGACTTTGGGAGTGAAAGCCAGACTTTAAAGAGTGTGGGAAAAATGTGGTCTCCTGTCCTTCCATCACTCCCTGGAACAGTAAGATTTGGAGTTAATCAAAGGAAGCAGGAAACCAAAGTCTGATTGACAGAGAATTTCTGTTTCAGACTGAGAAACAGAAGCTGACAGAATTAGAAATCCAAAATTTCATCATAGTTATGATTGCATGCTAACAAATAGGAGCTGGGAGGAGGAGAGAGAAAACAGAGTCCATGCGAATTCTAACTGAGATTTTGTTTTGTGTGAAAGCATAAGTTTTTTCAAATGGTCAGTAGGATTCTATCCCTAAAGTTTCTTCCAGACTCTGAGCTGGGAATACTTGGAAGAAGCTTCCATAGAGATACGTAGAAGAGGAAGGGAGGGCCTTGTTCATGACCCCAAAGGTCCCTCGAGAGTGTGCTAATGGATCTTTAGGGACGGCCACATCTGGCTTAGACTCCTCTTTGTGGTGATGCTGTGCTTTACAATCTGGGCTCACATTACTAACCCAGGTCAACCAACACTCCTGGACATTTCCTCAGCTCCCTGCTTGAGCTTTATCATTCTTTTCATGGATTCTTGCCCCTCACACTGCATTCTGTCATCCTGAACTTCAGAGAGTTCAAATGACTTCCTCCATGCGACTCTCATTTTGGAAATGAAGGCTAACTTCCTATCATATGAATTAGAAATTAAAATGAGACATACGATTCTCCACTCCCATGCAAAACTAGTCCCAAGAAAATAATTTCCTACTGGCATTTCCAAATCTGTCATTTGTTGCCGATAGAATCTTGGTCATGGGCTGGAGTACTGTGGGCTGCCTTTTTTGCTCATGAGCACATGCACTTTGCTAAAACAGACACTCTCTCTCCTCCCCCCCCCCCCCCCCCCCGACATTCAGATTCCTCTACCTAGCTTGGAGTGCAAGACGGGGATGGCAATCAAACTCTCTGTTTGAGATAATGGGAAACTTATTATAACATAAAACCTTTGCACAGCAAAATTTTTTTTTGCCTTAGCACCTGCAGTTATTACAGTCTCAGTGTGAAATTTCAGAACGAGTGGAACTGTTTGACTCTAGCTGCTGTCAAATTATATAAACTGAACAGCCCGGGAAGTAGAGATCTGACATCTGTTCCCTGGGGTCAGGGAGCAGAGTTCTGCCCCCAAAATTATCTTCCTCATTGTTCCTTAAAAAAAATCCAGCCCAAGAGCTGGCTCCACTTCTTAACTCCTTGGTTTTGTTTCTGTGCTATATGTGGAAGCTGATACATCTGAAGAGCAAGAGAGGTCTCCGTGGGAGTGGGTTCCTTGATTTTCCATGTTGGGAGCCTCCAGAGATAATGGAGTTTCTCCCATTCCCTTTGGTTCACCAAGTGTGATGGTGGCCACCTGCATGGAGAGAGAGGTGGGCAAATGGTGGCCAGCCAGGCAACTGCTATACTAATTTTTTCCCTAAAGTACTAGCTGGCTGTGCTTGTTGACTTAAATGGAATTGCTAACATTAGCTGAAGTAGACCAGTTGAATCAGTGAGATTTACACACGTGTTAGCATTCAGAATCCAACCTGGTTGAGCTGGAACTGGCTATTGGATTTCAGCCATTGAATCTGACAGCTACAAATGAAGGAGAATTCATTTCAGTCCAATTTATCACAGTTCATGTTCAGGACAGAAAGAGGAGAGAAAAAAAGAATTTGGCAGAAAGAAAAATAGGGTAAATGTCTCTCCTTGCTTGAGAGAAAGTATCTTAAACTGACACCCAATCATTGGTATAAGACTGACAAAATGCAGACATTTCTGGGAAGGGTGTAGATTAACAACCTCAATGTCAAGTTGGCAGCCCACTAGCAGCTACCTGGTAAAGTTCTCCCAGATCAGGGTTAGGCATAAATTTTGGGAGTTTTCTTGACAGAATGGCAAACTTTGGAAGCTCTTGCATTTTTAATCTTATTTGGTTTAAAATCTAGTCTGGAGAGGAACTGCAGACCACTCAGTGTCACTGCTTTATCCTGTTGAGTTGTAATAATTGTTTAAGTCATTTCATTGCCCATCCTGAGTTGTTTTACATGCCATCCTTGTGTCACAGAACAAAATATTGTTGTTTTAATAAATAACAATTTTCCTGCTGTTGAATGCAGTGGAGCCATGTCCTGTTGGGTGTCACATTCACTACGAAGATGTGGGCTGATGAAGGAATAGGGGTAGAGGAACGGATCCTTATTGACATTCCATGAGTAATTTCTGGAGGGAGGGCTTTCCTTTCCAATCTTCCTGTTAATAAAATAGCACGGGTCATTATAAGTTCAGAAGAGGGGGATTAATTTGCTGTGAGGAAGGGATCTAAGAATGGCAGTGGCAGGGGACAAGGAGCTGCCATATTAAATTTACTGGGAGGGAGAAAACGTGATGCAGGGCAAAATATTAGGGTGGAGAAACCTACTCATGTGGGTCCACTTATGTGGCCGGCTTTCCCACACCACCCTTGAATTTTGCTCCTGCAAACTCTTCCATCTTTCCCCCTGTATGGAGCAATGTCACAGGTTTACTCCCTTAGTTTATATCAAATAGCTATAAAGAGGCTTCAATGGATTGGCCCAGAAGAGTCACCAGAGTCCTTCAACTTGGTTTTTATTGTTGTTTTTGAGGAACTTGGAACATTTCTGGATTGATCCGAGGCAAGATGGAGGGTGTTCATCCTTCTCCACCCTAAGCTCCTGGAACTGCATTTCTTTTCTCTGCAACTCAGCCCTGCTTGCTCCTGTCTTGTGCAAAATCCTTGGCGGGGCATTAATGCCACCTCTCACAGACACAAATGCACAATCCCATAGACAGAGATTATCCGATTACTCCTTCATCCTATTATGTTCTGTGTCAGGAATATCAACCTATTATAGCTGAAAGAAGAAAAGTGAAGGCAAGTGCAGGAATACGCTATCTCTTCCAGCTTGCCGCCTCTGCCACTATTCCGGTATTCCTACCAGGGCTGAAGTATCCCATTGCTAATTGAGTTGGATTTTTCTTTCCTTCGCTGTACCAAAGGTTGTATCTGTACTACACAGATACAGGAACTTGGAACTATGTTAGCACTCTGGCTCCGTCCGATGGAATCCTGGGGTCTGTAGTTTGGCGAGGGACTTAGAGCTCTTTGCTAGGGACGCCTGTGTACTACCTGGCTTTGCTCAACCATTGAATTGATATCAAGTTGAGTAGTGTAGATATTAGAAGATCGATAATAGTGTATTGGAGGGAATTTGTAATTTGAACCTGTTCTTCTTCAGGGTGTGGCCATGAAGGACTCACTTCTCACTGGCAGGAACAGAATGAAAAGAGGGAAACAGTAGTAGGGTCTTAAAGGCGAGTGCGGTTGGTAGGCAATCAGGACCCTGGACAGAGCCCAGTGACTGAGGATGGCCAGCCAAGCTAAGGCCTGCAAGCTGGTCATCCAACCTCATTGGTCCTGCACTGTTCAGGAGCCTATGTATAAGCTAGGTGTTCTAAAATCCTCCCCGTTCAGATG
Source organism: Intellagama lesueurii (assembly GCA_037013535.1). NCBI lineage: Eukaryota > Metazoa > Chordata > Lepidosauria > Squamata > Agamidae > Intellagama > Intellagama lesueurii. The sequence goes on along the minus strand of JBAJHW010000016.1, from coordinate 6,971,076 downwards.
TTAGGCATGGGAAAAATGATAATGGTTGGAATCCTAATGGTGTTCATGTAAGATGTGTGTAATTTGTTACAGCTACCGTGTTCCCCCGAAAATAAGAAAGGGTCTTATATTAATTTTTGCTCCAAAAACGCATTAGGGCTTATTTTCAGGGAATGTTTTATTTTTTTTCATGTACAACCATCTACATTTATTCAGATACAGTCATGCCATCTTCTTCTGGTTGCTGCACAAGGGTGGAGGGCGGGGTTTCACTTCACTGGGGCTTATTTTGGGGGTAGGGCTTATATTAAGAGCACCCTGAAAAATCATACTAGGGCTTATTTTCAGGTTAGGTCTTATTTTAGGGGAAACAGGGTAATTGACAAAGTGTCAGGGTGTACCCCAGTTGCACAATCCAGTGTGTGACAGGTGCTTAACCGAGACATGCCTGGTTTTCAGTTAGCTGCAATTAGCTGCAGCAAAGTATGCAAACTTTATATAAATACCAGTAAGATTCTGGCCAATGAGTGTGAGGTTTGGTTTAGGTTTTGGCAATGTTTTGTCCACGCCATGGGAAGGCATACAACACTCTTTAGGTGGAAGAATCACTGCATGAATCTGAGCCAAGAACGGGTTTTTGTTTTGGAGTGGACCCAAACCAAATTGCTTGATCTAATTCCCCTGAAATTGACTGGTCCTACCTATTGATTTCAGCGGGAAGCTTGACAAACTTGATATGGATCAAGTTTCAGCTTATAATTGCAGGCAAAAAGGAGTAGAAATAATTGCTTTCACCACTGCATTTCCAGCCAGGGCATATTTCATGAGTGGGGAGAAATAAAAACGGGCCTTAATTGGTGTCTACAATGCTGTTCCCACCTCCCACCCCCCCAGCAGGCATGTTAGAATTATTCCTCTTCAATTCAAAGTGCTGGAATGTGATAGGAAGCATTTTCTCTGGGGGCCAAAAAAAATCCTTGGAGATCCTGGAAGGTTGCTGTCTGTCAGAGAAAAAGAGAGTGGGTAAGATGGAGACTAGTGTGGCCTGGCAGCTTGGCTATTTTCTTGTCCAGATGAGCGACCTGCTTTCTGTGGTACCTGTGTTGCCATACAAGTGAAAAGGCTAAGAGGCTCATACGCTAATTCTATTGAATGAAAACTCAAAAGGCTTTCAGAGGGATAAAAAAGAGTGAGAAAACAGAGCAACATATGTAGATATATGTCTATTTAGGAAACTTTCCAGGTTTTCCTCTTAGGCCCAAGTGAGATGCAACCTCAAGTACAGGGCATGGTGCTGACTCAATTGTTTTGATGTTGGTTGGTGTTCCAAACCCATTTTCCATTACCTTTGTGATCTTAACCCTTGTAATACTAGTAGGGTAGGTAGGGACATTGCCCAGCAGGTTGCTTTAAGATGAAGGACAAGAAATACTTGCTATATGCAGATTTTGAGGGATCAGTATCTTAAGCCCTTAACAACTGGGCTTTATGTTCACTTTTATTTCTGCTAGCTGGCACAGACTATTATATATCCTCTAGGACCATTAAATTCATTAAATGAGCCATGGAAAGACAAGATTCATTGTCTGCTTCACTATCTTTACAAGTTAATCTTATAACTTGTAGAGATACTTGCTTGAGAGTGCTTATTTTGTTATTTTATGCTTTTCTGATTGTTTCTATGTTAGCTGTAAACTATCATCTTTTAAGATTTTTAAGATCTATGTTAGCTGTAAACTATCATCTTTTAAGAGTAGTTAACCTTTGTAATGGTGTCACTGTTCTCACTGTTCAACACCGGGCTTCCTCTGCCATAGGAAAGGGTAGTGGCCTTCTTACCTGACCTACTTGGTAGACGGCAATATAGGCTAATTCTCTCTAATCCTTAACAATTAAGTAGGTAGCAGAAATTCTTGTCTAGCATGCCAGAAGTGCTTGGTAAGACGAGAAGGATCAATGTGTCTTTCAAACTGAAACAAGCTACTTGGCTTCCCTAAGGATGGGAATATGTGAATCTCCTCTCACACAAGGGACGTTCTTTTCTTATCAAGTTTCCTCTGCCTTGCTTACACAAAAGCCTATGAAGCAAAGGGGTTGCGCATGAGTGTCTTGCTCAATGTGGATGTATAAATTATTCTGTATCCAGGATCTGTCACTTCTGCATGTATTCAGTTAAAAGTCAATTCCATCTAGTTTCTGGGTCAATCTTTGCATTGTGTCAAGTACGTAAAAATCTGCAAACTATTTTTGTATATAACTTTGCCCAAGTATTTTGTATACACTTTTCCTTAATACAAACATTTTTCTGTGTATTTCTTCCTTAAATACGCCTTTATTGCCTATTTTTGATCCAAGACCTACATAGCAACATTTGGCAAAGTGCTGAATCTGACAGATTACTGTGTTCGCAGATCATCTCAGAACTTAGTGAGATCAATTATTTTTAGGCAGAACGACTAAAAAAGAGCAATTTGGGTCTCAACTCTATTCTCAATAACCCTGTTGTTGAGTTCACGGATATTTTGACAATATAGCATGGGCTGTATACTTCTCAATAGCATAAAAGGTTATGACTCCCTTAAGGCCCCCTGGCATCAGTGTCTGAAGAGCTGAACAGCAATGCCATATGGGCAACTGGTTTAAGCTCTCTAATAAATCTGTGCTCAAGATTTAAGTCCACCATTTACCCAGTGGCAGGTGGGAAATGCTTTGTTGACAGCCTTCTCTGTGTTCGCCTGCTTTCACCCTCTTTTGAGGTCTGTGAACTTCAAACTGTGGTTGGCTTGACACAGTTTACACTGTAGGTAACGCATCCCTTTTGGTGTTCAGCTGCATTAATAAGACGGCCAATGCTGTTATACAGAGAAGCCACAGCTCGGTGGCAGTTCACGGACTTTCCATTAAAATGTGTCTGTCTTTCTCTTGATTTCATTATTATTATTTTTCCAAATTTGACATGCATTTTCTTCTTGTTTCATCATGGGGTTATGTGATTATTTTTGCCCCTCTTCATGCATGGGAATTAATGTGCATTACTGCGTTTTTCCTAACGTGCATTTATTTGCTTATTTTATTTGAAGTAAGCATGTGCCAAATGCTCTTACTTCACTCTTTGTCTTCCAAGAAAGATACCCCAAGACTATCTCAAGTCTTTTCTGCTCCTGCATGAGAAAGAAAAGACCAGCATGCATTTTTTGTCAGCAGCTTTTTCTTTTCTTTTTCTTTTTTTAAAGAAGGGAGGCTTTATGAACTTTTTAATATATATATTGCATAAAAAGAAATAATATTCACCCAAACCTTTTGCAAAAATACAAGATTTCCTCCACCAAAAAAAGTTTGAAATTCCCCCCATTCCCCCAAAGGGTGCTGACATGCAAAAAAGAGCACAAGAATCTAATTTTGCTCATGGACAGGCTCCCCCCGCCCAGTGATTTAGCCTACATGAACAAAATACTAGAGTGAAAAACTTGTCCAGAGTGTTGAATATAAGCAATGTTCGTTTCAGTCCCTCTACAGAAGGCCCAGGCTTTTCAGAGGTTCAATTCCTGGAATGCCCAATTAAAAGACTTTAGAGTAGCCGATCCTGTCAAAGATTGTTGCCTCTTTACAGCCCCTGCTGCTCAGAACAGGATCTTCTTGAACAGATGGACCACTGTGCTCCAATTCAACATGGGAAGTTTCATGTGAAATTATATAAGAATCATACTCTCCGGCTGCAGCCTGGCACCTATCACAATCCACATGTTATGTATTACTCAGCAGTTGCCAGTTGATTCCAGGAAGTATCAGTCCCTAGATTTGGAGGTTCCCTAAACAGTGTATCTGTCGTCCTGTTGGAATCCTTCAATAACATTAGCCTCTGTGTACAGCTCTGTACGTCTTTGGGTGGTTCTCCTACCTGTGAATGATAACTTCAGGAAGCTGCCTTCATCATATTCTTGATTTCCTGTTCCTTCTCTCAACACCCATTTCCACTTGGCTAATGGTTCCAGCCTTTGGGTACTGCTGTTAGTTGAGATATTTTGATCCTCTGTCTCTTGGATTGAAGCAAGTCTCACCAGTCCAGTAACCTGGGAGTAACCTGAAGCATCACACAACAGTGCGGCCCTGAACGTCAAGGATTAGCACAGTTCAGCACTGAGATGCCGCAAGGCTAATCCTTTGAGGACTTGGGAGGTTAATCAAAGCAAGGTGGAGAGTGTAGTATTGAATAGCCCCATCATCCTCATCGTTAGGGGTCATGTAATCAAGAGTGCATAACAAGAGTATCTTTTCCATCCTTTTCTTCTTTCTCCTGCCATGTTTAGCTTTTAGTCGGATGCTTTGCATTTCAAGTGAACTGAAGGAATGAAGAGAAATCGCAAAACTGTAGAACTGGAAGGAAATTGGAAGGGCTTCTGAAGTGTCATGGATGTCCTGTCCATGCCTAAAGCATCCCCAACAGGTGGCTACTCATGCTTGGAAGGATGGTAGTGATGCAAATACATGCCAGTGAATTCCTCTCAAATAAAAGACATGTCCTTAAAGGAAAGGTTCAATTCTACATTCGTCTTTACTTGCTTTAAGAAAAAATTGTCATTGTAAGCTGCCTTGAGCACTACCTAGTAGTGGGAAGATGGGGTAGAAATGCATAATTAGTTCTATTTTCTCTGAAAAGTCAAAACTGCCCTGCAGTATTTCACATTGCAAAGGGACTTTAGAACATGAATTTTCTTCCATTCCAACTATAAACATCATTATTGCCCCTGTTCACATCCCTGTACATAGAAAACAAGCTAAGGGCAGTCTCACCTTCTATTTAGTATGCTAGTTTTCTATGGGCAGATATTATCTGCCTGTCTTTGCGGTGTGTGTAGCTGTGAAAATTGCTCAGGGTGTTGCATTTTAACAGGGGCAACAACAAGCTAATGTGTGTCTAGAATAAGCATGTAATGAACACTTGCGAACTTTCCTGTCTTTAAAAAAAAATCTCTGTGTGTTGACCAATTGAGACATCGTATCATAACATCAGCCACGAGCAGGTTTTTTCACTTCTACATGAGAGAAAACATCACCACTTATTTCTACGGTGGCAGCAGTTTTTGTGGGCAAAACTTGTGTTTTGTGTTGAGAATTCAGCATTTTGAGCAGAGTGCCAGGCTTGCACATACAAGTGCTTCCAACTTTTTCATGAAAAAGGGCTGCAAAATGAAAAACGCCAAAAAAAGTCTTCAAATCTTTCTCCAGTGAGGAAGGTGGTTTTTTTGTTTGTTTGAAGTTTTTCATTCTCATTGGCAGGAAAGAATTAACTGAAAATTTACATCCCTCCCCCTAGAGTTGAGTGATCAGAATGGGAAGAAGGAGGATTGCACTTTTTCCTTCTGCACATTTAGAGATTACTAAAACATGGAAAGAAGATGAAGATTCTTAAGGGGTATCAGGAAGAATGCCAAAAAGTCGTATTTAGCACTGTTCTCTTTCATTCTTTCTCACGTAAGTCAGATGAAATTTTCTGCATTCTTTTGTAATGAACCTGGAGCTTAGAGGTCACGTATTCATTTTATTTTGTATTTTGTTTTATTTACACACTATCTTACACACTGTAACTGCCTTGCAAGGTGAGACCTGGGGATGGTGGAGAAAAGAGTTATGTAGGTAATCCTACAAAGTCTATGCAATCCAGAATCTTGAATGAAGCATTACTGCCTCTTCTCCCTCCCACACCATGCTCTACAAAAATTATTGTGGGCAATATTGTTTTGAATGGGCGTTGCAATTTTTTAATGCCTCAGATGTTGCTAGAAAATGTTTTACAGAAGCAACAACACCCAGAGATGCCTGCAAATGCCGCCTCTGTTGAAACTCAGGACGACTTGAAAAGCTTCTGTTTTCTGCATGGGACCGTTCAGTCTTGCCATGCACCATTTGATAGGCAGGGCCTTCCAGCAAACACAGCAAAATCAAACCCTCTGCTCTTCTTTCTGTTTTCATTTTCCTGTGGCTGTAGTGCACGTACGTACGTACACACACACACACACACACACACACACACACACACACACACACACACACACACACACACATCTTTAAATCCGTTGACTGGCCAGGACAGAAGCCGTGGCTTTGGGATTAGCATATACACCGGATTTAGGCTTTCAGGCAAACATGTGTTGCTGAAGCTAGATCAAGAATAGCTTCTTCTCTTCCTTCTCTTGCTGTACTGGAAACTTTCTTCCTCGCAAGATGCTGATTAAGCACTTCCAGAGATCCTGAGACTTGAGCAAGAAGAAGGAGCCTAAAAGATGCCTTTCTGATCCAGTGGCTTGGACTTCTTTTTTCTCTCTCTCTCTCTCTGCCTTTTTGAAAACAACAACAACATAAAGATCTAGTTGAGGGTTGACTTTAAGCTGCCTAGATGGATTTGAAGTGGCATTTGAAGCTCTCTGTTTCTGCGGCACGGAGAAGCAACCCCTTTTGCGCCTTGTCAAAAGTTTGGGGGCAGGCATAGAATGTTCAACAGCATTTCAGTCCCATTCCCAATCCAATGTGCACGGAGGGACGAACTCTCAGCTGTCCGAGGGAGAAGCTGCGTGGAGAGGAGACAGCTGTGGCTTGGAGTAACAGCACACAGAGAGCTCTCTAGCATCGATGACAAGGGACAGAAATCTGCATGAATCAGAGGCCTTTCTTTCCATCCTTCCATTTGCCACTTTGCCTGGTTGGGGACTAACGATGTCCCATGTTTTTTTTTTATCCCCTTCTGACTATATCTTACACGAGGATTTTTTTAAAAAAATGTTTTAAAAACATTTTGATCTAAGTCCTAATGATTTGGATTAGAAATAAAGCCATCTCAGGGCTTGTTTTCCAGACGCTTGGAAGGACAGAGGGAGCCAGGAGAGAGAAATTGGCGGTGAATCAAAGCAGTCTGGATCAATGTTTTAAGTTACGGAGAATTTTATTTTATTTTATTTTGGGTCTCTTCTTTGGTTTTTTTTACACTTTCCTTTTGATATGTGCCCTTCTGCTGGACCCTGGTAGCTGCCTGACCTCTCGAAAGTGAGGTGAAGCTTTTGCACCCAGCACTATAACGGCCTTGGTGTCCGACATGGATCTCTCTCGGTCTCCTTTGCTCCAAAATAAATTCTCGGTGGCCCGCTTGGCAGAAGAATTTTTCTGGATCGGCGGAAGCATTGTGGGCACTCCCAAATGGAAAATGGGCCAGATAGGTAAGGTGGCAAAGGTGGCTCAGGTCCCTCAGCCGGGCAAGACAACCATGTCTTAAAGGCTTTGGGGTTTAAGTGGTATTTAATGACAGCTTTATCTGTTCGTGGTCCGGGGGGGGGGGGTGTTTTACATTCCGGTATAATCCTCGGAGTGTAGTTTTTCTGCTCTTCAAGTTATTGGAAAAGATTGTTTCTTATATATTAGGGGTCTATAGAGTTTATCCACTAATTTAGATACAATGAGCTTGGAGTTAGCTGTGCATTCATTCTTTGGCACAAATGTGTGGTTCGTTTGATAAAATGTCAGAGATGTGTTGGTAAGATTTTTATTTTTTTCCAAATCTTTGTTTGCGGAATGTTAAGAGCATCTAAATTTGTAATGAAATCTGTGTTTCTCAATATGCTTCCTTCCAAAACACACTTTTCTAAATGAACGTTCATTCTGATTTTTTGCTGAGAAATGTGTCTGAGATTCAGCAGATAACTAATGTCGAAATTGTATATGGCCCTGGGAGCTGCAGATCAGTCTGCTTTGTGTTTGCGTTTATCAAAACTGAATTCCTCAAGCTTCTAGTAGATCTGTACTCATTACTCATTGGCCATATTGTCTGGGGATTATTTGCATATATACATAAGCCAGCACAGATCAAATGACCACCTGGTAATTACCCAAATCCATTTTAAAAGCAATGCTTTTCAATAAAACCATGCAGTCAGTACTGGGACATTAAGCATAAACTGAGCAATGAGTGACGAAACTGGGTTCTTGCTTTGTGTGTAAACAGCTCAGAGTTGTCATGGCCCTAAGACTCTTTAAAAAAAAACTTTGCTTTTAGTTAAGATGGTAGGATAATGGTTTTGTGATAGTAGTATTCAAAGACTCTGATTTAGAGTCTTAAATATTACGATAGCGGGCTGGCCCTACCATTTGGCATCTGAGGCAGCATGTTTCAGATGTCATAAGAGGGCAGTATGTTATGAGTTATTTACCTTGTCATTACAGTTTTACTCTAAGCAGTGGGTGAAATGCTGGTGGGACTTTTTGCCCCATGTGCTGAAATACCTTGATTGGCCTTGGGTGGTGTGCACCTTACTTTAAGAGGTGAGCAGGGAGTACCATTTGCTGCTTTGCCTCAGGCAGCTAAATATCTTTGGCTAAATATTTTTGGGAATTTTGTTTATTGCTTTAAAGCATTTTTTATATAGCTTTGCTGCTGAGGGAGGATATTTCTATTTTTGAGAGGTAGCCCAGAAGCCTCATAAATAAGCAGCATCAACAAAGAAGGCAGGACCAGCAAACAGAATGTAGGGTCTAACCTACCAGTGGATCAATAAATGGAAACCTTTAGCTGGTGAGCAACCTGTAGGGTGACTAAATTGGGCCCTTGGGGGTTTTCTATCTGCTTTGCAAGTGTCTTCTTCTGCAGCTAACAGAGGTAAAAAGTTATTAAGTACCTGCGCAGAATTGAGCGATGCTTTGTAAGCAGGAAAGCTGTCGTGCTGAGTTATACTCCTTAAACACGCACAGAATTGAGCTACTCTTTGCATTCTTGGTAGGAGAAGGTTCAAATTGGTAAGAATTGTGTTGGATCTCACCCACCCCTGCTTTGCTTTGGCTCTAACCTATGGTACCAATCCACTTTTGGCGTTCATATCCTGAGACCCTTCCCATGTCTACTCCTGGGCTAATGAAGATATTTCAGCCCTGTAGTTTGTCTTTAAAGTGATTCTCTTTCATTTCTGATAGATATATCCCTGGGTAATTTGTATTTAGCAGAGTGACAGCCAAGAGCATGGCTGGGCTTTCAAGAAAAAACTGAGAATGTGGATAGAGCAAGGTTACTCACGGTGGTTAGAGTGCATCTCAAGAATCATCAACACCACGGCCATAGATGAGGAACCTTATTTTCTTTGTCCCTAACAGGCAACATTTCCCATCTTGAGGATGGCACTGACTACCTTGAGAGCAACAGCAGTGGGAGGGAGTTCTTGCCATCGTGTCCAGCTTGCGGGCTTCCTGGTGGTAACTGGTTGGCTATGGTGGGAAGCAGGGCAGAGCATCCAATGGGTGTTCGGTCTCACTAATTACGATTCTTCTTTGCGGCGTTACAGGCATTGTGTGACTGAGGTGGAAATCAACTCCACTGTAACACACGGAGGCGATTGCCATTCCTGAGAAAGGCTGCTTTGCAAACTGGCTCCCAAAGTGGGTTAAAAGCAAAGCTAGATGCCACCTGCACGTTCATGACTTACTCAAGATTGTTAGAATATGATTTCAGCGTAAATGTTCACTTCTTATTATTTCTTGATTCACAGGTCCTTTTGGTTAAGACAGAGCACTGAAGGAGCATGGATTACCATAAAGTGGTACTTTGTGCTCCGTTGGTGCTCCATCTTAACCCCAGCTTTATAAAGTTATTATTTGGAGTACCAGTCCTGGCATTCCACCGGCAGCAGTCCTGTGAGCCCCTGCTGTCTGTGGCATTCTGGGACCTGTAGTGTTTTTTAAAGGAATCTTTTCCTTCCCTGATCTTAGCAAGAAGACATTCTACAGGGTCCGTGTCTCCTTTGGATGCTTGCACCATTCAAAGGCAGACATTGCCACGTTTTATTTTTAAGAAACACTTCTTTGCTGTTGTTGCAATGAAAAGCGAGTGGTAGTTTTGTAAGTTATTTCTCCCACAAAGGGAATGTTACTTCTGGTGTCGCACAGACAACGTCTCTTTATCTGCCTTCGAAAAGCAGTATTGGTAAAAGCAGCTGAAAATCAATATTGTATGAGCAACTGTTGTTGGGAGAGGGGTGGTTAACAAGTAATAAAAAGCAAGGGTCCAGGGACCATCTGTATCCTCGCGCCAAGATTCCTCAAGTGAAGTATTCTGTTTGTATAAAGAAAAGTCTAGAGCAGCCCTGACATCATGACTCCGCACCCCTTCTTGCCAAAGGGAGGGCGTTCTGTGAACAGTACCAGGCACTGGCAGTTATTCTCATCTGCAATGCTTCCATTCTTTTTTTCCAGTAGGAGGGAATCAGCTGTTCAGTGTTGATGCTGTGCAGCCTAGGAAGTGAAGCTGATGTTGCTGGGCTCTCTAGCTATTGCCTGGTGAAGCGCGGAATTGAGTTCACAAAGAGGAGCATCTTTGCATCTCAGAACAATATTTCTTGGTTAACATTAATGACTCCACAGCTTTTGCGAGAGAAGTAAAAACAATGCAGCACGTTAGCACACATGCTCATCTGTGTGTGCCTTTTTGGAAGTAAGTCACGCCAAGTCCGTTAGAACTGTGCATGGTTCGGTAGCCTTGAATGTTTCATAGAGTCGCTCAGCTGCAGAGCTGGAAGAGACCCCGAAGGCCACCAAAGCCAGGAATCCACAAATAAAGCATCCATTACAAGGGGCCACCCAACCTCTGTTTAAGATCTGCAGTGAAAGAGAGTCCTTCACCCTTTGAGGTGTTCCATTCCATTGTTGAACAGCTCTTACTGTCAAGAAGCTCTTCCCAATGTTGAGTCAAAATCTCCTTTCTCGGGATTTGAATCCATTACTTCATCTCCAACCCTCTGGAGCTACAGAAAGCAAGCTTGCTCCATCTTCCATGCAACCACTCTTTGTTCTCCAAAAGTTTCCATGAAGGCCAAACACTCTTTCTGTGTATCGGTTTTTTTCAGCCACATCTGCAGAACCCGAACCACAGAAGACAATTCTTAAGAACTTCACCAAACTACAGATCCCAGAATTCTGTAGGTCACACTGGTGGCACTTGAAGTGTTATCAGTGATGTAACGGTGCAGTGCAGATACACCTACAGTTTTCTTAATTTTGTGTCATGACACAAGAAGAGCAATCCTAGTGAATGACTGAGATTTAAATTTTAAAAAATAATGTTAATTGTTTTCCAAGATTCTTGTATGGGGTCAAAAAGAAGGGGTCCTTTTTAAAAATAAATAGCTAGGCTTGTTTGCTGAGAACTATCAAGAATATATTGGCAGTTTCTGATAAGAACTTCCCAACAGCTAGAAACAAAAATAAAAGTCACAACCTGCAGATTATAAGACTGGAGCATGATTGTTAATTATAGGACTTTTAGGAGGTCATTAATTCACAGGTTTGGCGTAAGCTGGAAGTGACTGGACAGAACAACTTGTAATTCTTTGTGTGATGGGACTTCCTAACTTTAGTGTTTTCATTGCATTTTGAGAAAGTGCCTTTTACAATACGTATCTGGAATAGGAAAACTAGTTGTTACTTATTTAAGCATAATATTATGTAATTTTTTTTTCTTTTCCTCATAGTGGAAAAATGTATGAGCTCCATGCAAGCTGGTACCCAGATGATCAAACTCCGGGGCAGTTCCAAAGGTCTGGTTCGCTTCTATTACCTGGACGAACACAAATCATGCATTCGATGGAGACCCTCTCGAAAAAACGAAAAGGCCAAAAGTAAGTTTGTGGACAGCTCAGGGTACCCCTTTAACATGTAATGTAAGCAAGGACACCAGTGACACTATCTTTTGAATCTTATATCAGAGTCATATGGTTAATGATAAGGCTTAAGACACAAAGTCTTAAGGTCCCATTTTAAAAAGATACACTGTAGTGGATCTGATAAGCAATGGAGTAGTTACTGTTTTGGGTCACAATTCCCAGAGTCCTCTCCCATATATACCACCCCATAGTGCCTAAAGCACTCTTGGGGGGGGGTGTTACAAGTTAATTATCCAAGTTACACATTGTTTCCGCCACCCCAGCAAGCTGGATACTCATTTTACCAACTTTGGAAAGATGGAAGGCTGGGTGAACCTCTGGGATTGAACTCTGGGTCGTGAGCACAGTTTTGGCTGCAGTACAGCAGTTTAACCACTGCACCACGAGGCTCAGTAAGACCGTAGTGGTACATGGGGTCCCTTTTCTCATAGAATACTTCTTCACTAATTGTTAGTTAGTGGAAGGGGCCTTTCTTTGTTAATGGAACAGGAGTGCAGAAGATAACACTTTGGGCATCTTGGAAGAATACATGTGATGTGTGCTGAGGAAGCAACTGTGTCCTAGAAACACCTCCAGCCACATAAAGTGGCTCAATACCACTTGTGTCCCACCAAGCCAAACAGAGACCAGTAATCACAAATAGTGGCCTGTCAAAGCATTCCTTATGACTGACTCCAAATCTGGGGTAAGGAGCAAAGGAGAGAACTAGCAACTTCATGTTGTTGTTGTTTAGTCGTTTAGTCGTGTCCGACTCTTTGTGACCCCATGGAACCAGAGCACGCCAGGCCCTCCTGTCTTCCACTGCCTCCCGGAGTTGGGTCAAATTCATGTTGGTCGCTTCGATGACACTGTCCAACCATCTCGTCCTCTGTCGTCCCCTTCTCCTCTTGCCTTCACACTTTCCCAACATCAGGGTCTTTTCCAGGGAGTCTTCTCTTCTCATGAGATGGACAAAGTATTGGAGCCTGAGCTTCAGGATCTGTCCTTCCAGTGAGCAACTTCATGCCAGGTGCCAAATATAGATGTCAACAATGTTTCTTCTTCCATGCTAACCATGTATTATTATTATTATTATTATTATTTATTATTTATTGTATTTATATCCCGCCCAATTGGTCCGATGACCACTCTGGGCGGCTAACAACATTTAAAAACAAAACAATTAAATATAAAATCAATATAAAATCAATATATAACATCAAAGTCAATTATTCAAGATGGAAAAAAGAAGAGAAAAGGGGAAAAAATCAAATAGTGACTGGAGGGAAGGCCTGCTTAAACATCCAAGTTTTTAGTTGGGTTTTAAAAATGCCCAGCGAAGGGGCCATACGAATCTCAGGAGGGAGCTTATTCCAGAGGAGAGGAGCTACCGCCGAGAAGGCCCGGTTTCTTGTTTTTTCCTTCCGGGCCTCTCTCGGCGTTAGGCTCCTCAACCTCACCTCCTGGCTCGCTCGAGTGATACGGGTAGATTTCGGTGGGAAAAGGCGTTCCGCCAGATATCGAGGCCCTAAACCGTTTAGGGCTTTATATGTAATCATTAAAACTTTGAAGTCAACGCGGAACCGAACGGGCAGCCAATGTAGAGCGGCCAGAGTGGGAGAGATATGATGGTATTTTCTCACCCCACTAAGAAGTCTGGCAGCCGCATTCTGCACCATTTGGAGCTTCCGCATCAACCTCAAAGGTAGCCCCACGTAGAGCGCATTACAGTGGTCTAATCTCGAGATTACAAGCGTATGTACCAAAGTGGTAAGCGCCCCAACATCAAGATAGGGACGCAGCTGGGCAATCCGCCAAAGATGAAAATAGGCGGAACGGACCACTGACGCCACCTGTGTTTCCATGGTGAGCGCCGGGTCCAGATGTATCCCCAAGCTGCGAACCTCACTCTTCGCGGTGAGAGTCACCCCCTCAAATGAGAGAGAGTTTCCCAAACCGCTGATGGTGGGGCCACCCACCCTCAGGACCTCTGTCTTGTCCTTACTTACATGTATTACTCCTACAACAAGGTGGCTGCCAAACACTATCTCTTAACAGGTCTTCTGTTTCTCCTTTCCCTGAATATTTCAGTTTCCATAGATTCCATCCAGGAGGTGTGCGAGGGAAAACAGTCAGAAATCTTCCAGCGCTATGCAGATGGTAGCTTCGACCCCAACTGCTGCTTCAGCATCTACTACGGCGATCACATGGAGTCTCTGGACCTGGTGTCATCCAGTGGAGAAGAAGCTCGGACCTGGATCACAGGGCTTAAGTACTTGATGGCCGGGATTAGCGATGAAGACAGCCTGTCGAAGCGGCAGAGAACCAGAGACCAGTATCCTGCCGGAGGGAGAGGGCAAAGGGCAAGACGCAGTAGGGGTGGACTTTGGGGCAACCTTGGAAAAGTTTGTTTCGGGTTTCTACCAGAAATTCCCCAGCCATCTTGGTTGCTGGGGGACATCTGGAAGTTGCAATTAAAAAAACCTATTTTCCCCCCAATAGCTGCTCCTTACTACTATCATAGTTGCCTATTTCGAAGGATGGTGAGAATTTACTTTCAGTTACTTTCCCATAAGAATGTACAGAAATGTGCAAATGTTGTCACACTTAGGACCAAAAAAGAATTTGAAGTTAAAAAAAAGTTGTAGGTACAGGGAAATGAATCTGATTTTTCCCCCAACTGGACAAATAGCTTTGAGCACTATGCTCATAAAAGACTGACGTTGCATCTCTGTGTTATGAACCATGTTAGCTTTGATATAGGCCTGCCACCTCTTTCTGTTTTCCCCCCAGAGTCTCCTCGTCTTTAACACTGAGGCTCCACACTGTTGTATGACACTACTGTGCTATTCTGTTCCATCCCATTGAACTGCACTGGTAGAGAGTTTGTTTCATTTTGTGATGTGTTTATCAAAATTTGCTCGTTTTTTTCATATCCAGGATGGCATGAATGTGAGATTTAGAACATCTGAATGTGGGAGAAAGCAAAGCTGAATAACATCCATGTTCCTAGTTACAGCTGCCTATTTGTTTCCCCCTAGTCACTGGTCCTGATCCAGCCAGAAGGAAGGGGACAAGCGAGAGGGAGGGCTACTCCTTTTTCAGACTCCGATTCCCTTGCCCTGAGTGAGGGTGAATCTGCACTGTAGTTATAAAACGATGATTGAAGTCCTTTTACTTAGCATAGTAATTGGGCAACCAGAGTAGGCCTGTTAAATCAGTGCAACATGTGGAGGAGCTGACTCACCAGATCCCCACAGGTTCAATGGGTCTTCTTTAGTTGTGACTTACTATTCTAAACAACATGATTCCAGCTTTGGTTCTGCTTCAGAATGGTGGGTTATGTCACTTAATAAGGTACTCCTTTGCAACAAACCTCTAGCGCTCAAGTCACATTACAAACAGAGATTTGTACATCCATCAGCAGACTATAAAGCCTAGGATTGTACAGTATAGGACGACACCATGGAAGTCAGAAGGGGAACCAAAGTACTAGAACCATGTAGTGCAGTTTTACTTTCACTTGAGGGCATGTCAGCAAGAAGGAGGAGAAGCAGCATGATTCAGAATTGGCTTCTGTCGGGATGTGGGCCTTTGGAAATGCCCACTAATGCCTGTCTCTGATGTCAGCTTGGCAGAGGTTGGATGATTGGAGCTATTTTATTAATTTTTTTAATTAAGCTTTTAAGCTGTTTTTTTCAAAAATTATATTTAGTTTTATACCCACAAAGTCTGCAGTATGAACAAATAGATGCGTGGCTTATTTATCTTGGTATGTTCAATTGTGGTCGTAGCAATTTAAGGAGTGATTTAGAGGGTTGTAGTTACAAAATAGGCATTAACTCAACAAATCCTAACACCAGCCCAGCAGGAGCCAAATTGCTCTATACAGTAAATGCCTGGTTGCATGTAGTGTGCCTGTGAATGTTTGTTGTTACTGTTAAATACCTTTTTAAAGACGTGTTTCATGGCTTTAAAATGACAGGCCCTGGTCAAGAAGAGAATTTGTGCTTAAGTGGCTGGTACTGGCTAAGCCTTTTATGGCTGTATTTTAAAAATTTATTTGATTTTATGTTACATTTTTGTCAAGGTTTTGGTTTTTGATCTGCACTTTGTTGTTGTTCGCCACACATTGTGTTGGGCGAAAAGGTGTGGCTTAAATTCCGTGTTAATAAATAGCAGCTGTGGGGGCATAGATGTATTGGGAAGTCAGGATTAAAAATGTGGCACTTGGGAAGGGCAGGCAAATGCTTTCTCCCCACACCAGGATCCTTTTGGTTCTGGAAGAGAATCTGTCCTTTCTGATCCTATCAAAATCCTTGCTCTGGGAGTTGCTGTGTAGCTCCGGAAGGAATTATCTTTGGAACCTGAAAGATAATTCCCCCCCCCCCCAGCCAAATAGCTAGGTGGGGCCCTGATACATGCCTTGGGGGTCTGCCGTACAAAGAAGAGGTTAGAAAACCTCCTTGCTATGTCCTGAGTTCCCAGTGTAATGACAAGGACCTGGCAACTGTTGTTTAATAACAACAGCAGGAACAACAACAACAACAACAACAAAACCCAGTGGTCTTAAATGCTAATTGCTGAGGTTACGATAAAAAGGGAGCTAGCACATCTACCTAATGTTGTATAGCGCCTTCTCCTAATAGCGCTGTATTGTGCTGCACCTCTTTTAGATAGATACTGATCTATTAGGGATAGTAGTAGGCATCCTTCAGTCTCAAGAGACTATGGTAACGTGCTCTGTATGGAGGTCTTGGAACAGCGTCTAGTGTGGCTGAGAAGGCCAATTCGAGAGCGACCATCCCTTCCACACTGAAGACAAATACAATCTGTCCCCTGTCCAGCTCCCTGATTTTGCTGCTTTCGGGACTGCCTCTTTGCCTCGGCCTGCTGAACAAGTGTCTCTTCAAATTGGGAGAGGCCATGCTGCACCGCCTGCCTCCAGGCTGAACGCTCAGAGGTCAAGGTTTCCCATCTGCTGAGATCCATTCCTAAGGCCTTCAGATCCCGCTTGCAGATCTCCTTGTATCGCAGCTGTGGTCTCCCTCTGGGGCGATTTCCCTGCACTAATTCTCCATACAGGAGATCTTTTGGAATCCGACCATCAGCCATTCTCACGACATTAGGGATAGGGTTGGCATATTTCACTTGTCAATTTCACTTTTACCCACATTTGCTCCCAGTGAATGGATGATCCCATCTTATGGCATGAAAGCCCGGCTATAAGGCTCATTCTTATTCCATTTCCTGGTCAGTCTTTCTCAGGTTTTTCAGTTCCTGGTGAAACAGCGCTAGGGAAGATGTCCCGATACAGATTCACGTTCATTCTCCATTCCTTGCTCTCTCAGACTTTTCCATTTTTCCTTGACTCCTGCTAAATGTGGTTGAAACAAACCTTTGACGAAGCGGATAAAAATGGCGATGGCAGCCTCAGCATTAACGAAGTGCTCCAGCTGATGCACAAACTCAACGTCAACCTACCGCGGCAGAAAGTCAAGCAGATGTTCAAGGTAAGACGCGTCAACAGCTGCTGCATCTTGACAGGGCACGTCCCGATGTTCTGGAGTGGTTGACTGCAATATAAAATACTTCCCTGGCTGCCGTTCTTTCATTTTCCCCACTTTACTCTTACCATCAAAGGTCATATGTTCCATGTTTTTTGACTACTGCCACTTCCCATCACTGCCACATGACTCTGGAATCAATATTCCTTCTGAAACCTTTACAGCACACTTGAAGGTTATTGATTTCCAGAATAAGCCCCCATTTAAAAAAAAAAAACCTAACACAAAATGTCACAACAAGATTTGTTGGTTCTTTCACAATCAGATGTTCAAGCAATTCTGAGGGATAGCATTTTACCATTTTTTTTCTTTTTGCCCCGTTGTCCCTTATTTTTGGTTTGATCTGCTTTCTGTAATTTATGCAACTGAGGATTTGCTTGGTTCGTGCTTGTCTGTAATTTGTTTCCAAAGAGAGACAAGGTACACTTAAAAAAAAAAAGAACCTGGACAATAAAAATTTGCAGGGGAGGCAACTGGCAGCCCCAAGGCTGCATGTGGCCTGTGGTCTAATTTCATGTAATCTTTATCATTATTTCCCTAAGGCAATCTGTTCAAACCTTCTGGCACGAGCAAGGAAAGAAGAGAAAGAGGGAGGGTGAAGGAGGAGGACTGGCCAAAAGAAAAGAAAGCAGGTTGGCCCTGCCGAACTTGGGCCCTGGCTCCACCCAAACGTGCTTCCAGAGCTGCCTTACGGCTGGTGGAGCGCAAGGGTCTCCTTCCCCCAGGGCTTGGATGGGCAAAGGGTTTAATTGAAATTCCCAGCATTTCTCATCACTTCTGGTGAGAGTTGCAGACCAAGAACATCTGGAAGTCTGCACTTTCCTTTAGAGCAGGCATTTAGAACCCCTGTTCTAAAGACATTGGACTTTGGGTAAGTCCCAGGACCGTTGGAAGTGCTCCATGCTTGGGAGAGAAAATGTGGCAATCATTCATCCCTTACTAAGAGGCTGACGTGCCCAGGAATGCCTGTTGAGCTCCGTTTTGACACTTTGTCCATGCAAACCCTTCCATTCCTTTTGGTTTGGATTTTGCTGAGTCTGGTGGAGACAGGACTCAGCTTCCAGGTATGTTCAACCAGACAGGCCCTTTTGCCTCTGGAGAGATTTCTGCCAAGCTTTGTTTTGAGAGGGGGTGGGGCTCCGGGTCCCACATTTTGGCAGTCTTGTCCCTCGAGTCTATATAAACCATCATCTGAGCCGTTGTGCATTTTCTTTACATTACGGGAGGATTCAGAATGCAGGAACCATCTGTTCATCTGGAGCGCCGTCACTGTTCTTATCTTGTACAAATTGCTAAATTGCTCCTGTCAGGGTGACAGGCTCGGCTTTTTGGCAGGGGGCACGGGGGGGGGGGGGAGGGAAGGAAATCTGTCATTAGGCATACAGGGGCTATTTCTGATGCTTTCTTCTGTGTTTTGGCCCTGACCTATTTTGTAATGGAAGGCGGGGTGGGGTGGGGAGATTAAAGGAACATCGGCAAAGCGCGTCGCGACGCAAACCTCTTGTTGTGTAATTTGCAGCGCTGCCGGGAATTGAGTCAGAGTTGCTTTGCGTGTGTGGTGTGGTTTTTGTAGCATGCCGCTCGCCTCAAAAATGATTCCACGGCATCAGCAGAATCTAAAAGTGTTTCTGGAATTGACAGATATGCTGAGGAAAGAAATAATTCTTCCCTGTCTGCACACACACACATTTTCCTACAAAGCCTCAATCTGCCATCCTTTGCCTAAGACATAACAAGAGATGCTGTATGGTTGGTAGTGACACATTTGTAAGTGTCAGGTGCTCATCTTGACAATACCGAGGGCTAATGTCGTTCCCCCCAAAAGAGAGTCCAGCGTGCAGGCCATCAGATTGGTCCATATATATAAAAAAAATGACGAGCAGATCTTTTGTAATGTTACTGGTTCCTGATTGTTCATTCATGACCAAGTCAGTCTCTAAGACTTTGCATTAGAACAAGGATTGCTTGAAACAATGCACCAGTGGTTCCCAACTTTGGGTAACCCAAGGGTTCTTGGACTGCAACTCCCAGAAATCCTGGCCAGCACAGCTCGTGGTGAAGGTTTCTGGGAGTTGCAGTCCAAGAACATCTGGGGAAGTCAAGGTTGGGAAGCACTGCAATAGGCTGTTTCTAAGAAAACCTGTTACTGTGGGGATTATAACAAAGCTCAGAGGGAACAGGGAAGGTGGGGATGGTGGGTAAGGTAAAGACCCTGCTAATCAGGAAAGCTCCAGGGCTTCAATGGTGCAAGTCTTGACTCCACTACACCACTGTGTATGCACTGGAAGCAATCTGTGTTTGCGAGTGTCTACTGAGGCTTAAGGGAGGAGGATTTCTTTTAAATGGCATTTTCCTTTCCTAAAGCTGGTTGAGCCTGCATTGCTGATCCTCCACAATTGTTTTCTTAGATACAAAACAGAGCTTCAGCAGCCCTACTTCAACACATCTGTTTCTCTTCGCTTCTGGATTTAGACTTTTTGGGAGTCAGAGGCTTTTAAAAAAACCCCATCTCACAGGATATGTTGCTCTGGCTCAAGCTTGTTTTTCAGACAGCAGCTAAACCATTACTTCCAAGAAGATGCTCAAGTAGGGTGTAAATAACCAACATTACATTGTCCCTGTTATTTGGAGGTCTCCTGCTTTTGACTATAAGGGCTGCACTGGATGACCTGATTCTCTTTGTCTGATGAGACCAAAAGTTATGCCAAAGCTGGGAAAAGTTACTGAGAAAAGTTACTTTAACCTAGAGCACCTTTTCCTGCCCCCAGATAGCAGCCTCCCCTTTCCCTGGCAAGGCTGATTTCTCAGTCTCTTGTGCGGTGATGAGAAAATAGTTCAGCTTCGGTTGTGTTGCTTTTCTTCAAATCCTACCTGATTTTTTCCCCCTTGCCCTTCTTATTGCAGACTTCATGTGTGTGTGTTATGCACACAAAATCTGTGCACACATTGTATGCATTTTTCCTAACGTTCAACTGTACTTTATATACTTGACCTAACTGATGCATGCACTGTAGCCATTCACATGTTCAATCTACACATTGCTTTGAGCACATTTGATTTTTCCCAAGAACGCCTCGCAATCCTTGCAAATGTGTGTATTTTAGAGAGGAGACATGACTCTTCCAGCAACAAGCTTTGTGAGCTGCGAACATGCTGCTTTTGTTGAGATCAGCAACCTTTCTTTTCCATCTCTAGCCCATGTTCTTTTCTGTACCTGAAGCATCTTGTCCAAAAGATGGCAACTGATCCGAGTGGTGGCCAAGGCCAGTGGCCCCAGTGCCCATTCTGGCTGTATGAAGCTTTCTTTCTCTGATCCCTCGTGAGAGGGAAGCGGAAGTCAGATCCAGTGCACGATCTGGATCTCTGCTTTGCTTGGTACTTCAGCAAGAATGGGCCACTAGGCCTATCCATACAAATTCTTCATTTGATACATAGCTGTGGCTTATGTCATATTTTCTGACTCAGTAGGGTTAGCTTAGACACCAAGGGGATTATCTGTTCCTTATGATCAACTGTATTTCCCTTGCACAATGGCATTTCCAAAGGGATGCGTGTCTCAGCAGTTGAGGCTTGCGGATCAACCGTGTATCATCCAACGACCAATTGCAAAACAAAGCACACTAAACACAAGAACATACGGTGAGGAAAATCTATTGTAGCAAAGCAATTCCTTTCACTCCATTGACAAAAGCATGTGAATGTGAAGCTGGATGGCTGCCTTGCTCCTTGAAACCAAGGTCATACCGAACTGGTCAGAGGAAGAAGACTTTCCTAAAGGCCAGGATGTGCCTGCTGTAGCTTTTCTCTTTTCCAGATGACTCCTTTGATGCCACTGGCTTTTCTAAAACTTCTCAGAATCAAAAAGAAAGGAGGATACAGCTCAAGATGCTTGTTGTTCTTTGAACAGTCCCTACCTCTGGTCGATCTTATTCGCTGTTCCTCTATACAAGGAAAACCCTCTGGAGATTACTAAACTGAAAGAGGGAGAAAGGAGCAAAGTTTGCACCAACTGAATATCCTTATTCTGCAGGCTCATCCAGTAGTGGGCCTCCAACCCTTCACCTATCTCCCTTTCTGCCGTGAGTTCAGAAGTTCATGGCTAACATTTCTGCCCGTCAAAAATGTAATATATATATCTATATATATTAAAAATAATTTTTCTTTCTTTCTTTATTTCCAATATTGTTATCCCGCCTTTCTCCTTAAAAAGAACCCAAGGCGGCTGACTTGGACTTTATGCCAAAGATGGTGCCACTGTGGACAGTTTCTCCTCCCATCCTCCATCTCTACCCACTTTCCCAGAGGTTGCGCCTCACACAGCCCCAATGTATTCCCGTGCTCTAGTTTTGTGCATGTTGCAAGTGTAGATCCACAGAGAATATCTGCAACACGAGATTCCAGAGACATTCTGGCGAAGGAGGTTTCTGTGGGTTGTTTTGTTTGTTTTTAAGTCTCAGCTGTCAGTGCTGTGCAGGATCAGCAGATGCATACTGCTGGGCAGGAGTTAACATTCTGTAAGCTCCAGGATCATACATGATTAAACTCACATACAAATGTACTCTAGGGATGTGAATCCCCTGCCTCTGGCTCTCAGAAAGAAATGGGGGGGGGGGAGAATCCCTTTCATCTCCTGGCAGGAAGGTTTCTTGGTGTAAGATTTCCTGCCCTCAAGAAATTCCAGAATTCCTCAGAAGGTTTGTGGTCATTCCCCCCCCCCCCCCCGAAGGAAGACCAAGCTGTGCAGGATGAGTACAACTCCTGTGTAGAACTGTGCCCTTCATGCACAGGATACACATCATGGGGCATCAGATTGCACAGGGTGGCCTGTTTCCTGTGCAGAACAACAGAGGAGAGACAAAAACCTAAAGGTGTGAGATCGTGATCCTGTTTTTGCGGGGAAGCCAGAACACTTTCTGGTGAAAGGAAAAGCCTTATCTGGGAGTCTTAGCAGGATAAGGTTCCTGAATTTGCTGGAAACGAGACATATTTCATCACATCCCTTCTCTGGGTGTTCTGGGCCAGCTTGCTCTTTGGGAGCTGATCCCTGACCCTGCCTACCCCAGCTACAAAGTTCAGACTACCAATCCATCTGGCCCATCACTTTTCTAGCTCACAGTGGCTTCTTTGAGACATGGGCTTTTTTTTAGCCTTGTGCAGCATCTCTGGTAGTCCCGTGGGCTCTGTTCCTTTTAATCGCGGGTCCTGAAAACCTGCTTTCTATGTATGAAGTCTGGATCACCACATCCTGAGGGTAGATGTGGGCATGGCTTCATTGGAGACTCTCTAGAGCTGCTGCTGCTCAGGTGTAGACAGTATTAAGCTTGAGGGAACAATGATCTGACCCCAAGGTAAGGTAGATTCCTATTGGAGGGATCATAGCTCGTTACACCAGGAGATGAATTGATTGCAGATTGGTTCAGTGCTGGTTTAAACCAATTAAGCTAGTTTAATCCCTGCCATCTTTAGGTAAAGCTAGGAAAGTTATGTTCTAAAACCCCAGGCACCAGCTGCCAGTAACAGGAGACGGATCAAGGATCTGCCTCAGGAATAAAGCATTTCTGATGTTTCGCATAACCAGATAGAATCCAATGGGGGAAACTTGTATCTCTGTTGCAGAGCGATCCTCTTTAATAAGCTTGCTCCTTCTTTTTCTCTTTCATTTTCTCTCCCTGTTTTTTTTTGCTGGTTTAGCAGTTACTAACCTTACTAGGGTAGCACCTTTAAAAACTCCAAAAAAAAAAAAAAAAACTCATTAGAAGCTGAGGATTAAGAAAGGAAAGACTGTCATTTTGGAGTGCAGAGTGGCCATCAGAAGAGGGAACAAGATTTAAACTGGAGAAACCAGCAGAACGAATATATGGATTATCACTAAATGTGTCTTAGAGCATTTCAGATTTACACCATTCATTTTTCGAAAAGTGGCCTCTTAGATGCCTGGAAAGAAGAAAATGTATGTTTTTCCTATAAAAATGCATTTGCAAATCCATGGCAATCCATCTTTGAGCTGAACATACAAAAGGGGTTTTGGCCACAGAAAATGTTTGATTTTGCTGAGGCAGTCCACATAGTTCTTTATCAAGGCAGAGCTAGATTTTAAAAGGAAAATAATGGCTTTATCAGTTTATGCAAATCTGAGGTGAACGGCAGACCGCTGTTTTTGAACTCTGCATAGCGTTTGATTTTTAATAGCTGTGGCTTCCAGCTGCCGCTTCACAACCTTCCCACGGCTGATAGGGAAAGTTTGCTGGAGAGAGGATTGTGAGAATTGTAATGTTTCTAAGCTCTGGTCAGGATGTCAAGAGAAACCAGGATGGCCAAGGAGGTAGGACTGATTATTAATCAAAGATATTGAGCACAACAAAATCCAGGAAGCCTATGTCTGGTATAAGAAGATATCCTTTTATACCTGTTCCTGCCCAGTGATCAGACTGCTGAGGGGAGTTACTCTCCTAGCCCAGGAAGTACTTCATTGAGAAGCTGTCATTTGCAGTTGAATGGCTCACCAGAAAGACCAGTGGGAATTCCTAATAGGGAAATACCTCCCCCTGATATAAGGGAAAGCTACTGGCAGTCAGAGTAGACAATCCTGACTTTGATGAGCAACCTTGCGCCTCATCAGGTTTTATGTTCTTCAGGGGTGGTCCTTTTTTTCCTAATCCTACTGCCGTCAGAGGCAGGTTCGCTTAGGATCTGAAAGAGGGCCTGTTCAGTGGCAGCTCCCAGGCTGTGGAACTCCCTTCAAGGGGAGGCAAGCCCCGCTTCCTTCATGTACTTCCACCAACAGGCAGACATTTCTGTTCAGACCAGCTTTTGACAGCTGAAGAGGATGCCGAGAAAGGTGTTTTTAACAGAGGATTCAACTTTTCTGTTTCAGTAGATTCTTCTAATGTCTCTGTGTTTGTGATTTGAATGGCCGAGTCTTGGTGAATGAACAAAAGAAACTCCAGCAGGCTCTTCTTTGGGCAGTCGGTCATGTTGTTGGTTGGGCACCTGATTTTGCAACCACAGCACAACCAGCTGTCTGAAGGAAGGCCTGCCAGAGGAGGCAAATGCTTCCACCATTGTGTAAGCAAAACGGGTCCTATTTTTATTTGATGTTTTAATGTGTGTGTATGTGTGTTTGTTTTGCAAGCTGCCTTGAGACCCTGAATTGAGAGAAAGGCAGAGTATAAATGAAATGAAACAAAATAATAGATGGATCAATGTGGTACATAGCAGTACTACTTATAAGGCAGCATTGTATGCTATTCCCCTAAGATCCATCTGTCCGAACTGGCCAGCCCAGAGTTAAAATAGGAGTGGATTTTAGACTGTGGTTCCCGTCAGCTTACTGCTGCTGTCCATGGTGCTGTTTCATTGTCTTCAGTGAATTTTTTTTCCCCTCCAGGGAAATCAGACAATGTCTAATAAAAAGGATAGCATATAGGACAGAAAACTATAAAATTATAATGGAATGGATGGGATCTGGTGCAGCTAAATGCCCCAACTGCATGCATCCAATCTAGGATGGCATGATTAATCTTGTCTGTCACAAAGCTATAGGAAATGTCAACTGGCCTGGTGTTTTTGACCATATGTCTTTCTGCAAAAATAACTGGGGCATATGGAGAGCAGCCAATAGAGAAGATTGTCAGACTCCCAGTACTTTTTGTGGAGCATGTTGTTAACTTGTGGAATTCACTGCTGCAAGATATGATGAAGGCTGGGATTTTAGACAGCTTTTAAAAAATAGGTATGTTGAGCATAGCTCTGTTTATCCAGAGATATTTCTCATAATATTTAAGAGGAACTCCCATGTTTATATTACGTGTACTCCTGAGTGTGGGCCATCACTCAAGGCACATGCTTTTCATACAGACCAGATCCGACTTCAACCATCCACCTTTATATTTATAATTCCCAGCTTCTCCAGTTGAAATAGGTTTATATAGTTGGTCCAGAGCTTAGAAAAAGCTATTTCAGAATGATAATCAGCTGCCCACCACTTCTTTGCATCAAGATAGTCTACCCCTAATTCTAAAGACAATTGGCCCTCGGTGGAGAATGGAGATAAATCTTCATGCTTTGCAGTTTGGATTTCCTGATCCATTTTTACTCTTGTTCTTTTAATTGCTGTTTGGTTTTAAGTGAAACTTCAGTAAGGCAAGTTAACAGACCAGTACACTTTAGCTGTGTTTGGAATGTACTCTGTGTCTTGGAGGCAATTATGTACTGTCTATTCAAAAATAAATTAATTTGTTTGTTTGTTTGTTTGTTTAAATGATTGATTATAGCCATAGGCCACCTTACTCCACTCTTTTTGGCTGGTTTTGGTCTTCTCTAGTGGAACAGACTTCACACTTGCTTTTCGACTGAGGGAATTCTGTGCATTTTCTAAAATTCCATTTGATCTATTCTGGCGGAATATACACCAGTATTGTTTTTCCTTTTAGATTTCTCGGTCATGTATGGAAGACCTGTTTAAATTGTTTTCAATGTTTTTAGAAGCTGGCCTCTTTTTATGATGGATATTGTTTGGTCCTCCTTCCAAATCCCCAACCAGCTTCTTGATAACTGGCTTTGTACACACAAGGTTGAATACATTCTACTGAGCCTTTCTAAAATGCCCTTCTTTATAAGCTGATGGAAGATTTTGTGGTGAATAGCTAAAGCATGTGTTGTACAAATTATCTTTCGTATTCCAACATTTATTTAACTGTTGAATTTGCATGTATGCCAGCCTGGTTGCCAGGATAGAACCTGATAGATTCTGGTTGGACCCAATGCCCTCCTGTGAGTCCGCTACTCCATTGGAGGGGCCACTTTATGTGGCTAGAGCAGCCGCTTCAGTGAGGAGGTAAAGAACTCCAAGGGTAGTACAGAGCCACGCGTTCATTTCTCTTAATGGTCTGTTGTGTCAGATATGGAGCTGCCAATTTGTAGACCCAGTTGGCTGAGATTATTTTATTTATTACATTTATAGCCTGCCCATCTAGTCATATAGATGTGGGAGTGTTTCATGAAAGGGAGATTGGTGCTCCAGTCCTACCAGGAAGCTAGAATACAGCAGGTTACCTAAGATATCAGGTGGTGACACAAGGCCTGCTGGGCACAGCGGTGCCTCTGTCTCCTCTTTCTGCTGCCAACCGAGCATCTCCCCACCCCTTGCCAGTGGGTAAAATCCCAGATTTATTTTAAGGAGAGATTTAGCCATCAGCTTCCTAGTTTCTACAGCCAATTTAGCGCACCAGGTGGTCAATAATTTTTGTAGTGTGGCTTTCTCTACTCTGCTAGGCCAGTTCTTAGATGGCACTCTTGCATCGTGGCTGTAGCCAAAGCTTTACCAGCTTTGCAGAAGGTGGCAAAGCTTGCACTCCATTGGCATAGCCTTCAAGAGCCTAGGGTGGGGTGGTCAAGCTTCAGATGTCCACTGGCTGCACATATCCTGCCCTGGACTGGGGAGGACTGTACACCCTCCCCACCCCCTCACAATTTGCATGCAAATGGGATGGTTAAACTGAAAAAAAGCATCCTCAAGCCCTGTTCTGGGGATGGGAAGCCCCTAAAAACATGGCCGAATTGTCCTCTACATGCCCTAGAGGTCATAAAAAGACCTTTTGTGTCAATTTCTTTCTTAATTAGGGGGGGAAAGTAAGAGGACTCTGCATGGCCTAGGGTTGCTGTGGACTGTGTATGGGCCCCTAAGGTTGCCTGCAGCCACAGGTTACAAGTTGTCCACCTCTGCACTTCACACACCTCCAAGCTACAATTAGGTAGCAGAACAGGGCAAGATGGAGGGAAGAGAAGGCATACCCATGGGATTGGGATCGGTTGTGTAGATTGGCTCCAGTTTGCCAGCTGCTCTCTGGTTTACAAGCATTTTATTCCCAAAACCTCAACTTGGTTTGAATTTGTAAACAAACTTTGTTCTTGGAGTGAAGGGCCAATAGGAGTCTTTCATGTTTAATGGTGCTTATTGGTTACATAAGTAAGAGACCTCTTGCATATTCTCAGGGACTCGAGAAAGCTGCTGTTGCTTTCTGTTCCATGCTGGCAGATGCTAATGGAGTGTGAAAGCCGGCAAAACTGAAAACAGAATTGAATGTTTCGCAGTCAAAGCCGGTGGATCAATGATCAGTAGGAGGATAGAGGTGGGGGTGGAGAGGAAGCTCGGTGGAAGCAGCAAAATGTTATTAAAAGATACAATGTGAAATCATTTAATGCCCATTGATTTGCATTGTTTATTTATCTCGGCAAAATTGTACTCCGGTCTGTTCTGTGATCATAATGGAGCTTAATTAGGAAGGAGACCATTGTTGGGAGTCCTACTGGAAGCAAGCCAGAAATTCACTACTTGTTACAAGAGCATTGGTTCTATCGGAGACATCAAAGGGGTGATTAGGACTTGCCATAATGGGCAAGAAGTTCCATAACGGGGGAGATGTTCAATGAAAAGGATTGACTTGTAGCTGAGTCTTGCCTTTCCCGGAACAGACAAAAGGCCAGAAGAGTCTGCAAGCTTTTAACAATCTCATTTTCAGGCAAGGTCTCACATAAGGAAGGAGGGTTGCAAAAGCAGGTGGGTGGGATTGGCCCACCAAACTTTCTGCATGGTTTTCCACTCTCCTGTTGGAGAAGACAAATCACCCTACTAGGGGTAACTTAACTGAGGTGTTGCCTTTAGGAGACATTTTCAATTCAACTCAACATCTTGTTTTAGGAGTTTGGCAGGAATGGGGTGGGGATTGTCTCGGTGAACCCTGTGCTTGAGAGGCACCATGGTTTAAGTGGCTGGAGCACCCGACTAGCTTGGGAGGTCCAGGTTTTAGTCTCTAATGGGTGATGGAACTCCCTGGCTGACCTTGACCTCCTCATGGTTTCTTTCTGACTCTCCTATCTCACAGGGTGGTTTGTGAGGATAAAGTGGCGAAAAGAACCAAGAATCTCCCTGGGTGACCTTTGCCTTTTGAAATCACTGGAGAACAGATGAGATATAAATGTATCTAATAAATAAGAGTCAGTGTGGTGTAGTGGAGAGAGTGTCGAACTAGAGATCGTGAGACCCGGGTTTGTATCCTGGCGTGCCTGTGGAAACTCACAGTGAGTGGTAATGGCAAGCCATTCCTTAAGCATTCCATAGTACTCAAAAACCCTACTAGAGTAAACATAAGATAGGAGGAGTTTGACCGCATATAACAACAAGCGTAAACAGAAACAAAGCTCTTTGCAAGAGTGGCTTGGCGTCCTAAACTGAGCCCAGCACTGAAGTTCACTGACTGTGATGCTTCTTCAGAGGAGAAGAATGGAGGTTAATTACTATTCTCAACCCCCCCCCCCCCATTATATCAGGAGGCAGATACAGATGATAACCAAGGGACCCTGGACTTTGAGGAGTTCTGCGCCTTCTACAAGATGATGTCAACAAGACGCGACTTGTATCTGCTCATGCTGTCCTACAGCAACCACAAGGACTACTTGGATGTTGATGACTTGCGACGCTTCCTGGACAATGAGCAAAAGGTAGGCATTGAGGATTTCAGTTCTGCTGTCCTGTGAGCTTGTTGGAGGTCACCTGAACTTCCCCCTTCCGAGAAAGAAGTCGGAAAAGGCTGCTAAGAGGTGGGTCCCCCACTTGGGTTTAGAATTCCTTTGGTTTCTGACCTTTGTACTAATCCCAAAATCATAAAATCACACCACTGGAAGAGATCTTATAGGTCTTCTGGTTCATCTCATTCTGATGTAGGAAATCAGCTGATACAGCTTCCCTGAGAGGTGGCCATCAAGCTTCTGCTTAAAACCTGCTAATAGACCGTCTGCCATCATCTAACGGAGTTTGGTTTGACTGCTGAATGGCTCATTAGCACAAATGAGTTCTCTCGGAGTTCAATCAAAACTCCCTTTCCTGTGATTTCACATTGTTTGTTCAGGGCCCAAACTGGCCTTTCCTTCTTCTTTTGATTCTTCATTTCTCTCTTGTTCTTGCTCAGTCCCTTCCGTTTGTGTGTTTCCCATTTGTTCTTTGCAGGGTCGCACAAACATGACACCCTCAAATTGACTTCCCCTCTCCTTTTGTGGGCAATGAATTTGGGGAGGCATTCAAGTGATGTTGCGCAATGTAGGTTGTCAATTGTCCATCAGAAGGCTTTGCTGGAAGGAAGCCATCCTCAGGTTTTTAACCATCAAATTGCTCTCACTGGCAGAAGGAAAATTTAGTTTCCAGTTTCAACTGGGGCACAGCTGCCTTTGCATCGCCTGTAACATGTCTTGAGTCTTCAAGATGCTGCAAGATTCTTCCTTCGTTTTGCTGCAGCTTTGAAACAATGATATGAAAAAACTGCCAGCCTAATTTTTCTCTAATCTTTTCTCTTCATTCAAAGAAACCTGTGGAATTTTTTTTTGCATCCTCCCATATGTATGTATTAAGCATTTTTGTATATTTTCTCCACTGACTAACACATAGTTCTGCACATAATTGAAAATGTGCACTTATGTTTTGCACATTTTCCAAAGCTTATACAGAGTTTAACGGCCCTAATAAGTACAAATTTCCAAAGCAAGATCTATTTTGTCCCTCTGACCATCGTGTGTGTGTGTGTGTGCATGAACAGCTGTCTTCTTTTCCACTCCTTCTAAAAGGTCTAATAGCAGACAAAAAAAATTGTCTGCTGTCAGAAACAGGGCCATTTTTAATTCTGATGTCACATCCTTGCTGATGTTCTTCTGTAAGGAACAGACTATCTAGTCCAAACGCTTATGTCTTCATCAAGCGCCGTGACATTATTGGTCACTATCAAAACTGAGAAGGATTTCTTAAGAGAAAGAAAGGGAGGGGGAAGAAAAAAAAACCCACTTATGATGGTTGTGTTTGGCTTCTTGGACAGGTTCCCAGATCATCAAAAATGACCTTCTTTTCACAGGACATATTTCTGTTTTATATGCACGTTAGTGAAGGCAAAAAAATGACAAACATGAAAAATGACTTTGAAGAGAGAACAAACATTATAAAGGTTCTTTTCAAGTGCAAAGTGTGGATCCACTGTCCTAGAAGGGAGATAATATTAATTTAATTCGGTAAAGAAGAGCATGAAATTGCTGGCTTGTATTGGCCAAACTTTCCCTTGCTTTCTCACCAGCTGGCAAATCTGGAGATGATGGTAGCAAAGGAGAACGATGTAAAAACAGCCAAGTTTATGAGCAGAAAAACTCAGAGAACAAATGTTGAAGGGATCTAACCATGAGTGAAGTTCTAGATGAGACTGGCAACTCAAGGCTGCTCCATTACTCTCAATAGATCTTCCTTCCAGGAAAAACAAACAAACAAAACCAAACCCAGAAACTTTAAATGTAAGAATGGGTTATTGTGATTTCTGCAATTTCCTCAAAATATGCTTTGCACAAAACTCCTATCATGGCAAAGATACAAAAAACCCACCCAGTGCTTCTACTTTTACTAGCTCATGCAACAAGGCAACAGTTGCTGCACTTTGTGCTACTTCACATTTTGCAGAAACATATAGAAATTAGTCCCCATAATGTGCCAAATCTTGCATCTTAAATCCCAAAAGTGCTCATCCACTCCATCCTGTTAATTTGCAGCAAGAAGAAATATTTTTACATTTTCTTGTTCACTAAGAGGGACAGAGTCAGTCAGATTTTTATCCTGAGTTTGAAATTGCTGTGTTACAAGTAAGAATTACCTGCAGCTACCTGTTTCTTGCAATTAATACCTTACTTGGGTCATGAGATTCCAACAAAGTTACGTTTCAAAAGTAACATAAGGAAGAAAAAGTTACTTTACTGATATAAATAAGCTTTAAAAGTTGCTCGCTAGGGACATCAGAGGCTCTTGAGACATTTTGGCTGGCATATCTAGTTTTGGCTTCACATATGTCAATCTCTCAGTCTAGAGTTTGTTGCTTTTCTCCCAATCTCAGATGTATTTTCTTCCTCTCCTTCTCTTGTATTGGGTTGCAAGACTGTGGTTCTTCTCTGCACTGAGATTTGGGCACGTTTTACTTCTGCATTTCCTTGAGTTGAATGTGTTTCTTCTTGCATTTTACTTAACTTGTGTGCTTTCCCCATGTGACTTAAAGAATATTTGTGCCTGTTTCTCCAACAGTATGGATGTGTGTGAGTGAGTGTGTGCGTGTGGGCGCGCGCACATACATTGTCCAGGGATGTTGGCAAGTCTTTGGGTCCAATCCGAGTCTTTGGTACCAAGTACCAAGCCTCAAGTCCAAGTCCCTATTAAAAATAAGCTTCCCCCCCCCCCAAAAAAAAGGGAGGAGTGGGTGAATTCTGAGTCATGAGTTGAGTCCGAGTCATTGAAAAAGAAAACCCAAGTCGAGTCTGAGCTGAGTCACCGGTGTGACTTAAGTTCAACTTGACAGCAAGTCATGTGACTCAAGTTCCCATCCCTGGTTCCATCAAGTCGGTTTCAACTTATGATGACTCTTTTCAGAGTTTTCTAGGTAACAAATACACATTTTTTTTGCTGCCCACGTTTTAAAATAGTTGTTGTGAGCAGTTTTATTTACTACTTAATTATTTATTTATTACTTTGATTTCTCTACCACCCCATTAGTGCCGAAGCACTATTCTGGGTGGTTTACGGACAGTTAAAGCAAACTACACAGAAGTCAATATAAATAACAAAAACATAGTCTTTCTTCTGGATGCGCCGGAGAAGCACAGAAATATGGGGAATTTTTCAAGGTGAGGGCATTTCTTATAACAGCAAGTCTTGAGAGATGAAAAAAACAAACCAACCCACTACATTAGGGAAACAACTGAATCTAAAGACTAGCTCCTTTTTTTTCCTGGCAAAATGTTGTGCCTGCTTTGGAGCTATTTATGCACTGTCAATTAAATGGCAGTAAACTAATCTCACAACTCTCCATTGTGCGATGCGTGCTCTGTCTCTCTGAATTAATGTTTTTGTTCTTTGCATTTAAATGAGGGCAACGGCAACTTTCTTGTCGCTTACGTAGGGTTGCCGTTTGTATCAAGACAACCTACGCTGCGGGATGAAAGAGGGCAGCTCTTGTACCCTGACGATCTGTTCAAAGCTTTCATGAAAAAAAGAACAAACCCGCTGCTGTTCAGCCTCTGGCAATGCTGAAGTGGCATCATCCACACAGCAACCCTCCTGTGGCTTTTCACGTCCTGTATGTGCATCACCCAGCCTTCAGTGGAAAGAATACCAATGGTCTTGCTGCTCGTCTCTTTCCCTGAGACAGTGGGCTGAACATTCATGAATCTTGCTTGTACCTAAATCTATCTATAAGTCATTCATTGTCTCTCCCCCTTGCATGGAACAATATTGTCAAATCATCAGTATAAATTAAAAAGCAATGCAGGGGGGAAAATATTATTCACAGACCCCTGTACTTGTTTTATGCACTCAGACCAAGCCTGGAGCTTGTGAAGCAGTAACTGTGGTGGTGCCCCTGAACATGTGCAGAGAGTCTTTCCTGACCCCTGAATATGCAGAGCCAATCCTGATTAAAAAAAATATATATAGGGAGAACTTTTTGCTGTTTTGTGCCACATCAGCCAGGTTTTCTGTATTCTTGCATGCCTCTTAAGTGATCTGCTTTGAGAAGTCTCTAATATATACATTTCCATAGCTCGCCTTTTCCTAAGTAACTCTCCGCCTGCCTTTTCATGGTCTGCTGGAGATTTCAAATCTGTCCTTTGCACGGATGATAATCTTATCTGCGCCTGCTGCCTCCTCTAAGCAAGTTAGCATCGGTTTCCGTGTCAGCGGCTTATTGATCTGCCTGATGTAGAGAGGGGGGCAAAATAAATAAACTGTTGCCACATGAGTCAGTCTATGAACATAATCAGGAAGACAAAGGCTATCTGAGCTTCCTTCTAGCAAACCGTCTTTCTGGAGAGGAGGCGGTGCCCTCCGAAGTGTTGTAGCTCAGGACAGGGGAGGATTTTATTCGGTCTGCCTCTTGGTGTGAACCAACCCAATCCACCTTGCCTGGACTAGAGTGTGATTCAGATTACAGTTCCCTTTTCCATTGCACCGTCCTCCAAATTTTCCAGGGCTGTTCTAGTACAAAAGCTGTATACAAAAGCATGTGTTTTGGTCCCTGCCCTTGGGACCTTGCCCACGTCTGGTTGGAACCATGCACTGCTTCTCCCTAGGGCAAGGTCTCAAACCCAAATAGGAAGGGCATAAATCAAGGCCCTAATTTGTCCTCATCTGCTAAATGATGAAGCATAGTCAGTTTTCTCCTTGCAATGAAAGGGAGTCTTCTGTTGATCTTCGGGACTATGTATACATCCCAGAATTATTGGGCCGTGGGGTGAAAGAGATTAGATCAATAATCCTCCTGATCGGATGTTACATGGCCAAGATGTGAGTTCAAATGATGTCCCAAGGTGGAAACTGCAAGCTTGTTGTTTCAGCTTGAGTTATTAAGTTTCACCTCAGGCAGTGTCGGATAAATCGTCTTGCCTCATCTCTGGGGACAAGGTGTTGCCACCTGCCAGTTGCCTGGTACCTTTGCCACTGCCTTATTTTCAAGCATGTGGCTCCCGTCTGATACCTGGTGTGATGTGGTGGATAGAGTAGCAGACCAGGATTCAGGAGACTTGGGCTCAAATCTCCACTTGTCCATGGAAACTCACTAGGAGTGTGTGGAGGTGGCGAAATCACTCTTTAACTATCTCACGTACCTTCATAGCCCTGTTAGGGTCCCTAAAAGATGGTTCTGACTTGATGGCACATAACGTGCAGCCGCTCCTGTTGACTGGAAGCAGAGGTGCCTGAAGTGAAACCAGCCACCTCAAGTGCTTATAACAAGTTTGGGGTCCCCTTCTTGAGTCCATTAACACGGATCCTGAGACTGCAGCATTTGGTCGGTGTGATTTTTGAACTTCCCTTTCTTCTCCCCTCTTCTCCTCCACCTGTGCAGTGCCCACCCTGATGAAGGATCCTTCTGGATTTGAAAGCTCAGTTGTGGACCATGTTTTTTGAATTAGCACTTACCTAGTAACTTTAATGCCTTGCATCTGGGTTGCTTTGGGAGGCTCTCATAGTTATAACTACTGTCTTCCTTTTGTTTTGCATCCAGATATCTTGTATTTTCTTGGAGAAAAAAAAATTTAAACCAACTCTTTAATCTTGCTCCAAGGATGTGTTCAGGAGGCTGGGACAATTTGGTGTTGCATTTTTAAAATGCTCCTTTGAGGCCACTTGGGATGAAAGTGACGTGACAAATCCAGTCCAGGCTATGCATTCGGTTGAGATGGAGGCTGGTAGTTTTTGATGGGGCCATGCCTTTGACACCATGCAACCCGATCCCTATCAAAGCTGACATTGATTGGCAGGAACGGGAATCTCATTGGACAATTGGAAAGGGATGGAGGGGGGGATCTCATGCACCACGAGAAAACAGTCCAGTTGGAGAATTCTGTGCGAAGAGACAACTGGAGGAAGAAGCATGTTGTTTAATGGGGAGATTTGTTGTTCTGTCGCCTTCTGCCTTTAAAAAAAAAATCTCTTCTGTTTTCAGATGACTAATGTGACCAAGGATCATTGCTTGGAAATTATCAATCAATTTGAACCATGTCCAGAGAATAAGAAGCAAGGAGCTCTTGGGATTGACGGTAGGTGTCCTGTTGCTTTCACGGGCGGAACAGAGAGTGACAGGACGTGAGATGATTTCATATTGTCTGACGTGATGTAAAGCATAGGCAGTTTTCTCGCTGCTCTTTAATTGGTCCTGTCTTCTTTTGTTTTTCAGGGTGATGTTGTTACTGTCAATTTCTTAACTACATTTGTCTGTCACGGAACCCCCTGATGGGATGTATATCCATAAAACAAAGGGCTAAATTCAGTTGTTGGACCCAATTGAAGTAGGGCTACTGAGCCAATAAATTATAAACAATGGTTGAATAATATAATGTCTAATATCTTAGAATTTCAGAGCTGGAAGGAACCCTATGGATCATCCAGTCTAGCCCTTGTCAAGGAGGCACAGTGGGGAATCGAACTCCCAAACTCTGGCTCCATAGCCAGAGACCTAAACCCCTGAGCTATCCTATCAAGTCCCATTGATTCTATGGGTTGGCTCTAGTTGGGACCAATACCTGGATTGAGGTCGCAGGGACCAACAAAAATAAAATACATTACAATAAAACCCCTGTGAAAGGACAACATCATCTGAAAAAAAAAGAACAAACCATGCTATTCTAGTCCAATTGCCTTCCAAGAAAAGAATTTGTTCCTCTTCTTTTGGAAAATATACTGAGTGTGTTGGGGGGCGGGCGGGCATAAAATAGCAGAATTATGTTGCAAATCAATGCATGGGTGGTGCAATCCTCACATCTCCAAACGTAGAAAAGAAGGAGAACAACAATGACTGGTCAATGTGCATCAAACGTGTAATAAGATAAAACAAATCAAACCATGAACTGTTTTGGTGTATACACCATCTTCAATAATAGGGGTGGAGCATGAAGCCCCAGACCTATAACGGGGTGGGTGGGTGGGAATAAAATGCTTAATTTGCCTTTAAACTCCATTACTAAGTAGCCACTTTAACTCATTGATATCTGCTTTCAACTGCTTAATGGGCTTCTCTTCCTTAATCTTCCATCTAAGAACTGACTCATTTGCCAGTGTTTTACTCCAGCTTTCTTTCAACTTTCTTATGTCCCATCTGTTATTCCTGTAAATTTCTTCTCCAACTACCCCTTTTCCCCTGAAGTCTGTGCTTCAAGCAAGTACATATGAAGCATTTTGCAAGTATTTTTTCCCACTGGTATTTATCACACAAGATGGCTAAATAACTCTGTGACCTGGGTACCTGGCGCCAGAGCCAGAGGCTGGGAGTTGGATTCCCCATTGTGCTTCCCAGCCTGTGTGGCCTTGGGCAAGCTGCGCAGTCTGAAGGCACCCCCAGAAGAATGGAACACCACTTCTAAGCACTTTGTACATTAAAAAAACAAACAAACCTGGAAAAAGTTGCCATAAGTCAGAATTAACATGACAGCACATAATTCAGCCAGATAGGTGGCATAAAAATAAAATGACTGACAGACAGACAGACAGATAGATAGATAGATAGATAGATAGATAGATAGATAGATAGATAGATAGATAGATAGATAGATAGATAGATAGATAGATAGATAGATAGATAGTATTAATTAATTTATTTATCACGCATGGTTTGTATTATTTTCAATCCTTGAATCTTGAAAAAAGGGCCTGAGTGGAGTAGACCTGAGATAAATACACCCCACTCATGTTTTATTCCCATATTTGTTTCATGTAAAATTGTGAGACTTTTCTTTTGCAGCACTGAACTTCATAGACAATTTTACTCATTCCCCCCTAATTTATTCATGGATTTTACATATTGTAGCCATTTACTTATGGATTTTACCTAATTTATGCAGTTCTCCCCTGTGACTAAAGTGTGTGTGTGTGTGTGTGTGTGTATGTATGTTTCAAATTATGTGCATTATGGTATTTGCATTTCAAAATATGTCCTCTGTTTTATGCACAAGTCTACTTCTCCGACTTACCTTCTAAGCTTCATAAATGTGCAAATTCCTGAGTCGGGAATGTGTATTGAGTCTCTAGAGATGCAAAGGAGAAAAAAGATTTTTCATCAAGACTGTTGAATCCAACAAAATTTCCTTCCTTTCCTAGAAAAGAGCACAGCTGTAAGGGAGAAGAGTGAAACCAGAGGAAATTAGAGCTGCAAATGCTCCAGGCTTGAAGGTGTGTTTTGAGTGTTGAACTCAGATGCACTGAAAAAGCCCAGTTAATTTTCAGGCAAGAGGACTCGTACTCCTAGTGATGACAAAGTGCTCCGTTGTTTGGAGAGGGGTAGAGGCTCACAAACCGTGTGTGAAGCCCAGTCTCAGCTACTAAATAATCTCCATATGCTGATATTCAAGAGGTCAACCTCTTGGAAAAGGTGACTTGAATGTGGCTGCAGACAGCAAGGATATATATATATATTTAACATGAGAAACCCAAGGTGAATGCATAGTGCTACTTTGCAGGTCCAGTTGCTAGGGAGTCCATAGCAACAAAAATTGACAAAGCTGTCACAGACCAAGAGCAGACACAAAGTCAAACCACCCAAAAAAAGAAAAAAAAAGAGAGCGAAAAAGCATGTTGGGGAAGATTAGGAAATATCTGGACCAAACAGAGCCGTCGAGAGAATCCAACGATGCGGTTCATCCCGCTGGAAAAACGGGGAAAGCCAATAACAAATCGTTAGGAAGACTTGATGGAAGGTTTTGAAAATTTCAGCCTTGCTTTCCAGCAGCCCTGAGAAATCGCATAAAGGGGTAATTGTGGGCTCCTGTGCCAACTTTTGGAAGTTTTTACCTGATTGAAATCCACTCATCTGTCACTCCAAGTGGGGCCACTTGAACGGTGATTTAGCTGAGCCCAGGAAAAGTTTTGATCACATTTAAAAAAAAAAAAAAAGACGAAAGGACCTTTATTCCGTCTCATAAGTGGCTTTTCAGATTCCAGTTCAGTCTTCGCAGAAGGTTTCATGGCTTAATTAATTCTCCATGGACCAGACTCATTGAAAGATTGTGTAAAAGAATGCACTTTTCAACGGTGTATTTGCTGGAGATATTTGTTTCTAAACAGAATGCTTGAACTTCTATCCTTTGAGAATAATTGGAATAATGGCATGGCATGGCAAGTTCAT
This sequence comes from Intellagama lesueurii, assembly GCA_037013535.1. Taxonomy (NCBI): domain Eukaryota; kingdom Metazoa; phylum Chordata; class Lepidosauria; order Squamata; family Agamidae; genus Intellagama; species Intellagama lesueurii. The sequence continues at coordinate 6,933,180 of JBAJHW010000016.1, read as the reverse complement.
TAGCCTTTGGCAGTTATGAATCTAGCAGACCACCTCTGTGGCCAGTCCCTATATTGGTTTTACTTATCTATAATTCTTCAATGAATAGAAATACATCAGTGAATTCCCTATATTGTACCTCTAAGACTTCTGTTTTCCCACTCTGAGGTAGGTCTGGGAATCAATTGTTGTTGAATTTTCATCCAAATTGCTCACGTTGTGTGCATCCTGACACTCGTTGAAAGACAAACGTATCAGAGCTCAGAAATTTGCACATGTGTGATGCCAACAGCACATTGCCTACAAATAAAATCACGCATGCATTTTAAGAACTGCTGAATAATAGGACAGGGACTTCTGCTCTGTTGTCTGAAGAGTCTCACAAAGACATAAGCCGAAGGCAAATGATACAGCCACCTTGATCGAACTCCAAAAACCTGTGACTGCTCCAGGTCTGGTGGAATGTGGTCTCTAAAGGAGCCACTTGTTTGTTTGAACAATATGATGCTTCAGGACATTTTGAGATGTTATTTGGAGGCTCCGTTCTCTGAATTTCGCCATACAGTTTGAGGATTGTGAGACCTTTGGGGAAGAAAGAAGGTGTGTAGGAAAAAAAAAATGAGACGGGAGTTTGGAAAGAGGGGGTTATAACTGCCTTTTTCCATTCCAGAATCATCTACCTGTCAAGGGTGAGATGCAAGACCGTGAGACCAAAAGGAATATCAATAATTTGAACTTGGCCATGCTTTGGACTACAAATCCAAAAAAAATCCCCAGGTCCTTGCCTTCTAAGGGAATTCTGGCAGTTATGATCCATAAATTAACTTTCCCCCAAGCTCTAGAAGAGCCAAAATGGGTATTTCAGCTGTGGCTCTTCTGAAAATTGAATTCATGTGCAGAAAGTGTAGTTGATTAGTTCAGTTTTCAACCAATTGAGAAGGCTTCCTTGATTATTTAGGGTGATGTGTGTTTTTTTTAAGAATAAAAAAGAAATGCTTAGAAAAACTGTAGATAGGCCGTCTCAGAAAAGGTATTTCATTGTCTTTTTAGAAGACAGCTTCCATCCCACTTTCTCATCTAGGGTAAGAAATTTCTCTTCTCAAAGCCTCCTGCAATGCATTATGGCCTCATCTAGTAATAAATAATGAATAAGTAACTCTGAATGGAATAATAGTTAACCCTCATCATGTTCCATAAATACAGCTGCTCCAAGGCATTTAAGGCAGCAAGCCTGATAGTTCTCTCCCTCATCCTTTTCTCATCACAATAACCCTGAGAGTTAAAGTTAGGTGGAGAAATATTGACTAGCCCATTGTCATCCAGTCAGCTTAATTGGCTCAGTGGTTTAGGTCTCTGGCTACAGAGCCAGAGGCTGGGAGTTCAATTCCCCCACGGTCCCTCCTTGAGAGGGGATGGACTTGATGATCCCTAGAGTCCCTTCTGGCTCTGCAGTTCTAAAATTATTATTAATTTGTATCCTGACCTCCAGTGTTGTAGCAACGCGAGTGCCATCACCCATCAAGAGTCAACAAACATGATCTTCTCTACACAGGGTTCACCAATTACATGCGCAGCCCGGCTGGTGACATATTCAACCCAGAACACTACCACGTCAACCAAGACATGGCTCAACCTCTGAGTCACTATTTCATCACCTCTTCGCATAACACCTACCTCATGGGGGATCAGCTGATGTCTCAATCCAGAGTTGACATGTATGCTTGGGTTCTGCAGTCTGGATGCCGTTGCGTAGAAGGTAAGGCACCTGGTGGTCATATCCCTTCTGGATACCTCCGCTCCCCCCGCCACACACACACGCCATAAGATTTGTCTCAAGAAGCAGATCAAAAGGCATAGTGGTAGGGTATTGATTGCATGGTGTCATGAATCAGGGTTTTAGTCTGAGGAACTGTTCAGTTTTTTTGGTCACAATTCAGCACCTTGGGTAGCTCTTGTAAAATTCACACTAAACTCTGGAGCGGATATTTTGCCCCTGTGGAATCAAGAGTCCCCACCAGTCACTGGTAACAGACACACATGCAATCCACTGCCAGGAGTTGCCGCCAAACCCAGACTAATGTTTTGCCCTAAATGCTCTTTAAGAACCAGTCTTTGGGTCAAGTGTCCACCCTCCTGCTTTTGGCATGTGCCGCAGCAGAAAAGCAGCCAGTGTGAGTATCAGCAGCTGCTGCCTTCTTGATATCTCCCCTAAGCCCCTTTCCTATAGCAGCAAAGACCTCAGTGTTGAACGAACTGGTACAGCCCTCCTAAGAGTCTGCCAGGTCCAAATACCTCAATTTAAGGTGATTCTTCCTCAGAGCAAGGCACGGTGGGTAAGGTGGCTCAGGAAAGGAAGAGAGCATGTGTTCTCCTCCTTTTGGCTGATGTGGCAACTAAAGCCAGCCATCCAGCCCTCATTTTTAAAATACACCACCCCCCCAATTCACTATTGAATAATCTGTACAGCCCACAGGGTCTTTGTTTCATCCATTTCCTTTCTTAAAAGAGTTGCTTGTCAGTCATATTAGGTTGCCTCATACTCTTGACTCCTATAAGAGGTTGTCTGAGTTGTCGCCTTGATAAAGTCTTTTGAAAATGCAATTGAATAGAGAGAAGTCCCAAACCTATCTCCAGGCCAAGACATAGGTCATTTGGGGATTTCCAGACATCACATTGACCATGTAAACAAGTAGGGGAGAGCCCACTGTTATCTCCTAAACTAGATTATTTCAGATGAATCCCTCTACCTACAACTCACCTTCTCAATTGGGAACACAAGCTGCATGCAGGGGAACTCTTCCCAACATGGGGATGGGGGGCAGCTTTGGGAGAAGGTATGGCATTTTTGGACCATTTGAGGACCATTCCCTGGATCACTCCTGCACTATCTCTGTGTGGGCTAGATTCTGAGGGCTGGATGTTCTCCTTCTCTGGACTAGATGGTCCCGAGTGAGATGGATCAATGTACAGCATCATCGTTTGGTTTTCATACTGGGCTTCTGTTGAATTCCAGCCTTGTGCATCCTGGAGAGTGTGTTAACACTTTCTTTTAGAAATACAGTAAAAGAATCTGGAAGTTCAGTCATGGCAACTGGACTTCTTTCTTGTTAGGTTGAAATGTTTCTCTACTCATCCAAGCAGCTTCTTCAGTCTGAGGAGAGTTGGTAGGAGATCCCTGATATATCCACCATGTTGGTTTCACTCCCCTCTGGTCTGAATAGGCTCTGTAGAAGGACAAAGGACTGGGACTGAGGGATAATCCCACTTCTGCAGTCCTTCTCCACCCATTGTCATGGGTCATTAACAGTGGTCTTTCTGGTGTGTGTGGTCCTAATCTTTCTGGGGATGGATGAAAGGGCAGCATGATAAATTGTATCTAAGGCCTCCACCCCTGTTGAGTGAGGGATTTTCTATATGCACATGTATGGCCTCTCTGACCCCTCTCTCAAAACACCTATCTTCTCGGTCCAAAATGAGTTCATCTTGGTCATCAAAGGAGTGTCCTTTGTCCTTCAAATGAAGGAACACTGCGGATTGCGGTCCTGAGCCATTGCCCCTCCTGTGCTGGGCCATTCTCCTGTTTAGTGGCTGGTTGGTTTCTCCAGTGTAGAGCTCCGAACACTCCTCTTTGCATTGGACCACATACACTATATTGCTCCTGTTGTGTTTTGGTGTCTGATCTTTTGGGTGGATGAGTCTCTGCCTTAATGTGTTTGTGGGTTTGAAGTGAACGGGTATGTGATATTTACCAGAAATCCTTTCAACCTAACGTTTCAACCTAACAAGAAAGAAGTCCAGTGGCCATGACTCAACTTCCAGATAAACACACCTGGATGACTGAGAATCTTCACAGATTTACAGTAAAAGAAATGAGAGAGAAAAAACAAGCACGAACCCTACATGCATCCCATTTTACCCTATTAATCAGCAGTTCCATGTACATTTTAAAATTATTCTGGGCCATGGAATTATTCTTGGATATATACTTCTTTTACTTTTCAGTCTGTTTTGCAAGCACAAATGGATGAGTTCTTCACAGTTGTCCATACTAGTTACTACAAGAGCAAGAGCTAAGACCACAGATTATAGATGGGCACAAACCTCGGTTGGGAGATTTGTGTTGGTTCGTACCTATGGTGCCATATGTTCCCTTCCCAGACCTCCCTGTTGATTCCCCCCCCCCTCACCAGCCAGGGTGCGCTCCTCTCCTCCTCTTCTTCAGCTGTTCAACCAGCCCCCAGGAGGAGCATGGGTTTGCCTGTCCCACCTCCTGGTTTGAGTGGGCAATCAGTCTAGGAGGTGGGGTAAGGAAGCCCATGCTCCTTCCTGGGTCATTGGCCGGGGAAGCAGCAGGTATGAACCTCTGAACCGAGATTTGTGCCCATCTCTACCACAGATCCCCAAATCCTCAGCCAACATGGTCTCTGGCTAGAGGTTCTGGCAGTTGTATTTCAAATAAGGAAACTTTCCAAGCTCTGATTATTCTCTCTTTCCGAAAGTAGGTCTGTGTACTTGGTGGATATAAATTTATGAAGGTTGTATTATTCCATGTGGAAAAAAACTGGAAAAAAAACTCCAAAGAATGAACCTTGGCTAGTCAGATAATTGCTTGATGGCAAAGACTTACTCTAGAGAACATAGTTGGGCAGATTACAATCAACTGCACTGTCAGAAGAACTCAGGGATAACACATTATAAGAAAAGAACTTGAAAAGGAGAGATACGTTTACTGATGTTTGTACCCATGTATATTCTTCAAAGAAGAATGTTCTTTGAGAGCTGCACAATGAATTTCACTCCTTGCTCACATGGAAATGTGTTCAAACTATCTTAAGAAATTGGATAATTTGTTTGGAATCCAAGAATGTTTATTATGCTGTCGGGCGAATGTTACACCAGTATCTTTGATTATGATATTTGCTGTTACTGTTTTGTACATCTGTGTAATTTCTGTATGGTATTACATTGCTGAATTTTAAGAACAACAGTAACAAAAGAATCCTGCTTAATTATTCACCTCTTTAATCAATTGCTTATTCTGTATTAGTTTCCTTTTTTCTTCAAAATAAGCAGACAAAAAAAGTGCAAGGGGTAGATCTGAACTCCAAATGTATGGTTCTCGTTATCTCTTTTGCAGTTGACTGTTGGGATGGTCCAGATGGAGAACCAATTGTCCACCATGGCTATACTCTGACCTCCAAGATCCTTTTCAAAGATGTGATTGAAACCATCAACAAGTATGCCTTCATCAAGAGCGAGTATGTATTTCAATGGATCTCCATTTTTCAGGAATTGAACAATGAAGGGGAAGAGGAGAAAGAGGAAACATCATCCCAGGGAGAAGAAATGTTGGGTTATTGATTATATTCTTGTCATCAGACCATGATGGGTTTCAGAACTGGTGGAAGACATGATGGATCCTATAGGTCATCACCAGAAGTTTGTCTACCGGGTGACAAACTGAAATTGCTTCAGAAGTTTGCCTTCCCAGCACATGGAAGGCAGTGAATCCCTGCATGGAGGTCTTTGGATGGTGGTGGTGGACCACTCAAATAAAGCTCTTGTCTCACCTAGATTCAGTGAGAAAGGGAAATTGTAATGGAGTTCATAAGTGTAAGTGCAGATCAACCTCTCTGGGGTTGGAGTGTCTGGCTGCTGAACCAGGGCCCAAGAGTTTGAATCCCCACTTTGCCTTCTGGGAGATGGACCAACCAAGATCACCCAAAGCTTGTGTGACAGAGCCACATACCCTGCCAACTGGGCAAGGTGCACAGTGGTCCCAGAGCACCACCAGAAAGGGAGACTGGTGAACAAGCTCAAAGCACTTAATACCTAGACAACCTGGGAGTATCACCATATGTTGGAACCAACTTGATGGCACATAGATATGATTGATAAATGAGTTGGGGTCGCTCAGACCCGTATCTCTTGATTAGCATCTACTGATGTTCATTCTGCTTTGGAATCATAGAATCATAGAATAATTTAATTGGAAGGGGCCTATAAGGCCATTGAATCCAACTCTCTGCACAATGCAAGAATTCAAATCAAAGCAGATCTGCTAAGTGGTTGTCTCAATTTCTCTTGAATGCCTCCAGCATTGGAGCACTCGACGCCTCCTGAGGTCATTGGTTCCATTGTTGTACTTGGCTGGTCCATCTCTTAGAACAACCAGGGCTTCAGAATTGGTGTAGCAGGTTTTGTGGAAATCATGACAATTTCAACAGCCAAGTGAGATTTACTTTTTTGCATCTCTCGGCTCACCTTGAATCCTCTGTCTTTCAAAGCTGTATTGATGAGCCCCAACTGTATTGAGTGTGTTCAGCACAGCCTGGAGAATCTAAAAATAGAGCCTAGAACTACAAAGCAAGCCCCAGAGGTTGATTGATTGACTTGCAAGGTCTGCCCTTTGCAGTGGGATGTCAAAAGTCATTAGAGAGGGTTAATGAATTGGCTGTGGTTGGATCCTTCCTCTATATGTGTGTCTGTGGAGTCACTACTCTAAATATACAGAGTAGTAACAACATTCTCAAGCAGAAAAAGACCCAAAAACAAAACAGAAGGCTGGCCGAAATGAAGAACGCTTGCAAATTTATCCCCAGACCTGATATCCCAAAATGTATGGTCTATATTCCAACAAAGAACAAATGATTTAGGATAATATTTCTCAGCTTTTAAAACAATTTATAACCCATTCTGGTATATATTTTTTAAAAAAGATCATACCCCCCACTTTATTTCCCTTAAACCTGCCTCACTAAATAATCTTCTTTGAACTTGAAATATCACCAAAACAAGAAAAAGAAAATCTGTACACACCCCCAGCCACCACCTTCCCCAACTGCAGGTCTGGCATTCAAATTGTCCCCAGAAACCAGTTCTGTGGACTCCAGACTGCTGGTGTAGAGAGGCACAGGGTTTATTGGTTGCTAGTTCTGAGAAAAGAAAAGAAAATACTATTATACATGTAATGGCCAAAACCCTACTGCCTGCCAAATGCACAACTAGGAGTTGAGAGTGGCAATTTGCTAATTAGAAGCAATTAACTGCTGCAGTTTTAGACAATGCCAGTGTAGACCCACAATAGGATTCTAACCATTACTTGAGTGTGTGTTTAATTTGTTCTTAAAAGTCTTGAATGGCCACTTTAACGTTTCTTGCTTGTGTGGTTCTCCCTCCATCAGATATCCTGTCATTTTGTCCATTGAGAACCACTGCAGCGTCACCCAGCAGAAAAAGATGGCCCAGTACCTGACGGAAATCTTGGGAGACAAGCTGGATCTGTCTTCGGTGAGCAGTGAAGATCTCAAAAGGCTGCCTTCCCCGGAGAATCTCAAAGGCAAAATATTAGTCAAGGTAATTCATATCTTTTTTTTTTCTCCCCACACATGTAGATTTGTTCTGATGTGAATAGGAGGCATGGTTAGCAATCGTTCCTTTTCCAGCCTGCAACTGTATTAATAGATCGGAGGAGTTGACCGTGCCGTGTTTTAGCTGCTCCTCCTGGCTTTTTTGTGCTGACTGACACCGGCACAGACTGCCATGGCTGTTTTCATGTTTTTTGTTTGGGTCTAAATAAATAAGCATGGTTGACTGTGTCTGAACTCCAGTGTCTCCCCGGAATCCTTCTCATGTCAATCAAACTCTAATGCCACGTACCGTGAAGCTTTTGAAATTAGCCCCAGGAGAGCCAGCCTAGGATGTGGCTGTTTGGTGCCCACCTCCCTCTTTGTTCCTCTTCTCTGCATCAGCCAGCCAGTCCCATTAGCTTCATCCTTTGTCGGTGCTAGATGGTGCAGTGAGTGACTTGAGATACCCACCCTGCAGTGATGGGAAGAAAGGCATTGTTGGGGTTTAAAGCTCTTTACAAGCTATCTGATGTTTCTAGCAAGATGAGCAAGGGCAGCGAGTTCAACAACCCCCTAGGACAGGGGGGCAAAATGGAGCACTCTTAAAAAAACAAAACAAAACCAAACAGAAAAATGGTCAGCCAATTGGCCAGTCAAAAAATAGAACTGAATATTTCAGGCGTCTTACAATGGCGAGAATCTGTTTTGCAGCCCTGTTGTCTTGTTCCATCTTGAAAGAGAGAGAGAAAAAATTGCTTTGTGTGAAGCCTGAGGGAGCTCAAGGATTTGTGCCTGGTTTTTGATTACCCAAAAGAAGCATCGGCCACTGGGTTTTGTGGCAATCTGCTTGTGAGCACCATGGTCCCTTCTAGACGCCACCACTGAATACCCACCATGTAATTTGGGATTCACAGCCCAGATCTCACCTCTAGGTTGCCTTTAGTTCCTTGGCCAACTTGCTTGTTGGTAAACCTCAGTAGTTTTTGGGGGGAAATGTTGAAATAGAACACTATATTCAGAAAAGAGGTTGTAAGACAAAATGCTTCCATGTTATAGCAAAACCTGGTGGAGAATGTTGAAGAAAAGAAATGTGTTGGGTTCTTAGAGTGAAGGGTATGTTTCTTTTCTTGAGTGTTCAGCAAGAACACTTAAAAATCTTCAACTCTTTCCAAGTAGGAGTGAATGCCCCATGTGATTGCTCCCTAGTAAGCCCTAGTGCTCTGGTCCATGGGGTCACGAAGAGTCGGACACGACTTAACGACTAAACAACAACAAGCCTTTGAGAAGAATACAGTAAGCTTCTGGTCTTACAGTAGTTCTAATCACAAAACTAAACTGACCCATTATCGTCCAATGTTTGGCCCGTTCTTTTCCTCACAACCACTTACCCAGCATGCCTTTATTACTGTAAAAATGTTCACTGTGAAGTTTTATCCCAGATTCATGATCCACTGATGTATTTGGTGAATAGTTTTCTCTCACCAATACTCCCTACGCCAGCACTATGTAGATGTTACCTGTGAGTCTGTTAAGCCTCCTGAGAGCTTAAATTTGTCACCTGTAATACAGGGCATCGGCGCTGTCTTACTCCTAATGCATATGGGAAAATGCTCTTTAAAAAATCATGAAGTTTTTATAGACTGTAGTTTAATGGAGTTCAGGCAAGAGCATAAGGGGGGGAATGACTGTTAGTAACACTGCAAGACATTGGGATCTCTCTCTCTCTCTCTCTCTCTCTGTGTGTGTGTGTGTGTGTGTGTGTAGGACAAGATTTGCGAACAAGAAAAGCTTTTCACTGGTTTTACTTATTCAAGGCTAATGCATCATCAGAGTCAGTAGGCACAGAACAGCAGCAGGGCCAAGGGGTCTAAAATAAAAATGTCATATCGCAAGACACCAAGCGTTCTGGGATACAGGTGCTGGGGAAGGGCTACCAAGAGCAGATACATGCGGTGACATGGGTTGCCCAGCCATACCCTTTTGCTACAAAGGATAGAAGAATGGTTCTTGTGTGACAAGCATTTTTACTCAGTCTAAATCACAAATGGTTTTATGTCTCGTTTTACATGGCCTAGAAAAACTGACTTTTGGACTATAACTCCAAAGATCCCTTAAGCAGCATGGCCACTGGGAGTTGTAGGCCCCCCCAAAAAAACAGTAACTTTGGAAAGCTCTGTATTTTGGCTGCTCTCGTGTGCTTTGTCTCTGTCTGTCTGTCTGTCTCTCTCTCGCACACACGCACACACACACACGTTAGTCTTATGAATGGCAGTTTAGTGAATATGTGGAGAATTCTGTTAGAGTAATGGCTCCCAACCTTGGGTCCCCAGATGTTCTTGGACTAAAACTCTCAGAAATCCTGGCCAGCACAGCTAAGTGGTGAAGGCTTCTGGGAGTTGTAGTCCAAGAACATCTGCTTACCTAACACTGGGAACCACTGTGTTAGAGATTCATAAGGATGTAAAACAACAACAAACACCTGAAATTGGTGTTGGGTGTAGGGAGAGGTTAGAGGCCATTTTATTTGAACTTTTTAGCTGGCCTTTTAGCAGTTGGTTAATTCTTCTTGATCATTGCCTATTCTAAGTTTTATGTTGCTGTACAGATACACACACACACAATATTAAGGTTGTTGTTAAATGCTGTGTAGCATGTATGTACAGAACTGATTTTATTGGAATGCAGTCTGGGGTAGAGCACAATATAAATAAATCTTAGAAGTCTCAGTGTAACCAAGATTTTAGCAGAGACAGGTTATGTCGCCCTTGCGAGTCACAGCCTTGAGTGTTCTCAGAGAGTTTGTGTGCCCATGCCTTTCCAACATTTGATTGGTTTTTCCATCATTTTTCAAGTCATTGCATTCTTTACCCTGTCCCCTTTCTGCACTCTACACTTACTGCATGTACTGCTTGAAGCCATGGAACAAACTGATTTTCATTTCCTCCAAAAGTTTTTCATCCAGTCTACTGCTACCCGTTCCTTGATATCTGGATTTTGAATTGCTGAAGATCAAGGCCAGCTTTTTTCAAGGATCCTTCACATTTAACGCAATTCATTTAGATGGAGTTTTGATAATTGCTTCTGATTTCCCCCCCCCCCCTCATAATGGATAAACTGCCCTTTTTCGTGTATGAAGCAGCAACCGTTTGATCTAACAATTTCCAGGATTTTGTGGTGATTATCAATCAATAAACATGGGTCAGCTGGTCTGATCTGGAGTCCTCAGTTCTGAAGTAACTGGGTTCAGAACAACCTGGGCCTTGGAGGAAGTTCTGGCTCTTTGGGGAGACACAAACCCGCATATGGGGGATGTTTCATGTTTGGGGCTTACAACTCCCCACAGCAGCAGCCAGCATGACCACTACCCAAACACCAGATAGTCAGAACCTAGAATCTTCTGACAAGATGGTTCTTGTCCCTTCATGAACCTCATTAGAATATATCGTTTTTCTAATGCAGGCCTAAAGCAGGGCAGACATATATCATTTCCCACACTAGGCACAGGTTCTGTTTGTGAGACACCGGGACTGGAACAATCTGGGTTGGGTTCAAAACCCTCCTCAACCATGAAGCTCACTGAGCAACTAAAGTTAGTCATTCTTTTTTTCTTCAGCCTACCTTACAGGATTATCATGAGGATAAAAATGCAAGAAATGTCTGTTACCTATTTGTTGTCCTCATGATATTCATCTTTTAGTTCCATATTCCAGTGGGTGTTGCTCCACCATTCTAGTCATGCTTTTATCTTCTAGGGAAAGAAACTTCCGGCCAACATCAGTGAGGATGTGGAAGAAGGAGAAGTTTCTGACGAGGACAGTGCAGACGAAATTGAAGACGACTGCAAACTAATGAATGGAGATGTAAGTAGCGTGGTGCACAACTGGAAGGGGAACACAAGAGTTGAGGTTGGTGGTAATGAACAACACGCCAAAGAAAGGAGCAATTTTTTTTGAGAGAGAGAGGGGGAATGGGATGAAGATGTTACGCGCAAGAAAGACTGCCCCCTTTTGCTGATTCCTTGTAGAGCCCTCATCTGTTCTGAATGACATAGGATGCCCTGCTGCACTCACCCTGATTGGCTACATGGCACTGTGGTGTCATCATCCTCTGCACAGCAACCCTGACTATCTAGGACCATTTAGGTTAGGAAGAAGTAAAGCTGGAATGGTGCAGCGGAGAGCTGCAAACATCGGAAAAAGTATATGTTGCCCCATAGCTCATAGGCTATGAGTTGAAGTTAATCTATGGAAGTCCCTGCTGCCAGATGTGGGGATAACCAAAAGCTTAGGTAGCTTCTGTAGGAGGTCATGGAAGATATGGCTATGGAAGGAGGGCTACAAGTCCAAGAATCCCCTAAGCTACCAAGGCCAAAGATAACATTTCCAAGCTCTGGCATCAAAAGTCAAAGCCAGTCCCGACATTGTTGATAGCCAGGCTGCTGTACGTAGGACATAACAATGTTTCCCACCCCACGTGGTGTGTGTGTGTGTGTGTGTGTGTGTGTGTGTGAATGTGCTCCAGGCTTTCGTTTGAAGAGCTATCCAAAGTGACAAACCATAAACTGAAAATTCAGCACCATGGAGAGCTCTCCTGAGAGGATTTACTGACCCCATGAAAACTCATCCACCCACCTCCAGTGGACTGGAACCTGTGTTTTGCTCTGACTTTGGTGGCAATGACCATTCCATTCCTTCGTTCCTCCTCAACTGGACCATTTGCTAGTGGAGTGGTAAGACAGCAGGACTGCTTTTAAAGGCCTTGAGGTGCTGACGCAAGGGGCATTCATAACAGCAGCAGTGCTCATAGATCTGGATGGTCATGCTACTGGTGCATAATTTAACCTTTTCAAATGCTTTTGTCACATTCAGATGGTTTTCGTTACAATAGATTAGCATAGATGTTTATTCTTCACAGTGCAAACCAGCCATTTCTTTGTAGAATCTACAATATTTCACAGCCAGGGAAGTCCACACCAAAGATGGCAATAACGGATTTTGTAAACCTTCCCCCCCAAAAAAGAAAAAGCTAAGCCCCAAATCTTTCTGTTCTCCTCTTCCCTCCTGCCAAATATGCTCCTAATGTACATTTGAAGACTGATATATGACCCCTTGAGACATTCCACCCAGTACAGGGATAATCGTTGTCTTTCCCCCCCAGTGCCTCAGGATATTTGGAAAACTTTTCCTGGCAAACAAGAGGTCTAGAAGCTTAAAAAAAAAAGGAAATGCAAGTTAACAGTGCAGATCCACAGAACTGGTTTCTAAAAGTGAATTTTTTTACCATTTAGAACATTGGAAAGTGGTTCGTTACAAAAAATTCAATAATGTACAAAAAGTAATATACATAAAGCAAAGCAAAGCGTGCTGCTTATATACCGCCCCATAGTGCTTCAAGCACTCTCTGGGCAGTTTACAAGTTAATGATGCAGGCTACACATTGTCCCCCCCCCCCCCCCCCAGCGAGCTGGGTACTCATTTTACCGACCTCGGAAGGATAGAAGGCTGTCAACCTTGAGCCGGTGACCTGGGACTGGACCCCGGGTCATGAGCACAGTTTTGGCTGCAGTACAGCCGTTTAAACCACTGCGCCACGAGGTTCTGTAATGGTTTTTAAATATAAAAATGTTTTTTTTATATTTAAAAGTCACATAAGCTAAGGAGAATCAGAAGAAAACGTTCCACCCTAATAGGCCTCAACACTTTTTTTTAAAATGTCATCTTTTGAGTTAGGAACGTGAAACTTGTTATCTCATATTCATTTGATAAGGTCTAACCGTATGCCAGATTTCAGACTGTTCTGACAAAGACTTCCCTAGCTGAGTTTAAAATGCTGAGAAATTACACACTGAGCCCCTTTCTTCTAATTTTTGAACAGGCACATCCTGTATTTCTTTTCGTTTGGGGTGAAACCACTGACGTACGTAAGGCTTTTTGGGAGGGGTGTCTTTGGTCAGTTTGATACAATACTGAGTGGTAGTTCAATAGTCATTATGGTTTTTATGCCCCATTAAACCTAATGGTAGAAGATACCGGTGAAATTACGGCATAAAGGCTCAGTTCTTACTCTGACAGCCTCCCACGGCCTTGTGATGTGAAATCAACTAAATTCCTGTAACTTTTCTTCTCGTTTGTCAGAACTGCATGGCATCTTCAACTGCATTGACATAATAACTTGAGGTTATTCCTCTTGCCAAACTATTAGGTGCAAGGTTCCCCCACCACAAGGGATGTATCTAATGATACAGTTAAGGGCTTAGATGCTCCATAAGGCAATAGAAGACCAAGAGGAGACAGAAAGGCGATACCGGATGAGGACAAGGGTGGGGCCTCTTTGCTCTCCCAGACACTTCATCCACCCCACTGAGATTTGGACCTGAAATACCAAGGGGAAATGTGGGTTCACAGAGGACAACTAGTTGTAAGCAAGCACTGTTTGTGACATTGCTGACGATCATTCCTTATCACTGGGCATAGCTGTTAAACTGCCAGCCTTAGCTTCCAAATTCCTGGCATTGTGGAGCTTGAATGAACACGAGACAGCCTCAACTCTGGTCTTAAATCAACAGGATTTTTTTTTTTAAATAATGGATTACACTGGGTATAGATAGATGCATGTATATGTCATTGTGTGTCTCTCTGTAGTTGGCAGATGTAAATATAAATGTAGACACATGCGACAAGTGTGTCTTATGTATCACAGACCAGAATCCTGTTGGGTTCATTGAGTTGCAAGAGGAATAATTGCACAAGCGGCGTGTGCTGTCTTGTAGGGTGTCTTGGTTGCGCAGTCCATCAGGCAACTGGGCATATGACAGAGAGCCCACAAAATGCAAAAAAACCAACAACAACAACAACAAACTCAAACCACTTGCATAGTCACCCTTAACATGTGCAGTAAAATCCAACAGGATCCTGGCCAGACATTTTTCAATATGTGTGCACAAATGCTCATGTTCTGTAATGCTGATGTTGGCAGCTACAGCACACCTAGATCACCATGGGTTGGTGGCCAGCATTCCCCAGCCCCCAGAATGCTTCTTTAGAAACAGAGCAAGCAACAGAGCTCTTCCCCCTTCTGGAACATAGAGACGTTTGGGAAGCTCTCACACTTCTGAGACCCCTTTCCCGAGCTTTCCTTGATCAGCATCACCAAGAAGACCGAAGGAAAATTATGGTGCTTTTATTACTTTTCCTACACCCTTCCTTAATTCTAACATTTGCTGGGCTATTTTTGGTTGTTGCTTGCTGCCATCATTGATTGTGACTTTGTACCTCCTGGAGGCTGTGGAGAAAAAGCTTTTTTTTTTTGTAGCCTGAATCTCTGAAGGTGGTGGGGAAGAGCACTGCATCTATATATGTTCACTTGCTCTTTTAAAAGCCTTGCATAACATAACAATTGAAGCATGTCAGAAGGTGCCACCTTGTTTTTGTGTGTGTGTGTGTGGGGGGGGAATAGTTCTTTTTTTTTTATGGGGATGTGTGTGCATGAAAGAGAATGAGGAACAGAGAAGGACATCCAGAAAGGTAGCCCTCATCATCACCTGAAAAGATGCATGAAGCAGGAACAAGATTTATCACATGATTCTGTTGCACCTGGCAACTGGAGTGGTAGTGGTGGAAGCTTTTAAAGCCTTTGTTCCAAAGGAGAAGATGATGCCTTTCTCAGTTAACGTGTCCTTCTTGAGGTGTTTGTGATACTTGATCTCCCCTTTAATGGCTTTTTGTTTGTTTTTTTGTCTTCCTCTCCTGCCTGACCATCACATCCTTTCGAAGTGGAAGGTACGGTAGAAGCAGATTGTCGGTCGTAGAGTTTAGTCTGCTTAGCTTTTAAAAGTCAAACTGTTCTGTTACCAAACTGTGGGTGCTTTGAGATGGGAGGAAATTTTAAAAATTGCAGGCTGGTTGCTGGTTGTCGAGCAAGCTTGCCAAAATGGAAAAACTCAGGTTAAGCTGTACCTTTTGAAGGTCTTCTCCAAACGCTTTCCTATTCATCTATTTATTGTATTTATTTTTTTCTACTTTTCTCTCAAAGGTGGGACTCAAGGTGATTGATGGTGTCATTAAATAAAAGAAAAATGCAATGAAAAGGCAAAAGTAGATCGATTAGGTTTAGACAAACACTAGAGAAAAGCTGAAGAAATCATTAAATCAGTTGAGACATTTCTGTTTTGCTGCTGTGAATCTTTCCACAGATAAACACTAGGCTTGAGTGTTGAGATATGTTGAAATTTATTTTCTTCTCCCTCCAAAAAAGTCTTGGAGGAAAGTTGTTGGAAGTGTTTGGGTGAAACAAGCCTTCCTTCCTTCCTCCCTCCCTTCCTCCCTCCCTTCGATTAGTTTTTTTTAAAAAGAAGCTGATGTACGCCTAGTTTGATGGCACATCTTTGTCTTCATTAGGTTGTAATTTGTTTTGTCTGTGTTTCTTTTGACATTCTGTAAAGAACATCTGGATTTCCAGATGTGTGCAACTGGCCCTGCTCTTGAACGACACTTAAAAAGTGAGGAAAATGACAGCTTGTTTTCTCCTGGCATTAATTGCTGTCTTCTGAGGCCAATTAAGAAAAGCACAGGTTGTGTTCTTTCCAAAGCACACATGCCCACAAGTTACAGCCCACCAATAAGAAATAAAATTCTTATGTTGTGTGTTATGAGCTATGTAACCTATAACTAGGGGACATTTAATATGATGCTATCCACACAAAGTCTCCAAAATGACCCATAAAAGCAAATAAGCATTCAGAAAATATTTGTTCTCAATGTTCAAATTATCCCCCACCAATGTTAAAAGTTCCTCCTTGTGACTTATCTTCATATGATTGAAGAAATATAGGCTGAGGCCCTTAACACACTGATTCCTGAGTATACCAGACAAAGAAAAAATCTTTGAAAAAATCTCACAGGACACAAAAATGTTGGGGGTAGGCCCTATTCAATGTGATGGGTCTTTCACATGTTCATGTTAGTTTGATAGGCCTCAAAACTATTGCCTGTTGCTCACTAACTTATCCTTATCATTTTCAGTTCTGGATTGCTTAATCTTAATGTATAAATTAAGGCATTCTTAAAAATGATTTTAGACCCAAAAAAGGAGCACAATGGTAGGACAAAAGCCATGGTTTGCCTACAGGGTGTTACTCATCATAGCGAAAGAGAAATTTTAGTCTGCTTCATTCTTCTTCCCTTTGAATAAACTCTCTTTTTGTCTTTGTATATCCAGTAATGACAACTGGAAGCCAGCAGATGGCAGTCATTTTGCATTGTTCTTTAAAGGCAAAGCAAATATAACATTTTAAAAATTTATATTATGTAGTAAACTAATTTGAAACTAACTAATGTCAACTAAAATGAAACAAGCATCACCTGAAAACCAATAGCATAGCTATAATGATATGTTATAACAGGTCCAAAGAGAATAAGTGCAAATAAAATGGAAATATCAAAAGCTCAGACCTTGAGACACGAAGGAATTGTTGTACAACTATGGATCCAAAGACAAAAGAACATAAAAGTTGTTTTAGTATAACTTTTTAAACAAAGCACTATTAAAAGGAGGATGAGACCCAGTTACTGCATCTTCACTGTTTTACTAAATGTCGTTTAAGAAACAGCAGTTGACAGTGTTTCATAAGAGCTTTGTCATCCATAAATTATGAAAGGTTTATATCAAAGGGTTTAGCAAGCACTTACCTCATTACTATCCCATCTACCTCTCTTCTGCCAAAAATTCCTTATCCTTAAATGGGAAAAAAAAGGCTTTTAAAAACCATAGTGGCTGCTCACATTATAGGATGACAGCTGCTTGGCACCCGAGAATTAACGCTATAGCCCACATTGATGACTGCCATTTTTTAAACAAGGGAAAGTCCTCCAACGGACAAACATATGACTGTCAAAACTAGTGGTTTTTGGTAAGAAAGGGAGGACTCCAAAATTGTTGACGTATTCCTTCATCCTTGGTTTGCCAAAATTTATCTTGATGCTAGCGATCTCAAGGAGAAATCATGCTGGCTTGGTAACAAAGCATGTTGTTGCTAATAGTAGCTCCCCCACATCTTTCTCATTTTCTTTTGTTTTCTTCTTTTATTTTTTCCCCAGTTACATAAAATAACTTTGTAGATGGTCTCCCACTGTTTAGCAATTCCACTCATCTGTGATTATTTATAGTAAAATCAAGGCACCTTTCCAAGTGAGTTTGTTTAGTTCAAGAGTATTCAAAAACATATGTCTCAGCATTGAGAAGAAATTACACCATCCTAGCAAAGCAAGTAGACTGATGGTTTGAGGTGTAATGTACAAAATATGAGTCGTCTCTGCAATGCAGACCCAAACCAATTTAACAGTCCTTCCTTGGGGAAGGAAGACTTTGAATCTCAAACAGAAAGAACACTCAGCATTTTCCAGCAAATTAGAACTCACTTGATTGTTTGGGATGAAGGCGCAACTATTACGCTGGTATAAAACCAACATTTCTGCTTCTCGTGTGGATATGTCCCATGAAACTGCCAGTCTAGTATTAGCATGAGATAGTATAATAATCTATTTAGAACAAAGGTGGGGCATTTTTTGTTGTTGCTGTTAAGTTATTTCCTCTTTATTTCCTTCTCTTTTTAATGTTTTAGTCATTGTTGGGCTCTAGTTAGTGAAGCCAAAGTCCCTCCCTCCACTCTTTGTCTGATCCAACACTTTCCCTGCTCGTAGGCCTCTTCCAACCGGAAGCGTGTGGAGAACATAGCAAAGAAGAAGCTGGACACCTTGATCAAGGAATCCAAGATCCGTGACTGCGAAGACCCAAATAATTTTACAGTTACCACCCTTTCGTCCGGGAAACTTGGCCAGAAGCAAGATCTCAAGAAGGTGATTTTTTAAAAACATTCTCCTCTTCTTTCTCAAATATTGTTGATTCAGTGGAGACCTTGGCAAAAGGGCACAACCCACCGGAGCAGTTCCTTGTACGCATGGTTTTTCCAACACAATTCTGGCCATCATAGTAAAGTGCAATTAGATGACAAGTGTAGTGATAAAGCAGCTCTTCCCCAATGACAACAGGCCTGCCTCCACAAAGACATATTTGCTTAGTAGCAGAAAGAGAACACAGAGATAGGTAACTTAACCACCCCTAGAAAGATGTTCTTCAGCCTGACAGCAACCACTGAGGAGGTCCTCTTTTGCATACCCAGCAAACATGCCTCTAAGTTGATGGGAGTGAGTGAAGGACCTCCTTTAAGGACCTCAACACTGGCTCGTTGGATTTTTTTTTTTTTAACTCAATGAATTAGAAAGCCAGACGTCCTCAAGTCTGTCTTATATCTTTGGATCTATGCTACTGGCTGTTAACAAAGAGGGGAGATGACAAATGGATGTTGGTTGTGGCAGGGCTGATGGAAAAGCCCTCTCACCCTTTCTCCCTCTTCTGATAATAGCCAGAAGGAACGGGTGCACATGGAAACTGTTCTTGGAAGGGGTGAAAAACATAAGTGAACCCAGCCAGACTAACAGAGGTAGCTTTGCCTCTTTCTCCAATGAAGGCAACTGGAGTTTGGTGTATGGTCCTGAAAAAACACATGTACTAATGCCATGCATTTTGTCTAAAAACTAGGCTCAACTTTAAGTTATGCTCAAGGAAAAAAGAGAAACACTGCATCTCCTCTCAGCCTTTGCTGGCCAGAATCCTTTTGGGATTTTACTCTGGAGTCTGTGAACTGCTGGATAGTTTTGTGGTTAAGGCATCTGACTGCAGAGGTCCTGAGTTCAATTCCCCACTGGGCCTCCTTGACCCAGGCTGGACTTGATGATCCTTAGGGTCCCTTTCAGCTCTGAAGTTCTAAGGTTATTATATTAAAGAAGAAGTCACTGTGGCAAACTGTAACAAATTAACAACCAGGCATGCAGTAGACATCCGGTCAATTAGCTACAATTAGCGGCCGCAGCTTATGTGATTTCCCCTTCTCTAGATTAAAATCCCAGTAGAAGTCTGGCTGCTGTTTTACAAGCAAGGCACTCTGTGCAGGTTTTCTGCGGCACTACACAATTATCAAGGTGGTGACTCTGGTTTGTTTGTTTTTTTGCCTCCGCGGTGGATGGCTTTTCCCATTAGTGTGAGTCATTCTATTAGCGACTGAGTCGTACTTGGATGAATCCAATTTTTAGAGATCCAGTGTGCTTTTGTTTGTAAACACGAACACCCACACAGTTCCCCGTTGCCTGTAAAGAGCAGCTGAGGTTGGAAAAAGGCAGCTATTCTGGGGAAGCCTCTTGTTTGTGTGTCAGGTTCTGGCATTTCTATTCCTAGGTAGTTTTCTTTTCTCTTGTTTCTATTTTATGCAAAGGGAAGCTTGTGTTCGTCAGAGCTCCTTCTATGACATGACTGTTGATGCAGCTGATTCCTTAAAACATACCAGCCAGAAGCTTATTGCTTATGTACACACCGGTGTAAGTGCCGTGGCATAAATGGCAGTGGCAGATTGCCCCTAATTATCGAGTTACTGCTTGTATCCCTTGTTTTGTACCAGTCATGCAACTTGGTGTGCAACAAGGCACAAAAGTAGTGACTTGTTAATTAGTGGCAATTTGCTGCTGAAGTTTATTGCCTTCAAAGTTATGCTGACGTAATCAATAGGACTTTTGCCAGCCCTACAAAGAAGGAACTTTCTCGTAATTAAACACTTGCGATTAGAGAATGGCAGGCATCATTAGGAGATGATGGGATACACGAGGATGCTGAACCAGAAAAGCAGGTGCACTTTACAGTTTCCTAGTACATTACATGTGTGTATATATTTTTTCCCATGCTTTTTAGCCAAAAAAAGTTCCCGGAGTGTCTTAAAGACATCAGTAGTAAGGTGGGCCCTGCGTTAAGGCATGTTACTTAAAAGAGATAGCGCCTAAGGAAAAAGATCTGCCTTATACTCATGAATGCTCCAGCAACTGCAGGGAAAAAGTGTGATGCCTGACCTTGCACTGCTTTTGAACCCACCCTTGAATCTTCCTTACCTGGCTTGTTTTAGCTGGACTGGATCAAACCATGACTTGCTCATTGACTCTGACTCTGCATTACCCTTCTCTGATGCTTTGTGCTTAGACTCTGCTTGATTAGATGGCAGTCCATGGTATCCTCTCTTACTGGAGCCCACCTGATCCTAGAAAAGGAAAAGGACACAGCATTTTGGTGGGGCTTTTTTTTTTTTAGGGTTATGAGGGTAGCTGGCTGGCTGTCATGGATTTTTGCAGTTGCAAGATTCCTGGGGTTGGACTAGATATCTCAAAGATGCCTTCCGACTCCACATTTCTGTGCTTGATGTAATTGCTTGAAAGTTGCAAACTATGATTTTGACCACTGGCTGTGTACAGGGATTTTCTTCCCCCTTATGAGCAAAAGATCAGACGTAGTGAAATCAATAATTTGTGGGAACTTACTTATTTTGTCCCAAACAGTGTGATGTGAGAGCTCAAGTGGTGACACACTAGGACTCAGGAAAACTGGGTTCAAATCCCCCACTCAACCACAGAAATTCACTGGCAAGCAGCAAAGGTAAACCACTCCTTGACCATCCTACACACCTTGAAAACCCTGTTAGGGTCTCTATAATTTGGAAATGACCTGTTGGCCACAGACAGACAACAACTGTGATATACTAAGACAACAAACACCTTGGGGTGTGTTTTGCCAAATCACAATGGCCTCTTTTCAGGAGAAACCCCAATTTCTTCCATGGCGGGGACATTAGAATGCCCATTGGGGTTAAAAAAAAAACACCACCCCCTGAAAGAACAAAAGATGTTTTTGATCTGAAATACACTGGGATCGTCACTGAGGTCCAGAAATACTCTGCCACTTGTTGCTGTATCCCTGTGCATGAGGCGTTCAAGGCAGATCTCTGGATTCAAGTGGGCGAGTCCTACCCTGAGGGGTGCTTTGGGGTGCTGCCTATTCCCCATCTCTCATGGATAGGCATCCTCCTTCCTATCGGGCTCTTTGTAATACTTGGGACCCAGTTCAGCTAGGCCACTTTGTACAAGAATCCAGAGACCTTCCCTTGATTATTTGGGACGCTCATCCCTCTTCTAGGGATGTGGTGGCGCTGCAGGTTAAACCGCAGAAGCCTCTGTGCTGCAAGGTCAGAAGACCAGCCATCGTAAGATCGAATCCACGCAACAGAGGGAGCTCCCATCGCTTGTCCCAGCTCCTGCCAACCTAGTCGTTCGAAAACATGTAAAAATGCGAGTCGATAAATAGGTACCTCCTCGGTGGGAAGGTCACGGCGTTCCATGTCTAGTTGCATTGGCCACGTGACCACGGAAACGGTCTTCGGACAAACGCTAGCTCTACGGCTTGGAGACGGGGATGAGCACCCTGCCCTAGAGTCGGACACGACTGGACTAAATGTCAAGGGGAACCTTTACCTTTACCATCCCTCTTCTTTCTTATTTAGAAAGGTTTTTTGCTGCACCAAAAGCTGGGTGTGTGATCACATTTGATCCTGACTGATCGCCCCTCTCAGTTTTTGCTCTGTAAGGGCGAGGGAGTTCAGAACATGAATAGGACTTTGACAAATCCCCTTAAGCATGATAAATATTATGTCATCCACCCAGATTGCCCGTTGTTTTTCCACACCCGCCGTCAGAGGTGCAAGCGATGCAAGGAGAACTTGTTTTATTCCCCCCCCTCCCTTGCTGAACCATTAATATTACTTTTCCCATAAGAGATCTTTGGGGGGGAACGACAGCTGACGTCAGCTGTGAATGAGAGGCCAAAGATTGTGTGTGCGAGGGTTGGGTTGGGAGGGGAGAACAGATGAGGAGTGACTGGCAAGATGAACTCCCTTCAGAGAACCCACAGTGACCGGGAGTTTTTGATGGGCTTCTGTGCATTAGGAACACGTTGGAAATAACAGGTAGAGCAGAAGTGAGATTTATTTATTTATTTTGCTGAAAAGCAAAGAGGAAGCTGCCTTTTGGTGAATCAGAGAAGTCTTTTCTAACAAGATTTGTGGCTGATCTCAGCCCAGCTGGTTTAGATAGAAGGTAGACAGTGATCCATGTCCATTGAAGTTCCCCAAGTAACCTTTTCAGTGGCCCACTTCGCACCTCTCCCTTTCTGGCAGCGTTGCCAACCATGCCACGCAAGACCTTTTTTTCCCCCAGTCCAGCACCTCCTACATTATTAAGCATGACTGCGGCAGGCTTGGAACGGCGGCTGGCGCGGATGAGCGGTGCCTGGATTCCTCAGACATCCTGAGCACGCGCTCGTGCCTTGTATGTTTCAAACCCATAAACGGACCACGGAGAGGGGCTAGTAAATCATTCTGCCCTGGCGTGTGGCCAGAAATTTTGCAGCAGGGGAGCTGAGGAAGGCGTCGGGAGGGACAGGGAGATCAATGTAACACAGCCAGAACATAAATACAGCTTAGCCTAAAACATTTACGATTATTTGCATGCACGGAATATTGATGGCATAAAAGTTAATTGCCTACTAAATTTCAGTTATTTCAGCATCTTTGCAATCATTGGTTAGAGGAAGGAAGACTTTTTCTTCTTATCAAGGACGCCTGCCTTTTCTTTTTTCTCCTTTTCTGTTCCCTTCTGTTCTAACCAAATAATCAAGAACATCTGCATGCATTTGCAAGTAGAGGCTTATGCAAAATTGATTCTAATTTATGTCTCAGCTATATTTATTATCATGTCTTCCCCCCCCCCCCCCCCCATGAGCTAAAGGTGGTACAGAAAGCTCTTCTCACTTTATCCATGGAGCAGCTCTGTCAGGGTGAAAGAGAGCAACTAGACCAAAGTCTTCCTAGCTCTGTGAGAAGTAGAACTGGGATCACTCAGATACCAGTCTGGCCCTCTCACTACTGGCCACCACACTGGCTTCCATGAATTGGTTGCCCAAGTGCTTTGGTGCCCTTAAGCCTGCATGGGGTTGCAGGGAGGTTGAGTGTGCGTCTAAAAGAGAATTCTGGAAGTCTTGAAATATCCCAAGAAAGAGAGACTTCCTTCCTTACCCCTTATCATTATGGTTATTGTCACCCCAAAGGGTCAAACCACAATGGAACCCATGACCTCGGGAGGTGGTGAGCGCTCCAACGCTGGAGGCATTCAAGAGAAAATGAGACCACCCTCTGTCGGATCTGCTTTGATTTGGATTCCTGCACTGAGCAGGGGGTTGGCCACGATGGCCTTTGAGGCCCCTTCCAACTCCATGACTCGGTGTTTCTATGAACTGCCTGCTCCAACACATGATGGGAGAGTATGTTGAATTGTTAATTCATATGGATTTGCTACCTGGTGCTGTCAAGCTTTCCTCTCATTCTGACTGAGGCTGAACAATCACCTGAATCCATTCAGAGGTGCCAGACTCTGTGACCACCCTGGGCGCTTGCTCTCCTTTGGTTTCAGAATTTAAGCAGTGTCAGGTCTGTTACATACATGGGAGACCACCAGGGAATTCTTGGCATCTCCAGGTAGGGCTAGGAAAGAATTGGAGCTGGCAATAACTGGGGGAAAGGGTCCAAAGTTCCAACCTGGTGTGAAGCAGCTTCTTGCATTCTTGTTCAAATCAGTCCTGGACTGAGAATCATGAGGACTAGAATCTTGATGGGTTGTTTTTTTTTCCTCCAGGAAAGGGCTATAGCTCAGTGGGTGAGTGCACACTTTGCGCGCAGAAGTGTCCAGGTTCAGTTCCCTGCATCTACAGGCAGGGCAAGGAGGAAAGCATCCATCCTGAAATCCCGCAAGGCCCACTGCTAGTCTGAACATGCAGCGTTAGACTAAATCCGGGTTTCCCAGAAACCCCTTGGCCAGCGCAGCTGGTAGTGAAGGCTTCTGGGAGTTGCAGTCCCAGAACATCTGGGTTTACCCAAGGTTGGGAACCTCTGGAGGGGGTTGATTCCGTATAAGACAGCTTCCTGTGTTCTTCAGGAGGAAAATAGGGTCCTTCTGGAGCAGCCCAGTGTGAGCAGATACTCTGGCTAATTGCACTCATTCTTGTTTTAAAATCCCTTCTGCTTTTAATGCCATTCCCTGCTTTATCTATCCAAGCTCTTCGATGAATAAAAAGATTTTTCAGGCCTGTATTCATGAATGAAAGGGGAATGAAAGCAAGCGGGGGGGAAGCATCGCTGCCTGTTGTGACTCAGCTGGGCTCTCATCTATGGAGATAACTCTGTTCCTCCAATCTCACATGATGTGGCTTTCTTGGTTATATGACTCCCGCAGAGGAACTGACATGTGCTTTTCCATACGTGCCGCTATTCTTCTTCTCTCCTCCAACCCTTATTTTTCTTGTCATCTTTTACTCTGTTTTCTCCTAGAACAAGAATCTCTCTGCATTTAGAGCAGATTTCTTTTTTAATGACCATGCAGTGAATGGTAGCTGAGGATGAGATTTGAAAATAGGCTGCGAGGGGTGACACTGGCTCACACTGTCCATTCTTTGCTGTTGAGTTGGGGTGGAATCACGGATAGCTCAATGGCTGCAGAGCCAGAGGTTGGGGGTTCGATTCCCCACTGGGGCCTGATGATGACTATGGATGGAGCCCCCAGGCACCACAGTTGTCCAGTCCTTTCCAACAAAAGAGACCATTCATGGAAAGAAAGAAACCTGAATTTCCTAAGGTTTAGAAAAAGGAAAGCAAGCGTAACCCACTCACATTCTGGCATGCACGTTGTAATATCCTCTTGCTAGGGGAATAGGCGTTCATATCCTTTGCATTCTCATTTCTTGTTTTGGCTTCGGTACTTAAGAAATGAAGAGAGAAAGAGAGAGAGAGAGAGTTGGTTATCTTTGAAATCAAGCTTGGTGCATCGGTGCTTTGCTTGAGTGCCCACATCTGAGCGGGGGAATGTCACAGTGGATTACCGCTTCTACATGTTCCTTGGATGCTCCCTTGATGGCCAACCTACATTCTGTGTGCCTCTTGTTGGGGTTGCGTAACTTATCTCGCAGGCTTGCAGGGTAAGGAGCAACCTCTGAGGCACCCGAACGTTTTGCTTAAATCCATGCGCCTCGGACATCCAAGGCCCCTTGCTGTTAGTCGAAGCCTAGCTAATAAGTCATTCCAATGAATTTTCTACTTTTTCAGAGTCTTTTCTATGAAAATCATTATAGAGGATGGTAGGCTGTGGCCTTTTTGTAGCTGCTGGTCCTGTTTCTCTCATTTTGCCATCCAGATCCTAAAATGGGAATTTACAGTGTACTGCTTATATAGTGCTTAAACCATTCTATGGGTGGTTTACAATTTAATTATGCAGGCTATACATTGCCACCCCCCACCTCCAGCAAGCTGGGTACTCAGTTTACCAATCTCGGAAGGATTGAAGGTTGAGTTAACCTCCAGTCGACTACCTAAGCTCAGGATTGGTTGTGAGCAGAGTCTTCACTGCAGTATTGCTGTTTAACCGCTGCACCACAAGTTTACAACCAGTTGTTGATGCTACAGGTTGTGAAAGGGCCACAGGAAGCCATTGGGAAAGAGGAAGCTACCCTCTGTCAGCAATGGTGCAGTGATAAATTTGATGTTGTAGGGTGCTCGTCATGACAGTTCCCTATAACCAGATTCTCTGCATAGCCGAAGTTTAAATAAATGCAGATAGTCCATGAGGAACGGGTCTTCTGTAAAGTTAATGGCTCTTAATTGCCCATTCAAGACCAAACCATCCTCAGAGACCTTACACTGCAAGAGGGATAGCTCACAACAATATACCAAGCCTGGGGGGTGGGGTTAGCTTGGAACCTAGGAGGAGGAGTGGATGATGTCTGCTCAGAAATTCCAGGGGGGCTTTGAGCCCCAGGCTCACTACACCATTCTGTATCAGGTGGGTGGTTTAACTGCTTCAGGATTGTCTGCCCTCACTGGCCGCAATTCTCCAGGGGCCCTTTCGAGCTGTATCGGGGAATACCAAGGATTAATCCTGGCATCTTCTGGCCATAAAGCAGGTGCTCTGCACCACTGAATTGCAGACCTTCCTGCTCATTCATAATCAGCTCCCCCACCCCATCAACAGTTGGCCTCTTGAGGCTAAATCAATTGAGAGATAGGGTTTGCTACCTTGGACAGCTGCTAGAAAGTCTGGATTAGACTCTGGAATGGATTCCTCAGCCCTCTGACACAGGAGCCCCCAGCTTCCCACCAGCACCGATGTGTGTGGGTGACATAAGTGTGTTGATCACTACTTTAACAGTGGTTATTAACAAAGAGTAGCTGGGCAGCCCATGAAAACATGTGCCCTATAAAACGTGCTCATCCTGACAGTACTACAAGACACATTGTTTTCTTGGTGTGATAGATTAACACAGCCACCCCTCTGGAAATCATCAAAATAAATGCATAGACGGAAGGGTGTCTGAGAAAAAGCTAGCCTTAGAACCACCGTTGCTGACATGCTCGTTTTCTGAGAGAGAGGAAATCTCATTTTTAGTTGCCTTTATACGAAGGGAGGCTCCACATGCTGGTAAGAACGAGGCCGTTGTCGCTTGAGCTTTGAAACCAACTTTGACAGATTCTCTTTGTAATTTGTAATGTTTCTTGACTTGAGCTGCAAAGCTTGAATGGTCTGCAGGGACCGAAGTCTGAAATGTCTCCAGAGGAAGGAAGGAAGGATGGCCTGAGAACTTGACAGCTTGCCAGGCCTGCAGTGAGCCATAGTTCATGGATTTCGGAGAAGCGTTTAAGTGCTGGGCAGGTTTTTAAAAATTTCATTTATCTACCCCTGGGCTGATGTTCCAGCCCGAACCTGAAAACATTACTAAAAATAGCAATGTGTTGCTTGTTAAATAGTTTAAGCGCATGTTAATCACATTATTGTTCGGTGCACAGATAATGAGTGATGTAACACTTCGGGGTGCATTAGCTGATATTGAATGGCCCCCTTTCCCAAAAACCCTGCCCTCACAGAACCTAAAGGAGCTGCAGCCAACCTCCTCCCCCCCCCCCCAAAAAAATCTCACCTTTGTTTCTTTTCTTTCTCTGATCACAACAGAAGCTATATGGGATCTGCCCTGATTTTCTGTGCAAGGTTGCTACTGGGCCAGAAAGCTTCCCAGAATCACTAATAGGCTTGTAAGCAAGATGTACATGTTCTGGAAGGTTAACCAGAAGCAAAACTGTTGTATGAGAAGAAAAGAGCATGACTTCTTGACGTCTTGCTTTGTCTGGCCTCTGGCTTCTCGGAATGCATCTAAGGCAGGATGATGCCAATCTTATCCTTCCATGTCTTGAGCCTACAGATTCTTGGGCTTAGGGGTTTGGTGAGGAATTTCTCTGTAGAGAGCCCTCGTGCATTTCTTTAAATTAAAACAGAAAATTTTCAGCATGTCACCAAGCTACAAAGCCCAGGATTCCATAGCATGGAAGTGGCAAATTTCATCAGTTGGCTGAATACTGGATAAAAACTTCCTTCCCTTTCCTTCCCACCCGCCCCCCTTTCCAGGACCTCTCACCAGTCACTTCTGTCCTGTGACTGACAGGCACACAAGATCTATGGGATGGCCTCCATCAGAGGCCAGTTTTACATTTCTGCTGATTGAAATCACACAGCTAAAGTGCCCACTCTTGTCCGGAACGCCTGACAGTTGGGTGGAAGACCTGTTCCTTCTGTTCTGACTTTGCGAGCCACACTGAATTTCTTCTCTGTGTGAAGGGGACCGGGAGCGGGCAACCAGAGACCCTCCAGAGGTGACCGGACTGCACCCCCCCAGTCTTAGTTGCCACTGGCTTACCTGGCTAGTAGTGATAGTAGGTGCAACTGAGACACATCAGGAGGGCTGCACTTTGACCACCCTTTGCTCCAGGCAAGCAAGATGCTCTTCAGAGGAGCTGCTGCTTCACACATTTAGCCTGCAAGGTGGCATGGTCTCCGTAATTAAGTGTTGACGAACAAGTATTCCTTGTTCTTGCATGAATGAACTGCCCTAGGTGAGCCCGGCAACTCTCGACTCTGTTTCCCTGCAATACGTTGTCAAAAAGTGGCTGCAGTCGTCCGTGTAGGAACACTGCCCTCTAAAGGCATAATTATTTAAAGACCTAGAATCCAGTCGTTTCTGTTCCATCTATTGGAAAAGAGCCATTTATCCTCTTGAAATAAATATGATGATACGTCTTCCGCTTTGCACATGTTACACTTGTCCTGGGAATGAATCAATCAGGCCTGTGCAGAATTTTAAAACAGTCTTTAAAGTCTCTCTTACAATTTTTTTTTTTGCTGTTTGCTTACCTTTGGATCCCATGCCAGGACCTCACAGCAGCATGAGTTGGCCCAGGTTTATTCTCGTACCAGCTAAGTGCCATGCTGTCCCGGGGATTCTGGGAGTTGTAATTCAGAAATAACTTCTCGAAGCTCCGATTTGGTGTGTGTCGAGGGATAAGGAGCTAGCTGTGGCAATAGATTGTAAAATCAAAGAATCGTAGAGTTGGAAGGGGCCTCTAAGGCCATCGAGTTCAACCCCCTGCTCAATGCAGGAATTCAAATCAAAGCAGATCTGACAGAGGGTGGTCCAATTTTCTCTTGAATGCCTCCAGCGTTAAAGCGTTCACCCCCTCCTGAGGTCATGGCTTCCATTGTCGTACTACTCTAACAGTTAAGAAGTTTGCTCCTCGTTTTCAGCCAAAATCTGGCTTCCTGTAACTTGAGCCCCTCGTTATGTATCCCGCATAAGGATATAAACATAAGGGTTACAATTTTGGCATCCAAGGAGATGACAGTCCTCCAAACCTGCTGCTATCCAGAGCCATTGCTTGTCCCCCTTAGTTTTTGCATGTTCATTTCCACCTTCATTTAAGCTTCCCAGGAATTCATTCTGGGCCTTCCATTGGTCCACATAAGCCGCTCCACCAGAATCATTCCCTAGCTGGAGAATAGATTCTGGGCAACCATTGCTAACGAGACAGAACCACAGAGCCAGGTTCATTTTCTCTTACCAATTTGCTTGCGTATGACAGTGCAGGCACACACCTTTTTCCCACCAAGGTCTTTTTGACGTAGAATGTCTTCCTTGATTTTTTTTCCAATAATGGTATTTTGATATGCAACACTTGGAGGCTGTTTTTAACATTGCCCATTCAATCCCGGGATAATCAGTCTGGGAATAAAGGAGCACTTTGAGGTTTAGAAATGACAATGGGGAAAGCCATCTTTAGCAGCTGACTTTGCTGGAGTTTTATTAGCTTTCTTCCTGAATTGCTTATTAATGATGCTGGCTTCCATAGCTGAAAGCACACAATTAGCGAGGAAGCCAGATGGACGAGATTTGGCAGAGAAAGGGGTGGCTTTCATCAGTCGCTGGTACAAGGCGACTCTAGCCTCAGCTCACACAGGTGATTTTCTGCCTATTTTTCAGATGGCAAGTAATCTTGTTTTCCACAATACAAGTGGATCACTTTTAACAGAATGAGAAGGGTTTGTACGGAAATCCCCACCACCATTCGCATAATCTCTTTGATCCGTGTGTGTGTGTTAATTTCACAATGAGTGAAATATATATTTCTCAAGATATACTGTGCCTGTCACACTCAAACATCAGACGCCGAAAGTCTGGCAGTTTGCCTTTCCCAAAACACTTAACCAGACAACAGGGATTTCCAGAGAGACGTTGTATGCAAAATACATTCCAGAAGTTCTCCTGACATGTTGTGAACACTTAGGAAAAGACACTGATGTGTCTTCTCAGAAATATTTCTTCAAGACTCTGAAAGAATTTGATAAACACATGTTTCTGTTGTGTTGTCATCCTACAAAAATCTTTTGTTGTTGTTGTTGTTGTTGTTTGAGCCTGGATGACACACAGAGACTCCCTGTAGGGAAACTCTGTGAGGTTTCCGCTCCTGCATGAGAACAAGATCAGGGCTTTTTCTTGTCTGCAGCTGTATTAGCTTGTGAATTCTGAGAATTTTGCACACCTAGAAGGTCTCAAAAGGCAAACACTGCGGGAAAACTCTCATAATCTCACTAGGGAGGGATTTCACACCCCCCCCCCCCCCCCCCCGTAGACCTCTTCTCACAAAAGAAGTGAACATTTACATCTCTGTCTGGCTGTCATTGCTGTTCAGTGGTTTGCTTGCGCCCTGAAAGAAGCTCTGTTCCTGGACTAAACTTTGGAAACTTTGAAAACGAGGCACTGATAGCTCCTGACCATAGGTAGGGGTGGGGCTCTCCCTGCAATGGCCCTTCTGTCCAATTTAATTCATGCGCCACCATCATAGTTAGGCCTAAAGTGGGGGACAAGGTTTAGCCAAATCCCCTGTTTTCAGTTTGGCTGTGAAGGATTTTGGAGATGCTTAGAGTGGCAGGAGCTTCTCTCTAGCTCAATTATACTGGAAGCGTCTGTTTCCCCAATCCTAAAATGCCTCACTCTGAACACATTCTTGGGGGGGGGGGAGTTGCCTGTGACCCCCCAAAAGAGGGGGAGAATGCTTTTCAAGGGTGGCACTTCAATTCTAGAAAGCCTTCCTCATTGACATTTGCCTGCTGCCTAGATTACAGTGAACAGAAACTGATGATTAACAGAAGTATAGTTTCCAGATCCTGCAAGGTGCTAGTTCCCTTATATTCGGCACTGGTTAAGACTCATCTTGAGTCCTGTGTCCAGTTCTGGATACCACACTTCCAGAAGGATGCTGACAAATAGGAACAAGTTCAGAGGAGAGTGACAAGGAAGATCAGGGGGCTGGAAACCAAGCCCTAGGAGGAAACATGGAAAGAATTGAGCAAGTTTAGCCTTGAGAAAAGAAGACGGAGGGGGGTGATGTAATAACACTTTTCAAAGACTTGAAAGGTAGTCAAACAGGGGACGGGCAGGATGTCTTCTTAATTATCCCCAAGTGCAGGACACACAACAATGAGCTCAAGTTACAGGAAACCAAATTTGGGTTGAATATCAGGGAAAACGTCCTAACTGTTAGAGCAGCACAACAATGGAACCAAGGACCTCGAGAGGTATGAGTGCTCCTATGCTGGAGGCCTTCAAGAGAAATTTAGACCACCACCTGGCAGATATCCTTTGATTTGTATTCCTGCCTTGAGCAGGGGGGGTGGACTCAATGGCCTCATAGGCCCCTTCTAACTTCACGAGTCTATGATTCTGGGGGTTAATCTGCTCTAGGTTTTAGTCGGAACTTTGGCAGAGCTATTCAAGATGTTGAACCCTATATCGCTTTTGTAGATATAACCACCTGTAGAGGTTCAAATTAAAATCTGAAACAGATTCACTACCCTCATAAAACTGCAGTCAGGAGTTTTGATGGGTCGTGATTTTATTTTATTTTACACTATTTTTCCTGTTAGGTGGAGACTTTCATATTCCGTCTGCCCTTTAAATCCTCTAGTTCTAAGCCTCTACTGGTGCTTTCTATACCCTGTTGTCCTCTGCAGTTGTTTTCAATGTGGTTCTTAATATGTGGCTGCTTTTATCTGTTTCAGAGTTTACGTTGATGTTTTGTTGCTTAGATTTTTGTACGTTGTGGTTTCTACCTCTCTTTTGAGAACCAACCAAAGCGCTGCTGGTTATTGGGCAGCACAGAAAAGCAGCTGCTAAATAATGCCCACTGTTTGTAAGGCACCTTGTGTTTTTGTACCTCCCAGGAGAGGATTTCATCCCTCGGAATGAGAACGACAGAACAAGAAGCTAGTATTTTCAAACTTAGGGGACATCCAATCAAAAATGTCATTATCGTCTGCTAAGAAAGCACTTGGTTTATTTTCAGTGATCGGGAGCTTTGGGCAAATTGCATTGATAGTTTGAGCACATTACCAAAAAATGCAACAACATAAACCCATATTGGTAACTAAGGCTCCTTTGGCAGATATTCACAGGGCAGTGCAAAGCAGCCGTCGTATGTGGCAAAGTGCCCGGTTATACGATCTGGCCGCATGACCAAGCACGAGACTGTGGGCCACCAGCACCTCCTCTGATCATGATGGCCTCTGCTGCAGTTGGACCTCCTTATACAAAGCTGTTGAGCAGGATAGTGTCCAATCCTTTTCATTCTTAAAGGCATAGGACTAAAGGCATACTATTTCCATAGGAGGCATGCAAACAAAGGCAATGACAGCTCAATAATCTGCCATACCGGCAATGTTTGGAAGGGTTTAAGTGTCACATAAGAATGTATGTGCCATTGTATTTTTTCTGTATTGCGTCTGGACTTGGGTGGCGTTGGGTTTGTTTTACTTTGCTCTGCTCAAGTCCCGCATCCGTTTCCCTCTGGCTGCTTGCCTTCCTTCTTGTTCGTCCGTCTGTCTGTCTGACCACTGAAAGCCTTGTCCGTTGTTGTCCTTCTTTGTTGTTGTAGAGCAAGCATGAGGAGGATGTGGAATCTGGGGAAGATGCTGTGATCAACAAGCGGCCCAACCGATCGCTGATGGGGAGCTTTTCCAAGCGCAAGGTCGTCTATTTGTTCGTCGTAGCGGGTGGGGAAGGGTTGCTTGGCTTTTCCCCAAGGCTTGTGGTGGATTGGACCCACTTGAGTGTCCCAAGCCCTAAATAATTAGGATAGGACAGAACCAACCGGTAAGAGATCGCAGAGTCAGTACGAAGACATACCGCTGTGGATGCAATACAGCTTGGTAAAGTGGCCATCCAGTTTTGGCGTGTGCCTGTATATCTCTCCGTATCTGGATAGATAGATGTAAATCCATCTGTGGCTTATTTTTACCCTGGTTGTTTCTCTGTTTACACAGAAAAAAGGAAGCAAGCTTAAAAGGGCATCCAGTCTGGAAGAGGGTGAGGATGACCTTGCCTCTCAGGGGAACCTAGCCCGAGGCTCAGTACATTACAGCAAGTGAGTGGCAAAGCATGCCGGGAAATGTCCTCCCTTTGAAACAGATGAGTGTGCCTGCATGTGTGTGCCTCCAACTTTGGTCTTCAAGGACCGGCTTCTTTTACAAGCCTAACCGGATGAGACAGTGATGGAGAGACCGAAGAAAACAAACAAAGTAGTTGTCAGCTTTGTGATTGCACACAGGCCTGTTCTTTAAAATGCAGAGAGGAGACAAAGCGAAATGAAAGGCTGAGGCAGGATTTACCTGAGCCCGAACCTGGAAAAGCATAATAAAAACACCTTTGCACCTGACGTGCCTTTGATCACATCATGTACAAAATTCCCAAGTGAGCGCGGACTACAAATCCCAGTACCCTTCACTGACAATCTGGGCTGCAGCACACTCAGCTACGCTATGGTTAAAGCAGACCTACTTATGAGAATGCCAGTAGATCATCTGATATGCAGAATTCCAACACCAGAAAATACTGGCATACATAATGGTAGGAATGGATGATTCTCTCTATTTCCTGTCCCTAGTCGGTATCTTGTAGGTGTTCGGTCCAGTCTCCGTTCTCCGTTGGCCTTTAAAACAAAAACAAACATGCATGTTCCCATTTATTTCTGAAGGCATTTTGTACACATATTTCCTTAATGTTTCTATTTTTATATGTGCCTTTCCCTGATGTACACATTTTTGTGTGCCGTTTCTCCTTTTTCTTCTTCTTTTGATCAGGTGACCTTCCAGGTAGATGGTGGGAATGCTGTAGGCATAATATGACTTCAGCAAAGCTTTTGACAAAGTGCCCCATAATATTCTGATTAGCAAGCTAACTAGGTGTGAGATGGATAAAACAACTATCAAGTAGATACACAGTTGGTTACAGAATCATAGTCAGAGAGTGCTTATCAGTGACTCCTTCTCAAACTGGGAGGATGTAACAAGTGGGGTACCACAAGGCTCAGTTCTGGGCCCGGTGTTCTTCAACATTTTTATTAATGACTTGGATGAGGGGGTGCAAGGAATGCTTATCAGATCGGGAGGTGACACACAATTGGGTGGAATAGCTTCTACTCTGGAAGACAGAAACAAAATTCAAAAAGATCTTGATAGGCTTGAACACTAGGCTGAAAACAACACAATGAAATTCAACAGGGATAAGTGCAAGGTTCTACACTTAGGAAAAAGAAACTAAATGCACAGTTACAGGATGGAAGATACTTGGCTCAGTAATACTATGAGCGAGAAGGGTCTTGGAATTGCTGTAGATCACAAGCTGAATATCAGCCAACGGTTGCAAAAAGGCAAATGCTGTTTTAGGCTGCATTAATAAAAGTATAGTCTCCAAATCCTGTTCCCTTCTATTTGGCACTGGTTAGGCCTCGTCTTTAGTATTGTGTCTATTTCTGGACACTGCACTTCAAGAAGGATACTGACAAATTGGAACAAGTTCAGAGGAGGGCAGCAAGGATGATCAGGGGGCTGGAAACCAAACCCAGTGAGGAAAGACTGAAAGAAATGGGCAGGTTTAGACTTGAGAAAAGAGGAATGAGTGGAGATAGGATAGAAGTCTTCAGATACCTCAAAGAGGAGGGGCAGGATCTGTTCTCAACCATTCCAGAGTGCATGACAAGTCATGATGGGCTCACAGCCAGATTTCAGCTGAATATCACAAAAAACTTCCTAACTGTTAGAGCAGTACGACAATAGAACCCATGACCTTGGGAGTGCTCCAATGCTAGTCATTCAAGAGAAATTTAGATAGCCATCTGTCAGATTTGTTTGATTTGGATTCCTGAATTGAGCAGGGGGTTGTCCTAAGTGGCATTATAGGTTGCTTCCATCACTCTATGATTATCAGCTGAAACCTGCACTCCAAAGTTTGAAGAAGCATGCAATATGAAGAAAAATGTTGTTCCAATCCATATATTAGGCTAGAAAGTGTGGAATAGGTCGATTTGCTTAAAAATGAAAATTGAATGACATTTTCCTCTGCCCTTGCTTTACTGAATGGAACTATAGGGTGCTAAAGTTTAATTTGACTTGCCTGATTAACTTCAGAACTGACCACCTGTATATAATTGCCAGGTCTCTATTCTAGTTCCATAGTCCCGTCTTCTTTTCATCCTTTAAAGAGGGGGAAATCCGCCATCGACCGTTTTTCTTCTCCACACACCTTCCTCTTTTCAAGGAAATATAAAAAATCTGGTTGATTTATCATGTTCACCCTTGGGTTGGAATTGTTGCTCGTAATCCTATTTTGTCTTTTTGCAGAACAAATCGGCAGAAGAAAACCATGAAATTATCCCGGGCACTCTCTGACCTTGTCAAATACACCAAATCTGTTGGGACCCACGATGTGGAATCTGAAAGTAGGTGGCCTTGTAAAAATTAATAGAGGAAAAAAAATGTTTGTGCCTTTGTTGGTTTACAGCACAATACTGTGCACATTCACTTTGGAGTAAATCTCCTTGAGTTCAGTGTGTGGCAGGTTTTACTCCTTACTAAATCAACTTTGCATGATAACCTTGGTCAAGAATCGGGATATTTTTATTGGTTAGACCTGTAACTTGAGCTGAGTATTTTACAGCAGAGGCTTAGATCATTCTAACACATCTACCCAAAACTAAGGTAATAGCTTTCAAAATTATTAAGCTTTCAAATAGCTTTCAAAATTATTAAGCTTTCAAAATTTTTCAATAGCTATTAAATT
Source organism: Intellagama lesueurii (assembly GCA_037013535.1). NCBI lineage: Eukaryota > Metazoa > Chordata > Lepidosauria > Squamata > Agamidae > Intellagama > Intellagama lesueurii. Next base: position 6,897,391 of record JBAJHW010000016.1, on the reverse strand, counting down.
ATATGCCAACAAGCAACATTTAGAGCACTGCTTCCCAACCTTGGGTCCCCAGATGTTCTTGGACTAAAACTCCCAGAAGCCTTCACCACTAGCTGTGCTGGCCAGGATTTCTGGGAGCTGTAGTCCAAGAACATCTGGGGAGCCAGGGTTGGGAACCACTGATTTAGAGGCTGAAATCCTGTTGGCTTTAACTTAGTAAAGCTGATGGTGTCATGAGCCGTGGCAATTTTTTGGCAATTAAACATTTTCAATTCTCCCCACTCCACGAAGGCACCCTTGGGATCCCTTTCATTGTAGAGAAGAATCTGGGGGCTCTGGGACAGGAGGTGGGGAGCCTTTAATTTCCAAAAATTGCTGCCATCAGATTGATTTTACCCCAGTGAGCCTTTTAACATAAAAATACCATTTTATCAAGTTTTGTCAAGTAATAAGGGGTAAAGTGAGGGTCTTGAGCACTGCATACAAGGTGTATTTATTTATTTATTTATTTATTTATTTATTTATTTATTTATTTATTTATTTATTTATTTATTTATGTATGTATTTATGTATTTATTTATGTATTTATTTATTTGATTTATATCCCACCCATCTGGTATATTCTACCACTTGAGAAGTGTAAGATATTTTTATTCTGATAGGCTTTTGGTAACAGACTGGCTGCTTAGAAAAGGCTGAGTCCGGGTTTTTATTTTTTTCATAGTTGGGTACTGAGCCTTTTAAAATGGATGTATCTTTAATTTGCATTTAGTTCACCTTTAATTTGTTTGTGCTTTCAAATTATAATCTTTAAATTGTGCTTCAACAACAGGAGTTTTGTATTTTTATCTGTTCTCACTTTTTAAATTTCCATGAGCCACCTGTGGTTCCAATTTTGAAAGAAAAGGGAGAACACAAGCAAACAGCTCTGATTTCTATAGCAGGAAGTATTTTTTTACTGAGGAGAAGACACACTTTTATTTCTTGTTGTAGTCTCTTCCAGTTGGCAAGTTTCATCCTTCAGCGAAACGAAAGCCCATCAAATCCTCCAGCAAAAACCAGTCCAGTATCTGCGCTTCAACCAACACCAGCTATCGCGAATCTATCCTTCCTCCTATCGTGTGGATTCCAGCAATTACAACCCTCAGCCCTTCTGGAATGCTGGCTGCCAGCTGGGTAAGAAAGAATCTGGAAAGTCAGGTGATGCATGGGTCCCCCATCGGGTCTGGATGGCAATTTAGGGATTCATGATTCGGGCGGATTTGATCTGGAGTGATTTGTGCCTTCCTCGATTCAGACCAGGCCCTGGGACTGGATTGATTCGCAAGCCTCCCGTTGACTGCCTTGGAAAACCAAAGCAACTACCATTGTTTGGTTTTGCCATGATGTACCTGAAATTATGGAAGCATAACAGACCCTAAAAAGATGACTAAAACTACAGATTTCAGAGAGCCACTAGGTATCTTTAAAGCTTGTTTTTAAAAAAAATGAGAGAGAGAGAGAGAAAAAAAAAACTAAAGTAATTTGGGCCCCATCTTATTCAATTTGTGCCGTGGTCAGAAATTGATTTGAAAATGCACCTCATCTTGTTCTGGATTCTATTTGTAATGTAGGATTTGTCCAAATCCAGTACACGGCCCTGCTTAGAATCATTACGTACCTTTTGGGAAATGATTTTTTTAGACAAAGCTAGTGAAATACAAATCCAAAGATTACTTTACGTCCAAAATTTGGCTTGCTGTCATTGTTTCGTAATGAAAACTCAGGATTGCTGTGTAAATCTCACATAATCACATTTTGCCGATTAACTAGAATGGTAATTGCTTCACAGTGGAAAACTTTGTTCTTGGAACTTGGTATGCTAATATTCGCTAAACAGCACTCCCAGACGATGGCCACCTCGTGGCTGAGCAGCTGTGTTGCCTTAGACAAGGGATTACACGTCTTACTTTTATGAAATGTGGTACCTGTTTATCAGTTATGTAAACACTAACACTTCTGTGCCGTCTCTTCCAAATGCTGTAGACTTCTGGCAAAATTTGTTAAGCGCATCAATTGACAATCTCTTTTAATCTTAATTTGATCACATCAATTCTAGCCTTGCCTTATGTTGCAATCTGTTTGCTTTTTATTGCATATATGCAACACTCTTTGTATAATAAAGGTTTTAATCTTAAATTTAGCATTTCCTATCCCTCATCTTCAGGTTCCGAGGCTCCCAGCAATCTGTTTCAACCTGGGGAAGCTTTGTGAAGCCTTGGGATTGAAGGGGGGTGGGGTGGGCTTTAATGTCTGAAAGTGACTGCGGTTGAAACCCTGTGGGTTAACCGGTCTTCCCTCTTACGATGGGATTTCCTCAGAGATCCCTGCACCAGACTTGTCAGTTAAGCTGCTGTTTCCCTTCCACTGACCAGTCATGAAACACAGCATGCTAAATGCAAGCTCCATCGGTGAGGAAAACCACAGTACTGTGACAAAATTCACCACTTGAGAGGACTTTTTAAAAATGACAAATGTATTGTCTTATTTGTTCTGTGAGAGGGAACACTTGTCATTATGTGCTATCAAGTCAGAACTGACTTATAGCAACCCTAATAGGTTGCTCAAGATCATTGAGATATTTAAGGAGTGGTTTTACCAGTTCCAATCCCCAGTGAGCTTCCGTGGCTGAGCAGGGATTCAAACCCGGGTCTCCGGCGTCCTAGTCTATCACTCTATCCACTACACCACACTGGGGATCTTACCCAAAGACCTTCCAAAAGGTGGAGCTTGGCTATGTAATGGGGTGGGTGGAAGAGGAAGGCTTATTATCCTCCTCTTCCTCCCTTATTTCTTCCCCTACATGCTTCTCATATTTGCCACTGGTTCCAGACCCTCCACCTTAACCGACCAATCTTCCAAGTAATAGAACGGCCACTGCTCTTTTACGAATTTTGCAACTTTTTTTGTCTTGGGCTTCAGGAGATTGCAGCAGGTCACTGGGCAGGCAGAAGGTAGTTAGTGGTGGGGAAAATGACCCTCTTCCCTTCTCTTTCCCCGGACATGTTTCCATCGACTGACTCACTTCTGTGCCTGAAAGTGAGAGAAGCAGCAAGATACCTTAGCTGTTCACTTCAGGATGTTGTACAGGAGAATATACGTCTTTCTTTCAAAACCGTTCTCTCCCTTTTTTTCCAAATTTGTTTGTGCCTCGCTGTAGCATCTGGCACGGAGAATGCCATCCATCATTCTGGCTTCCCGAACTGGCTGTCTCTCACTGTGAGCTGGCAGACTGTGCTTCAGGAATGCCTCCTGTGATTGATCAGTGGCTGTTTCTTTTTTCCACCCACCCCCCTTCTTCCTTGTTTTGTGCTCCCCACCTTCCACGCCTTCCACGTCGCAGTTGCGCTCAACTACCAGTCGGAGGGGCGGATGCTTCAGCTGAACCGCGCCAAGTTCAGCGCCAACGGCAACTGCGGCTATGTCCTCAAACCCAAGTGCATGTGTCAAGGTAAGGAAAGGGTCGCACTCTGCTTGTCGTGATGGCAGCCCCTGGTATTCCTTCATGATTACATGCAGGTCCTCCAAGAAATCTCTTGGATGTGAAGGGGAGACATAATTTCAGCATCAAACACAGAGGTGGGAATCCTGGAGAATGTGGATTGCCGAAGACGAGCAGCCAATGACCTAAGTCAAAATGTGCCCCTGTTTTGCCTTCATCTCTGCCCACTGCTGGAGTGAAGTCTCCTAAGATCTTTGCTAAAAAGTAACTTGTCCCTCAGTCTCAAATAAGTTTCCTGTCCTTGGAAAAGATAGGATTCACCTGAGTGGGGTCTGATTCAATCTCATACTCATAGTTCATCCTTTGTTTTTGAAGATCACCATCTGCCAGATTCAGTTTTACCATTTAGGGCGAAAAGATATGTCAAAGAAGGATTCAAAATAAATTGATTCCATAAATCGAGGTAAAATAAACAACAACTCCTTGGATGGTTGACTAAAAGACCTTGATTTATTACCAAAAAACCATGCTTCTCAACAAAATAAATCCACTGTGTGTCGTGTTGTTGGAATTTTAAAAATTGATTTCAGACATATTACACTCAATTCAAAATTGGGTGGGGTTTTCCCCCCCCCGCACATCTAAACATCCTCTCAATCTCCTGTGTCTATATTCATTGGCGCATCTATCCGAAGAAGGAGGGACCACCACACATTGTATGCAGAAAGCTTTAAATCTTTCTGTTTGTTTTACTGTGAATTCTTCCCAGGGATCTTCAACCCCAACTCAGAAGATCCATTGCTCGGCCAGATGAAGAAGCAGCTGGTGTTAAGAATAATCAGCGGGCAGCAGCTGCCCAAACCTCGGGATTCCATGCTTGGAGACAGAGGCGAGGTAGGGAAGTGATGAGAGAAACCTGCTAGTTTGGAGCATCTGGGAGAAGTAACTTTTCCAAGAGGCGTAGAACAAATATGAACCCTGGTTTATGACCCTGTCATGTTCAAGTTAGAGAAACAAGCCAGAGTTGAAGTTTTTGACATCATGCTAAAGAAAATGAAAAGGAGAAACCAAACGAGGAGTTTTTTTTAATGTAGGCGCTGTAGGAGGGACCAGACGTACTGGCTTAGTCAAAGTAAATTAGGCTGTTTTTTAAAAAAAATCTGGATTACCGTGACATCCAAAAACAGCTACCAAGAGTCAGAAAGGAAAAAAGGGAGAGATTGTGTTTGTGAATGACAGTGTGTCTGAGATAATGGGGGGAGTCACTGTGTCTGTGTGTATGTGTGAGAGAGGGGCTGTGCATGAGACCGTGTGTGCATGCATGACAGAGAATGAGGCAGTGCCCCCTACTGGTCACATTTTCTTTCTTTAAAAGTGGTCTATTTTTTAAAACGGTGCATAAATTCCTGCCCCCCCCCCCCCTGACTGCCAAGGGAGATCTATCTCACGGCCGCATTTTGGGGACCGATTATGCAACGTCTTTCCTCCCTTCATCACAACATCCTTCCTCCCAGTCACAAAGCAAGCAGGTGCTCAGCCCTTTCCCTTTGCTCCGAAAATGAGCCGGGTTTGCTTTCTTGTTCCCCAGGGTGCCTTTTGGGGAGGCAGCTGAGCTGCTGCCAAGAGACTCAATCAATTCAGCACGACCTCTATTCATGCCACCTCTAGGGAAAGAAAAACACCCAGGAGGGGGTTAAAACCTCCATAAAGCTGCCAGGATGCTCAGCCAAGATGGATGGGGCTCCTTCTGAGTACCCTCCCAACTCTGTTTAGACTGTGCCCCCCCACCCCACAACCCCTCTTCAAACGTAGGCTTTGCTTTCACACTTTTTAACTCGATCTAAGATTTATGGGGGAGCCATGTGGGTGGTTCCTCCCCTCAACCCCAGCGATCAGGTGGATGGCCAAGAAAAACAAAATAAAAAACAGAGCACCCAGTATCCAATCTGTGGGTCCAACCAGACTGATCACTTAGGTGTATGACAGGTGCGCCGGTCAACACACACTTAGTGATGCTGTCTGAACAGCAGTCAGCTGTGGCATTGTTTTATTTTAATTCATAAATCAACGTGTTGGAGGCCTGGATCTGGACTGAATCCACAGTATGCGGGTGTGGGAGAGTTAAGCCACTTCACCTCCAACTCAATTTTTTAAACGAACCCTCACCCACCCCCCACCATGGTCTAAAAAGGTATCTTCATTAGCATCACGTTTTTTTCTTCCATTTTTTCTATACCTCACACAGTGTGGAAGTGATTTTAGACTGAAATACTGTCATGAGATTAGAGATTTAAGCCTCCCTTCTGTGTTGACAGGGGGCCCAAGACAGATTGGGGCTCTGCATGATTACTTATGAGTAAAAAGAGAAGTCATTTCATAGTTTGAAGCTACATATTTGAAGCATTTAACCTCAAGGGTTGCTTCTTCCTTGGAGGGCTAGACTCATGCTCAATATTGCAAAAATACTGAATATAGTTTAAATCAGCATTTGCCACAATCAGGCTGGTTCATTCCCATTGCTACTGTCCTCCAATTTTTCAAGGAAATGTGCAGGGAAAAAAAATATTTTAAAGGAAGAACTGAAATAAAATTACTCCATCCTTTATCACAAGGTGGAATGTAATCTCAAGGAAGTCCAACAGTGTCTTTATGAAAATTTACATCATCCCCCAGCTCTTTTGCTGTGTAATTTATATATTTCTTCTGAAAGATAAGAAAATTTTGGGAGAAGGAACTGTTCTAACCAGCAAATGATATTTACATGTACCTATTTTAATTGTGCATTTCCAGATTATAGATCCATTTGTGGAGGTGGAGATAATTGGATTGCCTGTGGACTGTTGCAAAGAACAGACAAGAGTCGTTGATGACAATGGTATGGCTCCTTCTTTCTGCTTCTTCCCCTATGATTGCCCATCTGTGCTACAGACAGGGCACAATTCCAGAGTTATCCTGAAGTTACTCATAGCATGACAAAGAAAACAGAATCTCTAAGATCATCTCCTCCTAAGCATCCTCATTAGGAGGCAGTCCAGTTTCTGCTTTAAAAAAAGTGATGGCTTTTTTTTCTGCTTAAAAAAAAAAGCCCATGATTTTGACAGTCTGTGGCCCTATGGATGTTCCATTAGATGTAGGTCAGTGCCCATTCACACAGTGCAAATCCCAGATAAAACCAGTTTGCCTTTTAGATGCCACCAGCTTCTTTATAGACATTTTTCCTGTGGCAGACTAAGATGACTACCCTTCTGGAATCACATGATATGAACTGCTGGATAGCTCAGTGGTTTGGATCTCTGGCTGTGCAGCCAAAGGCTGGGAGTTCGATTCCCCCCCTGGGCCTCCTTGACAGGGGTTGGACTTGATGATCCATAGGGTCCCTTCCAGCTCTGCCATTCAGAGATTATTATTATTAAGACCCTTTCACCTGTAGGTAGCTGCCAGTTGCTTTTTCACCAGGATGTGCTCTCCTGGCCTCGCTAAAACCTCGACTCTCTGCTTTTCAGGTTTCAATCCAATGTGGGAAGAAACCCTGGTGTTCTCCATCTGCATGCCTGAGATTGCATTAGTTCGGTTCCTGGTGTGGGATCATGATCCCATTGGGAGGGATTTCATCGGGCAGAGGACAATAGCATTTGCAAGCATGATGCCAGGTAAGATCATTGTGTTCGTCGTTGCTTAAGGGCAGAATCAAGGAATCATTGGCAGCTGAGAATAGTTTGCTCAACTCCTGTTTCTCCCAGTAGGGCTGATGTATGTTGTCCAGTCCCGTGCTTCTCCGATGTAGAGTGATCCAGTGGGAAACTGTGGCATTACTGACTCTACCCCCTTGCATCAGTAGGATTCTCTGCCAATCTTTCCATCGATCAATATATTTTCCCTGAAGATATGCTGCTGTAAAGGTTTTGCCAAACAGATACTAGGTACAGAGCAGGGCTGAGAAAGCGAGTTATTTACTTTTGATAAGTTCTCTGGGTGAGCAGTCAACAGAAGACTCCCTGGAAAAGGCCCTGATGTTGGGAAAGTGTGAAGGCAAGAGGAGAAGGGGACGACAGAGGACGAGACGGCTGGACAGTGTCACCGAAGCGACCAACATGAATTTGACCAAACTCCGGGAGGCAGTGGAAGACAGGAGGGCCTGGCGTGCTCTGGTCCATGGGGTCACGAAGAGTCAGACACGACTTAACGACTAAACAACAACAAGTTCTCTGGGTGAGCAGTCAACAGAAGGTTTTCTTGAGAGGTGTGTGGGAGAAGAGTAAAGCTTTCTTCATCAAGGAAACCAGGACAACCTGCTATAACCCAAAAGGTAGCCTATTGGTCATGAAAACAAAACAATTCCGAATTCTACAAATAAGCAATATTCTTATTAGGGCTAACTAAAATTCCACCATACAGTTACGCTTTTGAATTCATCTATGGTTGTCTTCATTCTTAAATCAGTTCTTATCCTTATTATCTCCCATGTAAGGGAATGGTCTCTATGATCTCAGGGGTCAGGGGAGGTGGAATTTAGAACAACGTACTAAAGAGCCTCTGGAGGTAGAAAACAGACCATTATGTCTAGTCTGCAGAGAGAGATGCAAGCATGTTAATGCTCAAGAAAAATGTTTAAGGCAGTCTTTCAGGCTTGTAAAATCATATTTCAAAGGAACCCTGTCTTTAAGTCTTGAAGACCAATCAGTATACAGAGCAAGCTAATCTTAATACTCCTGGAGTTGAGAGAATATTCGGTTATGACACTCAGATGCTTTCATTAGTTACAACATACAATGGCAGGCTATCTATAAGGTCTGCTTTTGCTCTAGGGGTGTTACATTTTGCTCCCCAGTAGACTCTATGCATGTACATACACATGTGTAGGCATAGCTCCCAACAACATGTGGATTCCCTCCTTCCTTCCACCCACCCACCCACCCACCATGAGTCCTAATGATACATACTCTCTGGTTGGCCATTATATTTTCCAGACTCCCGTTTGCACAATCCCAATATGATGGGGATGGGATCTCATAGTCAAAAGGGTAATCTTCAAAGACGTTTTTGTAAGAAACCACAGTCTCTTTCTGGTCCCATTTTTGCTTGCGGTTCAACAGCGGCTTCAATTACTTCCTGTAATGTTAAAAGCAGGCTGGTGGTTGAATATCTACAAAACTCAGGGGCTTTTAACACATCTCTCCCTCCCACCCACCTCTCTGTACATTCCTCCTCACTTGATTTTTGTCCCTTCCTGATTCAGATAAAAAGAACCCTGTGTTGTTGTTGTTCCATTTCCCCCCCCCCTCCTTCTCATACGCCATCTTCAAAGAAAGAGGAAAGTTGGCAAAGGAAAAGTGATTAGAAAAGAGGGACACATCCATTGGCCTTCAAAAAGGGAAAGTAAAGAAAGAATAAGTGAAAGAAGTTCTGGTTATGAAATTAATGCTGGCTTCCAAGGGAGCAGCGAAAGTATTAGAAATTCTAAGACTGGCAGCTGCAATAATGAAGGAAGAAGAATGTTCTTTGATATTCAGGAGGGAGGAGTAGACTCTGAGGGTTGCAAACAGGCCTCTGCTGAAGCAAGGGGAAGATGGCAGCAAGGCATAAAAGACGTTGGAATGAAAATCTGTGCAGCTGAAATGCTTATTGCTTTTGGCACCGGCTGCACATGGGCTGCTCATTTGCATCATCATAGAATCATGGAGTTGGAAGGGAGCCTGTAAGGTCATCAAGTCTCACCCCCCAAGCAGGAATCCAAATCAAAGCAGATCTGACAGATAGTGCTCCAATTGTCTCTTGAATGCCTCCAATGTTGGACCACTTACCATCTCCTAAGGTCATTGATTCCGTTGTCGTACTGCTCTAACAGTTAAGTTTTCTCTGATATTCAGCCTAAATCTGGCTTCCTGTAACTTGAGCCCATTATTATGTGTCCTGCACTCTGGGATGATCAAGAACAAATCCTGCCTCTCCTCTGTATGACAACCTTTCAAGTATTTAAAGAGTTGTATCCTATCTCCCCTCAGTCTTCTTTTCTTAAGGCTAAATGTGCCCAGTTCTTTCAGTCTTTCCTCCTAGGGCTTGTTTTTGAGAGTGCTTTGCTCTCTGACAGTATTCTCTAGATGGAACTGTAGTCCAGATTATGAGAAGGTTAAACCCAATGACAAAGGTTCGACCACTGTGAGGACGTCAGTGGCCATGGGAGGTAGAAAACCTGCATTTTCTATGACTCCTTCTCGCCCTGTCCCAGAGCTTGAAAAGGCTGCTTTTTTGGACACAGCTCCCAGAAGGCTTCACCCTGGCTGGAGAATTCTGGGAGTCACTAGTCAAAAAATCAATTTTTCAAAGTTCTGCCCTACGAATGCATCAGCATGTGAAGAAGCACAAAACCAAAGCATTTCCTTCTCTTTGGGCTTCATTCATTTCTGCTGTTGTTTGATTTGGTGAGTCCACTCCTCCATAAATTCTATTGATTCAGTGGGCCTACTCTAGTTGAGCTAAAGGGTTTCATCCCACGGGGTAGCCAAGTCTTTTTCCTTTGGGTACTCCGTCTCCCCATGGAAACAGGGATAGGCAAGGCCCAAGTCCGAGTCCCTATTAAAAACAAGCTTTTGTCCCCAGGAAAAAAGAGAGGGGCGGGTTCTGAGTCATGAGTCAAGTTGAGTCATTGAAAAACAAACAAACGTGAATCGAGCCCGAGTCAAGTCACTGGTGTGACTTACGGAAGTCTGACTTGACCGTGAGTCCCGCAACTCGAGTCCCCATCCCTGCTGAACAGGGGCTACAGAAACATGTCAAAAACCAGCCAACCCACTCAGATAAACCCTACAGAAAGGGAGGACGAATGATTAAATGCTCATCAGTGTGTGCCAAACCCTTCCCCCAACAGTGCACTAATGTTGACCTTAAAACACGGGGAAAAGAAAAAGAAAAAACATGGTTACATCCTCAGTTACCCTCCAAAGTAAGGTGTTAACAGTTAATGCTCTTGTCCTGTTTTGGTGAAAGAGTGCTGGGTGAAATGTCAGCTCTTGACATTTTCAGCTCCTCTCAAATCTTGTACTTACGGGACTCACTCACGGAGCAAGGGGGCAGATTCACAGTCTATCTACTTCCTTTGCTTTGTTCTGTATCTTTTCAGGCTATCGGCACGTCTACCTGGAAGGCATGGAGGAGGCGTCCGTCTTTGTCCATGTAGCTATCAATGACATAAGTGGTAAGGTGAGTGATGATGGGGGCCGAGATGAGAAGGCTTGTGGCTTTCAATGGGGAGCATTTGGTAAGAAGGGCGGGGGGGGGGGATGGTCTGGGATCATCTTATATGACGACTTAAGGTTGTAATTCTTTTATGATCACGTCGCTCTATGAGTTGGGGTAGAAAGCAGTGTTGGAAAGAACCCATCCCCACCCCATTTTGCATAGCTCAGACTTTTCTCAATGCTTCTTTGGTGTTCTCTGTTGTCCACTAAACCCCAATCCATCAAGAACGTCTCCAGTAAAATTACAGAAATGACTTTTGTACTTGTGCGCATATGCTCTTCCACACTGCCGGTAGTGCCTTGATAGAGGAATTCTAGGTTCAGCATTGGTAGGGATGCAGAAATGATGCAATATAGCAGGACATGTAGGCAGGTTAAATGTTGTTTCTTTGCACTGTGGTGTAGTTGTGCTTCCTCGGTAGTTGATAAAAAGGTGGCAGCCAGCTTTTCTGCAGCCTTGGTAAAGGCAACATCATAAGGAGAACCCCACTTCTGATACTTTTCATTGGCCCTGTGGCGACCAGAATCAAAGCAATTAAGATGTGGCATCCTACTGACAGAGAGGCATAGAAAATTAGACATACTGTGGAGGAATTCTCACTTTAGCTTATGAATAGGAAGAGTCAAGTGGAACCATGAGGGTGGTGCTATTTCAACAAGCAGAATTTAACCATCCTAATGGGCAGAAAGAGTTCTAGGCCCACCTCTTAGCCTAGGGATTTTGGGAACTGAATGAGTTGAAAAATCTGGGGCATAATAAGCACTGGATAAGAGAAGCCCTCATCAAATGATTGCAAAATTCTTAATTTATAACTAGATGGCAGGATATCCCCCAGGTTGACTTGAATTGTCTGGACTGTCAAGCTCTCTGAATGGTTTCAGTCTAGCCACTGGCCCAGTTTGGATGTATGTATCTCTGCTGAATGGAGACCATGTCAATGATAAGGTCAGCTTGACCAACTGAGAGACAATGTCTGGCTGAGGGTCACTCAGTGAGTTTCATGGTTCAGTGGAAGACTAGAACCCAGATTTTTCAGGTCCATGTCCAGTGTTCGAACTATGTCACACTGGCTGTGTAACAACTCTTGAACGTGGATGCATCTCACCCTTGATGTAATGCCTTGAATCATGTGTATCCCGTGGAAGCCTCTAAGAGTTTGGCTCCATTTTTTTAACCTTTCTAGTATGGTAGAAGTTCAGAATAACCTCCACAGACTTCCCCTATAAGGTTCGCACATCCCAATTTTCTTAGAATGCTACACATGACACTTATACATGCCACTGAAGTATCACCCTGGGAGTCGGGTCATTCGCTGCTGCCCTCTTCCATAATATTACAATTTGAGCTTACTCAAGGAAATTGGCAGCACTCTGAAGGCAGCAAAAGGAAGTGCTAATTAATACCTAATTGATTAACTTGTGGGGTGTGCTGCTGGAAGGAACGGGGATGGTTTGTTGGCTTTAGATGGCTTCACAAGGGCAATTAACCAATTGATGGCGTCTATTAGCTAAGGTTCATTTCCTTCCTCAGTCCCATGGTCTAGGCTGCAAAATTGCTTGTAGCTGGGCAAGTATCAGATTACTTCAGATCTTCCCTGCACTTGTCAATAGAGATGGGCACAAAATGAACCACAAAGCAAAAACCCACGAATCAGGCTGTTCCGTGGTTCATTCTGGGGTGCTTCAGGGAAACACGCCTGCCCAGAACAAAATGACACCCTGAACTGTTTGGCATTGATGATTCGTACATGGGCTATAATTCTGACATCCCAAGTCGAATATTCACCAAACCTGGACTGACATTTGGGCTGACTTTCCTCTCCTGTTTGGAGAAGATTCGATTTCAAAGGTTCAGGCTATAGCCCTCCCAAAGGTGCTAAAGAGCACTTTCCTGGGGAAACTGCTTTGGGGAGGGGGGATATAACTCAGATGTCCTAAATCCAATATTCACCAAAGTTGGAGGGGGTGGGTAGGAGAGTCAACTGAAGACTCTCTGCAAATTTGGTATCTCTCGCTCATGCAGGAACCATTCAACAGCTCCCAGAAGTCCCAAATCACACGAACCGCGGTTTGGTTTGTTTGAAAGTTCATGAAAGTTTGTGCTTCTTAGTTTGTGAATAGCAACGAACCATGAACCATCACAAACCATTGTTTTCCCAGTTTCTGCCCATCTCTACTTGTCAATAAAAACTCAACACGACATTACAGTAAAAATAAATGTAAAGACAGGTCTCCACTGTCCCTTTATCAGGACCAAGCCAAAGACCACAAGAATGTGTAAGATTCTGGGCCCTCAGAACTCAAACAATACAAAGATTGACCGGCAACAGCAAGAACTGAATGGAGTGTCCATTTGGACCTTCATGGACCCTCTGGAGATGAGATGCTGGGCCGTAAGGATCTTCAGAGGCCTGCTTAAAGAGCTCTTTCAGGATTCTGGGCAAAATGGGAAGTAATTTTGGCAGTGCTTGTTCACCCAATTTTACAGCTACACAGCCATAAGCTGTGTGAATGGGTTTGGCACCACTTAAAATAAAATATAATAAAAATCGACCTCTCGTTTTGCTCTCTCCTTCACGTGTTCAACCCAGTTTGCAAGTAGCCGAAGGGATGCTTCTTGTTTTGCATCTCAAAGTTTGAAACGAATCAGAAAAACAAAACAAAACAAAAACAGAGATTAGTTAGAAATTGGAAAAAGAGAGCTGTATCTGCCCAGTCTCCCTCCCTCCCTCTCTCCCCGCCCTCTCTTTCACACACACAAACACTCTGTCTCCAAAGGAAAGCTTTCCCAACTCCACCGCTGTTGTTGAACGTAGCCCTAATTAAAAGCCAGAAAATATGGCAGGAGAATATAATGAGGGCAGGGGCGGGGGGTGGAGAACGCGGCAAAGAACAAGCATGCCTCTGTCTGGGTTCAAAGGAGTCCAGGAGGTGCGGAGCAGCATCCGATTCCAGATGCTCTGGATCCTGAGGGGAAGAGGGAAGCACTGGTGCGTTGCATGGCAACATGTGCAGTGAAGGCAGGCATGCAGGCTCTTTAGAAGGAGGGAAGCCAGGAGGGGAAAAGTTAGCCAGTCTAAGTCAGAACGGCCTTAAAATTGCTTTCCATTCCTCCACCGCTTTGGTGCTTCTCCAGTATCTGGTACGTCCATCCAGTTCTGAAGTCAAGAGAAACACAACATTGCACTGATTTCTGATGCCTTGAAACCACACCGGCAGATGGGCTTTCGTTTCTCTGGTTGCCTCGTGCTATGGCAGAGAGATTGGGTCCAAAGCTTCAAAGTGTTACTTTCTGGGGGGACTATAAACTCCCAGAATCCCCTGGCTAGGGGGATTCTGGGGGCTGTAGTCCAAAAGGTAATGCTTCCAAGTTCTGATTATGTCCCACAGTAACCCTTGACCTTCTGCAAAGCTGACTTTGTCTGTCACACTTTTGGCTTATACCGCTAGCTGTGATCCCATGTCTTGCTTTTCATCATCATCATCTTAGAACTGAAGGGCTGGAAGGGACCCTGTGGATCATCAAGGTCAGCCTCTGTCAAGGACGCCCAGTGGGGGAATCGAACTCCCAACCTCTGGCTCCACAGCCAGATGCCTAAGCCACTGAGCTTTGCTCCCTTTGTGCTGTTGCCTCCATTGTGGAAGCCTTGGCTAGAAGGGGGGACTGTACCACTTGGGAGCAGTGGTTGGAAAACACACGTGGGCGATACTCCATCTTTTGAAATACCCCTTGCAAGGGATGTGTGTGTGTGTGGGGGGGGAACTCTTGCCACTGGCAAGATTTCAGTCAACCCAGCAAGACAGTGTGTTGAGGATTCTTCAAACCCTCCAGGAGGTCTTGCCTCCAGCACAAATTGTGAACACCTACTGCTTTTGGGGTTTTGCTGTCTGCAGTGCCTGCAAAGCATCCATGTGCAACCTTTTTTGCTTTGCATTGCTGTGTTCGGAAATCCCACCAAGGAAAGGGAGATCCTGTGTGGGTTGCGATTTAGACCCCTCCCCATACATCTGTGTGATGGTGGGAGAGGGAGAGGGAGAGAGAGACTCCTTCCTGTCTCTTTTAATATTGTTTCTTCTAATAACGTAAGCCGCTTTGGATTCTTTTGTAGGCGAAAGGAGGCATATAAGTATTTTAAATAAATAAAACAAATAAACAGACACACAAAGCAAGCACACAGGAACAGTCACAACTGGAAAGAAGGGACAAGGAGAAGTGAAGACAAATGTGAGGACAGTACAAAGCAGGATGCTCCAAGAATAGTGTGATCTGGTAGGAAAGCCACTCCTTAGGTTCCAGAGTGACTGGAAGCCCATGGAAATCTTCAAGGGCAGCCCCACATCTCAGGCACTGCAGTAATCTAACTTGCATTGGCCATGGCACAGCTTCTTAGCCAGGCATGTGTTCGTGCCTAAGTGTGTCTATGGAATATTTTTTAGTGCTGAGTATTCTAGGGACATGGTGGCGCTGCGGGTTAAACCGCAGAAGCCTCTGTGCTGCAAGGTCAGAAGACCAGCCATTGTAAGATCGAATCCACGCGACGGAGTGAGCTCCCGTCGCTTCTCCCAGCTCCTGCCAACCTAGCAGTTCAAAAGCATGTAAATGCAAGTAGATAAATAGGTACCACCGCGGTGGGAAGGTAACGGCGTTCCGTGTCTAGTCGCGCTGGCCACGTGACCACAGAAACGGTCTACGGACAAACGCTGGCTCTATGGCTTGGAAACAGGTATGAGCACCGCGCCCTAGAGTCGGACACGACTGGACTAAATGTCAAGGGGAACCTTTACCTTTACCTATTCTAGCCAATGGATGCTCCTCACCATTCTCTCTCTCACACACAAGCACACATCACACGCTTTATTTCAAGCTCACAGACCTGTTGGTTAAACACCATTTTCTGTCTTGATTAACCTCCTTTGATCGTGTACCTGCGTAATTGCTGCCCTCTTTGATTTATCTCTTTCTGCCTGGGTACTTCTCTGATGGATAGTTTTAATTTACAAGTGACTGACACTTCCCTTTAAAACCCTGGCAGCAATTTGGTGGCTCGTTGGATTCCCATTTGATCTCTGCCCACGGTGCCTGATCTGTTCCCACATCATCAAAAGCCCCTCTGTCATATATCATGAACTCATTCATGAGTCCCCCCTTGTACTCCCCCACGCTTCCCATTTCCCAAGCTGATGTGCTTTTTGATTGCTTTATATCTTGTCTTCATGTTCTCAGATCTATTACATACCCCTTGCTGCTTCTCATTTCCATTTCTGCCTCCTTTAAGTTTGTTGGAGCCAATATGCTAATTATTGACTCTAATCTAAACAAAGGAAGGAAGGAAGAGATCCCTTTTTTATATCTACTAAGACTATAATTGTCATACTGAATATTAAACATAATTCCGTATTCAAGAGAGCACAGCTGTATCCAGCACCATGCTCCCCATGTGCCAGGATGGAAACCCAGCAGACGTAGAGAGGCATGGAAAAGTCTTGAAGCAGCCCCCAAAATATAGAAGGCTAGGAAACTGTGCAGAGTATGCTGTCAGAAGCAAGATGTCAAAAATAAAAAATAAAAATCTGATGCTGCTGTTAAGTGCCACATTGGATTTAAGTCTGTGGTCAAGTGGAATCTGGAGATTCCAATGAGAGGAGGAATCTGTGTCAGGTTTTATTCTGAATGTCACAGGCTACCCAAGATTCTGTACCTTTTTGAGGGGGCAGGATTCAGCACATTGGATAGCTCCTGTAAGGTTCAGTCTTGAACCTGGAGTGGACTCTCAGCATAGGTTTGGCCCTTTGCAGAACCCCCGTAAAAGTTCTGAATAAAACCTGGAATGGATTCTCAGCCACTGTGCAATTGGAAAGCCATCGGCTTTCGTGGCTGGACCCACAAAATAGTGGTGGAGAATTTCTGCTCTTTGCCATAGTCATTAGCTTACACAACATGCTTCTGGACGTTATCTCTCCCTGTCTTCCATGTTTCGAGACTGTTTAGCATCAATATGAAACTCTTGGTAAAGTTCACCAGGGAATTTGGGGTACACCACTCCACATGTGTGTGGTCCAAATTCCATAACTATTCCTATCATGGAAGAGACCATCCAGTACCCACTTACCCTTAAGGCGTTCGAGATGAGAAAGCCCCTTAGGGAAAACATCACTCACCAGGGTAGAAGGCACAGAGGTTCAGATCTCATACATCCAAAGAATTTTAGCATCCTAAACCCTGTTCCTGGATGGGTTAATCTCAATTCTCATTTGTAGAAATGAAGAAATGTGTGAATGTTGTAAAATTCTTATATTTAAAACAATGAACAGGGGAAAAAATCTTCACCCTTCTTACTAAACCTCATGTTTTGTCACGCTAGAAGTCAAATACGATTTGTCTTTCTAATTTCAAATATACAAACATGGTCCCGCAGTTTTCTACATGAAAAAAGCAGGGAATGCCTGGGTAATTCTTTGACTTTGAGTCATTGCCCCGTATTTGTGCCCGGGGCCATTATTTTAACCTGTCCCACCTGCCAAGAAAAACTAAAATGAAAATCACTTTCAAACTTATAAATTCCAAATCTGCAAATAGATCCAGCTTCTTTCTGATATTTCCAGCTGATAGGTTTATGAGAATGGCAAGCGGGACCTGCAACAAAATGTTGTAGCGTGAAGTGCTTCTATTCAGGATCCTGGCCAGCCAGTGTTGTAGAATTTTGAATATCTGGTAAAATTCCCTTTTGCTATGCAGTGGAAGTACAGAGATCCACAGAGAAGAATAGCTACATGTTTCACCTCTTTCTCATTAACTGGCTCTTAAGGTCTCAGTAACTCGCTCTTGCAACATTTGTAGGAGAAAGAATTTTTAAAATTATTTACTTACAGTTACTTGGAGTTACAGATCTGTATATTCTGCTTTTTAAAATTTCATACATATTTAACAACCAAACAGATAAACAGCAAACTAGGCAACGGCCACCCACAGACTAAAGAGGAGGAAAGAAGCACTCAGCAGAGAGGCAGGTTTCTCTTTGAAATCAAAGTGGGAATGAACGATTGATTAGTGCTGGATAGACAATCACTCTAGCCCAGAAAAATCCCTCCAAGCCACACAAACCACAGGCAGCATGCAAGGTTGCAAATAAAACTCCCAACAGCCAGTCATACTCTCTGTCTCCATTTCACCTGATTCCATTCCACCTTTCCAGACTCCTGTCCTCCATCCATGGCCGCTGAGCGAGCTCATGACTCATTGGGCGATGGAACTGGAGTGCTTCTAAAATGTTTGGACTTTCATAACTGTGAGGTTCACTCAAGCTAGCTGGTGTTTCTGTCTTGTGCACCTATGGGGCCCCATGCTGTTTGAATTCCATTAGGAATGGCTTTCACAGCCATATCACCAGAAATAGAATGATTTATTGTGTTTTTAATAATTAACATAATATGGTATATTCAATATAATAATACTGAGAGGTAGACCCTAGAAGCATCTACTAGTGGCTGAAATCCTGTTGCTTAGCATACTAAGTCCCACTAGAGTAGGCCCATTGAATCAGGGGAACTTACCGACGAGTTGACTCACCAAATCCCCAACCAATTTAGTGGACCTGCTCTGATGCAACTTACTACACCAAGCAATAGGATGCCAGCCTTTAAATACCTAGTTGCCTATAATTGCTTCCTCATTTCTCCATAAACAGAACCACAAATACATGATGTTGAGGAAAGAGAATGTTTCACCAGGTAGCCTCTGTCCGTATTCTAACTCATATGTCTGAAGAAGTGGGCCATGCTCCGCGAAAGCTTCCCTTAAAATATAGCCGTTAGCCTTCGAAGTGCCACCGTGTCTTTGCTTTGTTTTGTTTTCTGTTTCTTGTTGAAGCGAAGGGTCGAGAAGGTCTCAGCCACAATAAGGACTAGAAACCTGTCGTTGTGATTCTCAGGGCATGGAATGCCGTACTCTCCCCTGCACAGTAAAACTCTCTCCATTCCTGGGAAGTTGACTTTGAGAGTGTTAATGAAGCCTTTGCTCTCCTCTAAACCGTGCCGCCTCCAGCCGGCTGCTTTCCCCGTTCTGTCTTGCTCTCTCGTAGTTTATTCGTGTTTATGCGTCCGATTTCTCATATGTCCTTTCTTTCTTGTGCCTTTCCCCTCTTCCCCCTCTCAGGTGCTGCCTATATCTCTTTGCAGAGTCTCCTCGGCTTGCTGTCGTTCTGTGTCTCACTTTCTGCCTTTTACTTCTGTCTGTTTGTGATTTCAGTGGACTTCTCTGTGTCAAAAAAAGTCTCCTTTTAGAAGCAGACCAAATTTAGACGCCTTGAAGGTACCCCCCCTCCCTCCTCCCGACACAGGAAGGTGTAGTCTGGTCCTAGCGACACACTTGCATGCTTCTCTAACTAATAACATCATTAACATTTTGTGTCTTCCTCTTTTTTTGTTTTGGTTTTTTTTTCCTTATTTAGCTTTATTATTTTTTCTTCTCTCGGGGAAAAAAAAAAATCCACCCATAACATGGATTGCAACATTTCCTGGAATGTTTGCCAGGCCATTGAACAACCAGCGCACTTTCCATTTATGAAGGAGATCCAGGATAAATCTCAGTCTGTCTCCATCTCTGCCTCTTTTTCTTTTGCAAATAAAATAAAATAAAAATAAAAACTCTCCATTGGCTACCTACCTGCCTCCAATATTCATCCAATTACTGACACCCTCGACCAATTCTGGAGAGGAAAATTGGTTTCTAATCCCCTGTCTCACACCATCTACTAATTTTGGAGAAGAAATTACATTTTCCGTTAAAGCTTTTTTTAAAAAGGAAAAAAAATCAACCCACATAATACCTGCTGTGTTTTGAGGGAAAGCTCCTTCAGATGCAATAAGAGGTAATGTTGCCTGTTTAGTACAATCACCATCTGGAAAACTCAATTCTCTGTTGTCCTTTGCAAACCACCTGAAGTGAATATGCTGGATCTTCTTTGTAAATGACTCCCTTTCCTTCGAACCAAATTTGCACTGGTTTGGGGATCTTGAATCGCCTGTTTTGATTCAAGCGTCAGTAGCTAGCCTTTCACTGGGTTGCATCACGTGACTGAGATTGGTTGAGCTGGGGGGCTCCTCACTAGACTTCACCCCATTCCATCAGTGGGATGCTTTTGTTTCTTTCTTTAGGGAGAACTCTCTCTCCCCTCAACACCCCCCCCCCCATTATTTGTGTATTTGTGTACAGAGACTTTCGGATTGCGCCCTCGCTTTTGTAAATATCACGAACACTCATGGTGCAGGATCGCGCTGATAATCATTGTTTGAACTTGCCAATTTGACCCAGCAATTTGTAGAATTCCTCTCTGAGCCAGACCAGCAATAGTTTGCTGTCCACTTGGTTTAAAAAAACAACAACCCACAAAATCTATTACATTCATTAGCAATCTTGTGCTAGGGAATGGCTACAAGCAGCCTGCTTTCAACACAGCTGGTGTTTTCTAGATGTGAGGTATTGCAGCTCCCATCATCTCCACCCATGGCCCATGCTGATGGGAACTGTGATCCCGAAACATCCAAAGGGCACTGGGTTGAGGAAGGCTGCAATAGGAGTCAGCTGCAAAAAAAGTCCTGGTGTTAAAAGTATTTGGGTTTAGGGCTATTCCCTTTGCAGCAAAATGCATGCCCCCTGAAATATTTTAAAAACGTGTCAGTCCTTTCAGGTGCCATGGGGTTCTGTGTTTCCAGAGGTTACAGGTCCTATCCCTTGAGGTCACACATGCTTTCTAATTATGGGTGAGCTGACTTCTTTTATAAGTTATTTTCAAACCCAGCGTAAGACTAGCAGTTTTCAGTCCCTGATCCTCTCGATGTTTTAGACCTCAAGTCCCAGAAGCGGCAGCCAGCATGGCCATTGGTCAGGAACTCTGGGAATTCGAATCCCAGAGGACTTTGAAATGTCCAGAGGACCAAAGGTTGGAAACCACTAAAGCAATGATCTGTCAATCATACAGTCCTACCTGGGCAATACATAATTTTTGCCTGATTTCCCTGAGAGTGAACTTAACAAGCTAATTATTAGGGCTGTCCTCTTCCAGAAGATTGTCCTTGTTGAAAATCTCAGGATCCTAAGTTTAAAGGTGAAACCATCATTGGCAAACAGATTGCCTTAAATAAAAATATTGTTTCCTTACAAATTGGCAAGTAAATCTGTAGCTGTGTTCCAACTTTGGAGTGGTGTGCAGAAGGTAGTTTTCATCTAAAGAAACACAGAGCCATCATTGCTGGCGTGAAATGGGATCATTTCCCTTCCTGGCCCCCCATTGGCTTCTTCTGGTCAAGAAGGCACAGCAGGGTTTGATAGTCTTACAGAAACCCCCTGTGCCTGTTTGACCAAAGGCACCGAGGGGACAAGGGGAGGACAATGATTTTCGAGGGGCAACCCTTGTTCTATGAAATCAGGGTCCAGTATCTAAAAAGCTACCTTTTGTGGCCACCACATTTTCAAGGGGGCAGAACCTATCTCTTCCCTTAGGCTTAATAAAGCTATTTGTCTTCCCTGGGATTAAAAAACAAAACCAAAGTCCTTGGACATTTTGCCCAACAAGAAAGCTCCCTCAAACGAAATTTCAATAGCAGCTGTCGTTCCAAAGGAACTTTCTGAATAATTTTGCCCTAAGCAAGGATATCTGGAAAAATAAAATTCTGAGTCGAGCAAAACTTACACGTGTAGAACACAGACGACTACGTGCATTTGATTACGAAAATGCATGGAATCGTTCTAGTGGTCTGGTAGAAAACATTTCTCAACCCAAAATCTTTTCCACTCCTGAACCTCATGGATATTTTTGTTTTTCTTTTTCTGTTTGTAAAAAAAAAAAAAAAAAAAGAAAACAACTCAATTTTTTTAAAAAGAGAGAGAGAAATATCGGAATGCTCTAAAGAAGAGGTGTCTTATGGCCATGGCACTTCACCCCAATGTTTCAGGGTGGGATCCTGTTTTGTTTGTCCCACCAACCCTTTGAGCATTCCTAAAGTGAATTTCTGTGCTGTTCAAACAAGAGGCTGCTAACACTGTTTTGACGGAAAACCAACTCCTTAAAGATCAATTTGACCGACATCAAGGACTTTGATTGCAGTGCCACAGTCCATTGCATGATTAAGGCCCCCCCCCCCCTTGTGCAATTGGTGGTCATTTTACAGCACAACCTTTGGCTTTTTCTGCTCAGATGTAATCTCAGTGCTGTCTGCTCCCAGGTAAGTGTCTGCGTAGTTGCAACCACGGGATGGCAACCAGAGTTGGGCAGATAGAAAGCGACGTGTGCAACAGGTATTTCTTTCCCTCCCCCGCTACTGCAACCTCCTGTAAAAACAAAAAGCCACCCTAAAGAGTTCAGGGACCTACGAAACATTGCAAGACTGTATTTTATGGGCTGTGGAGAGAGGGGGAGAGTAGACAGGCCTGCACCAGGTTCGTATTCCCTTCCTTCCAGCCAGAATGGCCAAAATCCTATTGCTGATTAACTCTTGCGTGAGGATAACCAGTTAAGTCTTGGCAGCAAATTGCCACTCGTTAATGAGGTGGCACTTGCCTTCCTGGGCACGTGGCTCAGGAATGCAACCAGCACCGATTTGCAGCCATAGACTTGTGTAGTTTCCCTTTTGCAAGTATGAACTGGCCAGCATCAGGCACGTCCAACTAACAAGGTGCTGGGACTTTTCAGGGGGAGCCCAGGAGCAGGAAGGGGAAAGATCCGTTGTCCAAGTTGGCCTTCCACTCAGCGTGCTGAGGCTGCTATCCTGTGCCCATTTGCCTGAGAGCAAATCCAGCTGTTTCCATTGGGAATTAATTCTGATTAGGCACATAGAGGACTGCACTGTTAAAATACCCAACAGTGTCTAAATCCCGCACGTGCTTTTGAAACATCAGGTGGCCAAAACAGGGACTGTGATGCCAGGCTATTTGCTGGTCACCAGCTTGTGGTGGGATTCCCCTAGCTCTTTGGCTGTTTAATTCCAGTTTGGGATTGAAATGGAGAATCGATACTCAAGTGGATTTTTAAAAACGTGACCATCTTTGAGCAAGGTCTAATAACTGAAGGCCACAACCCACACCATGGGATCAGCAGCAGGAAACCCAGGCCCAAAGTATACCCCAAAAGTGACCATGCTCCCTGAGGGTTCTTGGGAACTGTAGTCCAGAAGGTGCTCCTCCAGACTCTGCTCTGAAGGCCGTTGTCCACCTCTCTCTATCCCTCTCAGCCAAACAGCCCGCCAGGGTTCATGAAACATCCAGCCCAACTGAAATAGGGGTGGGGGTTGAATTTCTTTTCTCTCTCTCAGTAAACATGCATAAATCCCAAGCATAAGTTTCTGAGCCTGCCATCAGTGGCATGGAAGAAAAACGTTTGGGGTGAGGGTTGGGGACATTAGCGAGGCGACGCACCGGCGCAAAAGCCTTGAATCAAAACTGCACTTCATCCCTTCCTCCTCATCTTGTCTTCCAGTCCAACCTGGCCAGGTGATGCGACCCACAAGGTCAATAACGCCTTGCATCCCGCTAACATTTGTGTCTTTCCCCCTCCCCACACAAAGGAGAAACCCACATGGTCTGTTACGGGGGCTTTCTTTCTGTTGTTCCAGGTCAAGCAAGCGCTGGGCTTAAAAGGTCTCTTTCTCAGAAATCCAAAGCAGGCTTCTCTCGACAGTCATGCTGCTGGCCAACTCAACCACAAACACTCCTTTAGCAGCCACCTCCTGCGGCGGACGGCCAGCGCGCCCACCAAGACCCAGAAGAAGACCAAGAAGGGCTTTCCCGAGATTGCCATTGACACCAAAGACAACAGCTCCGAAGGGGCCGGTGAAGACCTGGACCTCGAAGACTCTTCCCTGCCCCGTTTTGACCAAGAGCCGGAAGGCGCACCTTCCCCGGCGCCTTCTCTTAGCGATAGCTCTCAGGCGGAAGCCAAGGGGTTCAAAGGTAAGGCCCAGAGTTTTGGCAAAGGTAAAAGCAGCCAGGCCCACAGGGACGCCACCTTCAGCGAGCCCCTCCGGAGGTCCGACCGGGTCCGCCTGCAGGAGCCCCCCGACGAGAAGCAGGGGGTCTTCGCCCGCTGCGCCATCAATGGATCGGGTAGGATTGGCATGGCCACCAACTGCATGAAGTGCATGATCGGCTCCAGCCAGAGCCCCGATCTGGAGTGCAGGTGGGGCGGCCATGCCGCCACCAGCCCTGCCTCTAGCGCTGTGCCGCCCGGCAGTCGGTATAGCAGCCTAGCGGGAGACGAGGAGAGGTTAGAGCTCACCAGCCGGGGCGGTGTCCAAGAGCATCAGCCCAGGCCGCATCCCGACCTGCACCTCTGCGGCGGCTACGGGGTGGCGGGCCACCTGCCGAGGACCTGCCAGCCCTTGGCAGCCTCGGGGAAGAAAAACGGTGACTCTAAAGGTCCCGGAGGGAGAGGTCCCTCTCGGCAGAGGTGGCAGGGCCAGCCCGGTGGCAAATACGGAAGCACCGTCAACTTGGTGACCGCCAGCAATGGCTCCATCACCTCCGACTCCAGCAGCCTGGAGAGCCTCGGGAGCCCCGACTTCCCCAAGCGTTTTCCCGAGAGCTCCAGAAAACAAGCGGGCACCCTTCAGAGGGAAATGAATGCCTTGTTTGCTGAAAAACTGGAGGAAATTCGGAGTAAATCCCCTATATTCTTTACTGGTAAGACTGGACCTTCTTCACCCCCATCGAACGCTGTAGATCATCCTGTCATTTCAGTTTCCCCTTTAGAAGTTTCCGTTTGCTCCTTAGAGTCGCTTGCATTCGTTTGTTTGATTTAGCCATTTTAAGCTTTCCTTGTAGTTGTGAGTTTGGGTGGGTGGGGGGGGTCGAAGCGCCTACAAAGGCATTCCCTCGTCTTTCTCTGTCTGGGGCTTCGTTCCGTCTAGATGGTGTCCAGTCATAGACGAGTATTCCATTTGTTTCCTGTCTGCCAAAACCATTTCCAATAGTTAATCTTTCTGTGATGTGTGGGTTTCTCTCTCTTTCTCTGTACACTTTCATTATTCCGTGCATAAGTATGATTCTAAGATTTGTTTTTAATCCAACCAGAGCTTTGTACAGAGATTAACAAAAGGGAAAATTCAATATAACCATTGTTAAAGATAATTTGGGAAATTTGTTCTGTAAGTATTGGGAATAGATATTAGGACATTTTTCTGAAACCCTACAAGATAAAGTTAATTCCTTCCTTCCTTCCTTCCTTCCTTCCTTCCTTCCTTCCTTCCTTCCTTCCTTCCTTCCTTCCTTCCTTCCTTCCTCCCTCCCTCCCTCCCTCCCTCCCTCCCTTCCTTCCTTCCTTCCTTCCTTCCTTCCTTCCTTGTATCCATCATCAGCATTTCCTTCCTTCCTTCCTTCCTTCCTTCCGTTTTTATTTTTTCCTTCCTTCCTTCCTTCCTTGTATCCATCATCAGCATTTCCTTCCTTCCTTCCTTCCTTCCTTCCTTCCTTCCGTTTTTATTTTTTCCTTCCTTCCTTCCTTCCTTGTATCCATCATCAGCATTTCCTTCCTTCCTTCCTCCCTTCTATCCATCATCAGCATTTATTGCCTTCTTTCCTTCCTTCTTCCCCCCCCCTCTCTCTTTCTCTCTTTCTCTTTCCCTCCCTTTGGTTTTGCTTAACCTGCCAGCTGTTTGGACTGGGTTTATCTTGGGCTTTATTTAATTAACGTTTCAATTCATTAAATTTAGTTGTATTTGAATCAAGTCCGTTAATGGAATTTTACATATTGCACTTTCCACTTCCCAAATAGGAAGAGGGCCCAAGACAAAACAATGAGTATTTGCTCTCTCTTTAAATATTATTAGACTCTTGTTTAAAAATAGCCAGGAACTAAATCTACTTGCTAGTCCTAACTAGAATGAACTGTTGAATCAATTGCTGGAGGTGTCTGGATTTATATAAATCCCGCTGATGCAATGAACCTACTCTAGCAGTTGGGTTCAAATACTGGGATTTAATATCTATGACTGTGACTAATTGCTATCCACTTTATTTTTGAGGGTAAAAAGTGCTGCTTTTGAAGGGGGTCATGTTGTTTGCCCCAAACCCCCCATTCCTCATGTGCTGTATAATTTCCATTGTATAGTTCCAAAATATTTTAATCTTCTGGGGCATTTTTTAAAAAAATACGACATATCCCAACTCATCAGGGATCATGGCGTGAGTATGAGAACTACACAACCAGAATAGCCGAGCTAGCTATCCTGTGACAGCCTTTTGGTTAGGGAGGAGTGGCTTGCAGGCAGAGAAATAGGAGAAAGAAAGAAAGAGGTGATCTAGAGCAGGGATCCCCAACCTTGGGCCTCCAGATGTTCTTGGACTACAACTCCCGGAAGCCTTCGCCACCACCTCTGCTGGCCAGGATTTCTGGGAGTTGAAGTCCAAGAACCTATGGAGGCCCAAGGTTGGGGACCACTGATCTAGAGCCACTCTCCAGCTTTGATCCTCCAGGGGTTCGGGACCTCGGGGCCCAGAATCCCTAACTCCTGGCCCTGTCGGAGGGGCCTTCTGAGGGTGACAAAGGCTACCCTGTGCTCTTGACCATCGTGTGGGAGCCAAAACTTGCCCTGTGCCATTTCAGATTGTCTGGCTCCATACCAAAGCTGCTGCCATCTGGCAGCTGGGGTGTCATCATTAAGGACCACATGCTGTGCTGGTTACCAGCACAGATTTCTGCAGAAAATCCCCCAAAGAGACATAGCATAAAAGCCTGGGGCATCTCTCTTCCTTACAACCATCATTTCCCCCCTCCCCCTTTCTGGCATGGCGAGCAGACTTTTTATCACTTCTCGATTGCTATTCCCCCACGGCCACTCTGGTTGGTCATAAAAATAATTCTAAGGATCCTACTGATAGCTCCTCCAAAAGACCTTTGTTTCTCTGCTTTCCCCCATTTCGTTGATTCCTTATCTGTTCCAGCCTTCCCTGAACTAACTGGGTTTTTTTTCCTCCTTCTGTTCTGTCCTATTCCACATGCACTCTCTTGTCTGTGTAGTTAAGAACTGAAAGGATGAGCGAGTTACAGGTAACTCTTGAGCATTGCTGGTTTTCAGTGTTACCATTGCCTGGTTTCCCATCATTTCTTTGTGATTACCCGTGGTTGCCCTTTCCAGCCCTACTGCATGATAGCTTGATCTCTCGTGTGTATGTTCTGAATTTTTTTTCTGGGATGTAGTCACTTCCAATGTCATCTGTAAATGGATAATATGCTAAATTACACTGCATAAGAAATGAGTATCTCTTCCCATATCACTGGGCAATACCAGTCAAAAATTTAGCTACTGACATCAGAATGGTTTATTTCCTCCTTGCAGCATGCTTCTATGTATGTGTGTGTATGTCTGCTTCTTTGATTTATATAAGACTTTGTCAGGCAACATAAAGTTCTGGAGTCAACGGGCACCTTGCTATTAGGTGTTGTATACAGTAGGAACAACCCCCACCCCATCCACGGGATAAGTATCCACGGATTCACTTATCCGCCGCCTTAAAATACTACATTAAAAAAAATTCAGAAATATGAATTTATATGTATTTCCAGGGTGTATTTACCAGAAATGGTCACAAGAGGGAGTCAGAGACCATTCAAAGTGTAGCATTCAAGACTTCCACATTTTTTGGCATCTGCAGATTGGTTCCAATCCCCCACAGATACCGTAGCCCTACTGTATATAGAAGAGAATGGAGAGATTTTTAAAAATCTCATTTGCTTCTTATTTGGAAAATGATGCTTCTGATATTTTCTTTACTAATAGCAATGGATAAACTTATAAGGGCTTGGGGTACAGAGTGGGCTCACCAGAAATAGAACCAAGAGGTATCTAGGGTGCACCGAACTGTATCTGGTTTGCTCCCCAACTTCCACCCATGCAAAGCTGGGGTACACCTAGGACATTGTTTCCCAGCCTTGGGTCCCCAGATGTTCTTGGACTGCAACTCCCAGAAGCCTCCACCACAAGCTGTGCTGAGATGTCTGGGAGTTGCAGTTCAAGAACATCTGGGGACCCAAGGTTGGGAACCACTGATCCAAATGTATACAGCTTACCGTAAATGCAAAGTTTTGTCAATAGCTTTCAGTTCTGTATTTCACTGTATTACTAAGGCATGCACGCATTGGCAAACTGCATTAAGAAAGCCATTTCATTGCTGCTGCATGCATTATTGCATCAAAATTGTTTATACGTCGTACACGGGTGAGTCTGCAGAACTGCATTTTCATACAGTTGCATGAAAACGGCATTTTAATTTTATTTTTTAATATTTTTTTTGCAAATTTTGTTAATAATCAATGGTACTTGTGCATCAAGGTCATGGAGAGGAATAAGAACAAAAAGAAATCTGTCCATCCTTTGGTTTCAATCATTCCTGATTTTGGAAACCTAAAATTTGTAAAGGCATTCTTTAGTTCAACTGGGATTGAGGAAGAGAAAGATTCAGAACTTGAACCCATAGAATGAGTAACTCATGGCCCCATCGAAAACCCAACCATCAATAAACGTTTGCTCTTGTTTTACTCAGTGCAGATGGATACACTCTTCACCACAAATAACAAAGAACGTAGTGGCTTGATTTAAAAAACTATCATGTTTTTGGCATAAGCTTTTTCAGAACGTAGCCCACTTCACCAGTTGCGTGGAATATAGCCACTGCACATCTGAAGAACTGGCCTGGTGCCACAAGACAGTTAGTCTGCTACCCAAGAGGCTAATGCGGCTACCTTTTAGAAGTCTCTCAATCACATGCTTTAAAAATGCCATGACACTGCCACTCTCCTGTTATCCCACCAAGACAGACGGCTGAGAGTGAGGGAAGGGGGTTTGGTTCTCAGTGGCCTCCATTCAATTCTATGGACAACATATAATGAGTGTCCTCTGAAGAGAGAGGGTGGAAAGATGGCAGACTGGCACCTCTACATTCTGCCAACTTGGGTCAACAAGGGAGGTTTAGCTTCCTGTTGACAGCCATGAGTGCTTGATACCTATATGGAAGCTTATATATTGTCCAAAGAATCTTGATGTTCTCAACAAACTGGGCCTTTTGAATAGATAATTTGGGATCCAATATATTTTGCCAATGTAGAAACGTGGTGTGCAAGAGTGATAACTATGCAGTCAAAGTGGCAATTTGTGGCCCTCTGGATGTTGTTGAACTATAGCTCCCATCAGTCTTAGCGGCCTAAGTGGCGCAGGATTGTGGGAAATGATGTTCAACCTTTATCACCCTGAATGCAACTGATCCTGTCTAATTTCAGAAGCCAACAAGAATCAGGCCTGGTTATTTCTTGGATGGGAGGCCACCAAAGATCTCCTGCTTCAGATGACAGAGAACCATTTTCTGCCAGTCAGAGTTGGCCATACTAGACCAGATGGTTTCTGTGTAAGGCAGCTTTGTATGTTCCTATCTGGAAGGCCACAAATTGCCCACCCTTGTTAGGAAAGAACTCATCTGCCAGTAGGTGATCCAACTTGGGCTCTCATATCGTGGTTTTTGTTTCCTTCCCCATCCCCAGATGTCTGCCAATTCTCAGTGCAGAGGTCCATCTCTTCATTATGCAGCCTGGAGACCATCAACGAAGAGCCCTTTGTTGCCAAGGAGAGCCAGCCTTGCTTTCATCTTTCCACCAGCCCTGCCACTGATTCCAAAGAAGGACATGTGCCTGATCATCCCTATGACGCTGGTTCAGAAGAAGGCAACTGGTCAGATCCTCTGCTTGAGGAACCCCTTCTTCAGCAGCACGCAGAGGCTGTTACGGAGGGGACCGCATCCCTTGCTCCCAACCCAACCATCACAGCTACCCTGGAATGGGAAGATGGGAGGAAAAGCAAAGCAGGAGGAGGAGGAAGTGGCTGGAAAGAGACAGGTGGCAGTGGAGACCAGTCTGGTTCACAAACTCAGGACTGTGTAGCATTCGCCAGCCATTGGCTTCATTCTGCCAGCAAATGCCAGAAGCAAAGAGAGGACATGGTTGGAGAAGGGATCAAAGTTGAGAGAACAGCGAAGGGCAGTGCTGCTGTGGGGCAGTCACACCAAAGCAACACGGTAAACAGCACCTTGCCAACGTCCTCTCAAGAATCTCCCCAAGCAACTCAAGGTCCCACGGTGCCCACGTCTCACTTGGTAGTGAGGAGGTCAAAGAGCGATGGGTACAAACTCTGCAACTTCCCGGTCTCCCTGAGGCATCCCAGTGGCTTCTCCCCAGCAGCTGAAGTGTACTCTGATGCCACCTTCAATGACCACATTTGGAGTAAACTAGATCCCAGCAAACTTAGGGATAGTATGTCTTCCTCTTCCAGCATGTCCTCCAATGACACCGTCATAGACCTCTCCTTGCCCAGCCTGGCTCGGAAAAGCCTCCCGGACCTCGGTGTCCAGCCTGAGGAGTTCGAAGTCCTCCCTGAGAAAAGAGGTATGCGTCCATGGTCTGCTAATGCTGCATCTCGGTGTCATCCTCCCATGGTGGCTAAGAGCAAATCCAATCCCAACTTGAGGGCTGATCAAGCTACAGAGGATGAGCTGTGTCCAAGACCGCTAGCCAAGGGTCTTGAGCCGGGATTATCATCCACGCACAGGAGGCCTACCTGGAGTCAGTTGTACATAGAAAGCCTCAAACAGTCCTGCCTGAAGCCCAAAAGCCAGGAGAAGGCTGAGATGAACCAGGCCAAGTCCAAAAGCCTTGGCGACTTGACCTCGGATGACATCGCTTGCACGTTTGAGAGCAGGTACCGCAGGATCAGCCGAAGCTTTGTCACTCGGTCGATGAGGGAGCAGCGCTGTTGCGCTATGGCCCGAACCTCAGCTAAGCCTCCAGATGGGCTCACGGAGCGCCTCAGGAAGCTGACCGTCTTCCAGCAGGAGGACGACATCACTTCCCCAACCAGCCTTGAGCCAACCGAGTCTGAGGAGGAAGAGGAAGGGGTGGGTCTCCTCCGAAGGTACTCCTCTCGGAGCCAGAGCAGGGTGAAGTACATTGCCAACCGAGCCAAGCAGGCACAAGAGAGGCAGAGGCTGAAAACCCTGGCCCTGAGCACAGGCAGTCCCATTGAGGAGAGGGGTAACCCCGAGGGAGCCTGCTGCTTCGCTGGAGGGCCCTGTATGGACACGGCAACCTCCAACCTGTTTACATCCCAATACAAGAACCAAACGGACTTGAACCCCGACACCGAAGTCGTCTTCATGTTCAAACTCTAACACTAGGAAGGGCTGAAGAAGATTGATGTTTACAATCCTTATGGGAGCAAAACCTACAAAACCCAAAATGAAACCTTCTTTTTAAAAAAAAAATTAAAAAAAAAGAACGCACATGGTGCAGAACCCTGAAGAAACCTTCTCCTCTTCCTCCTCCTCCCCACAGTCTCCAAAAGACAATTTATATGTGTGTGAAATAATAATAATAATAATGCAATCTGTAGCATGCAATATGGGGAATGGGCAACCAGAATTTCCCTGGGGGAGGGAACAGATCCCAAGAAGATCGTCTGCTTCCGTCTTCCCTAAAAAGCACGTTCTTCACAACCCTTCTACGGTCTTCTTGGAGGTCTGCTTTTGTTTCTTCTGGTCAGGCGGGACCCCCG
Source organism: Intellagama lesueurii (assembly GCA_037013535.1). NCBI lineage: Eukaryota > Metazoa > Chordata > Lepidosauria > Squamata > Agamidae > Intellagama > Intellagama lesueurii. Next base: position 6,866,113 of record JBAJHW010000016.1, on the reverse strand, counting down.
ACAACAGCATGGGAGAGCTGGAAGCTGCCGTCAGATGCTGCCTGAACTTGCGGACTGAAGTGGTCACAATCGCGCTTCTGTTCCGGAAGGCAGCAGGCTAGCATTTGGGAGGTTTCAAAAGAGTCAAGGGTTATTTGATGAGAGAAGACCTCTCTCTAGTTTTCAGGATAATGGCGAGTGGTTTAGTTACCTGAGTCAGTGTCCTTCTGGTGCACGTACACGGATTCCTTCCATCCTACAGTAGCCTCTACAATTTTGTCCCCGTCTTGCCAAGTTTTGTATGATTCTGAACCACTGATTTTTGTTTCTAATGATGAGGAAAGTCTACTCTTGATGGACAATAATTTCTCTGTCATGGCGAGAAAACACTTTGCCGGTCTCCAGCTTTCCTCTTGAAGGCTTTCCCCCACTCATCTCCTGGTTGGCAAGAATATTATGCCTAGGTGAGGGAAATGCCTTTCCCCTGCCCCTCCTCCCAGTTTTTACACCATCTTTGGCTTGGCCCATGAGATGATCTCCCCTCCCAGAAAACCGGCCTTTCCACAAATTGATCATGTTTATGTTTAGCAAAAATGGGAAGGATTGAAGCACCTTTAATAGATTTATTTCAAAATGAGTTTTTGTGGGTTGCCATCCTGTTACTGAATGAGAGGCATGTGAGTCCTTTGTTTAACCCCACTTCTGTCTCTTTGCATAGTCAGGAAGCCTCTGGTTTTAGAGCAGAAAGCAAAAGCAAAGCGTGTTGCTTATATACCACCCCATAATGCTTAAAGCACTCTCTAGGTAGTTTGCAATTTAATTATGCAGGCTACACATTGCCCCCCTCCCTCAGTGACAAGATGGGTACTCATATTACTCACCTGAGAAGGATGGAAGGCTGATTCAACTTTGAACTGGCTACCTGAACCTGTTGGGATCAAATTCAGGTTGTGAGCAGAGTCTTTACTGCAGTACTGCAGTTTAACCACCACACCACGAGGCTCCAGAACATGAGGGATGGAGAGGAGATCATTCCAATATCCATCATCTCATAGCTTCATCTCATAGCCTTTTCCACTTCATAACCAAAATTGCACCAAAAACTTGAGAGGAAAATCCCAGAAGGAAGGAAAGATTTTGGTGTAGGTATTGCTACCTTTTCTTCTAAAATTCAGACCCAAGTTAACTTAATTCAGAGGCCCAAGTCAACAGTTTTCCTATTGTTCTGATTCCATTTTGACCTCAGTTTTGCTCTGGCCATTTCTTTTTTCAGTCCTGTATTCCCAGTCTCTTCTCTCCCAGAAACACACATCCACCTGTTCGTTTGCCAAGCAGTCTTTGCTGGCAAAGTCAAGTGGATTTACTGTGGGGCTGTGGAAACAAACCCCCAATTCAGTCCAGAGGCCAACTTGGGCCTTTCTGATGCATCCCGATTCATTCCAGGATGTCACCCGATCCAGCGTGCACCCTGGATTTGAATCCTTTTGTAAATTCGGATCACCAGTCTTATCACCGTGTATGTCAGGAAACTCAGGTGGCTATAACATTTTGGTTTTCCGTCAATGTGCAGTTTGTGACATTTGAACACAAGGTAGGCACTGAAGAGAGGAATAAATCCGGAGGGAAAAAAAAGAAAAAAAGAGAAAAGAGCGATTTTTGTTCCATCTAATTCAATAAATGCCATGGATCTCCATGATTCTATACGTTCGTCTTGCTTCACTCTTAAAACCAAATCGGAGCATTCCGCTTCAATTGAGCCTCAGACAAATCAGTCCAAATCAGACCAAGTTCGTTAGTAATTTAGATTTTGTCTGCAATCATTTCACCAGTTCCTCCCTGCTGACCACCGGAGAAGACAAGAATGCTTTCTGCAAGGATATTGAACCCAACTGTCTGATGGCCGCCTTCTCAGGAAATCCTAGAAGGAGGTTCCCATGAAGGCACAAAGGAAGTTATACCCATTTCTAGCAAGGAATTTTCACTTATAACAAATGTAGTTCTCATAGAACTGAAATTTAATTGAGAGCCCCCCGGTATGTTGAATATTCATTCATTTGTCATTCATTTTTATTATTTGTACTCCACCGTTATTCCTAAGAGGATCCGAGGTCACTTCCGATATTAAAACAGGAAATATTGAAAGATATTTTAGGGGGGAAAAAGCAAATTAAAAAGCAATCAGACCAGTGCGCTAACTAAACTAGTACATAAAAATGCTTTTAAAACACATTTTTAAAAATAGAAAGACATGACAGCCCCATTTTTAAAGCTCCCTCAACCAGTTCCTTTGGGGGGGGGGGGGAAGTGTCCGAGTGAAGAGAAACAGCCAAGAAAGGACTGTATTGGCCTCTTGTGGGAGGGAGTTCCACAGCGTAGGAGCAGCAACAGAAAAGGACCCAAAAGACAGCAGAATATGCAGTGATGTACCAAGAAGGCTTCTGGTGCCAGCTGTCATACTTCTCCATGAGATTTCTTCCCTGCCTGCTATAGGGAAGGGTTTCCAATTTTTGAGATTAGCAGAGACATGGAAGCACAGAGCAGCCTTCTTTTCTTGGTGCTTTTAGACCAGCACTGGGCCAATTGTCTTTACTTCTTCTGTGTCCATTTTGCCTGCCTTTCCCCTCCCCAAAAAATTCCAAACCCTGCAGTAATATTGTCATTGTAAACCATATTTTTTCTTGAACATGGCTTCATGTGCCCTTTGACGCAAGACCCGTGCTATAACATTCAAGGAGCGTAAAAGCCGACGGGAAGCTGGATTCAGACCCAAACTCTGGGTCACGTCAGTTTGTATGGGAATTTGCAAATAGGGAACTTACGAAGCCTCCCAAGCGATCGACACTTTCAGCACGAACGGAAACAGGCAGGGCCTTGGACGCGTCAAAATAAAAATCTTTGAGGAGTCGGATTTTTAGCTGAGTCTAGCTTTAAATTTCATTCTCATGTCCTTGCGCCTCCCCCCTTTTAAATAGCAATTTAAGGGACAGGAAGGCAGCGGAAGATAGAGGCTGGAAGGCCTGTTTTTATTTCTTTTCTTTTGCTCCATCATCATCATCATCAAAGTGCAGAGTCGGAAGGGACCCTATGGATCATCTAGTCCAGCCCCTGTCAAAGGAGGCCCAGGGGGGGAATCAAACTCCCAACCTCTGGCTCTGCAGGCAGCGGCCTTAAACCATGGAACGATCCAGCAGTCACTGACAGGGTTGTTTTCTCCCTCGATTAACTGGCCACAGAAAGATTAAATTTTTACATAGATCTGTTTTGGTCAGTTTCTTCATTTGATTCCTTTTACACTGCCATGCAGAATACATGTTATGTGTGCGTGTATATATAACCTAAGACCCCATTAACTCTTTTCCGAGTTAAACAGAATAACCTTTTAAAAAAAACTTTTTAATTTTTAATCCCCCTGCCCCTAATCATCATTTCTTATGGTGAATGTACATTTTCCTGCAGAAGAAAAACGAGGGAGAATCTATTGAGAGGCTCTAGAAAGAGAAGAAATAGTATTTTAATTTCCAGCCCTTGTATTATATCTGGCTAAGGGTGGGGAGGGAGAGAGGGGGATCAGTGAAGGGTTGGGGTGGGCTTGTTGTTGTTGGTTTGTTGGTTTATTTGTTTGTAACATTTCTTCTCTCTATATTGCAAATAATTTAAAATCTATTTGTAAAACCAACTGACACTATTCAAAATAAAGATTATTTAACCTATTTATCTCTGAGCACAAGGATTTCTTTCTTTTCCCTTTTTACCTCCTCCTTCTTCCTGTCCTGTTGGATATGTGATGTTGCCATGGCCGTTTGACTTTGGATATGGTCCCTCACTAAACAGTGAGATTGTGCTGTGTCTGAGTTTTCTTCAATTACGTTTTTTGCCTGCCTGTGCTTCTTCTATTTGTTTATTCATCCTTTTACGATACTCTACCTTTCTCCTCCAAGTGGCTTACATGATCATCCCCTCCTTTCTGCTCACAACAACTCTGTTGAGCAGATTGTGCTCATCCTAACGCCGCTGAATGAGTTTCATGGCTAAATTGACTGAGTAGATTTGAACACGAGTCTTCCCCGTCGCTGGAACCAACTTTTTAGTTCTTTCTTTTTTTCCCCCCATACATTTCCTGCCCTTCTCCCAAGAATGGGACTCCAGGCCTCTCCCATCTAAATAAAAGAAATAACATTAAAAATTAAAAGAGGAAAAGTTGTAAAAAAATTAAAACATAGATCAAGATTTCCTGTCTCAGCAGGAGGTGGAACTACACAACTCTTGTGTTCTTCTTTCCTTGTAGGAATCAACTTAACTCAAAATCTGAGTCTTGCCATCTCCTCTTAGCTTTATCTACCCATTGCCTCCCCAGTCAACGGTGTTTTTTGCTTTCAGAAACATTTCCTGCCACCTTTCCTTTTGAAGAGAGACAGGACCTTCCTTCCTTCCTTTCTGGAGCAGAGAGCTGTCGCAACGTCTCCAATGTCCTTCAACTCTTGGAAGGATTTTGCCAATCGGCAAAACTGAATGTATGATGTGCCGGAGGCTTGTCCTGTATTGTCACGAGAATAAAGCATCTCTAATTAATATTCACCGGGCACCAACTCCCGGCCTGCCACTGTTTAGCATCAGCCTGAAAGGCTTTTGGTGGTGTGGGCGGGTTGCTTGGCGTTGTTTGTCGTATACGTAAAACCCAAGAACAAGACGCCGCTCTCATTAGCCCAGATGCATTTGGAGTGTCTCTCAGGCTTTCCTGATCCAATCCAAAGAATAACCTATTCAGCTCAACAGGCACAGAATATACTGGATGGATTCATTTAGAAATGCTGAGACCTCGTTTGCTTGTGGCTGATTATTGGCGATACATGTGTGTAAAGAGGGAAGCATTTCTCATATACCCAGATGCCATGAAACTCTCCTTACCCTTTTATTGAAACTCCAAACCTGTCAGCTTCTTTTCATCCCGAGATTTGTAACATTTTACAAATGTAAAATGGGAATTTTACGGCATGGGAATGCCAGCATGACATAGTGAAGAGAGTGGTAACCTAGAACTCAGGAGACCTGGATTCAAATGCCTCGTCTTCCAGTCCAGGAAACTCACTTGGGGGGGGGGGGGAGAGGGTTTGCAATGGTAAAACCACTCCTTAAATATCTCACATATGTTGACACCTCTTTTTAGCTTTGCCAGAATTTGGATGCAACTTGGCAGCACAGAAAAACATCTGTTTTCAAGGACAGATGTCTTGATTCAGAGATACGGCTGCTAGGGCACGAAGATGGCTGTAAAGTAGACCTGACCAGCTGCCTAGATCTCAGATAGTTTTCAGAAGATTGGTAAGAATTTCAGTCCCCTTCTCCTTTTTTTTTTTAAAAAATAGAGGGTTTCCAGTCTGTAATTAGGCTCTTAGTACCTCCTGTTGTTTTAAGACTCAGGTGCAGATTTATTCCTGGGACAGGGAACACCTAGGCTTTGGGTGATGGGATATGTGGTCCTTGTTTGTTTGTGTGGTCCCCGCACATCTCCAGACTCCACTTTCCATTGTCACTGATTTGAGTTCTTCGAAACAAGGGGGCAATCTTGCCTGCCAACGCCTGTAAGAATGACAGTTGAGTTCTAAAGCAAGCCACGCGCCCTTCCTTTTCCAAAACTGAATCTTTGGGCATGGATTTTAAAAAGCCACCAAAAGAACTTTGGGGCTGCTACTCTTTTTTAAAACAACAACAACATTTGATCTTGTTGAGTGAAGCATGATAGGATAGTAATAATATGGCCCAAGAGCTAGCTAAAGGCCCTTTTCTCCCTAAGGTGAAGCAGCAAACGGTGCTCCTATCAGTGGAGGCCTCTTGATTCACAAGGGCTGAGAACCTGGCTCTGGATTTCGTCCCTGTTTTTTGAAGGAGCTACCTCCAAAGCGCTGAGCTAATTTTGGGCATAAAATTCAGCTTCTTGGATGGCTCTTGTACAGTAGATCAAAACGAAACTTGGTACCTCTGTGGAAATGGAGGCGCTAGGTAGGTTATACTGCAAATTCTACCTGCTGAAGTCAAGATACGTAGCAGTCAAAGCCAGTCAAGCTGCCACATGAAACAGGAAATCCTATAAGCATCTGTCTCCACCCCCAGCCATCAAAACGCAACAGCAGCGACAAATCGTGTAGCTAACAGTTGGTTCCCCAAAGAATCGATCTGGCAATTGCCCACTACCCAGGTGTAGCTTGAGGAGGTTATTTGCCTGGATTGCAGCTCCCATGAGTACCCAGTGTGGTGTAGTGCAGTGGTTCCTAACTTTGGGACTCCAGATGTTCTTAGACTTGAGCTCCTTTTTTGGATGACATCTCCTAGAATTCCACAGTCATTCTGGTATCATTTGTCCAGAGCATACAAGACTTACTTGTTTGGATCACAACTGCCAAAGTCACCAGCTAGTATGGCCACCGAGTGTAGACATCCAATAACTCTGAGAAGCCTTCAGCTGTTTCAGTTTCACCAGATTTCTCCTTGATGGAAGGAACAGATGGAAGAGACCCAATGTGATGTTGGACATCATGACTCTAAGCTATCCGTCAGCAGGATGTGAGGAACCCAGATCTTTCATTTCCTCCATTGAGAAACCAAATTGTCCCACCTTTCCCAGAAGGTAAGTTCCCAAGCGTTAAGTAAGGGAGCAACAAGTCAGCTTTGTGTTAAAAAATGGGTATGCCTAGTCTCTGGCCTTAGTGCTGGGATTGGCGTTTGGCACCTTTGAGCATCGGCCAGGGCTCAGTTGTACATACTCGTGCGTACCTTGGCAGATGAGAAGAAGCAAGGAGCTGCCTTCCTGAAATTCCCACAGTGTCTCGGACTGCCTAATTTTAAATCCAGGAGTTCTTGAAGGGCTTTCTACTGGTCTTCTACTGTGCATTATGAGAAATTTAAAATGGTTGGATACTAGGGACCCATCAGAGGTATGTTAGTCCTGGAGGTGGGGGAAACACACGTCTGCAGCAAAACTAGGGTGTTGATGATGGAACCATTTCTCAAAATTCAGAGAAATGTCCATTTGTCGCTTGCACTAACTGTAGGAAAGGCAAGTCATCAATATTTGCCGGTCTGGGCCCATATCTTTGAAAAGCACCTAACAATGTTTCCCAGCATTGCCGGCCTTCTGTTCCAAATGCCCCATAGCATCTCTGTGCCAGGCCCCAAAATATGGGGTGTGTGGGTAGAAGCAAAAGACCCAAGAATTGGTGTCTAAACACAGTATACTCTTCCTTGAGCTGACCCCCCATGGGCCGGGTTCCTTGAGAAACACTCAACAAGCAAAGCAAAGCAAAACTGAAACCTTGATCATGTTTATTGATTGATTGATCTATTTATTTATTCATTTCTTAGATTTATATACCATCCCATTAATGCAGTGTACTATTCTGGGTGGTTTACGACGTGATAAAAACACAAATCAAGAAAATTAAAATAAAATGCACAAAGAATAATACAAAACTCCAAGAGGCATAATTGCAAATTAAATGTGGAATGTGGGATAAATTAAAAGGAGAAAAGAAAAAAAAAAAACAGGCAGGGTTACAATAAAAGGCCTTTCTGTAAAGCAACATCTTCAGAAGCCTTCCAAATGTTAGGAGGGAGCCCCACACAGCTCCACCAGGAGTTGGTTCCAGAGTGTTTCATGCCACAGCAACGAAGACCCCACTTTTAGTGGATGACTTCATGGCCTCCTTCAGAGTGGCCCCCTGGAGGCCCATTGCCTGGGAGGACCTAGTGGAGCAAGTAGATGACATGAGGAAAAGACTCTCCAACAAGTAATGTGGTCCCAAACCATGAAGGGCTTTGTAGGTGATCATCAAGATCTTGAATCTGTTGCAAGATCCAATGCTCTCTTCTTTCAGCCAGCCAGGAAGCAAACAAACACATTCTGCCTGTAGAAATCTAGCACCTCAGATAAGAGAGGTGTGGGGAAGGAGCATGTCCCCCTCCAGAAATCCAGATCATATTACATGACACGGGTTTGATTTGAATTTCTCTAAATCACAGAGTTTGACACAGCCCACATTTTCCTACTATCCATCCCGCTTCTTGCAGCTGATGAAACAAAGCCAACATTAAAAAAAAAACAAAAAAAACAGATTTTGGGTTCAAACAACGTAAAAAGAAGTAAACCAAAGGTTAAGGGCACATCGGTGAAAGCCTTATTTTTTAGGAGTTAAATTCCTTGAACATGCCTTAAATGGTGGTGGCACCAAGCGAAAGCGTGGTTTCCTCTTACAGATTCTTGAAACTCGGACAGGCTTGAGAAGATGGTCTTTCAACAAGTGCGAAATGAAACAGTACTCTGTTTTGGGAGGCTCCCCTCTCCTCCCCCAGCCAAGCTCCTCCTCTAAGTCTGAATTGGGCAAGGGGGTCCCTGCGGTTGATTTATGCCAGCATCCCACAGAAGACGTTGGCCGAGCTGTCCGTGTGATCGCTCTTCCTTGTGCTGCTCCAGCTGCTGCTGTCCCGCCGAAGCTCAAGGATTCGCCAACTGTAAGTGCGACAATCTAAGCTGCTTCGTTATCCTTTGGCCAGTCATTGTCACTTAAGTTCCTTCTCTGTCCTGGTGCAATCCCCTCTCCCAGAAAGCTAAACGCTGTTTGCACCGCGGATGTTGCGGAGTTTGGCAAAACTGCAGTCTCTTCTAATCAGCGAATTCCTGGGGGAAGGAGACGAACCCTTTTTTTCCCAACCAGTAGAAAAACAGAATTCATCGTAAGAAAAACTGTGTTTGCCTAAGCCCTCGTTTTAATCCCAGCATTGTGAAAGGGTAAATATGCATTTAAAATATGCACCTGCATGTCAAGCTTAGAAAGGGGTTTGGACTGAACAGCCACCCAGCAAAGGTCCTATTTTTCCCCGTGCGTGGCATAGATAACTCTGTTTTGCTACATTACATGCACTTGAACACTCACGAGGATTCGCCACTGCCACAAAATCTGAGACAGAAGATGTATTTTATAGCTCATCCTCTTGTTTCCTTCCTTCCCTGATTTCTGGCATTAGACTTGCATATGAATATGCTAGAATTTAGGCTGCTTTCCCCACAGAGAATCCTTTCTCAACTTCAGTCCCGTGGTAGAGACTAGAAAATCCTTCAACTTCAGTCGGCAGGAATTCGTGTAGGTTCGGAAAGTTGCTCCCCAAATTTTGTCCACTGTGAAATTTTGAGGTTTCTACCCAGAACCTACTTCTAAAGCAGCTTCTGGGTGGAAACCTCAACATTTTACATTTCTTTTGCAAAGCTCAATGAAATTTAAGAGAAAACTTGTAAAATTTCTCAGGGTGTTCCGCATCGTTATTACGGAGAAGGGAAGGGGAATTTCAGCAAGTGTAGATGGTCATGGAAGCTATACCTGTTGAAATGCTGTTTCCCACACAACTGTTGAACATACTGAATATCATCCTCTTTTAATGTCTTTAGCTACATAATGCTGGATTTTCTCACGTCTTAACAAAACACACCTCTGCCTGTCCTTTTCCCCCCACTCCTGTGCCTGAGCCGAGGAATAACTAAGGATTTTCCGCAAGTCCAACCCAACGGCTTACTTATAAACTTCTTCCTCCCGTCCCAGCCCATAAGTGGGAGCGTTTGCACAGCATATGGTTAATTTTATGAAAATCAGATCTTCTAAAATCAGAATTTTAGCCTTGTTTGTCGCCTTCTTAAGCTGATAACTTACTGGCTTTAACTTTTCTCCTCTTTTGTAATGATGTACTGTACCTAAAATTTGCAGGCATAATAGACCCCCCAAAAGGAGGTAAATCTGCTGAATTTCTGACACCTAGATTTGTATACTAGACACCTTTAAAGTTTACTTCTCTTTCTAAAAAAATTAAAATCTGAAGTTATTTATGTTCCACTCAGTTCGATTTGTCCTCCAGATTCAAACTGGCTTGTATATTCGCTTCACTTCACTCCAGAGCTGAATCTGGCCATTCTCGTCATACAAATTGTTCCAAATTGGGCCGATTTAGTTAATAATTTGGGATTTGTCCAAAGCTGGTGGATAACCCAGCTCTCGTACCATTTAAAGACCAGGAAAATTCTGAAGACAGTGGAGGATTCTCCCACTTGAATTCCCTCTCAATGCCTTTGGTTCAGTCTGAACTCCTTCAGTCTGAACTGCCCCAAGTTAAGGCTGGTTTTGCTGGACAGTCTAATCTGCTCTGGGTCTTAGTCTGAATTTACAAGAGCTACCGAGGTTGTGGACGTATTTTGGGCATAAGAGTTTAGTCATGTAAAGTTCAGACCAAAACCCAGGGTGGATCCAGCTCCCTGAAAAAGTCAGAATCAAGCCCTATGATCTTGCCCTTCTTCCTTACCTACTGTCTGCCATCTGACCTCGCTGTGTGTGCTTGTGTGTGTTTGCAAAGAATTCAGACCACAGTGCTTTACTGCAACTCAGAAGGGGAACAAAAATGTTAACAAATGTTCCCCAATCTATGCTGTTCCTTGTATCGAATGGCAGAACATGGAGAAGTTTCTTTTTGGCACTATAAATCCCAGAATTCACCATCCAGCATGGATGCTGGATAAGAGTTTGTCCAAACCCCCATAAATTTGCCCTCTTTTGCAGTTTTGATGCTGCATGTCCTGGTTGCTTTGACAGTTGCCCATCAGAAAAAAAAAAAACACAGTACATTTTGGGAACTGAACACTCTTCCCCTATTAAACCACACATATTTCCTGCATGCAGAAATCTAGCATATCAGGGAGCTAGTTAGGCCAGAACTGTTTTCTCTTGATGCTAGCTTTCCATAGGCAGGAAGTGAGGTTTGTCTGGTTTTCCTTCTGGTGGAATATTCAATGGAGACATAGATTTTGTATACAGATCCTGAAGTGGCTGACCTGGGTTTGTTTTCCCTCTGAACAAACAGATGTAGCATCCACTGAGAAATGAATCCCAACAATCTGTGTTTTTATATTTTATTCTTTTTGCAGCCCCTTACCTGCAGTGGCAACGTCTGCCCCCATGGATAAAGCTCTCCAGGTTGCCTTTTGTGCATGCACCCTTTGGCTTTTGCTCGGAGAACTTCATTGGGCAGGTGAGGAAAAAAAAAAAGGCCAAGAGGGTCCTCTGTATTTTGATGACTGTGGTTTAGCGATAGAACACATGTTTTATAAGCATCAGCTCTCAATTTCAGACGGTGACATCTTCAGGTGGAAGGACCTTAGAAGTCTTCAGCCTCCTTCCTCTTGAAGTGAACATTAATATCAAGCAGGAGGAAGCCTGTGGGCAGCCAAGAACACCCAGAAGGAGTCTTATGTTTCTAATCATGTTATGTGCCCTGCTTCCTCTGCCGGCCTCGGCCACGTTGCCCAGTGGCCCCAGAGGGCCACCACAGGGAGCGACAAGCCAACCACTTCTGTGCACTTGGTCTATAGAAAACCCCGGGAGGCTCAGAATCAACTCGACAGTGCATAATTATTATTTATGGTGCGACTGACCAAATCGAGATACTGGGTTTTTTTCTTATGAGCCAACATCCCAGAGTTTGTTCTGTCCCCCACCAAAGGACATACAGTTGTATTTGAACTTGCTAGCAATGAATCATAGCTGCTTTCTTTGGCTCATGTTGCATTAGGACGTTTGGACTTGGCAGGCTGTGATTTGAGGCAGGAGCTCATCCCACCACGGTAGAAGAAGGTTCCCCACGTTTACACTTAGACCGCAGGCCACCAATGACTTGGAAGATGCTCCCTTCCATTGGTTTGCAGCAGATTTGAGATGGACCAGTGGCAAATGTAACTAAAGGGAGCTCACTGCCACATAATAGATACTAACCTCTGGCTAGATGATATTGCAATGGGGCCCATCATGTTCGTTTGGCCACGCAGAGCAGAAGGTGTTTCTCCTGTACCCTGCCTTATATCCGCCAATGCCTTGTCAGTTCAGCCTCGCTCATTTCTGCGGGGCTTTAAACCCAAAAACAGAAGAAAAAAAGAGGAGGTGGGGGAATCAGAACAATTCCCAGAGTCTGTAAACAGGTACAACCACACGTCTCTGTGTTAGAAGGCAGTATAACCAAAAACATTGTGTCCGTGCTGTTGTTCTGTAGTACCATCAAGTTGCTTCCAGTTCAGGGTTACTCTGATAAGGTTATTGACCTATATGGGATATTTAATTAATGGTTTTACCAGTGAGTCCCCATGGCGAAAAACAGGATTTGATCCCAGGTCTTCTGTGTTCTAGCTCACCCCTCGGTGCGCTATATTGCACCGGCTCTCATCCTGCAGAATCATTTCCATTTCATATGTTTTAACAGTGGTGGCCTTAACCCTATGGAGTCCTGAAATTTACAGTTCATGGAGGTCCTTCATGTCTTCAGTTGTTGCTCAGAGGCGTGCTCCTCTAGGGTTATTTAGCAGAAAATTCAAAAGGCCTTGCTGATCTTCGAATCCCCGGTTTCAGCAGGAGGGAGACTTAAAAGTGGCATCCGTTTCCCACAAGTGTGTAGTGCGGATACAAGTGGTTGGGGGTGGGGGGGAATCAAGTAACATGGCATGCCCATGGTCTCTCTTCAGAAGCCTACAGTGGACCTTGTAGATGACATTAGGCCTAAATGAACCTAAAGAACAAAATTCATCTTAGATTCTGGAGCACCAAATTCCAATTTGGAAAGGGTCTTAGAATATCTATTTGAACCGTGGGCACAGAAGCTAGGTGAGAGGGCAAACCATGGCTGACCCGGTGGTGCTCATAGCTCTGATCTTCAGCACCGCTCTGATGCTACTCTTCCTATCCTTTCTTGCCTAAAAGGGCCACCTCATCTCTCTAAGGGTTGGGATGGTCCTGCCATGACCTTACTTTCCTGCAGTCGCCCGCACGATGTCCCTGGGGACGCTAGTGACCGCGAGCTGTATTACACCACCTCTATAGAAAGCATAAATACTTTGATCATTGGATTCCTGCAAATCCCACACTGAAGGCATGAACAGAGCGAATGCATGATAGATGTCTTGAGTCTATTGAGTTGTCCCTTTGAGCTCGGAATGATATCTTGAAGATGGAATTATTCTGTTTGTGAATTCAAATCTAAGCGCTGGTTGAGCTTCGTCATAGTCAAGCTAAGGGGCTTTTTTTGTGCATAGTAAAACCTGCTTCCAGGAGCTTCTGGAACAATTTCAGATTAGCTTCACCTCCTCTCTGTAGGGTGTTTTTTTTTTTAATCTCTTGAAAATTTGAACTTTGATGAGCTGGAGAAAAAAAAACTTGGACAAGGGGGAAGAAAAATATCAGCTCAGACACCTCTGGATTCATTTGCGTTTCACTCTAAAAGCTGTCCCCCCCCCCCAGTTGGGGATATTCTTGGAAGTTGATTTACCCCAAGAAAGAACCCCTTCCCTTCTTGTCCTGCCATCCCAGGCGGGCTGATCTAAAATCAGGAAATGGCTTTCCCTGCCGTTTGATTGATGACCCTTTGCCAACATCTTTTGAGAAAGGACTAGGGATTAAATGGCTATCAGTGTAGGGGAGAACAGAGAACCAGTAACGGTAATTCAGATTTAGGGAACTGTAGGCAGTAAAGACAGAAGGTCCCTAATGACTGAATATCTGTCATCTCACACCGGTAGAGAAGAGAAACCCTAGAAAACTACTGCTGTGATATTTTGACAATACTGAGTTATATAAACCAATAGCCTCATTCAATATTCATCAGTTGTCTACAAGAAGAGACCAGACGTCAGTAGTAGCAAGAATGCCATGCAACAGGAATATGCCTGATCTCTTTTTTTTCCCCCCCAGGAAAGGCCAAACTAATTTTGTCTAGACAAAATAAGTTGTTCACCCCCTTTCTAATCTGATCAACAAAAGGAAGCGCAAGAGGTGTGGTTGTGGTGGGCAGGCTAACAACTGCAAATAGATGACATCTTTATATCTTACTTATAAAGACTCCTATGGTACTATAGCTATGGTCTGCCCACGTAGGCAACGTTTAGCACGTTTTTCAAAGAGGTGCTCTCTCAAGTGGTTAAAAAAAGAGGTCTGTTTGTCGTGGCCCCTGATTTCCCTTATCTACCAATTTAGCATTTTGCACGCTTTTGGCTGTGCTCGATCATTGGATGTTAAACACAGGCTTAATTTGAAAAGTCCAATTATTGAAGCGGAAATTCCTTGTGGAAGGGGGAATGGTCCATTGGAGGGAATACACCTTCCCCTTAATGTCCAGCTTGACCCAGTGATACACAGCTCAGAAAATCTGCACATGCTCATGATTGTCTTCCAGCCCGAGAGTTGTCTCTGCAGTCAGGGATCTGGAGAACTGCTTTTGGATTTCAGCTCACACGCTGTACTACCCACGGTTGTTATTCTACCTTGCGCCCCCTTTTTCCACGGTCCTTGTTCGGGGAGTCCAACAAAAAGCTCCGCATTGGATTTAGGAGCCGTACAAATGTCGTTGTCACGAACTTTGGGCCACTGCTGCCATCCGATTATTTACGGCCCCTTTCAAAGGGGGGCGGGGGAGAAGGTTGGTTCCTTTGTTTGTGTGAGTTTTTCGGGCCTCGGACAATGGGGCTTTGAGCGGCCCCTATCCTGTGCCCGCAGTGGGAGGCGCTGAAGGCTTCAATGAAGCCACTTGTTTCCTTCCAAGACTCCCGGGCAGGTCTTCACAAAGATGCTTGAAGGGACTCCCGCTGGCTTCAAGCAGGGACGTGAAAGGGGAACAAGAGAACTCTTTTCAGCCGTTCTTCAGCTCCCATGAAGGGCTGCCGTGGCACGGTTAAAAGCCTCTTTTGTTGAGCAATAATTTAAAGTTTAGCCCAAGACAGAAGAGGCAGAATTGATGAACTTGGTGGAAGGCGGGGGAAGCTTAAAAGGAGGTGGTGGTGGGGAAAAGACTCCCTGGCCCAGAAGACTGGAATGTTCCCCTTGCTGGGTTTCCGTTCAACAGGCTGGTTATTTTGGTTCTCCTTGACAATAGCTAAGGCCAACAACGGCGACGAAAAAAACAGAAAAGCAGCTCACAGTAGAAATCGTGGCTGAAATATGCAACCTTGTTCAGATCTCGGAGAAGCTGGGAGCATTTTTGGACAACACAACACACACACACACACCCAGTTCCCTTGGCCACTGAGCTCCCCACACCAACTCCCAGTTAGCATGGTTGTTGGTCCTTTTGGCTGGGGGAGAACTGGAAGGTGGCTCTTCCAATAAATTATTTTTGCAATGTTTGTGCACCCTTTAAACCGCTACCATTTCATGCAGTACAACTTGAATTCTATATAATTAATTAAAAAAAGACAAAATAAAAACCCCAGTTAAAAACTCAACAGTGAAAGCCAGCCATCACTCACTAGTTAAACTCCATTCAACAACAGAACCAAGCATACTGTATATACTAAAAGCAAAGGGCTGCATAGCTTAAGTGAGTTGGGTACCTGGCATCAGAGCCACAGGTTGGGAGTTTGATTCTCCCATGGGGCCTCCTGGGAGAAGAGCCAGCCTGGGTGGCCTTGGGCCAGCTGCACAGACCCAGGGCACCCCCAAAAGAAGGGAATGGGAAACCACTTCTGAGTACTCTCTACCTGGAAAACCCTGAAAAGGGTCGGCATAAGTCAGAATTGACTTGACAGCATATAGTTATTGTTGTTATAGCTGGCTGGATAGCTCAGTGGTTGAGGTCTCTGGCTGCAGAGCCAGAGGCTGGGAGTTTGATTCCCCCACTGGGCCTCCTGCAGGTAGAACCAGCCTGTGTGGCCTTGGGCAAGCTGCACAGTTCCCTGGAAGACAGGGAATGGGAAATGATATCTAAGCACTTTACACCTAGAAAAACCTGATAGAGGGCTGCCATAAGTTGGAATTGACTCAAGAGTACATTGTCATCATAAAATCTAGCTCCCTTTGGGAGAAAGGTCCAGAGTCTGGAGATGGGAAACAAGCAGACTCTTTCCTCTGTTGACCACACCTTAGATGGTGGTGGCATCAAGAATTGGGGCTTGCACTAAAAACCTTAAAACCTGGACAGATTTCTATGGGAGAAGGTGGCGTTTCAGACAGGCTGATCCCAAGTCATACAAGCCAAAATCCAATGGCTGGTCCCAGATCAAGTGGTCACATTGAATCAGTTGCAACGATAGGCCAATGCTTATGTAAAACCCACTGGATCTATTCTCGTTGGAATTAACAAAGGGATTTAAGCCCTGGGTCTTCGTAAGTCATAATAAGCACTTTAACTATTCCTGGGTGAAAATCTTGTGCCCTGTGAAGCTGTTATAAGTATGGGGTTTATTTATTTATCTATTTCCCAAACTGGGGTGTCCAAGTTTGAGACCCAAGGTGACTTATCATATATTTAATAAAGAGTACAATTTAAAAAGGCCATTGTAAATATCCAGGCATGGTTATGTGTACTAAATGCTCATGCAATGTGTTCGATCACCTAGTCTCCACCCGCTCATATCTCCATGCACAATAGAATAAAAATTGAAAAGGTGCAAATTCTAGATGTGTTGAACAACAAATCCCAGAATCCTGGGTGGGTTGGAGATTCTGGGAGTTGTAACCCGGGACATTTTGGAGATTATTGTGTTGAAGAAAGCTGAGCTAATGAATGGAAAAGATGTAAAAGAAAAGGAAGGGAAAGAAACACACTAGATTACTTGTGTGTACGTGTGTGTGTGTGTTCTTTGTGTTGTGTAGATTTTCACAGATTTTACACAATATTTTTCCATACCGCTCTTCTGTTTTGTCAAACCAAACCAGACTTGGCACATGCCTTGCAAATAAAAAAAAAGTTCTAGCTGCGATCCCCTGGCATTTCCATTTAATAAAAACACAAATAAATCTGAAATAGCAGGTAGACACAGTGCCAGCTTGGGAAGCGTCCTTTAATGTCATTGTTTTTATGAGCAGATTTAGCTGATGGCTTTTCTTACTCACTCTGTTAGAGGAGATCAAGAAAAAATGCTCATCAAATCCATTTATTGAAAATGGAGTGTGTAAATTTGAGAACTGCTGGATGCTCAGTGATTTAGGCATCTGGACATGGAGCCAGAGGCTGGGAGTTCAATTCCCCACTTGTGCCTCCCTGACAGGGGCTGGACTTGATGATCTATAGGGTCCCTTCCAGCTCTGCAGTTCTGTTGTTGTTGTTGTTCACTGGAAAATGAAATATGTTCAGAGGCATGTAATCATCATAAAAGTAGCCACGGAAAGTCTTATGCATTTGAGTAATTCTAGGAAGTAAATTTAGAAGTGATCTAATCCACTTTGAAGCCTGTCCCGGTGGCCAGCCATCCCTTCACATGGACAACAATAACAGAGGTCATATAGAGCATTGTGATGGATTTTTTAAATATAAGTCATACTGCTTTACAAATTATTTGGCAAGATTAGCAATCAGAACAGAAAGGCCTTTGTGTATTTTTTTTTTTTAAAAATAAAATCTTTGCCCTGGTATTGCCTCTATTTGTATAACTGCGGCTTCGTAAACACCTTGATTTACCATCATTTTGTTGATACAGAAGGTCCTTGTGCTAAGGTAGACCTTAACTATTTCACACCATCGTTGTGTTCTTGATTGCTGTGGCCAATTCACTGTCTGGTAGATGACCTTCGGATTATATGACCTCTCCTTATTTATGTACACTTGCGTGGCAGATGTCTTGGGTATACATCTGACCCTACATTGAATTTGGAGGTTCTACCAGGTGGAGAGAACCTGAAGAGGTGGCACCCACTAGCATAGCCCGGAGTCACCTCCATGGCATGAGATGGTGGAGTTGGATTTTGTGGAGGAGTGTACATGAGTAGGATGCTAGATCTCAGGTGGAGACGAGGGGAAAGAATCTGGTAAGATCCTGCCACTCGGAGTGACCAATGCTGGGCTAGACGGACAAATAATTTTTCCCCCAGTGTAAGCCAACTTTCTGTAACCAGGCACCTCTTGTTAATGGGCTATAGCAAAAAGCGTAAACTGCAGGATGGTGGACCCAGAGTGGTGGCTGTAAAGCAATAACCATATTTTGTTCTTTGTCCATTTCAGGTGCTACCGAGGATGAGGATTCCATCAGCAAGGTAGACATCCTCTTTGAGGTTTACTAGGAACACTCTGCAGCCCATTTTGCTGGGCTTCCTGGCCAAGCAAGATACTCGGTAGCGATGATGTTTTGCTTGCATGCATCTAGAGAGAAAAACAGGGACGGAAAAAGAGAAGGGTGGCTAGAGGTGCTAAGAGGGGGAGATGTTGATGTTCATAATCTCGTTGAGCTTGCAGGAGTTTCTTAAAGCATGAAAAGAAAAGCCAGCCTCCTTTAAAGAGGGTTGCACTTGATCTTGGTACCTGTGAACAGTGGGTACTCGTAGCTGTCTTCACAGCTTATCTTGCACACTTCAAGAAGTGTGTGCGAGAGAGAGAGAGAGAGAGAGAGAAGATGATGGTGGTGACAGGTTCTTGCTAGCGATGTCCTCTTGTCTGTTGGCCTTGTCTTTTGAGGATGTGCCGGGCCAAAAGAACACCCTTTATGCGCACACAACTGCATATATTAGGGTGTGCGTATGCCAGTGTTCCTGTTACAGGTCATTGATCGATGGTTTGAAGGGAAATGAGCTTGTACATTTCCAAAGCTTCAAGATATGCTATTTCTGCTTCACTGTGCCCTTTCAATAGGGATCTAGGAAAGCTTCCCCCCCCCTCCCGCCGGCTTCCTCTCTGTAAGCACCCTGAAAGCTCTTTCTCATAATGAGGCCTTAATTGGCTTCCAGCTGCTCTCCCCTCCAGATGCAAATTGATCCTTTAAGAATTTGTATACTAAAGAATGGGGAATGTGATTTTCTAAAAGCGTTTTCTGCTGGGGGTAGGTTGTGTGGGTAAAAAAAAAAGTTAAATGGAAACATTCACATTTAATTATGGGAACACTGAGGAAGAGAGGGGGAGGAGCGGGAGGAAGGGATGGCAGAGTTCGGGCGAGAAAGCCTTAGGTTCCGGACCTGGTACGGAAGAGAAGATTTGGTATGAAACTCTTCTGCCATTTTGTTTCACAAGGCTGACTTCCAAGACGTGTATTGGAAAGACAGCCCACTGTCCGTCAGAAATACAAATGCCAAAATACAGATTAAGAAAATTGCTGGTTTTGGGGTGCAAACTCCAGTTATCCCCGTGCTGGCTAGAGGATTGTGGGGAATGCAGGGCCAACCTACAATGTCCCTCCAAAGCTGCTATAATTCATGCAGGAGACAATTCATACACACATCCCTGTGCCACGGGGTTTCTTAAGAAAAGCAACATGGCGGGAGGAGACATCAGAAAATGCTTGCATGTTCTCTCTAGCGGGACATGATGACCGACCGGCCAACATCCATCAACCAGACTGAAATGTTTCATTGGTGGAATTATCAGAAGAGTTACTATAATTGTCCCATGGTGGAGACCTTTGAAGTTCCCCTCTGGCGTCATGGCGAAGACACCCTCTTGTTGGTTGATGGTCCAAAGCCCATTAAGAAGCTCGGATATTGTTTTGCTGTCCTAAAACTCCTGTAGACTCTCTTAGATGTTTTTATCCACAGGACAGCGATTCTGTCAGAGGTGGCGGGAAGGACTGGCCGACGGTGTATGTCACGACCATCTTGGTAAGGCGGCTCACTTCCCAAAGATGCAAGTGGTTGACTAAGGATCTTAGACCACCAGTTGTTGGAGGGTTATGTGGGGGGGACAGTGTGTGGGGAGAATGATAACTCAGATTTGGTGTGATGCTTTTCAAGCCCCAAATTTCAAGGACCCTGTGACGGGAAAGATCTCTATCAAAACCACTCTGGCAGATCTTTTGTCAGTCATGGGAGGTGAGAGTTTAAGAGAAAAACAATTTATCCCAGGAAATTGAAATGAAAAACTAATAAATACTATCAGTGTTTCATGAACGGCATGAATAACTAACTCATCATCATCATAGGTGACTCAAAGTCTTTTGTGTCTGACAACTCAAGAAGTATCATGACTTGATGTCTGATCTTTCTACCCATGGAAGGATGTCCTTACAGGACAGACCTTTTAGCTAGGGTTTCCCTTCCCTTGCCTATAGGAAGACCCCTACGTGATGGCCAGAGGGACCGAGCTGGAAGGCTACTGCATTGACCTTCTGGAGAAGCTTTCTGAGACGTTGCACTTCAAGTACAAGGTGGGCGTTGTGAAGGACGGGAAGTATGGAGCGCTGTCCCCCAACGGGAGCTGGTCCGGCATGATTGGAGAAGTCGTGAGAAAGGTATGTGGTCCGTGCACACTGTTGGCCTACACTTGCAGTCCTGTTTAATGAGTGTAGCGTGTTCTACTCTTCCTACCTAGCCCATCCATGGGGTACCTATGAAATGTTCTGGGATAAATTTCTTGCTACTTTTGATAGACAAGCCATTACAGTTAAAGGTAGAATGGGGTAGCCCATTCTAAGCCCAGTGGTAAGTCTTCAAACATTGAGATGTTTCCTGATCACCATCTACTAGCTTTCTCTCCTAGCTGAAAACACATGTATTGCTTATTTATTTGATTTATATGCCACCTTTCTCCCAGAACTAGGACCCAAAACTGCTTACAGAGAAGTTTAAAAACAACAGAAAATCACATATTCTTCTTTAACTCATTCCCTGCTCGCAAGCTAAAGATCTTTTTTCCTTGAATGGGAGGAATGGGTCCAATGCAGCCACCAGATGTTACCGAACGGTGAGTCCCATCATGCCTCACTGATGGCCATTTTGGCTGGGGCTGATGGAAGTTGTAGTCCAACCTCAGGAGTGCTGCATTTCATCCAACCCTGTCCTAAGAGAACGGCTACAGCTCCCCGGTCATTTTGTTTCTGCAATTTCAAATTAACTCCCTTTGCCTTCAGAAAAAGGGAAACGAGCCGCAACAGAAATCTACGAGTGCCCGAATGGGGATAGAAGAGGCATTTTTAGGCACAAATAATGTGCTTTTTAATCTTTCTTGTATTATGTTGGAGGTGTGATGCATGTGTATATGTGTACCTGAGCATGGGTGACATTATGCTAGAAATTGGTGGATAGCTTGGGGGTTGAGGTCTCTGGCTGTGCAGCCAGAGGTTGGGAGTTCAATTTCCCACTGGGGCCTCCTGAACAAGGGTTGGACTCCCTGACCCATAAGGGGCCCTGCCAGCTCTGTGGTTCTAAGATCAAACCATCTGCACCTCCAGTTGTGCGAGACCACCTTGTCTTCTCCTCCGACAGGAAGCCGACCTTGCAGTTGCCCCGTTGACCATCACTTCGGTGAGAGAGGATGCCGTTGACTTCACCCAGCCCTTCCTGCACACTGGCATTGGCATCTTGCTTGAGAAGGAGTCTGCCCTGGAGGAAGCGTCTTTATTCCACTTCCTGTCCCCCTTCAGCAAGGAGACCTGGGGCGGCATACTTGCCGCCTACCTCATCTCCAGCCTTTGCTTGTTCCTGGCAGCCAGGTGAAGTATTTATTTTCTCCCACCCTCCGGTTCTTAGAAGGAGGGAAGGAATGACGTTGGATTTGACAGCCCCCAACGAGACCGGCATTTTCCCACCTTGTTTCTTGCGGGAAGAAACACACCTCGCTTCGCATGTGCGAGTACCTGCCTAGGTTCTATTGTTGAAAGAATAAACACATTTTAAAATGCAAATAAGTAAAATGTGCAACAGGGGGAAAGTACATAGAAACATGCTTCAGCGGGCGTGTAAATTAGGGGAAAGGTATAAATAACGGCAAACGTTAGGGAAAGATACATTAAAGATGCACGCACAAAAACACGCCCACACCCACCCACACCACACGCAGTCTTGCAATTCAATATGACAGTAGGATGTGTAGAAAATGCACGTGAAATGAGAGAAAACCAAGGCTGAGGGATTTTCACATCCTTGTTTGGAAGGCAGAAGCAGCCAGCATTTTAAACCAAGTAATAATTCGCCACAATGTGCACAGAAACACACAGTAATAATAATCATGTGGACAGCTATGGGGGAAGGCAATTAAAACTAAAGTGTGAAGTTATGTCTCCATTTCTCATTTCCACAAATGAGACTCCAAGAGGTTTCAGGCCGATGTTATCTGATGGTGCAACACATGATTCTTTCTTGAATGGCTCATATGCAACGTATATAGATTAGGACCCCTGCAGGATCAGTATCCACGGTTTCACTTATCCACGGTCTGAAAATATTAAAACTATTAAATGAAAAAAAAAAACAACCCCTAGAAATAACATATTTCCATGACGTAATTACCAGAACCAGTCACTAGAGGAAGTGGGAGATCATGCCATGTATAGGATTCACTATTACCTGCAGTTTTCAGCCTCCACAGCGGGAGGCTTGGAACCGATCCCCTATGGATACTGTGGTTGTACTGTATCCTTGAATGTCTACAGTTGATACCCCATGCTTCTGAAAGAGTGGGATGAAGTTCATGGGAGCGCATCCCACTATGAATCTGTGAGCTGGAAAGATGCCACACAACACTCTGCTATTTTGCTGAAACAAATCATTGTGGCTACCACTCTGGAAACCGTGTTCTAACCAATATGTCCAGCCAATAACGTTATTATTATTATTATTATTTTCCTAGAATGAGCCCCTGTGAATGGGATGGAAATGAGGATGGTCGCTTCTCCTTCCTGAACTGCCTGTGGTTTGGGGCGGGGGCTTTCACCCTGCAAGGTAAGCCCCCAATGTTGGGGCACAGCTTTTCCGTTTTAGAACATAGAAGCCCAAGGGTGCCATTTAAGAGAGTCGCAAAGACAGTCAACAAAGGGGTCATTTCCCCGGTCCTTTTGTTCATCTAATAGAAGTATTACACTCACAATGATTTTGACATTTTCCCCAAATGGAGACGTCCTTGGCCAGGGCTGCTTTACCCTCCTTCACCACCACCTTCTCTTCCTCTTCCAAGAAGAGGTCTTAGACAGAGTGGGCTTAAGTTACAGGCCGTTTGTCTTAAGGCAGACATTAGGAGGGTCACCTTGATGATAAGAACAAAGCACGGAAATGATAGTGTTCGGTGACTGCAACCTCGGCCAAACTAGAAGATGCAGTCCAATCACCATGCTTTACAAGCTCTCTTTTTGACTCCACATTAAAAAAAAATTAGCCCTGAAGCAAAAATAACGCTATTCTGCTGAGCATGTGATGCACGCCACCTCCTGCATGCGTTTTCTTCATCCAGTGGCTGTAATCCTATTGCTCTTGGCATAGCATGAAGTGGCACCTGCAGATGTATGCAGGGAGTTACATACAGGCAGTCCACGTTACGTATCTCATTGGGCAATGGATTGTGTAGCTGGTTGCACAACTTGGCCTGTGGAACGCCTTGCTTAATATGGCTTCTGCCTCTGTGTGAATTTTGTTACTGCTTCTACAGCTTTGTGTTATGCAGGCATAACTACGCAGCAGGATTTTGGCCAAAGGGAGGCAGGAAAAAATAACTGAAAGCAAAGCCATTTATGAAGCTCTTGCAGGACAAGGTTCAGCAGCCTTAACTTAGCAAAGAATATGATTCTGCCTGAGGAGGCCATTATCTCACACCTGACACGTCTTTTATGTGCAAGAAAAACGCCTTGGGCGAGTATCCAGTTAGCACCCCTTTCCAGGGTGTCAGCTGCATGCCCATCTGCACAATCCGTGCATGACGGATGCCCTGGGAAATTGAGAAAAGCGCTCACATAATTACGATCTTGCACACAATAAATCCAAGAGGACAATGGTGTTCACATCTCTACCAGGTTCTCAGGACTTTTAGAAAATGCCAGCCGTCATTTTGGAAGTTTGCTTTCAAAAAGCGGGTTGTGCAAGTTGGGGAAAGAAGCTGGGAGATGTTGAGCTCTTAAGACTGAGGTGGTGGCCCTCAATGGTTTCCATGACTCGAGAGTAAATTTAACTGGGAAGCAGTCCCAAGGGCCCCATCCCCTGCATTTCAGCACCCTTTTCCATTGCTCCTGATGTGGCAGCAAACTCCGTTTCTACTTCGCTTCCTCCCCCAAGGTGTGGTGCCTCAACCGAAGTCACTCTCCGTCCGGATCGTTTCTGCCATCTGGTGGCTGTTCAGCATCGTACTCCTGACTGCCTACATCGCTGGCTTCAGCTTTATTTTGGAATCAGGATCCGAACAGCTGTCCATTCAGACTTTTGAAGATCTGGTGAAGCAGAGGCAGCTGGAGTTTGGGACCATGGAAGGGTCCTCCACACTCCTTTATTTTAAGGTGCGTCGGCCGGAGTCATTCAAACATGAACAGATCCAGAAACTGGAAGTCTGGTTTCACACATACGTTCATACTGCTCACGATGACACTTCCTGACAAGAGCTGTGGCACTTTTGAAGTTATTTATACTTATTATTTAATTTTTATTTATTTTATATCTCACTTCTCTCCCAGTGCTGGCAATCAAGGCAGTTCACAACATGAATTAAAAAGCAGATGCTTCTAAGAACACAAGTTCCATTAAAAAAAAATCAAACAAATTGTTGTACTAGATCAGCCACTGAGTTTAAACAATGTCAAATCCATTTAAAAGCGTATCAGAGAGAGAAGTTCAGCATCCCCCATAGCTATACTGTGTCATTTTGTTGTTGCTAATTTTACTCTGCAAAGCACCATGCTTCTGATGTATGCATGCATTTAATTTATTTATAGCATTTCTACATGGCTTGTATATAAACAAAACCAATAATAAAGAAAACACAAAAGCTGGGAGGAAAAATTAGGTGATAACTCCTAGGATTCCCCTGTAAGCAATTCTGGCAGTTTAGATGGAAAAAAACAAACTGTTCCAAAGTTTGAGAAAAAATCACTCTAGTTCTGAAGCTTGTGTAGCATAAGTCTCCAATGGCATTTGGAGATGTGGATTTTTGCACAACTTACAATAGCTGTTGCTTCATTACAAAGCACTGAATGGGTTGCTCATATCTTTATGATTAATGAACCAGCTCAGTCCTTTTGTGTTTACTCTGTGAATGCATCAGTCAAGGCCCTCAGCCAATATAGTGGATCATTTAAGCTTGATTATGGAGAAATTTCAGAATTGTGATAATTTCGTATCAACAAGGAATCAAACAAGCATCATCTTTAGTTCTGTTAAATAGCTCATTCACGTGCCCAAAGGATGGCCAGTTTTTGGGGTAAACAATTTAATATCCTAATGAGGTTTTTTAACGCCATGCTCTTGTGCCTGTAGAACTCCAAGAACCCCATCCAGCAGATGGTCTACGAGTCCATGAACAAGAAGAAAGACACGGTTTTAGCAAAAAGCTACCAGGAGGCCATTCAGCGTGTCTTGGATTCCAATTATGCTTTCATCGGAGAGTCCATCTCTCAAGACCTTGCTGTAGCCAGGCACTGTAACTTGGTCCGCTCCCCAGAAGTCCTAGGAGCTAGGGGATTTGGCATCGCGACCCCCAAAGGTGAGAGTCCATGTGTCGATGGTTGTTTCAAGATGTTTCTGATGCTTGCATAATTCATTGTGAGTTTGAAAAATTTCAGACCGAATTTGAAATTTTATGCCTTTCTCCTAAAAATCCCGAACTGCCCCTATCCTCTGAAAGCGCAACAATCTGTGCAACAAAGACGGTACTGAAATTAATTTATCAAGTCTTGTTCAGAAGGCGGGACTAAAAGATTTACCTCTCCATGTTTGTTCTTAGCATCCCCCTGGACTAACAAACTCTCGGTGGCTATCCTGAAACTTGGAGAATCCGGTGACCTGGATTACCTTCGGAGCAAGTGGTGGGAGAGCAGCTGCTCCCACGATGATCATGACAAGTGGAGCCCCTTGAAACCTCACGCTCTGGGGGGAATCTTCCTCATTCTTGCGTTGGGCCTTGCGCTGGGAATGGTTGTCGCTGTGATTGAATTGTCCAAAAGAAGCCGGCACAGAGCTGAACAGGAGAAGGTGAGATGGATGTTGGATTTCTTGGGCGTTTTCCATGCACTGTGTATTAGTGTTAGAATTCATAATGCTAGGTGGAGAAGTATTTCAAGGCAATAAGCTCTGTACGGTACCCAGGGCCTTGTAGCAGATAGAGTGATGGACTAGGACTCAAGAGAGGGGGTTTGAGTCCCCACTTGGCCATGGAAACTCATTGGGGGAGTGTGGAACTGGTCCTAACACACAACTAGACTCACAATTGACTCACAACTAGATTTGAGTCAATTGTTTTGAAGCACTCAATCCATCTCGTATTGGGTTTTCCTTTTCTCCTGCTGCCTTCAACTTTTCCTCGCATTATTGTGTTTTTCACCGACTCTTGTGGCCAAAGTAGGACAGCCTCAGTTTAGCCATCTTTGCTTTTAGAGGTCAGATTTGATTTTGAACCCACTTATTTAGCTTTCTGGTGGTCCACGGTTTCTGTAAAGCTGATTTCCAACACCACATTTTGAACAAATTACTTATTTGATCATTTGAATAGCTCCTGTGTTGGTTACCACTTGGTGTCTGTTAGCGCTTCGTATGCCAAATAGTATTAAGGTATTTGGAGATGTGCTTGTGAGGAAGACATGCTTGGAGGTAGACATGAAGGACAGAAGATGATTGTGAAGGACAGAAATGTCTCCTTAGACATTTCCGGTACCCTGTGCTCAACTTTATATGTCCCTTAGCACATGCTTAACATGTTCCTTCACCCAACCTATTCATCTATTCCCCAAATGGAAAATGTATCTTTTTCTCCTGAGATGAAGAGTTGACACAGGTCTTAAGGTAACTTTGGCTACTTTTTTTTTTTAAAATACATTTTTCTAGTTCTGCTATATTCTTAGTACAAAACTAATCCTCCTCTCTTGTTCATTATTAGCTGCCGTTAGGGCTAGATAGAATGTGCTGAATCCCTTATATCCTGGCACTAAATTCAGCTTTCCTGAGGCTGGATCTGGTCCTCCTTGATTGCCCACACCCTCTTCCCCACAATATAATTTCGTGGTTTCTGTTGTTCCCTCCACCCTGATTCTAAATGATTGAAATGCTCCTTCTCAATTACTGGCAGTAAGCTAAAATACAAAGACATTTTTTGGATCACGTCTAGCCAGGAACATTTCAGCAACAGAGTCTGTCTCTCAAGCTGAAAGAGGTTCCTCATCCTTGACCTAAATATACGAAGATGAATAAATCCCGTGTTTCCTAGAGAAAAAAGTGCATTCTTCCAAAGGACACAAAAATGTAGTATTTCTTTGCATTGAGAAGTCCTGCATAATTTGAGATCCTAAACAGTCAGCTGGCCATGAATCCATAAGGTGCTCTTGTACCATCCCAAGCAGGAGTCTCTCCTGTATCTGAGTATCCCGTCTCGTTCAGAAACAGAGATGCCAACATGGAAAACCAGGAGCTTTGTACGCAAAGCATCTCCTGTTGGGCACTGGCAGGCCTCTCCATTCTGGTCCAGCGAAACATCACAGTGTTTCAGTGCGAAGGACACCATGTACCAAGATGGGCATTGGTTGGGCTCCTTCTTACTCCATGTTTTCAGCTGGTTTTGGAAGCTGGCCATGCATCCAGAAAAAAACAACATTCCACAGCTAGTAGAGGGTCGTGTGAACTGACCTACGGCGGCATCTTTGTTTGCCACAAAGGTGGTGCTCATTAGAGAATGCTACTACTTCTTTCTTTAATTACAAGACCAAATCCAACATTTCCTGTAGAAAACTTGGTTGCTCCGTTCCTGTATAAGACAAAAACCAATTTCTTGCCCTTTTCTTCCGTCACATCCTACCTGTCGCCCCTCTAAAAAGGTTGACTGCTGTTTAATTGACTCAGTCAGGATATAAAACCAATCAACAGTCCTTTTTTTTAATTAGAAAAGGCCTTAAGGTTCCCATGCTCACAGAGACGGAACTGTTCTGGATGTCCGGATGTCCACAGAGAAGTTGCAACACCAGTGTGAGATCTCACATACAGAAGTTGGCACGTACCTCGCAGTCTCTTGAGTCACATAGCAGAGAGCCACAGTGGCTTACAAAAATGAGTATACCCAACGTAAATGAGCCAGTTCAGATGCAAATCCACATTCTTTGTAAACGAGTCTGCTGCCACCATTTTGTGAGGAGTGGATTTCGATTTGAGTACAGGGATCTGGACGGGTGAAACAGGCTTTCTTAAACCAACAGGTCTAGGTCTTCCATGTAATGTAACAAGTTCCATTCACTTCAGTCAGTCTATTCTTGTTTGGCTTAATCATTTGCCCACGGTTAAACATGGCTTTTGATTCTATTGGCTCTTTAGTGATCCCTGTCACACAGGGATAATAGTACCTTGGAACAGCAGAGCTGGAAGGGACCCTACGGATCATCAAATCCACCCGTCAAGGAGGCACAGTGGGGATTTGAACTCCAAAACCTCTGGCTCCGCAGTCAGAGACTTAAACCCCTGAGCTATCCAGCAGTTCTTATCTACCCACTAGGTTTTCCCCTCTGCAGACATAAGGCTGCCAGATAATACAAGAAATGGCATTATACACACACCTCACATAAAATAAGAATTGCACTCCTTGGTGCAGAGGTTTAAACTTTTTTGTCAACTGTTTTCTTTTTTTAAAAAATAGCATTACAATTGATGTTGCTTTGCCACCCCGTTTTTCCCCTCGTCTTAGAAATCCTGCTGCTCTGTGTTCACCGAGGAGATGAGCCAACGCATGCGCATGAGAGAAGACAGGAAACAAGAGACCGCAGGGAAGACCAAACCATGAAAGGGTGTCGGAAAAGCTGGAGGCCAAACCTGAATGAACTTTTAAAAATTTCTACCCGACTCTGCATTCTGTAGCAGCGAGCTCTCGTCTCTCGTAACAGTAGAAGAAATTTGGGGATTTTTATTTTTTTTTAGCATAGCTTCATTGCAGTAACAAAAACCCCTTGAATCGCAAACCCCTTGCAGCTTGAACGAGCCATTCAGGGGATTAACAGGATCTGGATTCAAGAGTCTTAACCTTTCTAGTGCTCAAAGGTAAATATGATTGATATCTGCCAGCTGACCAGTATTGACAGCATTCATTTGGAAGTTTAGGGAAACTGATGCAAACCACGGATAAGGATGCCACAGCATCAGCAGCCACCCTGCTGATCTAGCGAAGGCCAGGTTCCTGTGGCTCAACTCTGCAACCAGGTCTCCTTTTCTTTCTTTCTTTCTTGGCAGGAGGGCAAGATGGAGGTTGCAAGAACTGTGGGCCAAGCGTTAAGCTTCGTCCATGCTGTAAGGGGACTGGCCCAAGCCTTCAGAATCTCTGCACACAGGAGATGTTCATTCACAGTAGATGTGTGAACAAAACTTTTGTCCTATGCTCTTAAGATCAAATTTCTAGTCCGTGAGAAGAGGAAAGCATTTGGACCACACTTAATGCAGTCTCACAATGGAGCGGTCAAAGATTAGCAGTGGATCTTCTCCACCATGAGCAGGAATGCCATAAGCCCCATTAGTCAGGAGGGGATATTTTAGGGTCTCCGTCTTGCTAACGAACCTCGGAAACGAGTCTGAAGTGGTTAAGGACAACTACGGCACCCATCATAGCAGGGTATGTATCCCTCTTTCTTCCAAGGTCTCGGTTCAACATCTACGGACTAGTGTTACCAAAAAAGTATCAGGTGCCATCTATTCCCCCTAAAACAAAGGTACACAGCTGAGCTTATCTCCAAACAAAAACAACAACAAATGATGATTTAATGGTCAGAAGGGAGAAGACAGATGGCAGGAGGCAGCACTGAAGAGCAAGGGGGTCCCTGTGCATCTTCTCTCATGTCTGGGTTGGTGAGAATTTTAAAAACAAAAGGCCAGATTAAGACGGGATGCAACCGAGCGTTCCTGGAAAGTCCCACAGAGCTCTTTTTAAGCACACTTCTCCCTCCGCCTGTAGAAACCTCTAAGACACTTTCACTGCAAACCAGAAAATTTGGCTTGCTTTCTTTTCTTTTTTTTTTAGAAAAAGCAGATCAAGCAGAACAGTGGGGTTTTGATGTATAAATAAAAAGAAGTTGTGGCAACTGACTCCTTGTATACTTACTCTTCGGTCAGCACTCGCAGCTTGCTGAAGCTGCAACAAAGGCGGCTGGTTTATTGGACTTGGTTGAAACAGGCAGAGATGCTGAATCTGGGCGTTCCACCAGTACTTCTGAAGGCACTTTTAATTTCATTTTTGGAAATTCTAAACCTGTATGGAGGTGACCGCGCACACTCGCAAGGAACCACTGATTGATCTGCCTGCAAGAACCCTGTAACCCAACGAAATTGAACCTGTGGGGATAGAAGTTAAAGGTCTGTTTATTTAGAGAATGAGACGATGAGCGACAGCTTTTCTTTTTAGCAAACAGTGGTAGCTCCTGTTCAGTTTCTTCCGTTAAATTCATCACTTACCTTGCAGTGTGATAAATCGTCTGGCTCAGATATAGGTCCGGCTTTGTTTGGTGGAGCTGACGCTCAGGCAAGACTGTGTAGGATCGCGGTCTTGCTGGGCGCCCGATTTCACGGTGTGGGTTAACATGCTTCTCTTTTCTTCTTGCCACTTTTTTTCGAGGGCTAGAACCTCTGGATCATTTGAGGAATGATGAGCTTAGGTAGAGGACTGGCTGGAGGGGGTCCTAAAAGCTGTGCCAGTTTTCTACCCGCTCAAAATTCAACAGGCTCTTTCCAACAGTTCTTTTGCTGTGTTCGGGTAGCCAAGTCGCTGCCGTTGGGGCTGCCTCTCTTAATCCTGCCGCACCCAAGCCCTGATGGGCATCATCCACCCCTTGAGCATAAAAATATCACAGAACTTAAGCTGTCCACGGATAGCTGTCCCAAATTCAAATTCAGCTTGTAAAAGGGATGTTGTGGCTTTTATTGGATAGTAATGTGATCATACCAGAGCTTGGAAATAGTAAGCGTTAAAAATTAATGCATTAAACATTTCACTGTTTTAAAATCCATTATTTTGATTGTGATGGACCAGACATGTTAACAGCTCTCATTACCTTAATTTTTATTGTCCATTTCTAGAAATTATGATTTGTTGTTTTTTTTTTTTACAGCTAACCACTTAGCAAATGAATTAACAAAGTGATTCAACACATTCCGTTCAACATTCATTCCGTGTTAGCGAATCAATTTTCCCGATCAATTTAATGACAAGCTCTTTGCGCTAAGATTATTTCCAAGCTCCGGATCATGACCCTGTGGATGGCGGAAGTTTACTGAGTCAGAACTGAAGTCCAGTATCTTCTGTTACTGATTCAAAAAACAAGAAAGATCAAGACTTCTGTCAGCTCTTTAAAAACTCTATTTGGTATCTGGCCAGTAATGGCTGGAATATATTTAGGCCAAAATATAAAAAGAGGTTCCATTGACATTAAATATTTCGAAACAAAAGTCTCACAGAACCAGGGGGTTCAGGGCGGGAGAGATAATCAAGTGTTTTCCCATCACGAATACTGCAGCATTAAAATAAACACTTTACCAAAAAAAAAAAGCCAATATGAGTTAGCACAATATAAATATGCAATCATTGTGTGTGACCTCATTTTTCCCTGTGGTAATAAAAATACATTCTTTACAATTAAAATTAAACTAGTGCAAGTCCTGTTTCGGCAAGTTTCCTCTTCCGGCGCACAGACCCGTATTCGAGTCCCGAGGCCGGATCATTGGAGGGGCACCTCGTACTTGAAAATGACACTGAAGATCTTCCCACCGAGGCGGTCGGCCAGCCAAGAGTTCTTGATGACCGCGAGCTTGAGGCTCTCACACTTGAGGGCTGCATAGTAGTTGGTGTGGATGGCCCGTCCCATCCCTTCGATGACGACCAGGTCCGTCTTCCGCTCCCGGACCAGGTTGGCCAACCCTTTATCCAGGCGGCTGCGGAAAGAATCGGAGGATTGGTGGAGAAAAGGGAGCAACCTGGTCAAGGCGGACGAGGTAAACGGCCTGGTGCCTCCCTTGAGCCCCGGTGCGCAAAGCGGAAAGCAAAATGTGCTAATTGTAGACCGCCTGGTGGCACTTAAAGCACTCTCTGGGTGGTTTACAATTTAGTTATGCAAGCAACACAATCCCCCCCCCCCCCAGCAAGCAAACTGGATACTCAATTTACTGGCCTCAGAAGGATGAAAGGCTCAGTCAGCCTTGAGCCGGCTACCTGAGCCCACCAGGACTGAACTCAGGTTGTGAGCAGAGTATTGACTGCAGTTCTGCAGTTTAACCACTGCGCCACGAGGATCAGTGAAGACCACCAGGAATCAAGAAGTCAGTAGCTTATGCACCAAACAGAGTAGATCTGAGGAACTCAATGAATCGTGTTGCTTGTAACTAAACAGGTCCCACACATTTATTTCCACAGGTCCACTCTTTCCAAACACTTCGAATCCATGCTGGTCTCCTCCAGCTTTCTTTTCTCCCATTTAAGGGTGTGAAAATTCCATATTCTTGTTGGTGCTGTTAAACAAGGGGTCAGAAATCCTGACTGACTGACAGCAAAATGCTCAGAGATCCACCCGCTGCAGAGACCACACACACAAAAGAAACACTCACTGCCATCTTGTGGCAGAATGGAGGAATTTCTCCACACACAGTCACCATCCACCGGAATGCCTTCTTTCCCCCACTGGATCAAAATGGAAGGAGTCCCTGGGATTGTCAATATAAACCAGGGAGACCTCTTACCTGAGATCCAGGCATGGTGAACTTGAGCCAGTCTGTACCAACAGCAGCCTCTCTTCCTTCAAGGCAGACCTAAAAAAAGAAAGACCCGTCAGCCCAAAACTACCACGAACATGAACACATAGGGTCATATAGGGTCACATAGGCCATGGGTCATGTTAAAAATCTGTATTTCTTAAAATATTGTCAACACTTGGTTTTAAAGATCTTGGCACCATCAATCCAAAGGTAGTTCGGGTTTAGTCAAGTGGCCTGGCGTTCAGCTGGCTGCATAGCCTAAGTGAGTTGGGTACCTGGCTGCGGAGCCAGAGGTTGGGAGTTCGATTCCCCACGGTGCCTCCTGGGATAAGTGCCAGCCTGGGTAGCCTTTGGCCAGCTGCACAGTCCCAGGACACCCCCAGAGGAAGGGAAGGGGAAACCATTTCTGAATACTCTCTACCTAGAAAACCCTGAAAAGGGTTGCTGTAATACCTCTGCAGCTCAGCTATCTTGTTCCTTTTGGCAAGTTAGTTACTTTTAAACATTTGAGGAGTCGTGAAGGCTGCTGTATTTTTACCAGACAGTGAAAACTAGTTGTTTCTAATGATGTGGAACAGAGAGCGTGCTTGAGGAGCAGAAATGCACCATTTATGTACGGCTTGATAACTTCTCTAAATGTTGGCTGAAGGTTTCATTCTTCCGCCATAGCAGCCTATGATAATATTCTCCAAGATCATCCTAATGTCCGAACCTTCTATGAAGCAATCCGTAATAACCGGAAATATTCACTGCCATCATGTCTTTGTTTGGAACAGGCCTTCTGGATGCCAAGCCAGTCAATATTACAGATGGCGTTTATGGTAAAAGACTTTTGTCAACCGGCCTGAAATTCTAACTGACGGGTGTAACAAACACATACAGAGCTGCAAGTCTCAAAAGTCCAGTTGTTAAACATGGCCTCGTGTTTTACAGCAATCTATTCCACTGTGGATTGAAAGCTGATCAATAAAAGTCTTCAGAGCACTTCCCCGTTTTGTTGCCACAGATTAACCTCTGACCCTGAAGCTGTTTATTTAACTGCCATGTTGAACTTGTGCCAGCGGGTCAAGGACAGCTTAAAATCCCCTCGAGCCAGGAAAGAAGCGATCAGATCTTCATTTCCCCCCTAAATCTGAAGTCTCACATTACCCTGTTTAGGTAACGCATGGGAAGACGCCGGAGCACCAAACCAGTCCTCACCGTATGATCGGATCGGTAGCTGCTATCTTCTCTGTGACAAGCAGAGACTCACTGTAGGTCACATCATTCAGAGCAGGCCCAGAATTACAAGCCAATATAACCTGAAATGGAGAGAGGAGAATATGTGGGCCATTTAAATCGAAAGCCATCCTGGACAAGCAGGGGGTTTCAAGAGCTGTGTGTCTACAACCAAACCGGAAGTCTTGCAAACGTCAATGAATGAATTTTGGAACACAGATCACGTTCCACTTCTGCCTCGGCCTCTCTCGCTATAAACCGCTTCCCTTTCTGTTTGAGGAAGGCGACCAGAAGGAGAAAAGCCACCCCCTTTTAGGGGTCAAGAGAGCAGAAGTAAGCCTGGCACCAATATGAATGCATCCCGTTGGTTTTTTTTTCAACCACCCCCTCTGTTTTCTCAACAAAACAAAACCCAAAAATCCTACAGTATAATTCTGCTGACATCAGTTTTGCCTAGACCAGTCCCTTGAAAACAATGTAATATCTGTTTTATAAGCCACCTACAGCGCAAGAGACAAAATGGATGGTTAATGGCATTGCTGCAAGCCAGGCTTCCTGAAAAATTAAAATAAATGCCTGCACCGTCAGCATACAAGTTTCTAGAGCGTACAGTTGCTTACTAGAACCTGATACGTTGCACTTTATTGCTCCCAATCTCCCTTTTAAGATACGGCGTGTGTAATATATCAATGAGAGACTCCCTCCCTCTCCTGTCCTGCATGTTCTCTCCGTCCTACAGGGCTCACACCTTGGCTTCCCTTCTCTCACAACAGCTGTGCCACTCCTCGGGAGCAAGAGGAGGAGGGCTCCAGCCTCTCCCACCCAGAGGAAGCAGAAAGGTAAACTATCTCTCCTGCTAGAGAGGAAATGCAGAAGGAGCCCCGTATCAATAGGGGCTGAGTTCAAAGCCCTCCCCACGAATGCTGAAAAACACGGATTATAGCAAGCACTATACATAGCGTGATCTCTGGCTTCCTCTAGTGGCCAGTTCTGGTAACTTTGTCTTTGGAAATAAATATTTCTAGGATGTTCTTTTTAATATTTTGAATGTTTTCAGACCTTGGATAAGTAAATCACCAGATACTGACAGCTATTCTTTGCTGCCAGTGGCTGCTGACGGGGCGGCATGATTGCCAGTTGATTAAGCCCCAACCAAGACTTATCCCCTTGCCCAGTGGGAAAAATCCTGTTCATGTCAAGTCGGGCCACTGTAAATTTAACACCCACAAACAAGGAACGGCACAATTCAGGTGTGCATTTGGTCACACGTCTCCCGTATTTTGCCCATTCAGAATGGAAGATCACATCCCAGCTTAGACCAGGGTAATATTATGACCTACCTCCCCTCCATCACCTTCTTAACTATCAAAGTATGAACTTCTACATCAGGTGTGGGCAAAGTGTGCCCTCCAGCTGCTGCTGGACTACAACTCCCATCATCCACCACTACTGGCTATGCTGCCCATCAGGGCTGATGGGAACTGTCTTCATTATACGTTTTTAGCCCCCAACAATTTCAACACAGAGATCTTTCGCCTGCGTATGCAAAATCAGGCAGCCAGAGGTGTCATTATCTTAAGCAACCATAATCTTCGCCAACCACGTAGTAATTTGCAGTGCAATTTCGCACCTCGTGTTACCTTAAGACGACAGGGTAATTCAACTGACCTCTGTCCCCCTAGACAGCAGTTCCCTGACAAAGGGGAAGACGCCTAAAATGATGTCTATTCCACTGTTATCTGCAAAAATTAAGGCACATTTATGAGGGGGGGCCTGCAAAGGGAGAAGAAAAGAAACACACATTAGGCACCCCTGCTTGTATCAATCTTAATCGAATAGAATGTGTCTGACTGAGCATTTCCCTGTGCCTCCAGCATAGTTCAAAGAGCACAAACGTTAATCAACTAAAACTTGGTGTAGATACTAAGATGTCTCTCCAAGGGTGTACATTTCTGGCTTGCTTTTTTAAAAGTTGATTCGGATCTATTAAAAACAGCCTTGTGTTTGCAAGATGAACCGAAGCCACGAGGCTCCAGATCCCACCCCACCCCCAAAATGGTCTGGGAGACTCATTTCTCCATGGGGCCACTGGGTAGTTCTACATCGGGTGCCCACACTCTTCAAACAGGCCTGAGATGGGCCCGGGTGGGTGGGTGGACTCCACATAGGTTGCAGAGGGAAACGAAGAACCAGCATTACAGGGGAGGGAAAGATGGGCTAACATGCGTGGAGGGACAGGAGAACAGAAAAAGAACAAAGGATTTTTAATTCAGGCACAGAAACCACTTTTGATGCCACTTAAAACTTTGATTTGTGTGCTTATTAGGAGGTTCTAGCTCTTACTCTTTCAAACTTCTACTACAGTGTCTTCATGTGCTTTTGGTTTTTTATTTACTTATGGTGTGTCAAGAGCCCTCTCACTCAGGGAAACTGTATCCTTCTTCCATTTCAATGTAAATAACAACAACATGGAAACAAGAGTCTCTTTTGTTTGTCTAAATATCGACTATTTGGTTTCAAAGTGACAAACTGCAGGTACCTTGAGCCTCTCCAGCCACTCGTCGTAGGAATCCTCCAGCCACGGACGTTCTGTTAAAAACAAAAAAGGTGGCCTGTGACCAACTCTGTAAGCCTCTGAACTCACAGCAAAGCACACGAAAGTCTTAACCGTTGCACCAGTTCCTGCACTTATGAGTCTCCATCCTCCAGGGTTGCTTCAGGCCAGTTCCTGTGGGACCTGCCAAACCCCTCCCTCTGCACATGTTCTCGTCCCCTCTAGCTGGGCAAGTGATCCTCTACCCACCCCTCTTCCCCTCTCTCTGCACCTCTGTGCATCTCTCCCCCCCCCCCACTCCCCGCTCTCTTGCACTGTGTTTCTGTGCATACACACTTGCCTCCAACAACAGAGGACCGCTGAGCTCCTGTAAAAGCTCAAGCAGGCCCTACCAAGCTCCTCTTCCAGGCTTTGAAAGCAGGAAACTTCACAACATGACACAGCACTGCCAAAAGGCTGATTTGTAATTGTTTTTTTCAAAAATTCATGAGCTGCCCCAGATACGGTGGCTCTGTCTTGGACGGACCCGGGGTTCATTCACTGCGTGAAACTGTCTAAGTACGCAAGTCAGAACCGCTCTCTGGAGACGGAAAATGAGGACCCAGAAAGTGTACTGATCCTTCTTCTGAACACCTAGAGAACCTTCAATGATCCTGAATTTGTCCTCAAATTCATTTGGGATTTGCAACAGCAGAACGTCTGGTTAGCAGATTCTGCTGATTAGAACAGAGGTTCCCCATATGGCAGAAATGCCAAGAGGGCAGAGAAATATGACCCACATAGAAGGGGCACAATTATCCCCCCTTGCTCTGGTTTCATGTCAATGGGGTCTGCAGGAGATAACATCGGCGATGCTTATCGTCTGCGATGAAGACATCCTAGATATTGCAAAAGAGTTCCCTTTGGACTACAACGACAGTTCAAAATCAAAAACGCTTGCCAAGCTGTGATCTGCAGTAGGTACAGACCCCCCCCCCCCTTCCACTGCACCATGCACCTAACCCAGATCTCCCAGTAACCCCAGGAGAAAAAGAAGGTTTCTTAGCCCGATACCTTGGAGTTTCTCCTTAGCTTCTTCAAATCCAAACTGTGGCTCTGTTTCAAGAACGCTGGCATCGGAGAAGAGAGCAAGAAAGGAGGAGGAAGAACGAGGAAACTGTTAAGGGGGAAAAAAGTCTACAGAGATGCTCTACAGCTGTACAAACATGTGTCCCCTATCCAAACTCGCCTTTTAATCTCTCTCTCTCTCTTACAGCAGGAGGCCTCCCAAGGGAGCGCCAGAGGTACTGTACGAAGCTGAACCACCGGACTTCACATTCTGCGAAGGATGAAAGCCCCCTTCTGCAAGGAAGCTGCTGCCAGGCAAGGCATACCGAGAGACTTTTAACCAGCCACTCTGAGCTCAGTAGGGCTGTCTCCGCTCGCCTGGCAGAAGCTCTCTAGGGACAAATGCAGAGGGTCTCCCTCGTCATCTGCTTCTTGATGCTCCGACACCAAACGCAACGTGAGCTGCCCCCTCCCTTCCCCTTGGATGCAAGCCGATACCGAGTTTGGAAATGCAATCTGATGAGAAGCTGGCTTACGATGAGTTAGCAACAACTTTTCTGCACCCTTTGGCACTTGTGGGTGACACCTCCTCAGCGGTGGCTCCCATCCAACCCTGACTATACGTAAAGCAAGGCTACTAGTCCTGAAGCCCATGAATCTCATCTGGAGTATTTAGAGAGATCAGTGCTCTCCGTCTCATGGAAAAGCAATGTGTGAGAGAGGATATGGCTGTTCGAAATAGCCTGCCTGTGGGCTCCTTATAGGTCACTGGTTAGTCAGCGTGTGAAAAGAATGTTGGACTAGAGGACACCTTGGATCAGAGTCAGGATGGCACTTCTTAACATGCTAATAATCATCACTACCACCACCCTCTTAGAGCTGCAGAGCTGGAAGGGACCCTATGGATCATCCAGTCTAGCCCCTGTCAAAGGAGGCACAAGAGGGGAATCGAACTCCCAACCCCTGAGTCCTTAAGAGCATTTGCCTACATGTTTTGTTTCCCTCATGTGCTTATGTCGGAAATGGGCCACCTATGTCAGGTCAACACGGGTGCCTCGTCCCACTTATTTATTTTCAACGTTCACACCCATTCTACAGGGGAGAGAGGGGAAAGGGGGGGGGCACAGAGAGACAACCATGGCCTGGCCCCCATTCCCCCAGCAAGCTTTGTAAGGAAACAAACTAGAGATTCTTTGTGATTTACAGTATAAACAGGTCTTACTGACCCTTCTCATGGGCTCTGTTGTAGCTCTCGGGACCAAAAAGCACACCACAGCAATTTTAAAAATCACCGGACAAACATTGTTTTGAATTAAACACTGAGAAGCAGAGCAGGAGGACGATGGGGGACACCGTGAGGGTACAGAAAGCCAGCCAACCAACAAGAGGGTGAACACCTACTCTGAGACGGCTTTGGCTCCCCAGTCAAATACGTTTCCCGCCAGAAGTCCTTTCACCAGAGCAAACTGCCTCTCCTCCCAGCCTAAGGAACCTAAAGATTCGATGACGCCTTGATAACATTTTAACGCAATGCCGTTTTCTTTTTGCTTTACCTGGGAAAGAGGGAGACACAAGACAACAAGTTTGA
This sequence comes from Intellagama lesueurii, assembly GCA_037013535.1. Lineage (NCBI taxonomy): Eukaryota > Metazoa > Chordata > Lepidosauria > Squamata > Agamidae > Intellagama > Intellagama lesueurii. Next base: position 6,827,133 of record JBAJHW010000016.1, on the reverse strand, counting down.
AGAGTGGCAAAAAAAAATATTACACCTTGATCAACACTTTCAGTTCCTAAGATCTCCTCGTCAAAACTCCTCATTTGAACGCCTGGCTTCCAAAGGGCCGAGCAAAGGTCGTTTTACACGGCAGCACTGCCCAGAGAAAAGGGGGGGCAGAGTTTGTGAGATGCCAGAGAGGCAGGAGGGTCTGAATGTAAAGGGGGCAGTCCTGCACCCCTAGGCAGGCCGGGCTCTCTGCCCCAACAGCATGTCCAATGTCTTCAGTAGATAGATGCTTTAGGCTGAATATCAGGAAAAAACCTCTCAACCGTTAGAGCAGTACAACAATGGAACCCACGACCTCGGGAGGTGGTGAGCGCTGCAACGCTGGAGGCCTTCGAGAGAAAACTAGACCACCCTCCGTCAGATCTGCCTTGATTTGGATTCCTGCCTTGAGCAGGGGGTTGGACTTGATGGCCTTAGAGGCCCCCTTCCAACTCCATCATTCTAGGAGTCTATGACCCCAACCCTTTAAACAGGATCCATTAAAAACAATCTATATGTGACAATCGCACAAGTGCATTTCATGCTGAATTATTTTTCTCAGTGGCAACCATCAACATTTCAACCTCCATCTCGTCAATTTCAGTTCCTAGGCAAGTGCATTTTAAAGTGCATTCTCCCAGATAACTGGAACATTATCTAACACGCCCTGCCTTGCTGAAACCTTTTATTACTTTCATTTTGATACCTTACCCGGTTATACAGACACCCGACGTTCTTCTTACAGTAACAGCTGTGTGTTACTACTGAGGTGTTCTGTGCCATCAAGTCGGAATCAACATAGTGTCCCTAATAAGTGAGACTTTTAAGGAGTCGTTTTATCCGTTCCACCCCCTCATCACTGTACCCTCTTCCTTTCCTTGCACTATGCTATGCATTGCGTTGGGGAAGAAACTATAATATAGGAATAGGGTGGTTTTTTTAAAGAAAAAACCCAATGAATTCTCATGAATTTAATTTACACAGGTCTGATTCAAATTATTTTATATTATGCAAATATTAAATTAAAATGTCACGACTCTTGGGCCGAGTTTCTCTACTAGGCAGATTAGGCCAGACGTTGCCGGAGAAAAGTCTTACCTTGGAATAAGGGTCTGGAAAGTTGAACTCATTCAAACAGTGCTCTCTGGTGTCTAGCAAACTTCTAACAGTTAAGGTGCCGTAGGCGCTGAAAACAGAGGTGGAGAATACACCGATCGGTCACCCTAAGGGAGGGAAAAGGGACGGTGGCCTGCACGCTACCCCAGCATGCCGCTACTCGAGAAGGAAAATAAATCGCAACCTCGGCTTTGCAGTTTAACACAGATTTCCCGTCTTATAGGATCATCACGATAACCGCCAAGCTAATTCAGCAGATGCTCAGAGACGGCTCTTTAAATTCCCTGATACATCAGTCAAAGACCTTTGCTCCCCCCCCCCCCCCGGTTCCACATCCTTCCCACCACCACCACCACCACCACCACCACCCTGTTTTACACCGTCGCTAGTCACGCGGCGTGGAGGCCCACCCCACAAAGGAGTGAAAGAAAGTGTTACAAGCCAATGCGAAACACACACCCTAGACTAATTTACTTCCTGGGAAGAGACCTTCTCGGGGGAATTTTTGGTGAACCTGGGAGTCGTCAGACACACTGTTCAGCCACAGTTTCCTGGCCAAACATTTTCCATCCGTCAGTGAACGACAGCTTGTGGATACGCTTGTTATGTGCCATCAAATCAGAATGGACTTATACCGATCCTAATAGGGCTTTTAAAGTAAGTAAGAGTCGTTAGCCGCCAGAGTAGTGGCTCTGCTACTAGTTGGGCAGGATAGAAAAGCAAATAAGAAAGAAAGACGGTCAAGGAGTGGTTTTACCAATTCTTCACCCCTAGTGGGTTTTCATGACTGGGCAGGAATTCGAACCCAGGCCTCCAGACTGTTAGTCCATTACTCTATCCACGACCCCACACCAGGTGTTGTTGTTAAAATAGCAACGACAGGAATTAACACATTATTGGGGTTGGGATGAAAAAGACCCATGATGGATATTCTAGAGCTGACCGTTCGTGTCCAAATATGGGATTAAAAAGCACCCCCCCCCCCCCCGTTTTGGCAAAAGGCAGTGAAGCCTCTGCTGAACTTTGCAGGGCCGCCAACGGCAACTTACAACGGCTGCTGCCTGAGTGTCTGAAGTTTATCCCAGTACTTCTGCCGGAACTTTTCCGCTCGCTCCGTGGCATCGAGGGAGTCAGGCTGGCTGGCCGCAGCGCGCTTTGCCACCTGCCAAGAGAAAAAACAGGGAGCCAGATTTAGGCTGGATATCAGGAAAAATCTTCCTAACTGTGAGAGCAGTACAACAACGGAACCCATGCCCTCGGGAGGGGGTGAGCGCCCCAACGCTGGAGGCCTTCAAGAGAAAACTGGACAACCCTCTGTCAGATCTGCTTTGTTTTGGATTCCTGCCTTGAGCAGGGGGGTTGGACTAGATGGTCTTCGAGGCACCTTCCCACTCAACCATTCTGTGATTCTACGGTTCTATGAAAAAGGGAGCAGAAGGGCAAAGCCAAGTCTCTGATCTCTGCCTCCGAACTCCTCGTGGTTAATGTATTCTCGAAGGCTTTCACGGCTGGGATCTGATGCTTATAGTTTTTTTGGGCTGTTTGGCCGTGTTCTGGAGGTTTTTCTTCCTAAAGTTTTCCCAGTCTCCGTGGCCGGCATCTTCAGAGGACAGGAGTTAGAACTCTGTCTGTGTTCTGGTGTAGTGTGTGGGATAGTTGAGTGGGATCAGCTTTTTGTCCTTTTCAGGAGATTGGGTGATTATGGTGATCAGGGTCCTTGTGGTTAGTTAGGAACAGAAAAGGAAAGCCGAAGAGGCTGAGAGGGGGAGATAGCACGAGAACAGACCTTCCTGGCAGTAAAGCCACTTTTGGCTAGAGCTATTTTTCTGATGTAAGCGAGCAAGTGTCTAAAAGCAAAACATGTTCAGGAGGCACGAAGCTCACATTAAAAAATACAAAAGTTAGTCTTTAAGGTGCCACCACATTTGGGTTTTTTTTAAACTTTTAATTTCTATTCTGCTTTTACCTATCATGCTTGCACAGACTAACATGGCTACCCCTTCTACAACTACATTTATATTACATGTGACCTTAAAAACATGCTTAAAAGCGCGAGCGGGTAGCATCAGCCACTGAGTCTGCACACACACTTTTGCAGAAGGATAATTATCATCGTCCTGAGCATCAGGAGAAGCTCTTTACCCCGTCCAGGGCCTCCTCGAAGCACGAGAGCCAGTATTTCCTGGCCATGGCATCATCCGTGAGGTCCACAGTGTCTGGGATGTACGTGGATGGGTCCTTCAGTAAGGGAAGGTTCACAAGTGTTCGGTCCAAACGATCCATTTCCAACAGGTCAAACTGGGAAAGGGGAGAAAAAAAAGTTCAGAAGTACAGCAGCCCTGGCAAGCCAAAGAGGAGACCTGGAGAAACATCTGCGTTTTTCCCTGGAAAAACCTGGAGCTATGCCTTAAAACGCGGGTAGGAAAGGCGATGCTTCCATACATTCTGGGGCGGAAACACCAAGATGGTAGGACCCTCTTATCTGCGGGATCAGCATTCACTGATTCACAGTCTGAAAATATTAAAAGAAAAATTCTAGAAAAATATTTCTGAAGATGAAGTTATCAGAACTGGCCAGAGGTCATGCTATGTATAGCTTCCACGGTTTTCAGCATCCACAGAAGGGCTTGGAAGTGATCGCCTGTGGATACAGGGGTCCTACTGGAAATCCTGGTTGTTGGCCAAGCTGATAAGGGGTGATACTCTACTTAGTTCTACTCCTGTATTCTCGATACAACAGACAAGATCCCAGCTTATCATTAATTACCAAAGAGTGAGACCCTAAATTGCAACAGGAATCTGCGTGAGATCAAATCAAAGCACTGGTCTATTGGGACTGTTATTCTCTACACTGATTAGCAGCGTTTTTTCAAGTTTAAGATGCTCAAGGCCAGGACCATGTCTGGGACTTTCTGAATGGAAACTGAGTTGCAGCCCCTCCCCGAACACAACAACAACTTGTGAGGTCTGCGAACGAACCACTACAGAGTGAACGAAGAGAACTTCCATAGCGTTCCCCCCCCCCCCCCCCGAGCTTTCAAAAAAAAAAAAGCTGCTTCTCACATGTTCAGCCATGGAGCACTGAGATCAGTCAAAGAGTGAGAAGGCAAGGGAGGCAGAGATGCACACCATCAGCACAAGACTAGTAAAGATAGCTGCTCCGCCTTCTCACAGAATCGAAACTGCTGGACACGGATGCATTGACATCGTTACTCATAAAGACACACAGGCTGAAATCGTGTGGTACAGCTCTGCCTGGCCAAGGGAGATGAAGTCATCATGGGCGACCAATTACTGCAGATTAAAGTCAAATCGCTGCTCCTTAGAGGGTTCTAGGTTCACACGCCTTGCGAGCAAAGCGGCAAAGTTGCAGGCACCCAAAATATTCTCGATGGAAGCCTTTTATCAGTAGCGATTGGCCACTGTTGGTGACATCACCACCACTGCACACAAAGGATCATAAACTAATGGAGTTGGAGGCGGCCTCTAAGGCTATCGAGTCCAACTCCCTGCTCAAGGCAGGAGTCTCGAGTCAAAGCAGAACTGAGACAGAGTGGTCTAATTTTCTCCTGAATGCCTCCAGCGTTGGAGCGCTCACCACCTCCTGAGGTCATCAGTTCCATCGATATACTGCTCTAACAGTTAAGAGGTTTTTCCTGATATTCAGCCTAAATCTGGCTTCCTGTAACTTGAGTCCATTATTACGTGTTCTGCAGTTTGGGATGATCAAGAACAGATCCTGCCCCTCCTCTATATGACTACCTTTCAAGTATTTGAAAAGTGCTATCTTATCACCCCTCAGTCTTCTTTTATTAAGGCTAAACCTGCCCAGTTCTTTCAGTCTTTCCTCCTAGGGCTTCGTTTTCAGTCCCCTGATCATCTCTTCTGCCCTCTCTGAACTTGCTCCAGTTTAAAGTGTCATCCATCTTAAAACCAGAACTGGTTTTCAGCCACTGGGTGCAAGTTTATATTCAAAACTGGGGAGAGTAAATGACAAAGTGCTGGAAATGGGTGTTTCCTTCAACCAGCTCTCATCTCAACTGAAGCAGATACCCCTGGGCGATGTCAGCCATGATCATTTGGGGCCTTTCATTCATAATATTTCTACCCTGTGCTTAAGGCAGTGAATTTTATTCACGAAAGCTTGCATTAAATATTTGCATTTTAGTGGTCTAAATAAGGGTATCACCTCTTCTACGTTTGCATGGTGTGAAGGGCAACACGTTTTTCACTGTTGTTGGTGGTTTTTTTTTTTTCTTCTAAATTCTTCAACCTCAGAAATTGAAACTCCCAAGCTCTGCGCAGAAGCGAGTGTATTGGGGGTTAGGGAGGAGATCGCAACCCCAGTGCTCAAGGGAGATTCAGTAAGCCTTTGGGCCTTTGATGACTGAATGGGAAAGCCGAAAGGAGAGGTTTTCGAAGCGGCCGCGAGGCTACTGTGGAAAGGGTCTGGGGTTTGGATCAGAAGGGCCAAAAGATCGGCCCGCCTGGCCCTGGGGAGACTTACGGTGCCGCTCCTTTCTCGCTGCATGGGGCAGAGGTCTGGCGACGTGCTCATCAGCCCCGAGCTGCCGGCGTAGTTTTCTCCCCAGCAGTAGAGATTGGGATCTAGAAGGGGAGAGCAAGGAAAAGAGAGTCTAAACAGGGGGGAAGGGGAGCCCCAAACAAGCAGGGATGGGCAGCTGTGACCCTATAGACATTTTCAACTGGAGCTCTTACGACCCTTCGCCTTTGGCGACCGTGGAGGGCCATGGGTTTTCAGGTCCAACTTAACCCCTGATAGAAAGGCAGGAGTGGGTGATACCTTTTTAAGACCACTAAAGAAACCACACCATCTGCTAGCTTTCATGGATCAGGACACCCACTTCCTCGGGCTTCCACGGGTGGCCTTGTGGACAGGGCAAAGAACGTGGACTCCCAAAAGTTCATAGTAGAGGGGTTTTGCCAGGCCATTGCCTTCAATGTCAGCGAGGAAAGATGCAGGCTGCATTGGACTTTTGGCTTCAAAGCTATGGCTCAGGAGGCAGAATCTATGATTTCTTTAGTGGTCTATAAAAGTATCTGACATTTGTGCCGTGCGATGACCACATGGCTCTATTTTATTTTAACCCATGATATAAAGGAAAGGTGCGGGGGGGGGGGGGGCAAGATCCTTACACATGCCAAAACGCCACCCACACTTAAGGAATACTTCTCAGCAAATATAATTTATAAGTTACTTGCCGAAATCACACCTGTTACAATAAAGCAACCAGTGCGTGAGTCAGCAAGAAATCAATGACACAAACAACACTTATAACCATCTGCCCCCCCCCCCCCCCGCAGGTCAAAGGGATATTTCAAAGAGTGCAAACTCCATACAAAACTAGACCTACAAGATAGACGTTTCATGACATTCTCCCTTGGAGAGCTGTCAACTATGTTGCCTGCTTTGAGCTACTTGATGTGTTAGATTTTTGGTGTTTGTTTGTTTTTTAACAGGCAAAAAGTATAACAAAACAAAAAAATCTAGGACAAATACCAAACCGGCGCTTAGTGCCACTGAGGTACTTTCTCTCTCTCTCTTTTTGACGAGCGACGGGGCCGAGAAACAAATGCAGCACATTCTGGTAGCTGGAAGGGGTTGTGTTCCCTTTGGGAGGGGTACTGGAATTCTCAGGAAATAGGGGACTGGTTACGTGAAGTTAACTCTCCCCCAGTCCTTCTGCTAAGCCTCCGTCCTGTGGAAATTCCCCAGAGTCAGAAAATATCTCAGATTTAGCTTTTGCCCAGATTTAAAAAAACAAACCAAAACACAAAAAAAGCCCAAACTGCTTGGATCAGGATTGATTTGATCTTTAAAATGCACTTAAAAAGAAAGGAAGAAAAGGGAAGGGTTGCTAATCACAAGCTAGATTTATCACCACTGAAAATGGTGTCGGAAACAAACCCAGAAGCTGGGTTTGCTCTTTGCACAGGGAAGGGGGAAAAAAAGAGGCGTGCCCCGACTCCTCCCCGGCAAAGTGGTTTTCCTGTGTGTAAGACGAAATCACTTCTGGTGATTGTTTAAAAGACTTTACTGGAACGATTGAACTCCCCAGGGTGACAGATTTAGCTCTTGCTCTACTGCGGTAGCTAAATTTGCTGACTATTTCTCTGGCTAGAGCAAGGCGGCATGGAAGAGGGCTGTAAAGACTCCGCCTGATATCAGGGCAGGCGGCCGAAATGAGAATTCGGTGTTCTCTTGGCTGATCACCGTTTTCCTAGTCATAACCAGGATGTGAACACTCAGGGCCAGAAGGGGAAGCAGGAAATCCTTTTTCCTGTTTTTAGCTCTCTAACCTCAGTGTGGGTGGAAGAGCTGTTCCCCTTCTGGGTTGCCCCGGCCTTCACCTCTCAAGTCACAACTGGGCCTTCAGGAGCAGGAAGAGTCGCAGAGCAGCAAACTTTCCCTGCGCTTTTTCTGCACAAAAGCTGCAACACTGGCTTTGGGCACGGAGCGAGCAGCTCGAAGGGCTACCAAAGCCCTCAAAAGGCCACCAAAACCAGCAGGAGTGAGGAAGTGGGAACGCCGTGCTTAGAAATGCAATCCTATTGGGGATTTCTGAGAAAGGACACCTCCACCCCGAGACTCTTTTCAAAACACTGCGTTGACAGAAGAGAGGGGTCGGTCTACTTACTGTCTTCTTCGGCTCCTTTTAAAAACGCCCCGATGGCTCCCAGGTAGCCTTCGTGTCTCAGGAACAAGGCCTGAACCTCCCCCTGCCACAATAAGGACACGTTCGTGTTGTGGGCGGTTTCTTAGGCGCTCACAGCTCTTTCACACAACTACGCTGACCACTCTAAAAGGACGAGTCTGGGTGAGGACTGGCTGTAACGCTGAAAGCCTACATCACCTTCGGATGTGAGGAACTGAAAACAGACAGGGGTGCGAACAGGCCTACAACCAGGGTCAAAGAAAGAGATGGTGCACGTACCGAGCTCTTAAAAGTGATTAGCATGATTTCTACCACTACGCCAAGAATCCTCCAACCCGCGCGGCATTCAGCTTCTGCTTGCCTTTCACGAAAGTTCCTTCTAAGGCCCTCCCAAGCTTTAGAGAGGGATTTTTGGAACTGCAGCCCGAAAAATAACTTTTTCTAAGCTCTGGCCTGGTACAGTGGGACTGCCATATCGATGGGATCAGTATGCACGGTTTCACTTATCCGCTACCTGAAAATATTAAATAAAACCCCACAGAAATAGACGGGTGCAGGGTGATGGCCCATGAAACCAAGGCCAGTTCAAAGCTGGGTCCCAAACTAAAAGTGTGTGGAGCATTATTTTCTCCTTCTTGAAATCCCCTTTTCTCATTGCTTAAACACTTTTGAACTCCTCGACAAGCTGCTAGAAATGGGAGGGATTACACTTGAGCCACATTCATTTCTTACAGGAGGCTGTATGAATGGCAGGTTTTTTTTACTCACTCCTAGGACTTGCTCCAGAGGAGCATGAACAGGACTGCACTTCTAATTCTCTCCTGACCCCACGTCTAGACCCCCTCCTTTCTGCTTACACCCTCTTTTCTTAGTTTTTCTCCCTCAGAGCTAAAGCTACCGCCACCCTCCTCCTCCTCTTCCCGAGCTTAAATCAAGTTTTCCAAAACAGCCAGTGTCCCTCACCTTGGAGAAGAAGTTAATACTGTAAGTGATGGTGCGCATGGTGACCGGGTGGCCTCGGATGAAAAAGCCTCCGAAATATATTTTGTTCAGGTTGTGGAGTTTGGCGTGGAGGCAAGCCAGCTGCCCGATGTCATTGCTGATCATGTGAAGTAAGCTTTTAGCCATGTCCTCTTTGGAAAAATCTAAAAAAAAAGCAGCAGCAGCAAAAGATTGAATGAAAGGACAATCACACCCTTGAGGGTTCAAGTTTGAGCAAATCAAGAATGCTCTGCAGAGCCTATGGGGTTTGGGGTGTTGTTCTGTTCGACACCTATGGTGTCCCTGTTGGCACAAACAAAGGGAAGGGAGGGTGGAAGTTGAACCCCAGCTTTACCTTGAATTCAGTTTTGAAGGGAAGCCACATGTTTTTTTGCTGGTAATCTATACCATGTATTCTGGATCTAGCCCACCTGGAAGTCGGGGCTAGGCTTGGCTCTCCCATTGAAGGCAAATTCTTATAAACCAAAGAGACCATGGCTGCTACTTGTTTTACGCAGGGATGTACCAACTACAGGCCTTCGGTCATTACTAGACTTTTCGTTCTTATGTCCCTTCAAGCGAGAACCGACTTCCAGTGACCTTAATGGGGCTTTCAAGGTAAATGAGATATTTAAAGAATGTTTCTACCGGTTCCACTCACACATTACTCATGAGCTTCCATGGCCAAGTGGGAATTCGAACCCAGGCCTCCTGAGTTCTAGCCTGTCACTCTATCCACTACCCTACACTGGGTGTGTATGTGTTCTGTGCTGTCAAGTCAGAAACGACTCACAGCGACCCTAACAGGGCTTTCCAGGTCACTGAAGTATCTAAGGAGCGGCTTTACCAGTTCCATGGCCCCCCAGTCAGTTTCCATGGCTGAGTGGGGATTCGAACCCGGATCTCCAGAGCCCTAGTCCGTCACTCTACCCACTACACCACACTGGAAATCCAAGTGGTAGGTGTCCCTGGGAGGGCAACTAGGCCACAATTCCCATTATTTCCTCAACAACAGGGGAGGATGGGCAAGCAGGGCAGTTCCATCACACTTTAAAGAACGGCCACGCAAGGAGCTACCCACTGGCATGCCCGTCGGGGGTTCTAGCAGAGGGGGCTGGCCAGGATGGCAAGACCCTATAAAGCGGTCTTCCAGGGTTACCTTTGTCTGCTGTGGCCGACTTCCCAAAACTGCTGGCTATCAGGTTCCCGCTCAGCCCAAGGGTCTGGTAAGCTCCGCCATACACATCCTTCACCAGCATGTCCACATTGGTGTGCTGCCCCTTCGAAGCCAGATGAAGCAACTCGTCAAACTTCTGAAAGAAAAAAACAAACAAACAGCCGCCACCCCCCGCAAGAGGGCCATCTTGAGCGCTTCCTGGGCGACCATTCATTCTTCCTTCCCCCCCCCCCACCTCCTTCATTGTTCTGCAAAGTCGTAAGAGGGGCCCTGACCTCCTTTCCTGTCCTTCAAGAAGTCAGGGGATGTTGGCAGAAACAGAGTCAGTCCATCCTGGCTGCTCCTAAGTGGAGATTTTTTTATTTCATAAGCTTAGCTCACAGCGAAGGAGGTCGCTTGCGTCTGACTGCCCCGCGTCATGGGAACAGAAGTCAACGTTTCCAGCATCAAGCACATTGAAAACTTAGAAAACCAGCTTGCCCCTGGACATGCTAGCGAGTTTCCATCTGTAAGGGTGGGTAAGATTAAAGGGGCATTTCAACAGTGCACCTTTAGCAACCCACTGTCTCGTTTAGAGTTCCCACGTATCCAGCTTCATGCCTTCTCTTCCTTATTTTTCTTTTTATGTTTGTTCAAGTTGTTGTTTCAACAGAGTACTGTGAAGCGTATTTCTGTGATGCTTCGTATCAATCCTTTTTGGGATGTGATAACATCTAGATCTTTGGCTTTAAATAATTTGTTTCACAGCTGCTTTAATGCATTTCTGTTTGACGAAATAGCAGCAACTGCTATTTCTTTGCATCCTAAATAAATAATTGCTATTTTAATTGGGCATATAAGCACACAAAACAGCTTCTCTAACCTTTAGAACCTGCTTCTGTTTTGCATGTTTTCCTGCATATTGCTGCTCTGGGGCAGGAAGCTGATATGGGAGAAAACTTTGCAAAGTACACTCAACAGGCAATCTGGTGGGGAACCATCTGGAGTGGGACAGCGGAGAGACAAGGGGTCCCGGCTGGGTGCAAGAGGGAGCGCTTTCTCCAGAAACCATAGTTCCAACGTGTGCCTCTTGCTCTAAGCAAAGAATGGCCACTAACATGTCATTCCACTTCTCTAAAGCACATCCTGTCCCCGAAAGAAAAAAGCCTGGCAGCAGGAACATCGCCCAGATAGGATAAAAGAGTACCTTCCGCTATTACCTTGGTTTGTGTAAGCAATGCTCCGAGACCCCAGAATGTTCCGCCGCCGATGGAGCTCCCACCTATCCATTCAAACTTGTCCTCTGTTTCTACCTGTAAGGGATGCAGGCAACACACAACAGACCAGAGTTTGTGGAACTGAACAAGGAGCAAAAGCAAATACTTGCAGCACCTTTATTTAAAATATTTTTACCCTGCCTTTCTCCTTAAAAGGCCCTGAAGCGGTTTGCAACAATTAAAAGACAATATTTTAAAAGCTAAAAACAGTAAGTTTACTATTCTATATTATTCAGTCACAGACCCAACTTAATAAGTATACAAATATTGAAAAAAGGAATTAAGTATTCTATTAAAAACCGTAAATAAAATCAATACTAAAAACACATTTAAAAACAACACAACAAAACAATTTAACCCTCCAGCCAACCCATTAACCCCCAACACCGCCTGCCCGCATCGTTATTCAACACAGGTACAGACCCCAAAAAAGAAAGGCTGTATTCGGCTTTGCTACGTATTTGCCCCCTAGTTACTAGAAGGGCTTCTATGTGAGATATAACTTTAGAATGTAAAGGACCAGGAAGTTGTTTCCATAAAGCAAACAAGAAGCAAAGTGTCATCCTGTCTTTTTAAAAGAACAGAAAAAAACGAGGCGCGTTATTTACCAATTTAAACACCCATCTTCGTTTTGCTGACATGAACATTTTAATTGTGTGCTCAGAACCGTTCAGCAGATTTCGCATACCTTCACTATGGAAACCCCGGAGCCTATATTAACGAGCAAGTAAGGAAAAATGTGCGGGTGGTTCATCTGGAACCGGAACTCCGGATCTGCATCCTTCATGTATGCAAACGCCTCGTGAGGGATGTTCTTCAGCACAAAGTTACATCCTTTTATAAGGCAGGTCATGACATCCTCTTTATCTAACCTGCAGAAGGCAAAGAATCATGAGCTGAATTTTTTTTAAAAAGACAACTTTACCAACAGTGTTACTGAAACTTAGAGAACCAGATGGCTCCTTCATCACGAGCACTGATTTCTTAAAACTCAATTGAAAGAAAGATATTCTAATGATCTGAAGTCATGACAAAGACTTTGCCCCTAATTTGGGAGAAGGACCATGGCTTGGTGGTAGAACATCCACTTCGTGAGCAGAAGGTTCCATCCTTGCCATTCACAGGTTGGGATGATCCTTGCCTGAAACCCAGGAGAATTGCCATCCCATGCATATAATAAGAAAACTAGTCCGATGATGTGATCTGGCTTTTAGCCCCTTTCTAACACATGTTTTCCCTTCTCTTTCTTTCAGTTTGCTTTCAACTCTGCAATATAATTTCCCCCTTCTCTGCTTTGCAAAGCCATCTGACTTCATTTGTAGTGACATGTTCCAGCTTGAGATCCTGCCTTCTCCAGAGCTTGAAAAAGTAGCATTTGGGGATAACAACTTCTAGAATTCTTCTAGAAGTGGCTGAGTAATTCTAGGACCTACAGACCAAAAATGTTACTTTCTCAAGGTATAAGCCCAAAGGACTAACAGACAGCAACATCTCATAAATTTCACAACTTAAGACTTGATCTCCCCAAATCATATGCTACCTCAAGGTTTTAAATATGTGCCACCATCAGAGAGGTATGTGGCCATTTTACATGTTTGTAGACCTTTGGTCTCACTGTAACACCCACCCACCGCCACATAGTCCCTTTATTGGAAGAAAGTCAGCCTACAAATAAGTAAACTTACTACCCTGTTTTTCCACCTAATCCATCATGTAACAACAAACCTTCAAGATCCAAGTGGAAACTCTAGTCCCAGATTCCGAAGGTACATAAAAGCCAGAGTAATTAGTTTATATGACTTCCCACATTGATACGTCTGTCTCACACCTGATTTATTTGCACATGGAGTTGTGGGTTGATGTCAGAGCCCATGCTCAATTCAGTGAGGTTCGCTAGAAACAGCGACACAGAAATCCCATTGATTTCAGCTGCACTCCCTCCCAGCTAAGAGAGGGTAGCAACGATGGGGCAAAATGTGGCCATCTGGATGTTGGACAACAACTCCCATCACACCCTCGCAGCACCGCTGAAGGTGAGGAATGATGGGAGATGGAGTGCAAGGACATTTGGACATCCACAGTTTGTCCACGCTTGGGCTGGAGAACTGTAGCCTTACTTGCTTATAGGACAAGGTTTCCAATGCATAACGCTCACCTTAGATTCAGTGGCAACTGGTCAATTGCTAATCACGGTATTTCAAAGAATACACAGATGATATTTAGATGCACACAAATAAATTGAATGTGCCTCCCAACGCAACTGGCTTCCTTTGTTCTGTCCTGAGGCTGCCATTCTCAAAACGGATCAAAGCACGCCCCATCAAGACTAATAATTCTCCACATGAGGCTCACTTCTTCGTGGTTCAACTTACTTTAATCCCAGCTTCTTCTCAATAAGGTCTTTGAATTTGTATGCACCACCTCCTGTGGCTTTGATCACTTTGGTTTCCGTGTTGACAAGATGATCTTTGATGAAATCCAAACAGGTTTCGATATAGGTGTTCTCAAATTTAATGAAATGCAGCCGAGCTGTTATCTCTTCCTGAACTGTGATTTCATACGGCGATTCATGTTCTCCATCCTTCAGGAACAGAAACAACAAGGAGCTCAAGAAAACAAACCTACAAAGTCTTTTAAAAAAAAACACCCCACTTTCTTGCCAAAACTTTCCTCCACTGGGAGGAAAACTAAAACTAACTTAGAGATAATTTTTTTTTATTTGCAGCAAAGTGGCGCCTAATCACTGCAACAGTGCATCTGCTATCACAGTAGTCACAAATTCATCTCCACATTAAGCCTGTTGGTTTCGGTATCTGACTACAGAGCCAGAGGTTGATAGTTTGATTTTCCTGCACAGTGCCTCCTGTGAGAAGAGCCAGCTTATGTAGCCTTGGGCAAACTGCACAGTCCCAGGGCGCCCCCTGGAGGAAGGGAATGGGAAACCACTTCTGAGTACTCTCTCCTTGGAAAACTCTGAAAAGGGGTCACCATAAGTCAGAACTGACTTGATGGCACATGGTTATTTTGAGCCTGTTCCTACAAACCATAAATTAAGACATGCAAAGTAATAAGAATGAACTTACCTTTCCTGATTGATCAAAAGACCGCACCCTTGCCACTTTGTGTTGTACTGTTGAATAATAAGCCAGCTTGGCCAAGGAACCACCTGTCAAGATAAAATACAAAAGGTCTAAGCCTGGCTTAGTCCACAGGATCACTGATGGAAGAAGGAGTGATCTTTTACAGGTGGAGCAAGATAAGCTGATCTGTCATCCATCACAGGCAGGCACACAAAACAATCTACTGTGAAATGCACAAGGAAGCAGACTGCTTGACAACTAAATGTATTCAGGTATACTTCTAATAATTGTTTCCCCATCTGTGTTTGCTGATTTGGGTTTTATAAACCTTTCCACCTGTGCAACTTCTGTTTTACTGTTAATTTATTGTTACCAGTCAAATGCTGAGCGAAGTATGGAGTAGCTCATCACTGGAAACATGATCACCAGCGGACAGTGGGTAAAACTTCCTGCCTAGTTATGCAGACACAGTAAATATTATCTGTTGCATACTGCGTTTGTATACCTCAGTGACTGACTATATCTATGGTGATTTCTTAACTTGAGGCAATTTGCCTCCATAAGTTACTCCATTTGTGTAGCTGCGCAAGAGGACTCTGGCCGACTGGTCATCACACCTACGCTTTGAACAGCTTCAGTATGCACCCACTGTGGGATTAGCTACTTTAATGAAACTATAGACCATCAAGGTATTTCAAAGCCTAGAAGCCACTGCACTGTTGCCATCCTAAATTATTTTATGACAACTTCTGAACTGTTTGTATAATTGTTTACATTGCGACTAGAAAGCTATAAGCGGAACACTCAACGGGAGCATCCACACAATCTTGTCAAGTACAACGCAACGATGGTTGGCCGCCTTGGAACGAATTTCATACATACACCCCTCTGCAGTAGCAATTTATTCTACTCATTTGTGGAAAGGAAGAAAGGGGGGAAAGGAGGTGGCCTGTCCATTTTAGCCCATTCACCTACAGCATATACCTTCCCTTACAACAGAATGTGGCCCTAAGCCAGAAACATCTTCCGGACAAGTGACTTCAGATAACATCCACATTCACACCCTTAGCAGAACAAAAGGGCATTGTCTAGCCAGATTTAAATAAATCTCAGTCCCTCTGATTTCAGTCAGAGAAAGTAAATTCTGTGCCAAAGGCTGCCATTAAAGCACTTTATACCAAAGCCTCCTCAACACTACTGATGTCTTAGGGTTTATGAGCTAGAATATCATCAGTACATCCAACAGGAGATGATGAGAAGCATTCACTTCCAAGCTCCAACTGACTGGAGTCGGTTATGATGTTCCTGACTTTGGCTTTGACTTCCCTGGAACCAGCAACGGAGCAAACCAGATTGCTAATCCTGCTTCTCTTTCGGTTTTATTTTTTCTGAAGTCAACATCATATTGAGCAACTGTTTCGACAGAAAGGCTTGGCACAAATTACATAAATGCATATTTTGGAATTTAAGCCCCACCACAGTACAAAGCAGGTTCAGAAAGGCCTTGACAGGACACTATTATTATTATTATTCTATCCCACCCATGTCCGAATAATTTAGCCTGCTATATCCTGTTCTCACACCCGATGCCTAGAATAACCCTACTGAGGAGGGCACTCGCTTTGCTTTGTGCCAGCCTGTGCAGGCTTTTAACAGGCTGCCCATGCAACTGTGGAATTAAAATTAAGGACGCTAAACACTGAACCTGAAGCACAAATAGAAAAAAGCACACTTGGGAAGGCAGGGCCAAGATTTCTCCCCCAGAGCTAAAGCTACCACCACCACCCCTCCTCATCTTCCCGAGCTTAAATCAAGTCTTTGGGAATTTCTACCAATTCCACCTGAAATTTCGCAAATATGTAAACAGGGAAAGCAACTGAGTGGAACACCAATACAATAGCCGAATGAAAATCCTAATCTCTGGATGCTCTAGTTTTGCTTTTATCTGTATTTTCTCTTGTCTCTATTTAAGGCGGAACCAAGTACAAGTCCAGAAGTTCAGTACAACTCATTCAATAATGCTTTTTCTATATGTTCATTCATTCATTTAAATGAATCAACAAATTTATTCTGCAATACTAGTCTGCAACTGGAGGCACAAATAATTCCACATTATTAGAGTACAGCCATGTGTGTAACCAACTGGTTTTTAACTGGTAAAATCTTTTTATTATTCTCACCCGTGCCTCGGAAACGGGTCTGAACACCCACTGAAGGATGCTCTTCAGTCTGAGGTTTAAAGCTAATCCCTTCTGTTAATTCGACTCTGGCCTCATGAGGAGACAGCATGCTCCAGCATTAACCCACATTTCAGGGCAATGTATTAATGCTGTGAAAAACCAGACCTCCTTTGTTCCTTTGGGAAGAATCCGACCTCTTCTCTCAACAAGAGGAAAAGATGTGTCATCAAAAGCTCTTAACCCAAACGCTCTTGTTTTAATTACACTCCGGGTGGAGCAGTGCTGGGCCTGAATTGCAAAATATTTCAGCCCAGGACCTGACCTTTCAGTTTTATAGCTGGATAAAAATATATGGAGGGGGGGGGGGGGAAGTCTCCATGCAGGAAGATGCCAATGGAATAAAAACTCCAATGAGATACAAGGAAAGTATAATTTCAGTTTTGAACATAGCTTCTGTAAACCCTGGATGAAGGGGTTGCCTGTAGAGAAGGTTTTCGTCTAGGCAACCCACCGCCCTGCTTCCTAAACACGGGTTTGCAGGTCCTCTTAGTTGCATCAAAACAACATGAGATTATTTAGTTTGTATTAATTCAGTCCGATATTGCTGTGAGGGCCTTCTGCTTCCTGGATCGTGGTTTCACAGTTTATCATCATGGATGTCCAGAGAAGGCCACCCCCCGGATCATTTGTTTTCAGAAACGCAGACGGAGCGTCTGTTTTTGTTTAGCAAGCCCGAAATCGTTCCTAACCCCCCCCCTCCTCTCGCTCATGCAAGCAAAGAAGCACGGGGGGGGGGGGGGGGGAGAAGAGAAAGAAAAATCAGAAACAATCCAGGATGTCACTAAGAATGCAGATTAGTTCTTTTATCTGTTTTACCTCTTCCCGTGACAAGAGGTCTGAAGCTTTTCCAGGACTGGACTGCATTCATTCCTCAGCACCCCTTCCTTGGGTGGGTG
Source organism: Intellagama lesueurii (assembly GCA_037013535.1). Lineage (NCBI taxonomy): Eukaryota > Metazoa > Chordata > Lepidosauria > Squamata > Agamidae > Intellagama > Intellagama lesueurii. Next base: position 6,809,692 of record JBAJHW010000016.1, on the reverse strand, counting down.
GGTGTCCCATTGACACCCCATAAACAGCCCCCACCCCTCAATTTGGACCAAACCCCCTTCAAATTACTCCCTAAACAGAGACCTAACACCTTACACTTGGAACTGCATTTAAAAGAGAGATTATAAAGGACGTAACACTGCCTTATGGAGGGGAGGTGACCCCCATGTATTCACCCCCCCCACAAAACCTCCCTGCTCTTTTTCTGTCTCTCTCTCCCAACCCCCCCACCTCTCTGAATGGGGCTCCAACCCTTTAAAATCATCCCCATCAGAGAAACCTTTCCCCGGTTTGGCCTGTCTTTCCCCCTCCCCATGGCTTGGGGGGAAGGGGTCCCACTTGCATCCCATGGGGGCACCCCTTCCTCCCCCCACCCCTCAATTTGAGCCAAACCCCTCCAAATTTTTCTCCTCACAGAGGAACCTAAGACCCCCCCCTTTCCAAGACTGGACTCCATTTATCCCTGAACACCCCCTTTCAGTGGAGGGGTCCCTATATATTCACACCCCCTTAAGAGGGGGGGGAGTCTCCTATCTATTTACCCTCCCCCACAGATGCCCTCTTCATGCCTCTCCTCCCCACTGAACCCCCTAAATGAAGCCCCCCCCAAAAAAAGCTGGGGCATTTCTCCTTCATGCCTTATTTTGGAGGGTGGGGTCTCCTTTTCCCACCCCACCTCCCTTTCCCCTCACCCCAATTATACCTATAATTAAATGCCCCCCCCCCCCAATATTGGTTTCCTGAGGAAACCTTGTTTATATCCCCCCCTTCTCCGGTTTCTGACGGAACTCTGGGCTTTGTAGTCTTCCAACCCGCCCCTGCTGCGCCTGAGGGGGGATGGAGGACTACGCCTCCCGTCGGGCTCAGCGCCGCCGGCCCCTCCGCGGGGCACGCCGGGAGTTGGCGTTCGCCGGCCCCTCCGCGGCCACACGGGCGGATGGGAGCGGGGACTCCACTTCCCGGCAAGCCCCGCGCGGCCCCACCGCCTCCACTTTCCCTCCCCGAGGAGCCCGTTGGGGGGGCTGCCTGCGAGGGCGGCGTGGGCTCCGGCCTCCCCTCACCGATGTCGATGGCGAAGCGCTTGGCGTTCTCCAGGTTGCGGAAGATCTCGTCCGGCGGGAGGACGATGCTCTTGTCCAGGCGGCCGCTGACGGCAACGCCGCTGCTGCTCCCGCCTCGCCCGCCCCGGTCCGCCATTTTGGGCGCATCGACCCCGCTCGCCGTGCGCCCGGCCTGCTTAGGCATGCAAATTTATGCGCATACGCTTTGCGTGCTGAGGAGGTGGGCGGGGCGAGCCGGGCGGCCCCGCCCCCCCAGGAGGAGGAGGAGGAAGGAAGGGAAGGGAAAGACCCCGCCTTGATCCGGTTTCATTTGGGGGCTCGGGCGCTTCAATCCGGATTCACTCCGGATCCGAAAATCAAAACAGCTGTATTTCTAAAAATGTTTCAATTTCTCCACTAATAGGTGTCTCTCTTGCACCGCAGCCCTACAGATTTGTTACTGTCCTGTTTAGAGGGTGCCTTATATGACTGACAGGGTGTCTAAATTTTTATTGATTGCTATAAGAACTAGAGAGAAAATGTTGCAATCAATCACCTTGAAAGAAGGATTCATATAGGAGTTTTCTGTACGTTCTGCCATTTTATAATCTTGCTGGTCTGCCACCGTAATAAAGGAATGATGAAGAGGAAAAATGTTTCAATGTAATTTAATTTTTTAAAATTTATGTTTGGTTTCGTTGTTTAATTGTTTAATATGTGTGTGTGTGAGTGTATATTATGTATGTATGCATGCATGGATTTAATAACATTCAAATTAAATATATGCATTTAATTACACACACACAATTATATAGGTCTATATATTTAATTATATATATCTATACACACACACACACACACCTCGATCAATAGATGCGCATGGAATCTGGAGGCACAAGAAACTGGAAAGAGCTTTCCCCCCCCCTACATATCAGAAGCACCGCAGTGCAATTAATATGATGCAATATTAATATAATAAAGCATAGATTAGGTAGAGAGCTGCGCAATTTGACACACCTAGCTTCAGGAGTTTGCCTAGTAAACGCTTGTAAATTTGCCGAAACCGGGGAGCAAGCTTGCCAACATTTAAACAGGTTTGAATGGGTTTGTGCCAGGTATTTTAGAATTTTTCTCTCTCTGTGTGTCTCTCTCTTCCCCCACGCCCCAAAAAAGAAAAAGTAAATAAAAGGAGTGAAGCCTTTTTCTGCCCCATCCAATTTCACAGCCTCAGGCACAATCTGATTTGGAAGTTTGCTTTGTGTCACCCTGGGAACTGAACCTGGCTGATCAATTCAGTTGAGACCCGCATACAGATCAGTCTGAATGGTCGCAGTTTGGTTAGTAACTTGATGCATAGCCTGAGAAGAAAATAACAAGGGAGAGCAAAATCAAGAAAAGCAACTTAAAAGGGTCACACCAGGATGCAAAGGCTGGAGACCCAGTCTGTAAACGCAAGGTGGCAGCACACTGAATGGACAGGTTGTTTTATCCGGGAACAGGCTGGGGGTGTTGGAGTATATGAAAGCCACCTTCCTTATATACTGGTACCACATTTCAGTGTAGAAAAACAGTGTGGCTGTGTTTTGTGCCACCATTTTGTCAGTCTTAGCCTAGGGGTGAAGAACATCCATCCAGATACTTCTGTCTGAGTCGCGGACGCACAGCCCCAGAAACCGGAGCAGCCAGAGCTTAAGGAAATGGGTAGAAGAAGATCCATAAGTTCCCTTTCAACCCAACGTCTTGTGCCAGTCCTGTGTTTTAAGTGGGGAGTATGAGAATCATATGCATGAGTAGGGCAGGTGGACATTGGTTCACCTGTAGATACATTCTGATGGATGTAAGAGTCAGCATGCTATGGGCAGCGCTCAAGGGGGGATTTGCTGCCCAGAGTAGACCATTGGTCTAGATGGGCGGGGTATAAATCGAATAAATAAATAAATAAATTTAGGGGCATCCTCTCTATTGGTTGTGTACCACACCACCGAACTGTGAAGGACACCCCTCCGCCATTGACATGGATAATCGACTTTGCAGCTCGGGTCTTGGGCACTTCCGCAATAGTGTCCAAAGCATTAGGATGATGCCGGGAAGGCTGGTAGAATGGAGCCTCTTGCAGCATACTAATGTGGAATTCTACTTGCTTCGTACTTGGAGGTGTGAGAGAGCAACAACTTGCTGTTCATAAACTTCAGAGTCTGGGAAATGGACATATGTATATAAGGTCTGTATGTCAGATAATCTGGGCGGCATTTATGAGATTAAGGCATAAAGGATCTGGCGCTTATGTGTAACATTAAACTTGGCTAATAGGAAACAGCCCTCGTATCTAGTGCAAACATGCACAGAGTTTGAACACTGAGCCCTTTTGAGTCATACAGAATCAGATCAAAAAGCAAAATGAAGGCTATGCATATTTCCTTACTAGTGCTGATGTAATCCACTTAATACCAAAGGATTCACTGGATACATTTAGGTAAGCCATTTATTATGATGATGATGATGGTGTTTTCCAGTAATTGTGCGAAGGATGTAGAAAGAAAACCCATAGCGCCCAGCAGTCTACAGAGTCTGTGTATCATACATAATACCTTCATCCCCTAAGGACAGTAAACCGTAAACATTTAGCAGCCATATTACAATTATGATACCAATGGCATTTCATAGAATGTTCAGGTTTTTCTTTTTTTTAAAAAAAAAAATCACTCTTTTTGCATCCTGTAAGGATAGAAAACCATCTCCCTGCTTCACAACGTGTTCATGGAACATTTCAACCACAATACATGAATACACCCTATAAATATTATAGAACTTCCTTACGGTCAAGATAGACACGGGCTGTATTTTTCAAAAGGGTTTGTCCCTCACAGAACACAGAAGCTTCTCAAACATCTTCTAAAAAACACTTGAGAGCTGCAGCTTAGGATGCTGAATATTTGCATTCTCCTAATGTTGTTGCCAGTGTGCGCATGCGCCTCGTGTGTAGAGGGGCGCACGTGTTCTGGAGAGAGGGGAACCACCAAACCTTTTTGAAAAATCCAATCAGCCCGAAAGCTTCATAGAAGTTACTGCTTCGCATTCAAGCGAACAAACCTAACGCCACCCTCACACAGTCCCCACCCACCTAGCTTATCCCCTCATAAAAATAAAACCTCATTGAGATTAAAAATGATATTTCCCCCTTCCTGTTGGAAGAACAATGTAGAAACCTCCTAATGCAAGAATGACTTCAGTCCATTCTATCAGAATGTGTTTTTCCCCCTTAATCCTCCAGAAAACAAGAGAGAACTCAGTTTTTCACTATGATATTACATTAAGGCACATAATATGATGATCTCCCCAACTAATTCTGGATCTGGAGAGGCTGATTCTTCTCAAATAAATTGTATGCAACCCAGCTTTGACAGGTAGCAAAGTGCCTGTAATGTACTCGTCTGGATAGTTCTGTTCTGGAAGAAAGGTGAGGGGTAAGCTGATGGGTCATCATCTTAGAATTGCAGAGCAGGAAGGGACCCTGTGGATCATCCAGTCCAGCCTCCGTCAAGGAAGCCCAGTTAGGAATCGAACTCCCAACCTCTGGTTCCACAGCCACAGACTTCAACCACTGAGCTATCCAGCAGTTCATTGTCCTTGATGGCCGGTGCCAAAGACCTCTGGATGTGTCTTAAGAGCTTGGTCTGTACGTCAAGAGTTTCTTGAAAGTGTGGTCAAGAACTGGTGAATTTCCTATAATCCTGCACAATGCTTGCAGTAGACGATGTTATTCCTGCAAAAGAGCAAGAGAGAGAGAGAGAGAGAGAGGCGATTTAGTGATACAATGATGAAGCGGCAGTTGGCATACAGTGAGGCGCAATAGCTATTTAACCAGGCAACAGGTTAAATACGATTTAATAGACCTGCCCCAAGAGAACTAGGAACTCTCCGACGGTGTGTGTCTTTGTCAGCCAAATCCTCTATTTCCATTCATGCTAAGCTGATGGAGGTATACCCGTGCAGACGGAGAAGATGCAGCTGGAGTAGCACTTACCTTGCATTTTAGGGAGTCAAACTTTGTTGCCAAAATTTCAGGCTTCTCTACTTGGACAAGCTTTCATCGCTGGAATTCCTTCTCAAACAGACGGTTCGGTGGCTTGGTGCGGCGCTCAGTTGTGTCGTCGCTTGGCCGCCGTGGCCTTCTGTGACTGCGGAGCCAGAGGAGAGAAAACAGAATTATTTATTCATTTTCTTGCTTTCAGGATCCTTGGTTCTCTCTTCCCAAGTCTGGACCCACCCGTTCTGACCACTTACCCTTGTTTTTATTCTTTGGCCGAGAAGACAGCGTAGCGCCGCAACCCCCCGGGTGCTGTGATTCAGCTCCTCAAACAAAGCCCCAGCGCCTGGCTTTCCGATGTGTGGCGTGGATGCCACTAGGCCTCTATTTATAATCCAGAAGCTGTGTACAAAGGTCTGTAGGTTTCCCACACTTTCCGACCAATCACGACCGGTCTTTGGGAGAAATCAAGGAGGCATCTATTATAGGGCAGTAAATTGAGTGTGAAGAATTGCCTAGGGAGAGTTCGCAGTCACAATGCAAGGAATGGCAAGGAGCAGGTGGACGGGGGCAACATGGGTCACCCGGGGGGGGGGGGGACAGCTTTGAGAATAATCAGGCAGGAACGTGGGAAAAGCCTGGCATCTATTATCAAACAGGAGGCTCGGTAGGGGGGAGCCAGCCTCCAGGAATTCAATATCTCCATATGGTGGCTTCCTTCCCTCTCCAGCTGCAGCAAAATTATTGGTGTGGCCAACACCCCAAACTGGGTCTCCCCACTCTTGCTGAAGTCCTTTGGAAAAGGTGTCCAGGGGGCTGAAAAAGAGAGGAAGACATTTTGTTGACATTTTTTTTTCAAAAAACACGTTTTTATTACATCAGTATATTGGCCAGTTGGCTGGCCAGATAGCTCATTGGTTTAGGTCCCTGGCTGCAGAGCCAGAGGTTGGGAGTTCAATTCCCCCACTGGGCCTCCTGGGAGAAGAGCCAGCCTGGGTAGCCTTGGGCAAGCTGCACAGTCCCAGGGAACCCCCGGACGAAGGGAACAGGAAACCACTTCTGAGTCTTCTCTACTTCTTTGAAAAAAAGGTTGCCATAAGTCAGAACTAACTTGACGGCACATGCTCTGGAGCAGTATATAATCAGCACACTTTATAATTAGTGCATACCACAGATATAAATCCAGAGATGCTCTCCCGCCCTTAAAAAGCATGCTCTTCCTATGTTCAAGGTCTCTTCTTCCCACAGTCCCTGCTGAGTGCTCACCAGATGGCATAAGAAACACACATGGGTTGTTTCCAGAGCAACCCCAAGAATAGGGCATGGTGTGGGGAAACGGGGAAGATTTGTGGCTTCGCATTTTCTCAGATGAATGGTGAATCAGGTACTCCTGCCCTGAAACAGCAACCCCGTTTATGGTCGGCAGGTGGGGGAGAGAGAGATAAATACAGTAACTTCTCTGCTTTTTCCAAACCCTTCTGCTCTCCCTCTTTTCACGCACGGCTTCGTTCCTCAAAGCAAAGCCACATGTTCTTCCTTTTGGACCGCTAGTCCTTCCCAAAACAGAGTGCCTTGGAGTTAAGCCTGACTTCAGAAGCAAGATCTTTTTTTTTTTTTTTTAAATGAGGAACCGGGTCACGATCCCTTTCCGGGAATGAATGCCGAATCTGTCGAAATCTGTCGACGACCCATGGCATTCGGTGGAATTTATGCCACGGTTGGCTTAGGACGTTCCCTGTGATTGAAGGGGCTTTGCCATTTTTAAAAGTAAAAACATGAAAAGCAGCAACAATAACCCTAAAAAGAGATGGCACCAACTGATCATATAAACCCAGAGTGAACGGAAGAAAAAGGCGTGGAAAGGTGGTTGGTGAGGGTCAGTGTGGAAAGCCTTCCTGAAAAGCAATGTCTTTTATTGCTTCCTAAAAGTCAACAGGGAGGGGACTGGGCGGAGAGCCTCCGGAATCCAGTTCCATAAAGTTGGAGCCACCACAAAGAAGGCCCTACCCCTTGTAGAGGATTTATGGGTCTCCCTTGGGGTGGCAACGATGATCTTGTGGGTCAAGTGGATGACATAAAGGAAAGACGCTCCAACAAGTAACATGGGCCCAAACCGTGGAGGGCTTTGGATGTGAGTGTCAGAACCTTGAACCTTGAATAATTGGGTTCAGGCCCTCAAGACGTCCTTTCCAAACCTATCATACGATGCTCAAAAATGTAAATCAGTCTCTTTTGTCTTGGATGAGGTCATTCCAGTGGCATGGGAATGAAGACTTCTTTGTCTTTTAAACAGTTGTTGTGTTCTTTACCATCTCAGCTTTAAATATGTTCTGATATTCATTTGGTTTTTAAAATAACTGTGTTTTTTTAAAACTGTTTTCAAAAAACAGTTATTACCTATGACTATTTGCAGTTGTTTAGGACTGGAAAGCTCGGTGGTTTCGGTATCTGGCTGAGGAGCCAGAGGTTGAGAGTTCAATTCCCCACGGTGCCTCCTGGGGGAAAAGCCAGCCTGTGTAGCCTTGGGCCAGCTGCACAGTCCCAGAGTTGCCCCCAGAACATGGGAATGGTAAACCACTTCTGAGTCTTCTCTATCTGGAAAATCCTGAAAAGGGTTGCCATAAATCCAGATAGAGAAGACTCAGAAGTGTTTTACCCTTCTCTTCCTCTAAGGGTGCTCTGGGACTGTGAAGCTTGCCCAAGGCTACCCAGGCTGGCTTTTCTCCCAGGAGGCACCGTGGGGGAATTGAACTCTCAACCTCTACTGAACACATTGAGCTATCCAGCCAGCTCAAGGTTTTCAAGGCATATGAAATATTTCAGGGGTGCTTTTACCATTGCCACCTCCGAGTGTTTCCATAGCTGTGCAGGAATTTGAACCCTGGCCTTTTTGTGTCCTCGTCCATCTTGGTGGCTCTTGTTTCTAGCTTCGCCTCCATAAATTTCACCCTGATTTTTGAAAATATCAACTGCATGGAAGGGAGAGGGGAAAAAAATTGAACTGAGGATGGGTCCCCCTCCTTACCCCATTGAGATTTTTTAGACTTTTAAGCTCACACAAATTGCAAAAGGTGTCTCACGCCTGGGATCTGGCGACCAAAAACCGTCACATTCCCAGGGCATGGAAAGGGCGATGGGTTAATGCTGATGGATGAATACGGGTCCCTGGGAACGCAAAGCGCTCCAGATGGTCTATCAGGCTGGTAACTGCAAAGGGAAGTGGGCTTTAAAGCTGGGCACGCTTTTTTTGTCCTCCCGGTGAATGTCATCAATGGGCGAGAAAGTGTGGGAAACCCTGAGAAACCCCACCCCAGATGCTGAGGTTAATAGGGGTATTGTGGGAAGGAGTCTCCTTGAGAACCGGGATCAACATACCAGAAAAGGGAGGTGGAAAAGCCGGAATGGATGGGATAGCATGGAATGGAAGGGACCCCATGGATCGTCAAGGAAGCCACGGAGGGGAATCGAACTCTCAACTTCTGGCTCTGCAGAAAAACGATACATGCCCAGAACATGGCCATGTGCAATATTTCAGAACTGGAAAATTTTCCACCTTGACGCTCTTCTTAACTCGCCATACCAGGATGCATACAAAACACAAAAATGGCTGGTTGTGTTGTTGTTGTTTTTTTGCCAAACAAATCAAACTCACCAGTCCCACGAGATTAGAACACAGAGGATGCTCCAATATTTCTAGAGAATTTTGTTCCAGAGGCCAAGCTGAGTCCACCAAACCTGCGGAATGAATGGAGGCCAAAGATCTTTTTCTTTCTTTCTTTCTTTCTTCGCCTCAGAGTGTTGCACAATTTAAAATTATGGACGTATCTGAAATATCGGTAAAGTTAAAAGCAAAATTAAAATGTTAAAATGCGTCGACTATTTTGGACCTCAATTTAGGGCGACCTCAATGACGTTCTCTCGGTCATTTGCTAGATCTTTTTGTACACATGGTGGGACATAAATTGCATGTACGTAACTGCTCTGTGAATTGCACAGACACTGCAAATCTTCTGGAAAACGGACATGTCGTAGCACATGTTCCTCTCAGGGAATGGGAAATGGACTATGGGCTCAGCTGACTTATTTTGTTCTATGTCAGTGTAGAATTTGATGGTGAAGGAAGACAGGAAACTATGTCATACTGAGTCTGATCAGTAGAGGGCAGTGGCTCTGACACTGCCAGGACAGTGAATCCGTGTGGGTTTTGGTCCGAGCTTTAGAGGAGCCCTGGGTCCAGTTTGAACTTCAAAGAAACTCTGAATTTTTGTTTAATTGAATTCTGGGTTTTAGTTTCAACTCTAAAGGAACTATGCAAGTTACTGAACCCTATCAACCCTCCGAAGAGCTTCAGCATTTGGGATCCACCCTTTAAAGTTTGGATTAAAACCCAGAATGGATTCACTCTCCCCACAGCATGGGAGACGCCACCGTCCATTGTCAACCACCCATCTTGCTGAATATTGCAAACACTGATTTTTTTTTTTAAATTCAGTTCCTTTGATTTGGATTCCTGCACTGAGCAGGGGGTTGGACTTGATGGCCTTCGAGGCCCCCTTCCAACTCCATCATTCTAGGATGCTATGAAACATCTGGGGTACAGGTGTTCAGGATATGCGGTTATGTATTGACTGCCTTCTGAGATTTAGAGTTAACCAAAAAGAAACAAACAAACAAACACCAGATTGAAAGACTGCAGTTTTGGAACACAATTCTCAAGTCTGTTTAATGGATCCCAGTGTTTTTCACATTCGTTTTTGCTAAAATCCAAAAACAAGCGGGAGTTACAAGGATTACAAGCTTATTTACTGTGCTCCATTCCAGGTTTTGCACCTTCCTGGATAAACCCTAACCCTGTCTTGGGACTCTGGGAAGAAAACCTCTCAGAAGAGGGTGCCCCACAGATTTAAAGTCAATCATAGTTCTGGCAGGAGATCTGTGTTATTTGGAAACGTTTTTAAAATAGTGAACAATTTCAGTTCCCAGAAATCTGCAAGGGATGTCATTTTGTGCATCGAGGTCTCAAAATAAGTAACTTTTCTTCAAGGATCATGTTCCGTATGGACCGATTCGATAAGGCATCGGTCCCTTTTTCTCTCTCCAAACCCCTGCCCGAGAAAATTCATGCACGATCCAAAAGGTTCTGAGATGGAAAGAAGAAGGGGACCCGTGTATACTTTTTTTTTTATGATGGGATGGATGGCATGTGGTTAGAACCCACCCAGATTTGGACCACAGGCTGCTCCAGGAGCCAGAGCATCATCTTAGCACTGCAAGGAGCCATGATATTCCTTATTTTGAACCATACCTTTTCAAGATCAGTTGTGGTTTGTGATTTGTTATAGAAGCCTCTCCGTCTGCTCACCTGGGCCACCTCTGACCTGTGTGAAAGCGAATGCTAGTGAGAGGCAGTAGGGTGTAGTGGAGAGAGTGATGGACTGGAACTCAGGAGACCTGAGTTCAAAGCCCCACTGAGCCTGGGAAACTCCCTGGAGCCTGGCTCTGGTAAAAACCGGTCCTTCCACATCTCATATATCTTAAAATTAATCTTTGCTGTCCTTCCGCAAGCAAAGCTTGTCTCTTCAGACAAGCTTTCCCTCAGCGTCCTCTTTTTAGATGGATGGTTATGCCTCACTGCTTTGACTGTGTTTTTAGTATTGTTTGTGTTTCCCATTTCCCAGAGTGGTTTGTGTTTGTTCCTTTTTCAGATTTCTATAGCTCGTGCTTTTTAGCTTTAAATATTGCCTTTTAAGGATGTACACCACCTTTGTGTGTGTGTGTGTGTGTGTGTGTGTGTGTGAGTTAGAGAGAGAGAGAGAGAATGAGGATCTGTTAATTGCTATACTTTCCAACCCACCAATCTGACCATGTACCACTGCTTGGGTGTCAGACACTCTTTCACTGAGATCGCTTTTAAAACATCCCATAATACAAGGACAGAAAAGCAACTATTTGAGATTGAACTTCACTTCTCTTTTGCCCGGCTCCGGTTTTCCACGACGTCTAGGAACCTACAAATGGACGTTTCCTAATATACCTCCCACCCCACAAATCTTGTGCTCACGGGTACACGGCCACTAACCATGGAGGTTCTGTTTAGCTCTCAGGATGTTCGACTGCAAAGCATTCCCTTCCGTGAATTTCTCTGATACCCACTTTCAGAGCTACCTGAGTCCACAGCCAGCACCACATCTTGAGGCAATGAGTTCCATAGGGTAACACTCCTCGTGGACAGAGCTACTTTCTTAAGCTAGAAGCCTGCTGCTCGTCACTTCCCATGGCTTAATGGGAGAGCCATCCTGGGACATCCACATTTTGGCCTTTGCTTGTTCTTATAAACCATGGGTGCCCTCTCTCTCCTGGTGTCCCTTGCAGTGGGTCGTCTTAATTTTGGACTTTGTTTAGGCATCTGGCTGCAGAGTCAGAGGTTGGGAGTTCGATTCCCCCACTGGGCCTCCTTGACAGGGGATGGACTGGATGATCCATGGGGTCCCTTTTAGCGCTGCAGTTCTAAGATGATGATGATTTAATCTGCAAGCCAGCATGACTAGCAGGGGTGTGTGTGTATGTATGCATCCATGCATGCAATCACGCATACAACCCTTGGTTGTTCCTAGCAGGTTCATGACAGAGGTGAGACTTGAACTCCAGGTCCTCACAAACTTATTTACCTAGTTGTTGTACACCTGAAAGGAAAGATTCTTTCATAGACAAACACATACACACACACACATACAAAAGCTTCTTTTAATCTCTTTTAATTGACTTTTCTATCACAGACTTTCAACTCATACTCACATGATACCACGTGACTTTATAAAAGCATTCCAAATAATTCACCTTTGGAAAAAATATATATATACATATACATACAATACTTCCTCCTTATAAAAGATACATAAATCCATATTCCTTTACAAAAGGCATCTGATTATCTCTCAAAACAAGAGAAACATACACACAGATAAAGCAAAACCTAACAGAAATGTTCCCTAGAGAGTTTTCTCACTGATGATAGTACAGCTAAATCTGGAGAAAATGAATCCAAGAAGTGAAAGATTTCAAGTTTTGTTAAATTCAATACTCATCTGCTTTTGATACCTCGTTTACCATTTCCACCCCCCAAGTAAGTTTCTGTGGCTAAGTGGGGATTTGAACCCGGGTCTCCAGAGCCATCGTCTGACAATTTGCTCTCAAAAAGGGCGATGGTGTTGACCATTTGGGAATCCACCCCTCTCTGTGAATCAAAGCATCATGTCCAAGTTGCCTCTTGAGTGGATATTTAAGCAGGACAAGGGCTGATGATGTAAAAAGCCTTCGAAAATAAGAAAGTTAAAAACACAATTTTCCCTTAGCTTTCCTTGAATTAAGTGCATTGCCCAATAAGACCTGCAGCTTAGATGCACCCCCCCCCCCCAGAGAAAAAGAAAGAGAGGGACAGATGGACTAAATATTTTTGATGCAAACTACGGTTTCCCCTCTGAATGCCACCACAAACGGGGCCAGCCTCGTTCATTCCTTCAGCAGATGCTGTTGAAGTCTTCGGCCATGGCCTCCGATTTCGTAGGCAGCCACACAACCCTTCATTGTGAAGGAAGACAACTCGGTGCACTACATTAAGCACTCCTTTGTGCTACATGAAAACGCAACAACCAACCAACCCAACCAAAACACACCTTCTCCCTCCCCCCTTCCTCTTTCGGAAACCCAATATTTCCTACTTTTTAAAGAGGGACGGTTGAAAATCAAAGATCCCTCTAGGTTTGAGCACTCCCAATTTTTGCAAACAGAGAGGTGTCTGGGAAAGTCCTTCTGTGCCTCTACCACGGTCTCCAGAGGGTAGCGGAAACACCTGGGGGGGTCTTGTTGGCCAGCGGTTTCTTCGACCGGGGGCAAGGGGGTGGGGGGCACTGGGCCGTGGCCGTCGGGCGCGTGGCATCTGCAAGCACGTGGACTTTGCAGAAATGTTTGATCAGCTGCGTTTGGGTTTCTCTCTTGGGTTCGCACAAGGACAGGAAGTAGAGTGCTTCTCTTAGGCAACGCAGGTAGCCGGTGTTGAAGTCCAGTTCCGGATTCTTGAGGCCAAAAGCTAACAAGGAACAAGAGAGAAACAGAAGAAACACATCAGTCCCCGACTTAGATGCAACACTCTGGGATGACCGATCTCCCACCTCCAATTGCATAAACATAACAACCTCATGAAACAGGCCACGGAGACAGGGAGAGAAGCGGTCATGCTTCACGGCTATAATGGAGCTCTTTAATGCTGATCTAACCATGTTAAGGAACTATTTGACATACGTACACATATTGCTAAGCGGTTGGCTGCAAGTCAGCTGGTCTTTCCTCCCCCAAAAATATAGCCACATGATCTGGGAATGTGGTCCCTCCCTCGTCCTTATTTAAAGGTGTGCACGGAACCAAACTAACTTCTACACACAGGGCCATAGACCTTGACTTGTGGGAAACCTGAGTAAACATCATTGCTGCTTCAAATAACTGACAGCCACTTCTAAAATATCATCATCATCTCCTGTCCAGGAGGCCCAGCGGGGAATCGAACTCCCAACCTCTCGCACCGCAGCCAGAGACCTCCACCACCGTTCCAGCAGCACTTTGTATTCATATCACTTCAGCTGCTTGTCCCATTTAAGCCTGCATCTTCAGGTTACCTACAAAAATGTGGCGGACTACAACTCCCATCATTTCCAGTGGCCACACAAACTAGGGCATTGCAGTCCCACCCTCCAAAAACAACAACAACAACAACAAAAAACCCAACAACAACAAAAAGCCACCTTCCCAAGCTTAGGTTGGCAAACCCCTTCGGCACTCACCATAGCCCTCCATCTGACGCTGCTGCTTCAAATAACTGACAGCCACTTCTAAAATATCTGCTTTTTCCAGCTTGGAGTTGGGCTGGTGGCGCTGGAATTCCCTCTCCAGTAAGACCTTGAGCTGCTCAATGCTGCTGTTGATGCGGTCCCGGCGCATCTTCTCCACCACCGGCTTCCTTAGCTGCCAAGGGGAAAGAAAAGGGAGGCTTTCGAACCTTTGCAGATGTGAATGCGTGCATTCGAACTCAGAGCCACCCGTGGAGCCCTGGGTGCACAAATAAGTTCTACCCACCATCCCCTCTCATCTTATGGCCTCAGAACAGCAGCAATCTCAACAGTGGACTTTGGACCCCCGACATCTGAAACCTAATGCCAATCTAAGGGACATGCACACCCCTGTACCCGCTGTAGGAAAACGATGATAGAGAATTTGGTTCTGGAAAGCGTCAGACACTGGTGGTCTCATTCCAGAAGCTAAGTTAGTCCTGGGTTGAAAAGCTTACAGATACAATACCAAGGGTCTCCAGGCAGAGCTAAAAAACCCAAACAATTAAAAAAAAAACACCCTTTCTGAAATTCTGTAGCGGTATTGCTACCTGCCCGTGTATGCAATACCAGTCTAGACAGAGCAGGTTCCATCACTGCCTGTGTTATTGCTTGATTTAGGGTAATGAGGACTAGAAACTTGGTTTATTTTTCAGCAAAAAAGAAACCGCTCACTGGTAGAGCCCACGCCTTCCAGGCAGAAGCTTCTAAGTCCAGTCCCCAGTCAGGGGTAAGAAAGCATCCGTCCTGCTGCTGCCATTATTATCATCATCTTAGAACTGCAGAGCTGGAAGGGACCCTATGGATCATCCAGCCTAGCCCTTGTCAAGGAGGCCCAGTGGGGGAATCGAACTCCCAACCTCTGGCACCGCAGCCAGAAACCTAAACCACTGAGCTATCCAGTCAGAGCTGGTTAGGTAGATGCATGGTCAGACTCGGTAGCGGGTTTTCCAGTGGGGCTAAGCTCTTAATTACCTTGTTTTTGTCTTTTGCTGGCAACCTCTCCTCCTTCCTGTGGACAATGCAGCTGTTGCTAGGAGCCATGTGTCCTACGGATCAGCTGTTGCTCCTCACCCAGACGCCACCTTATGCTCTGCAGCGCTCCGAGAGCGTGCCTTCTATTTATATCCGCCTCCAGCTCCGCCGTGATGTGAGTTTTAGACCTCGCCATTTCCCACAGTCGCTCAGCCAATCCGGGCGCACGACCAGATAATAGGGGAGCCATCTCTCTTCAGAGCATGCTCCATTGACCCTCAATGGCCCCACAGAGAATGACCTTCTGCCCCAACCAACTGGTGGAGGGAGGCAAAGCCACATGCCAGTGGGGCAGGGAGGTTGGGGAAAAGCTGTGAGCCATCCAACGGGATCGTCTGAGGGCAGGGGCACTCCAGAGTCCATGCTCCACACTCCTCATGGCCAACAAGAGTGAAAGAGAGGAAGGAGGAACGGAAGTGACTCAAGGCTAGGCCTGGTGCTTCGTCTCGGGTAGACCCAGGCAATAAATGGCACTGACATATAGTGTGCTTGGTTGGTTGGTTGGTTGGTTGATTACACTCGTATACTGCACTGATTAGTGCTGAGCACTATTCTTGGCGGTTTCCTTGCAAAGTAACGTAAATGGAAAATAAATCACAAATAATATATTTTTTAAAAAATAAACCACACGTCTACAAAAAATAAAATCACCAGGGCCGTCATCATTGAAGAACTCACAAAAAGCTGAAATGGTGTGAAGCGGGCAGAATTGAAATGATCGGTCGATCTGGTGACTTACCAAGGTCCCATGATTCAGCGGGTTTACTCTAGTTGGAATTAATAATTGGATTTAGGCTTAAGAAATCACACCCACACCCACACCTCTATGGTTTTAAAATGTAGGACTGTACGTCCATAACCCAAACTGTCCATTTTATTTATTGATAACATATAGAGTCATAATAACACCGAAATACAAACTATTGATTGATTGATTGATTGGTTGGTTTCTGTACCACTTTAGCATACTGAAATCCTGAAAGCCAAAAAAGGAAGCAACTAAAACGTTTCCCTAGGAATTCAAGACATAACCAAATGTTGTGTTCCTCACTGGAAAAGGGTTTCTCAACCCTTGGAGGCTTATATTGAAAATAAATGGGCAGCTGCGAGGAAATTGTCCCGTATGAACTAGGGAATAATTTTGCCGGCAGCACTGGGGACAAGATTGGCAGATTTTTGTAGATGGTTTGTCTCGCCGGCGGGGGGAAAAAAATCATGTTTTGGAAAAAAAGAATGGCAAGATTTTTGTGTGTGCAAAATGAAAAGATGGTGTGTGGGTTTTTTTCTTCTTCTTTGCACACAGAATACTTCTGCAAATTTTATTTGGCAGAAAAGTGCTGGGATGCAATAAATATGAAAATAAAATAAAGAGAAAAAAGCTGGGTCATCTCGCCAGGAAAAAGGTCTGTCTTTTTCGTTCATGCCTGCAAGAGTCAAATAAGCAGCGACTCAGAATAGCTGTGACTTGATTTTATGGCAGAAAGGCAGCATTGAAATAAAGTAAATAAATAAACGAAGAAAATAAAAATGCTTGTTCAAGGCCAGATCTGGGGAAATGAATCAGCCTTCAGCTCATGGCAGAAGCACCGGCATGGAAAGCCCAAGGTGATCCATCAGATTCGTAAAGGTGAAGGCCATCTTTCAGGTATTCAGGACTCAAACTGTTTAGGGTAAGGGATGTGTTGTCTCCAGAAGGCTCAAGGTCTTGCTTGACCATCCCTAAACCTTGGAAGGTTCAACCAGCTCCTGTGACCCTGCAGCCCATTTTTTCTTCCAAAAACGGGGTGATGATTTTGTCCCCCAAAAGCCCCGATCGCCGCAAAGATAGACAGGATCCAGAGAATGGCTAATGGTCGGATTCCAAAAGATCTCCTGTATGGAGAATTAGTGCAGGGAAAGCGCCCCAGAGGGAGACCGCAGCTGCGATACAAGGAGATCTGCAAGCGGGATCTGAAAGCCTTAGGAATGGACCTCAACAGATGGGAAACCCTGACATCTGAGCGTTCAGCCTGGAGGCAGGCGGTGCATCATGGCCTCTCCCAATTTGAAGAGGCCCTTGTCCAGCAGGCCGAGGCCAAGAGGCAGTTCCAAAACCAGCAAAATCAGGGAGCTGGACAGGGGACAGATTGTATTTGTCTTCAGTGTGGAAGGGATTGTCACTCTCGAATTGGCCTTCTCAGCCACACGAGACGCTGTTCCAAGTCCTCCATACAGAGCACGTTACCATAGTCTCTCGAGACTGAAGGATGCCTACTACTGAATGTATCAACAATTTTTTAAGTGTTCAAAATTTGGGGGGTGCGCGGGAGTGCTGGAAGGCCGTGTGTGGCCCTCAGACTGCTTGTGCCCACTCCTGTCTGCCCAGTTTTGAGATTATATATTAACAACCAAGCTTTAAACTTGACCTGGCAGCAAAGGAGGAGCCAGAGTCACTCCTGTGCTGCTGATGGATTCATGGAAACCTAACCCCATGGGAACCAAGGCAAAGTGTTCTGTACCAGCTTCAGACCAACCTAAAGGATAGCTCTACCAAGGCTAAGTTGGAGTAGTCTAACGTTGATCTTATCAACCCTTGGATGATGTAGCCAAGCTATGGCTTTTGCTGACACAAGGTGAGAGAGTGGCTGGAATCCTGTTGCACCTCTCTACCTGCCTAACTGGCATGATGCCACTAGCAGCAACAGATTGCTGCTGATTAAAGACTCCCTTCTGTGATTTTGAGGTGCACATGGCTCATGCACAATGCAATGAAGCTGCATGCACCCTAAATGGAATTAATATAAAACGATTTATTCTACTAGGATAAAAATGAATGAATTATTAGCAGCCATTGATGGTCCTGTTTGTACAGTGTTTACTAGGGTTGGAAGTTAAGGTCTCTGCAAATTCATCTGATAGCCTGTAAAAGCTGTCCAAAGTCAGCAGCCATCACCACATCCTGTGGCAGGGAATTCCAAAGTTCAGATCTGTGCCACATGGGAAAAAAAGTATTCCTTTTATTTATTCTGAAACTCCCGCCATTCAGTTCTGGTGGATGACCGGGGGTCCCAATATTTATATGAAAGGGAGTGGAATAGACAACACTGCTAAAGAAATCCTGGATATGATCTTTTAAAGGTACCGCTTAGGTTCTTGCTGTAATCTGTCCTCAGATGGGCTATTTACTAAAATCTTTAAAAATGCACATACAAACGGTGTGTTATCTGTGTAGCCAGTGGATACAGGTGGCCATTACCCCCCGTTTGAATAGGTCTTTCCTTCAAATGAATCATGGGCAAAAGGGCAATGATTGTGAGTGGTTGATGCCACCCTCTTCGCTTAGTTTCGCTGTTCTTGTGTGTTTTTTAATAAAATCTCCCTGGATGGCTCAGAGTCGTCCTGAGATGACTCATCTCTCAGCTTTCCCACCAAATAATAAGGAAGGGGAATAAAGGTTTCTGTGACCAACATCTGTCCTGGACAAAGGCATGCATCCATTCAGACTTTGACAATGAATACTATGGAGCTAGATGTGGCTGTTTCCTGCACTTTCCCCCCTCCCCTCTTTTTGACAATGGTCTCTTATAGAATAGAAATCAATTTTGTTCTCGCCCCCCCCCCCGCACCCCCAGATGAGGAAAGAGTCTTTAAGGATAATTCCAGAGAAATCCTTCAAATTACCCCGTCCTCTTCTTTGCCTCACAGAAAACTATGGGCCTCTAAGTCATCTTGCAATCCCATAAGAGCTTTTTGAATGCTCCTTCCTCTCATGTTGCAATAAAATTCACTAGGAAATGAGGAGGGAGAGAGGGAGACAGACAGACAGAGATACCCTTTTAAAAAAATAGTTGCATTTGAAGTGACACCTCCTCAAATCTAAGAAATTCATATTGCCGTCCCTCTAATCCTCACTCAAACATGACGTATTGGTAAACTCTTCTTAAACCTTAACTTCCACCCCTAGTAAACACTGCCATAATTCCACTCGCTACCTCACTTCTATATACTGAGTGTATCAGTGTAAGGTGTGGAAGATTTGAAATGAAACAGACATTTTGGCAGTGTGAACATCTTCAGACAGAAGATTTGTGGCTTATTGTTCTTCACAGATACATAATATTTGCTACTTCAGTCCAAATGACCAACATTTGCAGAAGGGAAGTCTTGTTGAATTTATCGGCTCTAACCACTGCCCAGTTAGAGCTGAAGACTGGTTTCTGTTTCTTTCTCCAACAGAAATGAATGGTGGAGAGTGTGATTGTGGCTTCCATGTTGATTTTGATGGATTACATCAAAAGCTGGTGACTCTACTAGTGATTCCCACCATTTAGGCCTCCAGATATTTGTAACTTCACCTCCCAGAATCCCAGACCATTAGCTATTCTGGCTGGGACTAAGAGGAGCTGTTGTCATATGACATCTGGAGGAACACCAGGCTAAGATGCTATTTACATGTAGAGATGGGATTTTTGGATTTATTGAAACACAAATCCCATAATTCTCCATTCTGAAATTTCTGTCTAATAGACACCTAAGTGTCTGTCTAATAGACACCAGAACTAGAAGGCCGTGAGCCTGAGCTAGGCCTAGCTCAGCCTCAAAGCCTTCCAGTTGAGGCCTGTCTCCCAGGTGAGCCACATTTAGGTACTGATCTGACAGGTAGGGTTCCGAGAATGGAGAAATATGGGATTTGTAGTCCAAGAAAATTGAAAAGGCCTAGCCCTTTTAACATGTATGATTGTCAAGCCAGATATAGCCATACTACCTTGAGCGAGTCATTCTTTCCAGTTAAATGTATGGCACTGGATTTCTTTTTATTGAAACCAACCCTGTTACACCTTGTCTGGACCTTCCTGGACCATCTTAAGGTCTTCTAAGACGGGAAATTTTTCAACTTTTCTTCACTGTGCTTCCTTGACAGGTCTGGACTTGATGGTCCATAGGATCCCTTACAGCTCTACAGTTCTAAGGTTTCTTCTTCAAAAACACCAGGCACAGTCGATCGAATTTATAAAAACATTGACTCCACCTCAACAAGGCCTGTGTTCATGGAGGGGATGATGACAACAACAACAACCACATTGGGGAACTGTATTTGAGCCAAGGGCTTCTGGCGTCAAACTGCAAAACATCTAGAGGAGAGCCAAAGGTTGAGAACTGCTAGGCTATACTGCCCTGGTTCTTAGAACCGGATCCGGTGCTCTTGAAAGGCACTAGAGAGTCTCATCCTTGTTAGATGGTGGATCTAGAGATTGACAGGTAGCTCATTTTTGAAGCTGGTTAAAGGGGCTGTAGCCGAGTCAAAGGGTGTGTCCCTCCCACCTCCGGAGTGGCGGCTCCTGACCCTCCTTGGCCGGCTTGTAACGATTAACCAGATGGTCTTTTGGGAGTTGGACGTTTTTTCCCCCCGCTCTGCGAGGCATTGAGGCTCAAAACACCATCACTAATGCCGCCCGTCGGCACGAGGCACACGTCTATTGTCCGGCCAAGGAGGAGACGAGTGTGGGAAACTCCGCGCAACTCAAACCCACACAGCCTGGTGCTAATAACTCCTTTGTGAGCCATGAATGCACCGTGAACTCACATGGTTCTTTGAGCTGAAGCTTGGGGGTGGGTGGGGGAAATGGCAAAGGACCTGGAGAAGGTTTTCTCAAGCACCCTTGCTCATCAGGATGGAACCCAAGGCGTAAGAGGAGAGAATGACAGATGAAGACTATCCTTCAGGAACCAAAGCCTGGGGCAGGAATTCAGTCTGTTAGCAGGTTTTGCCCTAGCGTTTGGTGACAACCAAGCAGGTAATGTTGTGGTTGAGTTTAGACCACAAGGAGGACGAAACCTGGGTTCAGGTGTTTCTGGCCCCCCAAAGCCTTACATGGTGGACTTGGGACAGTGATGGACACCCGGCCTGACTTACATTACAGGGTTGTAATTCTTGGCAAAAAAACCCAAAATAAAACCCTCTAGCTACACAGCAGAGCGTGCCGGGACCTACAGAGCCGAATTAGCTTCAAGTCTCCCAGAGTCGACCACCCCTTTTGGTTCTCAACAGTAATGAGGATAAAAGGGGAGAGCAAAACCAGCCCCACGTTTGGGAGAGGGCACCAGCAAACTACTCTCCGTGCGCCCTTCAGATGCCCCATGACTAAAGGATGATGTGTTTGTGACAGATAGCCACGAAACGCCGCGTGAAGCATCCTGCGCTGCTCCAGAGGAGCTCAAGTAGCATTGCTCCAGGGCATGATGGGAAATTAAAAATGGCCACTTGTAATAGTGCTTGAATTCTAGGCCAGATATCAATGCTGGTGGTCCCTAATGGTGGTCTGAGAACCTGGTTGTTGAAACGTAAGAGTGTGTCTGTATTGCACAGTTATAGCAGTTTGACAACCGCTTGAACTGCCATGAGCCGATCCTATGGAATCCTGGGATTTGTAGTTTGGTGAGAGCCTTCCCTAGGAAATTTTCTTTGAGCCCCGGTGCCTATAGCCAAAATTTCTGTCATTTGTGTTAAAATCCACAGTTCAGTGCCTTACAGTAGAACAGGGATGCTGGAAAGTCTTTGGGTTCAAGTCGCAAGTCTGAGTCTTTGGTACCAAGTCCCAAGTCTGAGTCCAAGTCTTTAGTACAGAATCACGACTCCCAAGTCCCAAGTCTAAGTCCGTATTAAAAACAAGCTCTTCCCCACAGAAAACAGAGAGGGGTGGGTGGGTTTTGAGTCTGAGTCATTGAAAAAAACAAACCCTTGAGTCTGAGTTGAGTTCGACTTAAGTCCGACTTGACAGCAAGTCATGTGACTCGAGTCCCCATTCCAGTTGATGAGAACTATGAACATCTGAAGGGTCACTGGTGTCCACCACTGTTGTAAAAAGTTTCCTTCTTACTCACCAGTGAGCAGTCCCTTGACACAGAGAGGTGCTTACATTAAAGCAAGATCTTATTAATAGGGGCACGGATGTTGAAACATAATGCAGAAGAAGCCGGACAAAGTTAAAGGTTGCTATTCCTCATTTGGACAAATGATTCAGTGCGAAGATCTGAAACATTGCTCTTTGAAAAGGTTAGGGTTGCTCCATTTTGTCTACTTTCACCAAAAGAGTCATATGCAGCTGTAACTGGAATATTATTGCTGATTTACACACATGTAAAGAATACAACTAGGTAGCTCAGTGGTTCAGGTCTCTGGCTGTAGAGTCAGAGGTCAGGAGTTCGATTCCCCACTGGGTCTCCTGGGAGGCGAGCCAGCCTGGGTGGCCTTGGGCCAGCTGCATGGTCCCAGGGCTCCCCCTGGAAGAAATGGAATGGGAAATGACTTCTGAGTCTTCTCTACCTAGAAAACCCCAGAAGCGATTGCCATAAGTTGGAATTGACTTGACGGCATGCAATTATTATTGTTAACGAATATTACCTAAGCCTTGGTAGATAATGTCTGCTCTTTAACAAGTGCTGAGTTGTATTCTTGGGCACTCTTCTGCTTGTGTGATCAGACACTCAACCAGCACCACATTCAGGAACAGTAACTCTCCACCCCAATGAATGTGATCCGGTTCCAAACAGCATAGGATTTTGGCCAACATGCTACAACACAGAGGCGTGCAGATTGGTGCCCAGAATTCCCCACGAAGCAGAGCCAAAAATACAATACCTGCACATCTCTACCACCAGGCTTCCAACTGGAAAACAGATTTGCACGGGGCGCGCTCACGCCGCAAACTTGAAAAGGGCATTATTGATATTGCATCACCAGCTCTTCGCTTCTTTCTAAGAAAGTGTGGTTGATATCCCCAAACCTTGCATTTCTGTTGAACCAAATATAGTTTTAAACGAGAGGAGGGGAAATAATTAAATCTTGAGGCTGACACAATTTCCGATTCGTTGACTTGTGTAAGTCAACTCAACCATCGTAACCCAGGGATGACTCAGTCATGAGTCAATGAGTCAAGCCTAAGTTTTGTTGCCTTAAACCTATAGAAATGGCCAATAAAAATGATAATCAAAGAGTGGTGCTCTTCCTAATTACGCAGGTGGTATTTTAGGGCCGACCCTGTGCAAGGGACTGTACAGGCCAACGGCTGCCAAAAGGTTTATGAGTCTTTGAGTAAAGAGGGGGTGGAGGGACGCGCTCTCACACTTCCGGCTTAGCATTAAAGAGCCAGACAATGAGGGTGGGAAGATGCGCTACAAGCGCGTCTCTGGAAGCGGCTTGCCCCAACCTCCATTCTTGCCCCTCTCGGCCTGCCCACCACCCCACCCTGCTTTTTCTCTGCCTCGTGGAAATTCCCATAAGTCCTCTTTATCGGGTGCACAAGAGGGATTTATTATTTCCTGGGTTTATTGACTCTGAAAAGCCCAAGGGATTAAGGCTGCTTAGCACATGAATGGACGGAGTGTGTTCTACAAAAAGCCAGGGTTGTGGGATAATGCCTTTGGATGTGGGAAAGAACCGACCCTCCAGGAGACCAGACTGGTGCCTGATGCTAAGTTCAATCACTTTTCAAAGGGATCTGTTCTGGGGGGCTCGGGGGAAGCCCCTCGCTGTCCGTGTGCCAACCGAACTGGAGGGGAGAATTGGGGGTAGACGTTTCAATCCAGCTGCTCAAGTAGACCCCTCTGAATCAGTGTAATCGACACCCTGGTAGATTTATCATTTAGCAATTGATTCGTCGGCCCAAATCCTGTCGCTCAGCATGGTCAATTGCACTAGAGTAAGCCCACTGAATCAATGGGGGTTTGGTGAGTCAGCTCCTTAGTAGATGCCATTGATTCACATGGGACTACTCTAACTGTTACTTGCTTTAGCATATGTAGCATGGCGCACCAAATCCCCATTGAGTCAATGGGCCTACTCTCATGCGATTTGCTGCAATAAGGAACAGGATTTTAGCAGATGAGTGTGTGCAAGAAAACAGGAATCATGTCAATAGCAGGAATAATGTTGGTAAACATATCCCTTCCCCCCCCCCCAGGGAATTTTAGGGGGAAAAAAGAATATTCGTAAATATATGTCACAATTTTTGGAAAATTAAAATTCATGCCTGTTATACCTAAATACACAGATCTGATGCATTTGTTCATACCAAATTTACTTGCCAACTAAATAAGAAATACAAAAGTTTTGGATTTCTCTTTCTTTGCCTTCTTTTTCTACAAACACAGCTGGTAATTATATCCATATTTCTTCTAGTCGAGACTAGTAATTGGATTTAGCCGAAAATGTTTACATGCATGCCTTGATTACGTCGTGGAATATCTTTGTCCTTGACTTCTCAGTTGAAAAAAAAATTAAATGTGAATATTTAAATATGAAGTATTTATTTGAAGCAAAGCCAGTGAAATACCAGAACATCTTAGCAACTTCTAGAGCCTTGGTCTTGGACCTGAGCCTTCAAAAATCATTCCTGCCTTCTAAAATAATCACATAGCTCTGAAACCAGTGGCTCATCCCCAGTAGATTCGCCAAATCAATGGGATTGACTCAATACTGAAGAATAGATTCAGCATGTCTGCATTGGATTCAATCAAGCTAAAGTTATCCAAACTAAGGATGAGTTCAAGGCCATGGCATTTATAAAATCATTCTGATTCTATAATTATTATATATTTATATCATGTCTAAAATCCAGTAGTAAGTCACAAGTAGAGTGGTCCCACTGAATCAGTGGGTCAACTCCTCAGTTTGGTTGACTCAGTTTGCTGAGTCAACTCCTCCCATAAGTCGCTGTTTGCAAGCCCAGCCCCGTGCTGATCCCTGCTCACGGGACCAGGACTGAGAGCGCCAACTTGGTAATTCTGTCATGTCACCACTCTGGTTCACGTGACTGGCGCATGTCTGGAAATGCAAGTGGCAATTTGTGTTGAGATTTTGATATGAAAATGTATTAAATATTAATGTTGTATAGTTAAATGTAAAATGGCTGATTTTACCGGAGTCACTGTACTGATTGTATTCAGGTGTGGGTATCAAGGATTAAGACTTAATGTTCTACAGCTGTGTACATGATGAAACTTGGTGTAACAGAAAATGAAGTAATGTATTTTCTGATTGGTCACAGAACTGTACATAAGTCATGTGTAAAATGAACGTCTTTATCTGCTGTAAGTCAGATCACTTTTTCCTATGCTGTGTGTTGCTTCGTGTCATGTTATGCTGCCAGAGGAATGTCTATTCTCTATGTATCTATGTCAATAGACTAAGTTGTTGGTTTTACTCTCTCAGTGTCATAGTGTCATAAGTATCTCTGCTAACCAATATCTCCTTACTCTGCTGATGTTATGAGAATTACACGTTATAATCAAAATTCTCAACAATTTGTTCATTAGCAGCCATTTGCCACGCCGGTGTATGCAACTGGCGCGTGACCGGGAATGCGAGCCGTAGCACACAAACTAGCTGCTCTTTGCTACTGTCGTTCACAGAATAACATTGATGTTGTGTGAATCTCAAATAAAATTCGGGTCTCTGTTTTGGGAGTGGTGGTGTGGGTTCCCTTCAGATTTTTTAAAAAATGATTAATTGATGGATTGATTTCATTTCCTGCAAACCTGTGAAGCCGCCAAGCATGCTGATAATTCTCTTCTCATCCAACCCCTCCTCAGCTCTGTTTAAGCCTCAGCTTTGTCACACTACCGAAGTTTGCAAACAGAAGGACTAACAGGGACATGTGTGCGCATCCATGCCTTCGTGCATGTCTTCAGCACCTGACACTGACTAATCTCTTCCCCATCATACTCCTCTCGACTCCCTGGGGTCTTGCCGACATCTGTCTGAGAGTGTGTCTCTGTGTGAGCCCCTGCATGTTCCCACTTTCTCAGGCCCTGTCCATCAGCATGCCAAACCACAATGAAGGGGGTGAGTGGGATCCCCCCCCCCCCCGAACAGCACTGGCTTGGAGCAGCTGGACAGGTGGGTCTGGGAAAGACGCCACGGACTCTGTGGACAATCTCCGAGCACTAGTGGGGAAAAGATCTCCCCCTTTAATGGCAGATGGCGTCCACAAATTGATTGGAAGGAAGGAAGGAAGGAAGGAAGGTCTTCAGGCTTGGGTGCAAAGAGAGAATACCTCCTCAATCAAATTGTGTGTGTTGGCATGAAGAGTAATTATCATCATCATCATCTTAGAATTGCAAAGCTGGAAGGGACCCTATGGATCATTGAGTCCAACTCCTGCCAAGGAGGCCCAGTTAGGAATCACAATGATCCTGTCCAAGGAGGCCCAGTTAGGAATCAAACTCCCAACCTCTGGTTCCGCCCACCCAGATGCCTAACCATTGAGCATCCAGCCCTCTTCCTCCTCATCCTTCCTTCCTTCCTTCCTTCCTTCCTTCCTTCCTTCCTTCCTTCCTTCCTTCCTTCCTTCCTTCCTTCCTTCCTTCCTTCCTTCCTTCCTTCCTTCCTTCCAGATAGTTGGCAAGCCAAGTGGATCTAAATTTCCTGTGTTTATGGAACAAACTCTCTGACTTCAGCCCAACCACCTTTCTTCCCCAAGGGTGCAAAGTTTGGCATTTCTTTTCTTGAGAATACCTGAGCTTCAAAAGTATAGAACTGCAGGATAGCTCGGTGGTTTAAGGCACTTGGCTGTGGAGCCAGAGGTTGGGGGTTCGATTCCTTCACTGGGCCTCCTTGACAGGGGCTGGACTGGATCATCTATAGGGTCCCTTCCAGCTCTGCAGTTCTAAGATCATTATTATTATCTGTCCAACTTCCTTTTGACTTATTCTTTTTTCCTCCTTTTCCCCCCCTTTCCTCTCCTTCCCCTCCTCAGCCCGTAAAAAGGCCGACCACTCCAACCAGATGTTAAGCCTTGGAGAGAGAAAGGAATGGCTTCCCCCCAAAATGTCTAGGGCTGCCTTGTCAACTCTTGATCAATGGCTCTGGGCCTTACCACAAACAGTCAATGCTACGCAGATGGTCTACCCACAGTAATGTTCAACACACACACCCGCCTCCCCGGGCACAAAGGAAAGTCAAATAGTCAAAACCCTGGCACACTTTCCTTCTCCTTGGAGTTCAATGCCTTGAATAGAGAAACAGTGTGGGAAACTCAAACCAACTCCACACTCACAGTCCAGAAGCCCAGCTTCCTCATCTGCCTGCAGGCGACAGGCAGGGGAAAAGGGGGGAGGACGGCCCCAGTTGGACAGGGGGAGAGAAGACCCTCAGTCGGAGCCAAAAATGGAATTGCAAAGAGGAGTAGCATGATGATGATGATGGCGGCTTTACGATACATGTAAGCAACATGGGGAACAGCCTCTCTTATTCATTTATCGGCACTTGGGAGTTTTCCTCTGTTTTCTAAAGGGAATAATAAACCATATACACATTATTTATTTACATTTATTTATTCCATTTGCATCCCGCTCCCATTAGTGTCACAGCACTATTCGGGGTGAGCTACAACTCGTAAAATAGAAAGCAAAAAGAAAAACAGAGATATTAAAATCAACAGCAATAACCCTTAAAAAACAACAACCATATACTATAGCCTTAATATGCATGTAGCACGCTTGGGGGTTGAAAATCTATTCACATCTGGATGATCCTCACCACAGCCTGACAAGGTAGACCTGTCTTATGATCTCCTTATTGTAGATGGAAGAAATGAAGGCCACCAACCTCATTTATGGCAGATGTGCCATTTCCTACAACCATTTTTTAAAAATATATGGTCGTGGTGGAGGGTGGGGTTTATCCACCTTGTTGTTTTTTATTTGTCCACTCGAGGAGAAAGGCGGGGTCTAATATTTTAAATAAATAAGTTTAAATAAATAAGAGCAAGTCAGCATCAGGTGGGAAGATTTCATTCTGTCCTTTCCAGTACCAATCTACCCAAGACTGGGGATCAGCCGGGACGTTTCTGCATGTTTAGACCCAGCGCAGCATGGCTTGTAAGGCTACCTACCACACACAGCAGGGCCTTCTTGGTGGTGTCACAGGAGTTATGGAATTGTTTTAGAAAACTAGTTATTCCTCTCGCTCTTGCCTTTCTGGTGCCAATTGAAAATGTATCTGTTTGAACAACCTTGAAGGAAATAAGCCAAGTCCTGCAGTTTTCTTCTCTTGCTGTGTGTCTTCATGCCTCTCCTGGCATTTAGCAAACATTTATCCCTCTCTGTTTCGGATAATTACAATTTCATGATTTTTTTTTTTAACGGTGTGCTTTTCGGTACATTGTGAGCCTCCCTGAGCTCCTCTGAGGCATGGGGCATCATCAATAGGCTAAATAATAAACGATGATTAAAAACAGCAATTTTCTCATCCTGGATGAAAAATAAAAGGCCCCATCGAAAAATATTAGCCAGAGTTGCAAGGTTTTTCGCCGCACAGTCGTGAAAAAAAACCAGCTTTTTCTCATTGTCAGAAAAAAAAAGTTGTGTTTTGCATGACAACGGTCTGTACCCTGCTTGCTGTGTTTCGAACACAGAAGCTGAACAAGTCCTGTGGCTTTGAAAGCCATTTTGCTGACTTATAACAACTGCAGGCAGGTCGATGGTGAGGACCTAACACAGAGCGCTCCGCTCTGCTCTGTGTTTGCAAACAGGATTCCCACCAGCCTTTCGTTTTTGTCCAAGAAAAAGAGAGGATTTTGGGGGGTTTTTTGCACATTTCCCACCTGAAAGTTCCCGAAGGCAAAAAACCTCGCTAAAAAAATCTTGCCATCCTGTCCAGCAAGGAGAAAACTTTGGAAATGTTTCCAAATGTATGTCAATCGATTTAAACCTGCTCCTTTTTATGCCAACCTGCGTCAACTCCATCAAGGTGTCAGGAGTAATGCCAAATCTCAAAAAATAGTTTGCCACAGGTTTTGGAAATAGCAGGGTTCTCTCTCTCTCTGTCTTTCAATTTTGGGACAACAAATTCCAGAATCCAGTGGCTCATGACCATGAAGATGGGGGATTCAAGGGAGTTGGGTCATTGTAGTTCACAACAAGAGAATGCCCCCCCCCCGTGTTAAAAGAAACGTACGCAACTAACCTTACTTCTCCATAAACGTGGCCGCCTAGCTTTCAGCCACATGGCTAAGTAGCTTATTACTCGATGGTTAGAGGAGTTTTCAAATCCTCCAACTTTCCCACACATCTCTTAATGACATTCAACCTCTCCACAATGGGCGTGTGCCTGTCTAGAAAAAAAAAATTAGCAATGGTCTTTGAGTTGCCATTGTGTTCAGTGGGAAAAACCCTCCGTCCAGAAGACCATCTGGGAAGCAGTTTACCGAGAAAGGCCAGAGTCGTTTTCCCCCCTCTGGTTCCTTTAAAAAAACAACAACACACGCACACACACCAGCAACAACATCTGGCAGCTGCGTAGGAGGGAACAGACAATCCTGCCACCGTGGCTTTTTGAGGCACTTTCCCCCGAAAAAGATCACATTCAAAGACACCCACAACCTCTTTGCCATTCCATGCCATGGAGTCCCTTTTCAACGTATAGCAACCCGCCCGGGCATGAATGACCTCCGAAAAGTCTTGCCACAACGTAGCAGCTCAGGTCTTGCAAAGTGAATGCCTCGGCGAGTTCCGCCTGCAGCAAACTGGGAGAACAAACCCCCAAATTGGTACCTTTTAAGCTAGCAAATTGATTTCCCTGTGAGTTTTGGGGGGGATTACAATCTGCTTCTTCCTTTATATTTTAACAGGCATTATCTTAGCTATTGATGCTTTGAACTAGCAAGAGACACAGCCACACATATTTAACGATCTTTCATGATGTTGCCTTGAGCTACCTCCTTCTATTTATGGACCTCAAGGTGATGTACATTGTTCTTCTATTCAGTTAATCTTCACAGAGAGAGAGAGAGAGAGAGAGAGAGAGAGAGAGAGAGAGGAGAGAGATTGAATCACAGGTCCAATATTATCTAATGAGTTATAACTGGGGTGTTGAATATGGGGTTTCCTAAGTCCGAGTATAATACTGCAATGACTTATTACTTTTCTGATATATTGAGTGTAATTCCATCATCCCGGCCATATGACCAATGGTAAAGGATGATGGCCCAAAGACCTTTAGAACAGTGGTTCCCAACCTTGGGTGATCCAGATGTTCTTAGACAAAAACTCCCAGAAGCCTTCGCCACTAACCGTGCTGGCCAGGATTTCTGGGAGTTGCAGTCCAAGAACATCTGGGGGCCCACGGTTGGGAACCACTGCTTTAGAAAGACATCGGGGTGTTACTTCCATGAGCTTAAGCATGAGATTCATATAGGTAGAAAGTGTTTTATATGCTAAATCTTGGCTTTGTTGAAGGCACCAACCAATGAATCAACCAAAAGAGCAAATCCACCTTTTATTTTTGAAGATGCAAGCTTCAAAATAAGGTAAGGGAAGAAGGGGGGAAGAACAGGGGGACAGGAAGAAGGGAAGGGAGGAAGGGCTTCTGACTTATGGCAACCTTCTTATAATACTTCTAAGGTTCACAAGATGTTCCTGTTGACCCTTGCCACCATGACCCCGGAGGAGATTCCAAAGCTGAGTGAAGATTTGAACCCAGGCCTCCTGGGTCCTAGTCTGACACCCTAATCACTACACCACACTGCCTCTATAACTGCTAAACTAAGGACTTCCGAATAAGTAAAAATAGGCAACAAAATTATTGAATGTTCAAAACAACCAATTATCATTGATTACATTTTAGTCAACTAGTACTTTCAATCGATGTCTTAAGTTTGATGAGTGACGCCAGAACAGTTTTCTTGTCACTGATTTTTTCTACACAGCTCTTCCCTTCCTACTTTTGTCTCTATGATGGTCGGGTTTTGATTGTAGGTTCCATGGGGCAGAGACCTTGTTAGTCTGCAGAGTGCCAAACCGAGTTGCGGTACTCAACTCTCTCTCTAACACACACACTTCCAAAATCTATATTCAAGGGAGAGAGAGATATATCTAGGACTACAAATCCCAGAATCCAGTGGCCAGTGAGCGTGTGATTCAAGCCATATTAAATCCGGTTCTTGCTCCAGAACTAGGCTTTGCGGGGGGAAATGGACTAGGGGAAGATATTTGGAAAAGGTCCGTTAAATATACAGTTGCACACGTGCGCCCATGCAGGCTCGCTCGCTCTCTTTTTTTAAAGCCAGAATGCACGCACTCGGCATGCTTTTCGGTTTTGGAAGAGGACGTGGGAGATGAGGCCGTATCGACTTTCCCACAACTTCACATAAAAGGCTTTGAGCGCAACAGCTGCCATTTCTACACAAAAGGTGGCCCAGGCTTTTCACAAGACTGGAACAACTGGCCTGTGGGGTGGAGTCGGGCCAGAGGAAGGAGGGGGTGTGAGAGAGAGAGAGAGATGGGGGGGGGGGAGAGACACACACACAGAGAGAGAGGTGTCACCTTCTCCCTTACCTGATCTTGAAGGAGAAAGAAAAAAGAAAAGAAAGAACAAAATTATAAAGTTGGGATTTCGATCCAGATCCGGGTCCAAATTCCGTGCTCAGCCGTGCAATTCTACATGGAGCATCAATGGTTTCTCAAGCCGCTATTCCTTGCTAGAAAGCAAACTAAAAAAAATACTCTTTCTTTCTTTCTTGTTTGTTTGTTTCCTCTGTGTCTCGAAGACGCTTAAGGCAATAGGCAAAATAATTCCCTTGCATCCTGCAGGCTTGGTTGAACACGGCAATACCCATCACTCTATCTGGCTAGCCATAACCACAGCCCTGTGAGGTAGGCTCATATTCGTCTACCCATGTGGCAGGGGGACGGAGGCTGAGTGACCATGGCAGCTGAGATTGTTTTTTTTTTTCTGGATTAAAATGAGCAGCCCTAATCTGGACGGGTAACGTATTCTATAGTTGGCTGTTGCTTTTATAGGCCACCTGTTCTCCAGTGAGTACAACTGGATGGGTCTTCTCCCCACAGTTTTGTCATCAGAACGCCCTTGTGAGTTATGGCAGGCAGAACGGCTGAGGATTGCCCTCTGAGCACCACACCCAAGTGAGGGTTTCGAACCCAGGATTCATACCGCCCCATCTGACTGCCATGGCCACTCCAAGCAGTTTACACATTAAACAATCATATCCTCAAACAACAATCTAAAACAATAAATGTAATGGTTATAAGATCAGAGTTAAACACAAGCACACCAACAAAATTTAACTGATAATCATTAAAATGCTATCAGTATAACGTTTCCTGCGAGCTAGAAGTGGCCAGCCACAGCAGCGGATTTAGTTTGATTCTGAAATGGCATTTAAATGATTAACCTTCCAGGTCACGACTCCATCTCTCATTAGGAACCAGTTGACCCCCCGATCTGTGTCAATTTTTGCATGCATTCAAAGATATTCTGAAGTGTAAATACAGATGAAACCATTTTTTAA
Organism: Intellagama lesueurii; assembly: GCA_037013535.1. Lineage (NCBI taxonomy): Eukaryota > Metazoa > Chordata > Lepidosauria > Squamata > Agamidae > Intellagama > Intellagama lesueurii. The sequence continues at coordinate 6,777,425 of JBAJHW010000016.1, read as the reverse complement.
AAATACAGATGATTCCCCCCCCCCCCCCCCATGTCTGTATTCCTAGCTATATTGCAACCAGATCTACTTCCGGACAGACCTACATGAGAGTGTGCAGTTTGGAATTAGCATAAATCAGCTAATTTAACCATCCTGTACTCCGTAAACATTGTACATACCACAAAACGTGCGGCTATTTATCTATGCAAGAAATGAAATTCGTGATGAGCCAAGGATGCGTATTCTTCACGAATGGTTGAAATTCCATGCCAAATATGGGCCGATGGGCCAGAAGGAAACACACAGTCTGGAAGATGAATCAGGAATCATGCTCGTTCAGTAGAACCTCCATGTTTAGTGGCTGTATACCTTGAAAGCAGTTCTGGGGACCTTATAAGTCTTCAGAAGTTGCTGGGATGGTTTGGGGACATTAACTAAGGCGGATGGGAGTTGAAGTCTCTCTGTAGAGCCATGTCTGTGCCCTAGAGACTGGATGCTAAGATCACAGCCGTCATTTCCCTTATTTTTATCCCCAGTTTGTAGAGGTTTTAGAAATGTGCAAATGCTGGCATGCTAGCTTTCTAAGTGCAAGGATTTTTTTTAAAAAAATCATCAATTTATTGTAGCCTTCAGGAGCATCGAGTGGAGTGTTTGAGGGGGGAAATTAGGGCTTTCTCCAAGAGGGGAAAAAATGACATGAATCTGGGCACGTGTGGTAAAGCTTGGGCTCTCTCTTGCCGCCGCCGGCCGCGCACACCCTCTACGCACATAGACATCATGCTGATGGCTGCGAAGGGTACGTTCTGATGGCTTGGAATGTGATTGATGTCTTTTGTGGCCTCAGTGAGTGGAGGGCCAGGCCGTTCCCAGCTCTGCTTCTCCCTGTGTAATCCCCCCGATCCCATACAGCAGATACCCCACCTGCTCATTTTTAGAGGGTCATTATCCCCCGGCTATTCACCGTCAATAGAGCATGCAAAGATGAGCCGCTTCGGCCATTGTGTCCCCCGACGGCTTCTGATTGGCTCCCGAGTGTGGGAAACTCTAGTGAAGCTGAGACCCACAGCGTCCCGGGCAGTCCAGGGCGGTATAAATAGAGGCCGAGGGAAGCTGTAAGATTCACCGCACATCTGCTCAGCAAAACCGAACCTCCTGCCTTCGAGGCCCCAAGAACAAATGGCTCCTTCCGGCATCCTTTTCATGGACCAGAACGGCATGCTAAGTCCGAAAGAGAAAAACAAAGTAAGTAACCCTAAGCGGGCTTTATTTGGGCTTCTCGGTATATTTGTAGGATGGACCTAAATAGGTTCGAAAGCAGTTTTCCCTACAGAAAATCATAGTTCTGCGTCACTGAGGGAGAAGATTATTTTAACTACGGGGGAGTCCTCAACGTTGTCACAGAGCTTCAGAAAGTTATATTTTTGGGTCAAGAACATCCAGGAACTTCTAGATTTTTTTCCCCCCCTCTAAGAAAGTAGCTTTTGTAAACTATAGCCCTCACCAAACCTAAACTTCTGAGGATTCTTTGAGTGGCTCAGGTCTCTGGCTGCGGAGCCAGAGGTTGGGAGTTCGATTCCCCATTGGGCCTCCTTGACGGGGACCAAACTCAACGATCCATAGGCCCCTTTCCAGCTTTGCAGTTCTAAAGATGATTCTTATTATTCAAAAAAAACACCAGGCACAGTCCGTCAAAATTTTAAAAACATTGGCTGGCATTCTGTAATAGATGCAAGTTTTAACCGAAAACCTAAGTATTTGTTAAATATCGGCACAGCTGTTCCTAATATTGCTTTTTTTTTTTTTGGGTAGCTCTGTTGTTGTTGTTGTTGTTGAACAATGGTGGCTAAACTAGCCACCAAGACACTATGAATCAGTCCAGAAGAACCCTCTTGATATTGTAAAATGGCTCGTAGTTGGCTTGGTCTCTCTGTTTGGGGCATATACTGTGAATGGGGTTCCATTGACCTGAATCCTAATGGATTATCTTTCTGCATTGGCAGCTTAGAAAACCAGTGGTGGAGAAAATGCGCCGGGATCGCATCAACAGCAGCATTGAGCAGCTCAAGGTCTTACTGGAGAAGGAATTCCAGCGCCACCAGCCCAACTCTAAGCTGGAGAAAGCCGACATCCTGGAGATGACTGTGGATTATCTCAAGCAACAAAGCCAGATGCAGACCAAAGGTGGGTAGACTGAGAGAGCTGAAAGAATTGAAGGTCTATTTGAAGAGTGCTCAACTATCTACCCATCAATCATAAATGGGAAGTGGAATTAGGAAAGTGAACAGCAGGAACGTAGGACACTGTTATATACTGCATCAGATCCCTCATCCGTGTATTATTGTCTCTTCCAGTCCTTCCCAACCTTGGGTTCCCAGATGTTCCTGGACTACAACTCCCAAAAAATCCTGGCCAGCACAGCTAGCGGTGACGGCTTCTGGGAGTTGTAGTCCCAGAACATCTGGGGACTCAAGATTGGGAACCACTGGGCTGTTCAGATTATTTCTGGGGCTTCAGGCAGAAATCTTTCCTAGCTCTGTCTGGAGATGATAGGGTCTTAAGTCCTTCAGTGTAGGATGCTAGTCATGCCCTCTTCCAGAAATGCCCTCCCTTGTCTCCCCTTCCTATTTTCCATGTTTGACACTTGAAGCCATGTGGTAGTCAGTGTTCACCTACAGTGTAGGTAGACACTGTTTTTATTGTTGATTTGCACTTCTGTAAAGCTCAACTGTTTCCAAGAATGCATCTCCTTACCTTTTTCTCTCCTGTCTTGTTGACCCTCAATAAAGGGTGCTCTTAGCATCATTTAAAGACATTCCATTGCATGGATACTAAACGGTTCTCTCTCTTCTCCTGCTTTTTCTTCTGTAGCAGCAGGACCTGCTCATAAAGACACACAGGTGGACTTCAAAGAAGGCTATTCCAGATGTTTACAAGAGGCGTTCCACTTCATGTCCCTCCACAAAGTCCACAACGAGACTCAAGCCATGCTAGTCAGCCACTTCCATCAGAACCAGCTAACAACCCCTGATGCTACCAGCTCACCAGTGGCCTTGAAGCACTTTGCATTTAAGAACATCCACAACCTCTGGAGACCGTGGTAGAACCACTGGGGAAAGAAATGGCTGATGGGACTTTGATTCCAGAGGGGGGGTCTAGCCCTGGTCCTCTTCTTTGTAGGAAATATTTTCCCTTTATTATTATTTATTCTCGAGGAGGGGAGGGGATGATTTGGATGTTGGGTGTGTTGAAAGGTTATTTGGGCTGTGCTTCAATGGGGGAAAAGCAACACACCACTCCAGTCCAACGTGGGAAGAGGGCAAGTACCTTCATAATGAAGAAAAGTGTTTGTTTTATAGCAAAGTGTATGGCGTCAAAGTGGGGTAAGATTTTTAAAATCTGGAAGCTGCTAAAGCATGGGGCTGGAGAAATCCTGACCCTCCAGACAGTGGGGGCTCTGCTGTCAACGGGTTGCGAAGGAGCTGACCACAGTGCTGAACTTTAGGAATAAGGTTCCACCCTGTGGATAGCTCCTTTAAAGTTGGCAGTAAAATTGGGAGCTGATTCACTTTAGCACAGTGATTCCCAACCTTGGGATTCCCAGATGTTCTTGGACTACAACTCCCAGAAATCCTGGCCAGCGCAGCTCGTGGCGAAGGCTTCTGGGAGTTTTAGTTCAAGAACAGCTGGGGGACCCAAGGTTGGGAACCACTGCCTTAGTAGCTTCCGTGGTCTCCTGCTTGTGGTTGGAGCTCCCATCCTGCTGGGTCAGTTGAGACTCATGGGTGTAGGAATTCAGCAACATCCAGAAGGCTTAAAATTCAACCGCTAAAAGGTCATCGATCATGTTGGCCAAGAGCTTCTGCCTCTGCTTTTGCACCTTATCGGCAAATCAGATTTTGGTTTCTCGTGATCCACAGCTGTTACCATCTGGATAAGAAATGAGAGGCCCTCTGTTTCAAGAAGGCCAGCTGCTCCACTGTGAGATTTCCCAGATTCCCACCCATCTCTCTGCTACTGTTTCTTAGGAAAACAATAACCCTCTTTGCTTTATATTAAAGAAAAAAAAAGGATGGTCCATTGATGGATTGTAAGGATTCAATGTCATACATTTTCTTCCGAGAGTAAGAACATTGAGCTCTTCCTGGTGTTGTGTTTCATTGAAATAAATGAATTGTTTCCTCTTATACGAGGAAGATTGCCATCCCTCTGTGGGTGGTGTGTATTTTTGTGTATGGTCTCCTGCTGCCAGGATCTTTGTATGGTGTGCATACAATGTATGCCCTTCTGTACAATATTATCAGAAGGAAAAGCAAGAAATAAATAATATTTTTTTTTTAAAAAAAAACTGCTTTGTGCCATTTCTTCCTATGCAAGACAGGACACTGGGATGTAATGTGTAGCCTGCATAATTAAGTTGTTAACTGGTCAAAGAGAGCTTTAAGCACTATGGGGTGGAATGACAGTGATAATAATGACAATAATGATAATTAGCTTAGAACTACATAGGTGGAAGGGACCCTAGGGATTATTGAGTTGAGCCCTATGGGTACTGGAGCTCCCAACCTCTGGCTCCACAGCCAGATGCATAAACCACTGGGCTATCCGGCTGCTCTATCCATAAGCTACACACGTTTTGCTTTAGCACCTGTAAGTTAACCCAATTGCATAAGGTCCCGATCAAAGCAGGCGGCCAGATTCGGTACTAGGGTGAAGCCAAGTGAATTTACAGATCAGTTTCTGTATGGGGGAAGGAAAACCCAAACGGGAGTGCTTCATCCTTTCTTTTTAAAACAAAATTTAAAGGTGCCTTGTGTGAAAACCCAAGGAGCTAACTGTTTTACTTCTCCGGTTAAGATCTGTATTCAAACGCAACGTCCATTCATGCAGAACCAAAACAGAATGACAGCCATTTTGGGTTTCCCAGGATATAAGGCTTACCGATTCACACATATCTGGTGTACAAATCGAACCAGAGGGAGCTCAGGTTGCTCTGACTGAACTGGGGTGCATGCTGAAGATCTAAACCGGCTCCCAGGTCAGATCAGAGGATATGCACCCAACCTTAGTTTCTACCCCTAAAATCATTGCCAGCCTAGACAACGTAGTGGATTCCTTTCACTAAGGAAAGGAATCCACCTTCAATCCACCAAGGTTCTGACTGAAAGCAAAAGAGTAATTGATTGTGTGAAAAGACTCAAAAGCACAGGAGATACACGAGGAAGTGAAAAGAGGGTCAACCAAGGACATTTCACCCAGAATATCAACATTTAGAGGAAGTATCTCTGGTTGACCCCCAAGAAAAGAAGGGTAATGAGAAGTATTGTTTTGAAATGCTTTGCTTGCTTTTCCTGTCAAACCACCCCACAGTTCCTCAAAAGCTTTGTGTTTTGCATCTTTTATAGAGGTTAAAGGGCAGTGAGGGATTCCCAGTGTGGTGGAGTGGATAGAGTGAGGGACCAGGATGCTGGAGAACAGGGTTCGAATCCCTGCTCAGCCATGGAAACTGTCTGAGGGAGTGGAAGGGGTAAAACCATTCCTTAAATATCTCACTTACCTGAAAAGCCCTATTAGGGTCTCTATAAGTTGGTTGCAACCTGACGGCACAGAACACGCATGCACGCACGCACGCAAAGGGCAGCAAGATTACAACTTCCAGGAAGCACTGTGGCAGCTTCCTTTTTTTTTTTTTTTTGTAAAAACAGGATGCAACCCATGAGACTGCTATGCAGCCTCAGAAATAGGTCTGGGTCCAAGTGAACACACATGAAGGTGTCTGTAGGTGTGTTTTTTCTTTTAGAGTTTTGAATTTCCATTAAAAAAACACACACCTCTAGCTGCATAGCAGAAGGGATAACAGAGCAGAATTATTCAAATTTCCCTAGGGTAGACTACCCCTTTTCATTCTCATCGACTGGCAATTACAGTCTCAATAATGCCCTCTGAGATGTTGGTAAGAGAGAAAAAAAGTTGCATTTACTTACAGTTGAACAGAACAAAAACAGCATACTGTACAAAAATGAGTGCTTTGAGCAACAGGCCTCAAAGAGACTCAGCCTGCTTCCAACAGACTCCCGCAGACTCCATTCACATAACTCTAACAGCACTATCTGCAAACTGCCAGCAGATTAAAAGAGAGAGGGAAAAGACAGTTCAGCAGAGAGGCGGACTGTCTTTGAAATCAGAGGCAGGGAACAATTCGTTACTGCTGGACAGATTGACAGTCACCCCCTAGCCAGACCTACTAAAGGCAGCATGCAAGGTTGAAATAAATCCAATGGGTCTGTGGGCTAGAACTCATAGAATTCTACCTCATGAATTGTTGGCCACTTCTGGGAGTTGAAGCCCAAAAGAATCCAAATGGAACATTCCTATTTATAGAGCAAGTCCAAGTGGAAACATCTTATCCGCTGTCTTTGTTTTGGAAGCACAGTTTGTAAAAGAAGACTCTCACATCCTGCAGATCATCTCCTATCAAATGGGAAGGAGGAACAAACCCATTTCTGCTCGCTCGTTCATTCTTCATCGCTCCGATTCACACGACGCTGTGCCTCATCCAGAAATTAATTCTGGGATCCAATCAGTATTATATTCCTTTTTTTTTTCCTTTTTCGAAAATTCATCTTATCCTGCGGAATCAGGATAAGGCGAAACTCAGAAGCACCCCGGTGGAAGGCTGTCCGAAGTGGGCCGTCTGCAATGTGATCCGTTCTCCTTATCAGTGGATTCGGAAGAGGGAAGGAATTTGAATACAGCCCCCATCTATTTGGGGGCTCCTCTCTAAGAGGCTGCAGAGAAAAGACCTCTTTTTTTGAAGGGCAGATATTTTTGTAAGAAAGCAGAAGGGCTTCTGTCAATACTGCATGGAACAGGTGAACTCCCTGAAGGTCTCAGACCCATCTCCTCAACACTGTGCTTAAATCACAAAGAGATTTGAGACCACCTTCACGTATTTTGGGCGATCGTTCCTGAGATATGAGATCAAGGCAGAAACAGTCCTGGATCTATTGACGGCGAATCCGGTGTCCCAGCTTGCAGATCTTAAGGTCACAGGACGTTCATGTGGGTGCTGCATGCTCATGACGGCTTCATACACGGCTGCTAGAATGAAAGTCAGTCAGTGTGACCTTATGCTTCCTGTGGTTTCTTACGCTTTCAAAAGAAGACTGATTCCTGGAAACAAGTTTCAACTGCTCAGTGGAATATGTGACACTTCTCTCTCCTGGCTCTTCAGCATTAACTGTTCTTGTCTATTTCAAGTAGCATTCAAAGAACTTTTAGGGAGCAAACGTTCTTGTAGAATGATGTTGGCGTACTGCGCTTAAAAACCTGGATTAAACTTGAAAGCGATCCTGAAAAAAATACAGGCAGTCCCACAAAGAACGAACAGCAAAGTCGGGTACACGTCGACTCAGAAGTCAATTCTGGGGTGGGCTTCCTGAGAAGTGTGAATGGGGAACCCGTTGCGGCGTTTTGACTTTCTGGTAAAATTCCTTTGAGCTACACAGTAGAAGTACAGAGACCTACAGAAGAGAAAAGCTTCAAGTTGCCCAGCTAGTCCACCCCTTTCTCATTAACGGGCACTCAAGGTCTCAATAATTCCCTCTGAGACATATGTAGTAGAAAGAATAAAAGTAAGTATGTTGTTACTTATAGTTGTGAACGGAACGGCAGCAAACAAACAAAACGGACTGCGTCCAACAGACTAAAAAGAGGGAAAAGAAGACAATCAACAAAGGGGGCGGGCGGGCTCTCTTTGAATTCTGAGGCAGGAAGGAATGATTGGTTCGTGCTGGATAGATTGACAGTCACCTCCGCCCAGAAAAGTCCCTCCCAGCCAAACAAACCACAGGGAGCATGCGAGGTTGTAAAAACCCCAACAGACCCTAGGGCCCTTTGGGTACACAATTAGACTCCAATTCCCATGGGTTCCTGACTGAATGGACCACAGGTTCTCTACCCCTGATATATAAGATTTTAAAAAAATATTTCCCCACAAAACACATAAATATAGTAACAGATAAATAGATACACAAATATGTGGGAACAACACCTCCAAAATATTAATGTAATCCTGCCCCACAAGACTGTTAGCACGTAGCTAGGCGGTATATCTCCACACAACGTTTTTTGGTTGTCTGCCATGTTCTGAATTCCCACTAAGCCACTCCTGGGCTCTTATATGTTGGAATGATGCTTTCTCCCCAGCCCTCGCACGAATGTTTGAGAATAACTCAGCGAATGTCTTGGCGTGGTAGACCTCGGCCAGAAAGGCTAGTGTGGGCTGCTTCTTCACACCCATACGTGGTCGGGATCGGACATATGAGAGTGTGGATAACCAGGAGAAAAACAAGCTGAGCACCGCACAGCCTGTCACCCTGATGGCTTCCTTGGCCATCAAGCTTCAGGAGAGAAGTTGGATGCTGTAATCTAAAACCGGAGGAAGGTGCCTGTTCCACACCTCTTTCCCAGGCTCCTGTTCTGGGAAATTCAAGATTTCTATCTATGACTGGCAGACCATTGCTGCATGAGAGAAATTCTAGGCAACGGCCATCCTCCATGTATTTGGGGTGAGGAGGGGTACCCTTATTCTTCAGAGGAAATCAGTAACTCTCGTTTGCTTCCAGGCAAAGTCATAAGCACCTCTGCACGATGAACTTCATAATTAAATTACCCACACAGTTTTTTAAAAAGGCCGTTTTCCTCCTCTGTAAAAAAAAAAATCAGATCTCTAATCTTCTCCCCTTTCAATCTGCATGTTAATCATCATCATCATCTTTGAACTGCAGGGCTGGAAGGGACCCTCTGAATTTAACTGCTATCTTCACAGCAGCCTGGGGAGAAATGGATTTTCCCAGCATTATTTCATTCCTCTTGTAAGGCGAAGTATTTGAAGGTAGTTCGGTCTTGAAGGGGGAAGTTAAGAGCCATTAACTTTACAAAAGACCCTCCCCATCACTTGTGGATAGGCACCATTCCAGCTTCCTGCATTTTTAGACTGTCTGTAATCAAAGGAATACAATGAGACAGCCTCAGTAATGATGACACACACAGTGATCAAAGCACATGCTTTTGAGTCATGAGATGCATGTGGTTTGGTTTTTCTTTCACAATTTTCCTTGTTTTTCTCCCCCTCTAAGGAAATGCTCACTAATTCACTGAAGGGTCTCTGTTCTATGATTGGCATATGGCATTGTATTTTTATTGATGACAGCATGCATGGGACCAAATGGTAAGCAGGTGGATGTGTTTTAAACCAAGACATAAATGTCTTAGACATTTAGTAGGGTTTTTGTCTTTTAAAAGCATTTTTGTATTTGAAGCAGGTCCAACTTATTTTCACTGGAGAAATATTGGAAAATGAGAATGAGATTAATATTTCAACACCTCTCTTTAAGTCTGCCAGCCACCATTCATGAGCTCGGGAGGTCTACAAACTAGAAATCTTTTTCTTCATCATCCTCTTAGAACTGCAAAGCCGGAAGGGACCCTATGGATCATCCAGTCCAGCCCCTGTCAAGGAGGCCCCAGTGGGGAATCGAACGCCCAACCTCTGATTCCGCAGCCAAACGCTTATACCACTGAACTATCCAGAAGTTTGCAAATGGATTTCCATAGTGGGGTTTTGTGAGCCAACTCCCCCATGAGTTCTGTTGTTATGTGCCATCAAGTCACCTCTGACCTATGGTGATCCTATGAATGAGCAACCTCCAAAAGGTCCTGTCCTCAACAGGCAATTGCAAACTCAAGTCTGTGGCTTCCTTTAGGGAGTCTGTCCATCTCACACTTGGTCTTCCTCTTTTCCTGCTGCCTTCCACCCTTCCTAGCATTATTGTCTCTCTCAGACAATCCTGCTTTCTCATGATGTGCCCAAAGTAGGACAGCTTCAGTTTCATTATTTTTGCTTTCAGAGGTAATGCAGGTTTGATTTGATCTAGGATCCACTTGTTCATCTTTCTGGCAGCCCCGCATGTCCGTAAAGCTCTCCTCCAGCACCACCTTTCAAACAAATCATTTCCCCCCCCCCTTTCAGCTTCTTTTACTGTCCAGCTTTCACATCCATACATGGTGATCGGGAGTACAAGAGAGTGGATGATCTTGGTCTTGGTCTCCAGGAATACCTCCTGACACTTGATGATCTTTTTGAATCCTGTGAATCCTAGTAATTCAAATGGGCCTACTCTAGTGCAACTCGCTATACTAAGCAGCAGGAATTTAAGCCACAGAATAACACCCTTTTATGTAGTTTTAGAAGACGTAGCCGTGTTAGTCTGTGCAAACACTTCACACCTCAGTATTTCATATTTCCTAGATGTCTGACGAAGTGGATTTGTCCCTGAAAGCTCACATTCAAATATAATAGTCTTTAAGATGCTACATATTTTTCTCTTTTTCGTTTTTTTCTTTGGATTTTTTCTCTAATACCCTTTTCATGTAGACATACACTCGGCTTACTGGCCAATCCTTTAGAGATGTTTAATTTAATAGGTATGCTAATGGGACACAGAGGTGCTGTGTATGTCTTTTTTAAAATTTTATTTCAATCTATGCATGCTCGTTCATGCCTATGCTTGTTAAAATATCTGTCTCAGCCTTTCCCGAAAACACAAACATCACAGAGAGCCGGTATCCTGTTAGCTGAACAAATTTCACATGGTCATTTGACACTGCCTATATAAAGTTGCACCCCCTCGCCCTGATATTTCAGGAGTTTCCTCTCCTCCTGTTCAGGAAAAAATCGGGATGAGGCCGCCTGGTCGTGGAAATAATACAAATTCAGGAGTAGGTGATACCTTTAATCGACCGTGAAGAATATAAAACAGCAGCCGAGTTTGGATCTGCCCACAAGAACGTGCCGCCCAGAGTAGACCTTTGGTCTAGATGGGCGGGGGTAGAAATCTAATAAAATAAAACAAAAAAATAAGTAAATAAATAACTTGATGCAGAGCCTTGGAGAAGATGATTTATCATCGAAAGCTCGCTCTTTATTTATTTTTATTTTTTTTTATTTTCCTTTTTTGTTTTATATTCTTCATGGGCAATTAAAGGGATCACCTACTCCTGAATTTGCATTCCTACTAGATACGATCCATTGAAAGGCTGGTTTCCCTGTGCCATGAAGTTCAACCAGAAAGCCTCTTTTTTTTTAATTTTTTTTTCAGGTCAAAGACTCAACATTACAGGAAGGGGGAGCACGTATTCAACAGCCTCCAGGAAGAGGAGCCACACTTTCACTTTTGAATTCCCAGAAATGTCAAACGGGTGGTTGGCTGCTGCTCTGCAATTTTTCTTTCTTTTCCATCAGAGGCACAGCTTCCCAACCAAACCTGGAAACCCCTCGTCCTTCCTGCTGGAGACGATCCAGGAAAGAAAAAACAGGGAAGGAGAGAAAGAGAGGACACAGCCAGAATTAGGGGGGAAAAAAATGTGGTGTGTGGATGTTGAGCAGATCCGAAGCAGCTGTCCGGGGCCGCTAGCGACTGGTGGAAGTTAAAAACTCTGGGTCAGGAGACGTTGACAGGCGGACAGTTCTTCCCTGTGCTCAGCGGCTGGATGGAATCCAAAAACTTCCAAGAACTTCTTTATATGAGATCATGACTCTAGTAAGTCTTTTGTGTTCGTTGCCCTTCAGGCACTGCGGGGGTTAACAAGGAAATTTGTGTGTGTCTGTGGGTTGGGGATGGGGGAACATGGACCATAGAGGTTGTCAGGATTTCTGGCTGTCAGCTGATCACTGCCTTGATAAGGAGGGGAACAGGGAAAGGGAACTGAGTAGAGCCTTAAGACAGCCGGGTGCCTACAGTGTAAAGGACACCGTCTCTTCTTTCAAGCAGGAAATGAAACCAGACAGGCAGGTGTCAAACCCTTTTTTTTTTTTTGATGCTTGGCCATGGAACAGCCTTTTCCAGGGCACCTGGGTCGCTTAGCAGGAAGAAAGCTTAGAGAGGTGGTCCACATCTCTCTCAGCACCCTCCTCCAGCATCTTCCACCTGGGGTGAACCCATGTCCTCTTTTTATTGGCATGCATGGTAGATCCCATCGTCCCCGTTGGCCAACGGGAGCTTGCAGAGTTGAGCTTGAATGACTTCGGAAGGGGATCGGACAACCCGGGAGGTCCACCACTGTCTACTCTCTGGGGTGGCCGTAGATGACCTCCAGCAGCCAAAGCAGAAGGCGGATCCTGAGAAAACGCAAGATGGACAGGGTTGGTGGACTCATTTCCTTCTCCAGAGGCAAAAGAATTCTGAACCAGGATGAATCCACTATGGCAGGAGTTCCCAGCCTTGGGTCTCCAGATCTTCTAGGACTACAACTCCCAGAAATCCTGGCCAGCACAGCTGGGGATGAAGGCTTTTGGGAGATTTAGTCCAAGAACATCTGGTGACCTAAGGTTGGGAACCACTGCACTATGGGTAAGGATCTTACTGGATCTGTATTAATAAGATATGACTAGGGAAGAAACTGCAATGGGCAAATGGGTACAGCTGAATTTTCAGGTTCTGCTTATTTGATTCTGGCTTCCTAATTTCTTAATGACAGGAGATGAAAGTGAAAATGTTTGATGGTCTTTTGTCATAACAAAGACTACTAGCTTTTGTCTCTTTGGGAGAATCGAAGGCGATGCTTTCTGCGGTATCACAATGGTAACGAAAAGACATTGCCACAAAAATTTGCGAAACAGCAAATTAAGTTTCACTGATCCATCCAAGAATGGATTGGGTAAAATATGGCTGATTAAGCAACTATTTCTGAACTATCTCTGGAGGCAAAAATGTTGAAACTGAGGCTGTCCTGCTTTGGGCACCACATGAGAAGGCAGGATTCTTTGGAAAAGACAATAATGCTGGGAAAAGTGGAAGACAGCAGGAAAAGAGGAAGACCAGATATGAGATGGATTGACTCCCTAAAGGAAACCACAGCCTTGAGTTTGCAAGAGCTAAGGAAGGCTGTTAAGAACTGTATACTTTGGAGATCGCTCGTTTATGGGATCGCCATAAATCAGAGGTGACTTGACGGCACATCACAACAACAACAAGCAACTAGCAGTTGTATATAGGCATAGCAACAAACTCAGATAGGATCAATGGTTTTTATTCCTGGGTAAATGAGTAAAGGGCTGCCTATATAAAGTCTTTTAATTTGATTGCTTCCAGGAAACCGAAATGTTGTTGTTTTTTTAATGCAGTGGAAAGACAGGAAATATGGTGTGTTCTTTCAGGATTACGGAAATTCCCAACACTTGGTGTTCCTCGGAAAATTTCTGCCCTTTGGGCAGCAGAAATCATCAATTCCTGACAATATGTCTCTGCCTATCTAGAATTTCCTTCAGCTCAAAACCACACACCATTTCCACAACAACAAAAGGGTTTGGGTGCACCCCATGGTGGACATGTATGTGCCGGTCTCTTTGTTTCTGTGTCAAAAACGTGTAAAAAAAATGCAAACTGTTCTCTATGCATCTTGGCCTTTAGTTTGGCTAGAGTAGGAAACGTCACTCTTACTCCCACATTGTGTAGAAGTTAGATGTTCTTTTGTTGTGGTGGAAATATTGTGTGGTTTTGAGGAACGGGGGAGTATAATCTTTTCTTCTTCAACTCTTGTGTGGTTCAGTGAAGGTCACAGGTGTTGATTGGCTAGTACCAGTGACGTCTGCAGTGGGAAGTGACAAACATATTCTCTCTGTCATTTGGGGTACTTTTAACTATTATCAGGGATATGATTATCATAACCATGAAAAATGACAGCTTTTAGAATCACGAACACACCACAGCTGTGGAGCAAGAGAGTGATGCAAGACTACTCCCCTAACTTACAGAGGTCGGGAAATACATTTTTTAAAATTACAAATCACAGAATCCCCATGGCCATGCTGGTTGGGGAATTCTAGATGTTGTTGTCATAGAGAGAGGAGGGAGAGGTGTCACCTTCTCCCTTTTCTGATCCAAACTCTGCATCTAGTGCACCACCTGTAAATCAAATGGGAAATTTGATTGGCCCTACCAGATGGGAGATCAAGTATAGCAATCTCACAAAAGTAGCAATAGATTCTACAGACTTCCCCTGTTCTCATTCTCTCTCTGTGTGTGTCACATTCACAGTGTAAGAGGAAGGGACCCCAGGGAGCAAGGGAGAGTGGAAAAACTGGGCAGACAGCTGAAGGATGCTGTTTGGTCCATAGACCAGTTCTAGCGGAAGGAACCTCTCCTTCCCAGCCATCCAACCAGATCCTATTCTGCAGGGACCCTACGAAGGACTTGGGGGAGGCTGTACATGCAGCAGTTAAAAAACATTTAGTCAATAGGATGTGTGAGTGAACAGTGGATAGAGACAAATCTCACTTCCACAGGGTGTTGTGGTGAGACAGGTGAAATGACTAAAGGGGTTTTAGATGGGGAACTACAACTCCCAGAACACCACAGACAATGTGGACAGTTATTCCAGTAAGTATCATCGAAAAGAAGGTCTATGTTTCCTCTCTCTGCAACGGACAGCATCTTATCCCATCCTGAACAGATCCCAGCTGTTGACCACAGGTCATAGGTGTTTTTGAGGTTTCTCCTACTGGAGTTTGCCTTTCCCGCTTGACTCTACTGGGGATTATTAGGATGAGCGGTAAAGGGAAAAGAGCAGTCACGCTCCCCGTCTTCCCTCTTCTCAGCCGGGATTGACTTTATTGGATCTGCCATCCTAGCAGACTGGAACAGCTTTCAGCAAAAGTGGAACTTAAATGTTCATTCACATGTGACAGGCAGCAGACAGATCAGGAATACTGAAATAAACAGAGGGCACTTAGGAGAAAATAAAAATAAAAGTGAAACATAGCCCCCCCCCCCCATCGGTTCTCTAGCTGTTGCCACCCTAGCCGAAAGCGCTTCGGTCCTGCATGGGCCTTGTGCCCCTCACAACCCTGGGGCCTCATTCAGTTGTACCATGGCTATGACCTGGCCTCTCTGTTTGTTTTTCTCCAGTTTCACGAATGTTTTTGTTCCCTGGAAATCCAAAACCACAAATACCGGCCCAAGAGGGCCCCCTCCCCCCCATTTTCCCTAATGAGCTTTTTTACTTTAGATTTTATTTATGTAGTTTATGAAATGTATGCATCTCTCCCCACACCTCAACAGAAGCAGGTTTGTATTTTTAATTCTGGGCACATGTTTTAGCCTTCCTCGTGTTCAAATGCAAGCATTGTCTTGCTCACATAGGCTAGTGTGTAAATTCCGCATCCATATTTTGTTGTTGTTGTGTGCTGTCAAGTCGCCCTGACTCATGGCCATCCCACAAATGAGCGATCTCCAAAATGTACAGCTCTTAACAGCCCTGCTCAGCAATTGCAAACTCAAGCCTGTGGCTTCCTTTAAGGAGTTGATCCATCTCGTATTGGGTCTTCCTCTTTTCCTGCTGCTTTCAACTTTTCCCAGCATTATTGTCTTTTCCAGAGAATCCTGCCTTCTCATGAGGTGCTCAAAGCAAGACAGCCTCAGTTTCAACACTTTTAACCTCCGGAGATGGTTCAGGCTTGATTTGATCTTGGACCCACTTGTTTGTCTTTCTGGTTCTCCAGGGTATCCACAAAGCTCTCCCCCAGCAGCACAGTTCCAATAAATCCATTTTCTTCCTGCCAGCTTTCTTCACTCTCCAGCATTCCCACCCCTACCATATGTTCACAGGAAAATAACACTGGACAGCAGAGACAATGAGCTGTTTAACTTCAAAACCTTACGAAATCTACAAATAATTGTGTTTTGTTTCGTGCCTTGAAGCCGTCACAAGGGTACTGGCTGTGCTTCCTGCACAACGCAACTCGGTCTTGTTCCTGGAATTTCCCTAGACAAAGGTCATCCAGTTGTTTACCGCGTCTTTTCCAGAGAAAACTGCTTCTAGGCTCCACCTTGTGGGTAAAAGGAAGAGGTACAGCCTCTTTCTGATTTCTCCTACCTGGTGCCACATGCCCACACGAAACCAGGAGGATGGGTAGAGCCTCCCCCCCTCTCCGTCTGTTCTCAGCCAGTTGCAAGGCTCATTAGCTTATCAGGATGGTGTTACTATGTGGGCTGTTCCAGATGGCACCAGTATCGTCCCCTGCCTCCTCCACCCCTGATTCGTAGGTTTTGGGTGTTCCAGTCATGGTGCTGTGCGCAGAAGGCAGGCGATGGTGCACCAGCCTCCCAACTCATGAGACTTCTTTGTCGCCCAAGTCCCCGCAGTGATGGCACAAAGCTTGGGTACCAAGCTTTCCCCTTTCCCAATGCTTATCAGCCACACCTCTAGGACCCACCCCTTTGAGCTCAGCCTTTTGGCAAAGATGCTGCTAATCTGGCCCCCCTCTCCACAAAGCCTTCTAGGTCTTGGATTAGCTTTGGGGGTAGGGGGAGAAATGGCTGCTGAAGTTGTGTAGGCCTGACACAGAATGGGCAAATGCAGATAATTTTATGCCCCTTCTTTTTGTTAGCTGCGTGTCTGTGTGATTGCTGGAATGCAAAAGAGTTAAAGCAGAGATGTGGATCTCATGGGCTTTTATTCTCCGAGGGAAACTGAGTGGAAGGCTTTTGTTTAAAGATTTGTCTGCCTGAGAGATTTCCCCCCCCCTCTCTCCAAAAAATCATGATGGGCCTGTTGGGTGTTTCATGGTCATTCCCCCCCTCCCCCTCCCCCCAGAAGAAACACTAATCGATGCTGAATGATTACCTTTTCCACTTAAACACCATCTTTCCTGCACCAGGCTCTAGAAAGGACACTGAGCGGAGCAGAATTTGGCAGGTTCTTGTACCAAAAAAGAGTGGGGAAAAACCAAGACTTGGCGGGGGGTGGGTTTCTTGTTCTTGCAGGGAGTCATGAAATCCCACCAGTGTGAGAGGAAGCCTAGGCAAAAACAGCCAGACGTAGTGAGATTTGGAAAATCATGGAGAATTCCCCCCCCCCCCCCATATATTCTTCACGTCCCTAGAGTTAATGCTGGATAGGCACCATGAATTTTGGATTTTATTTCATTACAGCTACCGGAATTCAGCTAGCATTCTGGTAGTTTTAGCATGGATGGATGGATGGATGGATGGATGGATGGATGGATGGATGGATGGATGGATATCCGGGTTCTTATGGGTGTTTCAGGCTCTTCGCCTGTTCTTTGCAAAGGTTCTGTCTGCAGGAAGGGCCATTAAAACATGGGGAAGGCCATGGAGGGGGTATTCTCAGCTCACTGGGAAGTGCAAGGCATTAGAGGCAGTAGTCTTTCTGTTCAATAGGCTTGGTGCCTCTCAAAAACAAAAACAACCTATCAGTTCCCTAAATGCTTTGCATTTAGTTCTTAAGGAGTTCTTAAGGAGTTTAAAGAGCCCCAACATCTTAGCCGTTGTCGCTTCAGAGAGAACCGTGGCAAAAGACCAGATGAGGCCCCTGAAACCCTTGTGAGAACGTGGGATTCTTTGGCTACAACGATCAGAATTCAAGCTGAATCCTGGTACTGGGAGTGAAAGAAATATCTGAAAATCCCATATCTAATACTAAATACAAAAACTGCAAACACCTTTAACACTCACTTCTAATGCTTGCTGCAGAATACAGATGTATAATATGCCTTACAGTGCTGTGGAAGAATTCATGTTTTCAAGATTCCTAGCAATAGCCAGAGACCTGGGTGATCATGTAAATATGAAGAAGGCATCTTGATCTATATTTTTTAAAAGCTAGAGTCCCAGTCCACCTTATCGATGCTTCTGGTGGAAGGGGTGGGTGGGAGGAATGGCGCTTTACCTGTGGAAGTTCTTCCTCTTGATACTTTGAAATGGATCAATTTAAGTCGAGACCTGCTTCTTATGGCAGTACAGGACTTTCCTGGTCCCAGGTACTCCGTCCTCCCCATCTGGCTTCAGACTTAAAGGAGGAAAGGAAGGCATAGGTCTGTGGTGACAAACACATCTGGTGACATTGCACAACATGTCTGGGGCATGATGGTTAAGGCAACAGCTTTAGTTTCCAATTCTGAGCATGGGTCAACAGGAGACAGCCTTTATTTGGGTCTTAAATTGTGGATTCTTGGTTGCTTCTCCGGGAGAGAGTGTTGAAAATGTATTACACTGGACACATCACCCATTAAGTCTTTTTTCCCCTCTTTTTTTTTTTTTTGGAAGGTTTTCTTGCTTTTCCTTGCAACTCAACTGCTTCTCTTTCGGGAAACCTTCTCCTGCGAAGAATGGGAGTATGAACACAACCGTCAATGCTGTCCCAACTGTGGTGCAGGTAATGTACAAGATGACGGCAGCTGTTGGATTTTGCTTGCAGTGCCTACACAAGCGCCACCGAGAGCTGTAGAGAGGACCTCGCTTGCTAATCCCCGTAACACTTGCCAAGGTGTAACACCTTCGGTAACTCTCTGGTCCTGTAGCTCCTGACGTCCATGAGATCATGCCATTCCCATGAGGAAAAGAGCCATCCAATATTCATCTGTCTGTATCAAGTGGTGGCAGGGAATCATCATCCTGTGCCATCAAGACTTCTGTTGACCCTTTTCAGGGTTTTCCAGGTAGAGAGTACTCAGAAGTGGGTGCCCTAGGATTGTGCACTTGCCCAAGGCCACACTTTTCTCCCTGGAGGCACAGTGGGGGAATTGAACTCTCAACCTCTGGTTCCGCAGCCAGAAGACTAAACCACTGAGCCATCCAGCCATTCCGTAGAGGGTGGTGGAAAGCGACACCTTTTAGCCTAAGCTTTACAAGAGCTATCCAAGGTGCTTAACCCCAAACCCAGGGCAAGTTCATCCTCCCTGTGACATCAAAGCCACCAGTGTCATGGGGCAATGCCAGAGACCAGGTTTGGAAAGGGACATGTCAGCTTTCATCTGAGATGTACTCTAGGACAGTGGTCTCCAACCTTGGGCCTCCAGATGTTCTTGGACTACAACTCCCAGAAGCCTTCACCATCACCTCTGCTGGCCAGGATTTCTGGGAGCTGAAGTCCGAGAACATCTGGAGGCCCAAGGTTGGGGACCACTGCTCTAGGAGATGTACTCCTACCAGTTTCCCCAAGTTATTTGAGGAGCATCTCATTCCAATGTAAAGAAGCAATGTTGAACTATATCCTAACCATCAACTGACCTAGCAATTTATTTTAGCAAAAAGCAGCAGCCATGGAATACACTGAGTCTGACTGTCTTTTTTTTTGTAGGATACAGAGTTCGTCAACACTGCACTGCAACCTCAAGCACAACTTGTGTTCCATGTATGAACAGGACCTACATGGACCATCCTAATGGTCAGACTACGTGCTTTAGATGTCATGTCTGTGATGGAGGTAAAAAGAGAAGACGTAGAGGAGGACTGTATGGCTCCTCTTACAGAAGAGGGGCAGGATCTTTTATGGGTCCTCCCAGAGTGCAGGACACATAATCATGGGCTCAAGCAACACGAAACCAGATTTAGGCGGCATATCAGGAAAAAATTCTTAACTATTAGAACAGTACGACAATGGAACCCATGACCTCAGGAAAACTTCTTAACTGTTAGAGCAGTATGACAATGGAACCCATGACCTCGGGAGGTGGTGAGCTCTCCAACACTGGAGGCATTCAGGAAAAATATATATATCACATCTGGTTTAAATTGGATTCCTGCAGTAAGCAGGGGGTTGGACTTGATGGGCTTTTTCAGCCCCTTCCAACTCAATTATTCTATGATTTTATTTTTTTCCAGTTCTGTGTGGCTACTGACAAGGTTCACAGCCACAATGCCAACCTGTTTACTCCAGAGGAAGCATTTTCAAAACGGTTCTTAGAGATGGGATTTTCAAATTTTCTGGACTACAACCCCATAATTATCTTCTGGGTTAGTTCTACCTACTTTATATGTCTATATGTGACACACCTGGGAGAATGGTCTGAGTCCAAACCTCATACTCTCTCCACCTAAAGAGAGTATGAGGTTTGGACAGGGAGTCACTAACAGACTCCATCTTCTTTTATGTGACTACAATTCCCACTATCCTTCAAATCATCACAGCCCCCAACTAGCAGTGAGGTAGGAACAGGAAACGTGGGTGGAACTAGGCCTAGCTAAGGCTCAAAGCATTCCAGTATAGACCTTTCTCCTGGATGCATCATATTCAGGTGTTTTTAAGATGCCTGCAAGGTAGGTAGGACTCCCAGAAGGGAGAACTGTAGGATTTGTATCTTGGACTAAATCTCCCAGAAGCCTTCACCACTAGCTGTGCTGGCCAGGATTTCTGGGAGCTGTAGTCCAAGAACATCTGGGAACATGTTGTAACAAACTCGGCAAGATCCAGAAAATGTGTTGGTCCTATAGGATACGTTGATGAAAGCTGGTGGCTGGGTCTATGAATCCTTAACTCACATTTCCAATTGTGCCTTCACAGGGGCCCACCTGAGAGTTAAAGAAGAATGCATGTATCAGAAGAACACAGTATGTGCTTGCCAAACAGGCTACTTCTGTCTTCACTTTACTGAGAATTCCTGTGATATGTGCCAAAAACATACCGTCGCCCTGCCTGGTTATATGGTGATAGAGCTGGGTAAGACAAATACCATGACAGACAATAATCATGGCGACACTCTGTTTTCGCAGCTGCTTGGACAGAGGGACCGTCCATCTGGCCACCAGTTGCACCTTCCATAATGCACTGGGAAGGGCCTTGTTCCAAGAGATTGTGAAGGTTCAGGGATGGTGCTTACTATGAAAGTTAGTGGAAATAATAATAATAATAAAAAAATCTGCAAGGGGGGCCTTATTTCTCCAATGGATGTGTGGGCTGCCAGAGAACCACAGAGAAATGTGTTATAGATTATGAGGAGGAGGAGATTAGCATTCTTTGTACAAACAGATAATACAAGGAATACAACCAAAACTAAATCCAAAACCAGGCATGAGGACTCAAGTCACAGGACTCGCTGTCAAGTCAGACTTAGTGACTCAACTCGGACTTGACTTGTTTTTTCCCCCCCAATGATTCGGACTCAACTTGTGACTTGGAATCCACCCACCCTCTCTTCTTTCTGGTGGAAAAAAAAATCTTATTTTTAATAGGGACTTGGACTTGGGACTTGGTGCCAAAGACTTGGACTTGGGACTTGGTGCCAAAGACTTGTACTTGAGACTTGATGCCAAAGACTTGGACTTGGGACCAAAGACTGGCCAGCATCTCTGTCCAAAACTCTCTGAGAATAAGTCAACTCACACACGCACAAACACACCCACCCACTCCAGGAGACTCCTTTGATGAAAAATAAATTAGAGGGGAGGGTCAGTTAGAAGACAGGTTGTGGTGCAGCACTGCACCTAAATAATTTGTCTCACCAACTCTGAGGCAAGGAATGGAAAGGATTATTTTTACCCGGGACTTGCCTAACAAGTCACAGCTATCTGAACCTGTGCTAAAGAAAATATTCCATTTGAAGGTCTGCTTCTTGGTCAGGAGAGAAACAGCATCTATCTCCTTCTTTCGTAGGCACGGAAACCAGTGACACTAAATCTGTACCTTGTCCACCTAAAACTTTCTCAGCGACCGACATGAGTTTTTCCTGCGAACAATGGACTAAGTAAGTGTCAGTTCCCTTTACTCACTGCTGTGATCCTAAAAGACAGGTTTTTGATGACACTTTTTTTAAATTTTACACATACACACACACAATGCACACACATTTTCTTCTCATGCAGCTAGTTTTAGGAATTTAGGTTGGAGGGTAAGGCTGAGAGCAGGACCAACTGTGAGGCAAAGTGGGATGATCACTTTCAGTAACAGAAGCTAGAGCAGATAGTCATAGCCTCCTCGTGAATCATGTCAGCTTTGCACATCTTGAAATTAACCACCTTCATTTATTTCTTTCATTGCACTTGTTTCCAATTTCACATGGTGTGTTAATTTTGCTCGTTTCTGTTGCAGGGTTTTGAATTTTGGTTAAAAACCTCTAGCCGCACAGCAGAAGTGCAGGGACTTACAGAGCAGAATTAGCTTCAGAGTAGACCACCCTTTATTGTCTCATCAACTGGCACTTACAATCTCAATAACTCACTCTGAGACATTGGTAAGAGAAAGAATAAAAGGGTTTCATTCACTCGCAGTTGAATAGATCAATATCAGCATACTGAACAAAAGTGATTGCTTCTAGCAAGAGGACTCCATAGATTACTCTGACTGCTTCCAGCAGACTCTTGCAGCTTACATCCCCACATAACTGCACTAACTGCTAACTGCACAACTAACTGTCAGCTGACTAAAAAGAGGCGGGGGGAGACTCTTAAGCAGAGAGGCATGGTTCTATTCAAAATCAGAGGCAGGGAAGAAACAATTGGTTACTCCTGGGTTGATTGACAGTCACCCCAGGTCTTTCCCAGCCATAGGTAATAAGGCAGCATGCAAGGTTGAAATAACTTCAACACTTTCATTCAAACAAGTGCAAAATCTTTGAAGTTAGTTGTGTTGGTGTTTTGCATTTCAGCACTTGTTTTATGCAAAATGTATTTTAAAAAACCCTTGCGTTTTGCACAGAATGTCAGGTTTGGGTGTAAAATACAAGGTTGTGTTGCTCTAAAACCACAGGGGGTTATTTTGTTTGCCTTTCACCTGATGGTATGAAGAAAAAGGTGCCGATCTTTTCCCTGTTGTGCAGGAGCGGGGGGAAATTCCAAAGTGGCTGACCATTATTTTCACAAGGTGAATCTTTTAGTCTAGGAGAGAAACATTTGAAAGTATTTGTTACACCCTTACTTCTATCCTCCAGTGCTAGCCCATCTTGTATCTGGTCTTCCTCTTTTCCTGCTGCCTTCGACCCTTCCCAGCATTATTGTCTGTTCCAGAGAATCCTATTTTTGGCCGTACTGTAGACTTAGACTACAGACCAAGACCGTGATCCAAGATGCATTTCCTTCTGTAGTGATTGCTGCCATCTTCATCCACACGGCATCATGTGGTGGTGGTGGGTGGAGTTCATTGCTTGTGAATTGCTGCTGATATTCCTCTGTTGACCTGTGTCCTAGTTTCTAAGCCATACATTTGTGCTTGTTTGCAAAAATCTTCAAATTGTTTAAAGTTTGTTGTTTTTAGGTGCTAGTGTGTGCTAAAGTGCCGTTCGTAATGATAGCTGATGTTTTGGGGTTTTTTAAAAAGTTATTTTGTCGGCTACTTTGACTCCACGCATGGGGAGAGAAAGACGGGGTAGAAATGGGATGAGATGAAATGAACAAATGTTGTGGATTTTGATGGAGGCTGAACAATAATCTCAGGTTAACGTGGATCCAGGGTGCAGCAGTGTGAACGGTGAGGGGGTCACAGTATGAAAAAGGGTGGATGCATCCACTCACTCCAAGTCAAGTACTGAATTACTGTGTCTCCATCTTCACTTCAGTTGCAGCAAGACAGGTATGATAGAAGTCCAGCCGGGCCGTCCAACCTCCGATGCAATCTGTGATCAACCAAGCTCACCTGTCCATATAGTTCTCATTGTCATCTCTCTGGTCGTAGCTGTTATTGTTATAAGCATTCTCGTCTTCATCATGATGCGTAAAAAGATGACGCGCGCCAAAGAAGGTAGGTGCAGAAAAAATAGAAAAAGTTGTCTTCTATATCCAGGGGGGAAAAAATCAGTGAGAGTTTCATTCTAGAAATCAGGGTTTGTCTCGGTCTCCCTGGGCCACCAAGATTCTGGCTTGTAGTAACGGATAGCCAGCTTGAGGAAAGAAATAGCCCTTGAATTATGCTCGTATCTCTGAGAAATCTCTTTCTGTTTTGTTTTGTAGGTCCTGCTGGAGAAAAGGTGAGTCCATTTTCGTGAGAATCATGCAGTGCTTTTAAAACTCCCCTCCTTTCTACAAATATACTTTGAAAACACAATCAAAGCGTAGATGAGAGATGCAACTGTGCCATCTTTTTCCCTTTCTGCCGTGATTTTCCGTAACATCCATGCTTCAATTATACCACCCTGAATTATCTTAAAAGAAATGGCCTTTGTTCCCTTGTTTGACACTAGTTCCCTCTGGTTGCTGCTTCTCTCCAGATGTTTCTCAACAAAACTGTTGGCGCAACCTCTTCACCTGTTTTCCCAAATATCTGGAAGTTGAGTCGTGGCAACTGGACATCTTTCTTATTAGGTTGAAACGTTTCGTTACTCATCCAAGAAGCTTCTTCAGTCTGAGGAGAGTGGGTAGGAGATCCCTGATAGACCCTCCACGTTGATTTCACGGATATATCAGGGGTCTCCTACCAACTCTCCTCAGACTGAAGAAGCTACTTGGATGAGTAACGAAACGTTTCAACCTAATAAGAAAGGAGTCCAGTTGCCATGACTCAACTTCCAGATAACCTCACCTGGAGGACTGAGAATCTTCACAGATATATTTTCCCAAATGTTAAGAAGTCGAACTATTAAGACTCTACCCAAAGCTAGACTAAAATTAGCCAGTGGTTCCCAGCGTTGGATCCCCAGTTGTTCTTGGACGAAAACTCCCAGGAGCCTTCACTACTAGCTTTTTTGGCCAGGATTTCTGGGAGTGGTCATCCAAGAACATCTGGGGACCCTCAGCTGGGAACCAATGTACTAGGTTACATGAGGATATTTTTTGAAGGAAACTGAGACGGTTAAATTGATATGAACGTTGGTAATGTTAAGATTTGGCATTTGGGTGAAATGTCCCCAAATTCCATCACCTGAGAATTCATCTGAAATGTTTCTTGTCCTCTTCAACCTTTTGCTCACTAAGACAGCCCTCTGTCAGATATCCTTTGATTTGGATTCCTGCCTTGAGCAGGGGGTTGGATGGCCTTATAGACCCCTTCCAACTCCATTAATCTATGGTTCTCTGATTCTAAAACACTGTTTCTCCCCCCCCCCCCCCATCACCTTGTTTTAGAAAGAAGAACCGAACCATTATCTCCCTGTTCCGGAAATCGACCACCACATGGTGATACCCATGCAGGAGACCAATCAACATTCTGGTGAGCCGACTTACACAATGTCTTGAGTAAGCATAACGTTGGCTGAGAAACCAATTCACCATGACTAGAAGCACCTGACACAATGACAAAGTAAAAAAACTGCATTGTTCTTCATATAAAAAGGCAATCACGTTAGTAGCCACAACAGTTCACCGTCTGCTAGGAAGATGGAACTGTTTTTTCTTTCTAGAAGGAGGTGGAAAAGCTTGTTAAAGTCGAACACACAGAAGAGGATGTGTCTGGAGGTGGAGAAGAGGAGGAAGATTCACTACAAGAAGAAGCGGGGAAGAAAACAAAGGAATATTTTCCCCAAGGACTAAAACCCAGCCAGTCTGTTTACCAAGGGCATGGTCTTCACAAGAGTGTTTGCAAAAGCATTTTCTGGGATTCATTCAGTCCTCTAAGCTAGGGAGAAAAACAGTCCATTTTGCTGTTCCTTGCATCCAATTTTTTTTTTCTTTTTAAAAAAACCTTCAAGTTCTTTCCATCCTGAATATGTGATTTGCAAAAGTTTGGCCCATTCTTCAAAAATGACCCAGGGGTGGGGGGGCAGGATATTCATTTGTCTGCACAAACCCAATTTGACAGCATCAGCACACTCTGTAGGTTCTAAAGATGAAACACAACTTAGAAAAAGGAGGGGAAAAATGATGTAGCAACTTTAATTTAGCACTAGTACATTTAGACATATGGACGTTCAAACCAAGCTTTCACAGAATCAGCCAATGAAAACACTGGATCTGGATGGTATCAGAAGGAACAGGAAGAATATGGGCTCCTGTGAAATGGAGATAAGGTGGACCTTTTTTGGAGGGAAGGAGTTGGAGAACTCAAGACCATGCATCCACCAGCGGCGATTCTGGGGGACAGAGCTTCTCAGCTTCTCCAAAGACAATACAGAAGAGTGTTCACTGTAAGACGCAGAACATCGAAAGGATGAAGTAACGAAAGAGCCAGCCATCATCAGATGTACAACGTGTTTGCTGACAGAGGATTTATTTTCTCCTCACTGTCAAAGACTCATTTTAGCCTCCATTTGAACTAGTTCGACTAGCATCTGCATTTTTACCTGGGCACGTCCATCCATTGACAAGAACTAAAGACTTCCCAATGGTGTTTGCTCTGGATCGTTGTTGGTGTTAATTGTTGTCCAAGAGATGTCAGTTGACAGTGTTTCTCAGATGCCCAGGAACCACCGAAGAAGTAAACGGAGCTCTATTTTATTATGCAACCGTGGAGCTGAAAACTGAGGCACAGCGTTCAGACTAGGAGTAGCTGCAGCTTTGTGATGGAGCGATACCCCTTTACTCCAGTTGGAAAAGAGGGGGAAATGTCTGGATGTCAACCCCAAAGACTCAATTCAAGACTCCAATAATTGACAAGTGTCAGTGCTGTATAACACTGGACTGTATAGTGGCTTAGAACGGAGGGGGGTGTCCCTCCATTCCCTTACAAATGCATTATGGGAGAAGTTGTCATTGAGTCACATCATAGTTATGGGTCCAACCATATAATAAGTTAGATATATAGTTAGTCAGAAGAAGAAGTTAGTTAGTCATGTGCCGTCAAGCCAGAACCAACTTAGAGCAACCCTAATAGGGCTTTCTAGGTAAGTGGAGTGGTTTAACCCGATCCACTCACCCATGAGCTACCATGGCTGAGTGGGGATTCGAACCCTGGTCACCAAAGTCCCAGCCCATCACGGTATCCACTACACCACACTGGTCACCCTCGATAAACAGAGGCTAACCAGTTCCTCTTATGTATGATGATGCGAACTTTTCCGCGAAAGCTCTCATTAAAAAATAAATAAATGATAAAAGTTAGTCTTTAAGGTGCCACCATATTTTTTGTCTTAAAAAAAAACTTTTTCATTTCTATTTTGCTTTTACCCAAGATATAGTGAGCACTTACAATTGTGTTGTTGTTTTTATGCTGGTAGTGGGAGTTGGGCGGGGGGAGAGAAGCTAGAGATGTTTTGAGGAATGCACTGAACAGAGAAGGGGGTCTTAATATTATTTCCACCAGCTATGATTTTACCGTCAATTCTTGTCTTGCAGACACTGCAAAGATAGACAGTTTAGGGAAGGAAGGGTTTTTTTCTCACTCCTGTCGCTTCACCGTCTATCTGTCTCTTCTTAAATTCCCAATAAAACAGTAGCAGGGGAGTAAAGGGTGACTTCCCTTCACAGGGTGGTCATGGGCCATATTAAAATAGAACCGACAGCTTATAGAAAGGAAAACAATAAGCTCTGTGGAGAGCTTGGACTTTGTTGTTCAAACCAACAACATGTCTATGGTAGCTATAACATTTTCCAGACCTGCCTCTATCACCTAGTGGCTATACAACATTCCTTCTGAATCAGTTCATTGATTATAAATACACAGAAGGCTAAAAGTAATACATCTGTGAATTATATTGTGATGGATCTTGCTTGTGTTGTTCAGAATCTGCTTATTTATTAAAATGTCCATAAATTAAATGCGAAGAACGATGGGTAAGGGGGGTGTCTTGTTTTATTTCCTGCTTGTGAAATGGGGTGCGTTATTGTTTTCTTTCCAAATGAAATGTGCACCTCTATTCTCTACCTCTTCATTAAAGACCTTGAGAGACAGTGTGGATCGTGCTCCCTTTTTGTTCCATCACCCCAACAACCCTGCAAGGTAGGTCGAACTGAGAAACCACGGCTGGCCCATTGCTTTCCATCAAAGGTCAAGGCCAAGTGAGAAATCTGAGCTCGAGGGCTCTCCTGTTTGCAGTTGGACATTTCATCCAGTAAAGCACATCGTTTTGCTTGACCACAAATAATTTAATTATTCAAGGTGACCGCTAAACCATACCAATTGCTTCTTTTTGATACCATGCCTCCAGGAGGTTTGGGAGAAGATTGAGATAATTTAGGGGTTTCACTTCCACTTACTTTCACATTTCCTCCCCCCCCCCCCCACCTCAAGATCTTTCTGTCCCAAAATTGCCATCTGGCAGAAGATATAGAACAATTAAGACTTGGACCACACGTTTTCTGAATAATTTTTATCCCAGAGCTATAATTGCACTTAATAATGAGCTTAAAGACCACCAGTAGTGAATAGTTGGACAGTGTGACTTAGCCTGCGGTGTAGATGTTTGTATTCTTAGTGGGGGATATTTAGTGGGTGGGGAGTGTTTGGGGATTTTTTATGTGTGTGCATGTGGGTCTGGTCTCTGGGTGTCTTGTGTGAATTTTGTTGTATGGGTATACTATGTATATACTTACAATGGCAATAAATTTAATTTTAAAAAATGTGAAATTTGTGACAATGGGCAAATTGTTCCAAAATGAACAGAAATACAATTCTCTCTCATCTGTGCATGTTCATGGCAGTAAGAGCATTTATTCCCAAGCATGGAAAGGACCATGTTGTATCGGTTTGAAATATAGGTGCTAATGACAAGGGAGAGAAATTAGCCACTATAATTAAGCACTAATATGGTTTAATGCACTGGCAAGTGAAGTACCCTTAGATCCATATCTGCAAAATAAAGCTTGCTGCTTATATACCAACTCATAGTGCTTAAAGCACTCTCTGGATGGTTTACGATTTTAATTATTCAGGCTACACATTGCCCCCCCCCCCCAGCAATCTGGGTACTCAATTTACCGACCTCGGAAGAATGAAAGGCTGAGTCAACCTTGAGCTGGCTACCTGAACCCGTAAGGATCGAACTCCCGTCGTGAGCAGAGTTTTGACTGCAGTACTGCAGTTTAACCACTGTACCACAAGGCTCGTAATATCTTTCAGCACTTCGTATTTCAGATCTCACCAATTGTGAAAGATCCTGGATCCTCCCTCAACAAGAAAGAAAAATTCCACATTTTCTGAAGAAGATATATTTCCATGTTTACAGACGTTCCCCCCTTTAAAAAAAAAGTTTATCATTTCCACAGTTTTTGAAGGACTTGAAACCTTGCAAGTGGCATTGCTGTATGCACAAGCAAAAATAACAACATCACTGATGGTTGGAAAGGTTTGCAATACTATATTGATAATTTTTGCACCTATTATTAAATGCCAGATGATCTGTGTGTCTCAAGAGAGGCAACATGTGCCTTAGAGTCTTGAAGAGAGAGAGAGAGAGAGTGTGTGTGTGTGTGTATTACTTATCATTGGTCAGTATGACCTAAGAAGAAATTGGATGAATTGTCTTACAAGATTAAAAAAAACTGTGATGCCATGTGTTGTGTTGGTTTTGAGAGTGCTAGACATCTCAAACAAGAAGAGAGTTTTTTTTTTTTAAAAAAAGTCCCATACCTATTGGCATGAGAACCAGCATATCATCCTCATTGTCATCATCTTAGAACTTCAGAACTGGACAGGACCTTGTGGATCCTCACGTCCAGCGCCTGTCAAGGAGGCACCATGGGGGAATCGAACTCCCAACCTCTGGCTCCGCAGCCGGAGACTTCAACCACTGAGCTATAATAAAAGACACCTTTTTAACAGTAAGCCTCCCTTCCCCCCTCATGCAACTTGGCTTCTTATGGAGCCAGGATCTGGATTTTTTTTCTTTTGTGTAAGTGGAACTTTCTCCCACTTCTGCAAAGGCAAATATTTTCAGTTGCTCATGTCTGCGATTTATTGCAAGCACTTTAAATCCGTCCTTGAATGGCATAATACATCTGAAACAGCTGCTTCTTGGCAAAAATTCAGTCCATGTCTCAGCTCAAGACTGCACACAAAATAAGCACAGGTTGGGTTAATCATGTGCAAAAGTTCATTTCTCGTAAAAGTCACATAAAATACACACAAAGAAATTAGATTCCCAATTCCCCTTAATCTATGGAGAGTTGACTAACATTTCCCCTGTGATATATGCTTTTAAAAGACCTGTTTTCCCCAATGCACACTTTAAAATAAATAACCAGAGTACTGCCTAAGAAGATCTGCAAAGCACGAAAGCTGAAAGAGAACCACGTTCGACTCCTCATATTAGCTGGGGAAGCAAAAATTCGGTCACTTCCCAATTAAAACGCTAACAAAACACATATTTCTTTGGTTCCTCCTCTGCATTAATGTGCTGACAACCCTGGAGGCATTCAAGAGGAAATTGAACCACCTTCTGCCAGTTCTGCTTTGATCTGGATCCCTGCAATGAGCAGGGGGTTCGTCTTGATGGCCTTATCGACCCCTTCCAACTCCATGATCCTATGATTTAGGGAAAGTCAGGTTTTTAAAAAGCACACTGCTGTTGTGATGGATTAATTTTGCGACAAGAATGTTGCTCTCTGTGAGCCACAGGGACGTTTTGTTAGTCATCTCCACAACGAACAGGGTGCTGCACAGCTGAAGATTGGCTGGCGTTGCTGTTTCACATTCAATGGCCCTCCCTTATCATCTCTTTCTAGTCCCTCCTCTTCCACCCTTATCATCTCTTTCCAGTCCCTCCTCTTCTACCCACCGCTCAGCTCTCAACATGGCCTGGCCACTCCTCTTATTTATGGGTTTTCCTCCTGAGTGGGGCTTCTTTCCCTTCCCTCAGCCCCTGATTGGCTGTACCTATGCCTGAGGAGGGCGGGCTTAGGGAGGTGGGCTGACATCACTGAAGCCGTGGGTTTCCCTACCAGCTGCTGCAGGGTCTGGTCAAGAAGCTCAGCTGGAAGGAGAGGGGAAATAGACCAAGAGAAGAGGGAAGGGAGCAGGGAAGAAGCAGACATGGCGGCAGGGGTGGATCTGAGCAAAGTGGCAGCCAACAAGCTGAAACACGCCGTCAGTGGAGAGGTGAGTAATGCTTTCCTTTTTCTCTCAAGCTGGGATTTGCATAAGTCACTTGTATAAGTCATTTGTATAATACACTGCTATGAATCAGAACAGGACCCCCCTCCAAAAAAACACACACACCAAAAAACAGATTCCTCCCCGGGATCTGCTGCAGATCGAGACCAGCTTTCATCTGTTATCTCCTGCTGGTGAGTATTCAGAGGCAGATGCTAGATTCTTAATGACTGGGCATGACTAAAGAGGTTTCAAAGACAATTAAGAGAGACATCTTCTCCCTGTGGGGCTGAACCACAGGTGTAGGGGGGAAAGTTATTAACAAGGGTAGCTAATCATGGTTGCGGCTTTTGTGTGCGCTGCGTGCCGTCAAGTTGCATCTGATTTACGACAAGCCTAATAGGGTTTTTAAGGTAAGTGAGCTGTTTAAGGAGTGGTTTCACCAGTTCCGCCTCTATGCTTGTGATTTTTCATGGCTGAGCAGGGCTTGGAACTCAGTTCTCCTGAGTCTGAGTCCACTACACCTCACTGTTGTTTCTTTTACATGCAGAGATTTACTCTGATAGCACATAATGTTCCCCTGTTGAGGGGGGACCACTCTGGACTTTAGTGGTTCCCAACCTTGGGATCCCCAGAGGTTCTTGGACTACAACTCCCAGAAATCCTGGCCAGCACAGCTAGGGGTGAAGGCTTCTGGGAGTTTTAGTCCCAGAACATCTGGGAACCCCAAGGCTGGGAACCACTGGTCTAACCCTTTCCCACCACCAAGGGCTCACCCTGCATCCAGCTTTCCTTCCTGTAGAATTCTAGATTGCTTTCCATGGGGATGGTTCACATTCCTCTCTCTTTCTTGCGACATGGTTTATGCTCCCGGGACTCTGACCTTCGGCTTTCACCTTTTGTCCATAAAAGCAGTGACTCACCCCAAGAGAGATCAGAAGAGCAGCCACAAGGGGCTCTGTCATGAGGATGTTGGTGAGGATGATGGGCTGCAATGTGTAGCCTGCATAATGAACTTGTAAACCGCCCAGAGAGTGCTTGAAGCACTATGGGGTGGTATATAAGCAGCACGCTTTGCTTTGCTTTGGCTATAATGGGATACCCCAGCAACGTGAAAAAGGAAATCATACCTAGCTTTTCCTCCAGAAATCATGAGCATGGAGGGTTTGAAAGAGATAGCAGAGGGGGAAAGCCCCACCTTCTCCTTTACTTTTCTGGAGAAAGCACAGCAAAGAACAGAACCGTTTTATCAGTGTCTTATCAGCTGTGGCTGAAACTTACCACCACCCTGACTCAGGATGGTTATGAAAGAAGAAGAACAGAGATAGCTTTGTCCCATCATCTAAATTCCTCAAGATCTTTTTAAAGAAGATCTGCAGACTGCAGGTTTTTTTCTTCAAAAGAAAAAAAAAACATACCTGCAGTTGGACACTGGGAAAATGTATTATTTGGAAAAGCAATCAATGTGCAGTTAGACAAACAGAAAAAAAATACACAACCTATATGTATCTGTTTGTTATGATCCTGAATAAGAGGCAGTGCCGTGCAACACAGTTTTCAAGAGTCCAGTTGTGTATCCAACTGCATGCTTAAAATGCCACAAAGCCTGGTAGATTGTTAATAGCTATGGGTACACTGGATTCCTAGTGTGGTGTAGTGGATAGAGTGATGTACTAGGACTCTAGAGAACAGGGTTCGAATCCCCACTCTGCCAGGGAAACTCACTGGGGGCGATGGCACTGGTAAGACCACTCCTTAAATATCAGTTAAGTATGCCACTCGGTTATGATGGGGACTGGGGAGGAAAGAAAGAGGCCGATGCGACACAAGTCTTTAAACAATCTCATACACGAGTCATCTCCATCGTTTCACCTCACCATCTTGCTATCCTACTACTATGATCTGTCCCCTCTTTCCCCCCTAAATCAGTGGTTCCCCACCTTGGGTCCCCAGATGTTCTTATACTACAACTCCCAGAAATCCTGGTCAGCACAGCTTGTGGTGAAGGCTTCTGGGAGTTGTAGTCCAAGAACATCTGGGCACCCAAGGTTGGGAACCACTGTCCTAAATGGCGAATCTACCAGAGAGGGTCATCTTTGAAAATGGAGGATGAATTATGATAATTGCTGAAGGTCATTGGAGGCTTCTCACCTTTGATTCAAGAGTGTCTCTCCCTGTTTCTCAGTGACTTTGTGGCCTTCTCTTACTTTGCAGGTCGTCGAGCTGGCCACCCTTTGGAAGGAGCACCCTTGTGTGTTGCTGTTTCTGCGTCGCTTGGGGTGCCAAGTTTGCCGTTGGGTTGCCAAAGAAACCAGCAAATTGAAAGAGCTGCTCGATAGCCATGGTGTTCACTTAATCGGTGTCGTGCCAGAAACTGTAGGCCTGAAGGAATTCCAGGAAGGGAGATTCTTCACAGGAGGTGGGTCGGTTAGCCAGAGTGGGTCCTTGATGGTCAACATGATGATGGTAAACCTGTGGCCCACCACAGGTTTTTTAGATGCCAACTCCCATTACCCTTGGTCAGCGAGGGTCATGGTTTGGAGATGCAGTAAAACACCATTTTGAAACTATGGTCTTAATTTAATTGCTACTACAGTGAATGTTTTCCCCATGCAACCGGACTTTCCTTCTGGCTTAGGTCTTTATTTAAAAAGCTGGCTGGATAGCTCAGTGGTTTAGGTCTTGGGTGGCAGAGCCAGAGGTTGGGAGTTTGATTCCTCCACTGGGCCTCTTAAAAGAAAAGCCAGCCTGGGTGACCTTGGGCAAGCTGCACAGTCCCAGGGCACCCCCAGGAGAAGGGAAGAGTAAACCTCTTCTGAGTCTGAGCCATACACAATCTTTAGAGGGCATCATTCAGCAGGAGGCCGGCTGGATAGCTCAGTGGTTTAGGTCTCTGGCTGTGGAGCCAGAAGTTGGAAGTTCGATTCCCCATGGTGACCAGCCTGTGTAGCCCTAAGCAAGCTGCATAGTCCCAGGGCACCCCCAGAAGAAGAGAATGGTAAACTCTTTTGTATTTCTACCTCAAAAACTCTGGAAAGGGTCACCATCAGTGGGAATCAACTTGATGACACATAATACATACATAGGTCTATATTTGGATTTAGTGAAAATTCTGCAGGCTGGCTTTCCTAAGGACTGAGATGGGAACGGAGTCTTTAAAAAAAAATCTACATTCTCTCAGGAAAATTAACTTCTGAAGTATCTTGGCTCATCTCTAATTAAGGCTGTTGGTTCCAGAGCTTAATTTTTCCATAGCCTTAAGGGGCAATTATTCTCTGGCAATGTTGTTTTCTTTTGAGAAACCTCTCGGTCTTTCATCTTCTTTCAGAACTGTATCTGGATGAAACCAAACAGTGCTACCATGATCTGGGCTTCAAAAGGTTTGTGTCTCCTCGTGTGCATACAGTTCACTTGGAAATCCCATTAAAATCAGTGGCTATTATTTCCTAGCAAACAGGATAAGGATTAGTGCTTTTAAAGGAGTTCTGTTTAATTTTGCCCACCGTGAATGCTGATCAGATCTTTTAAAATTTCACCCTTTTTTTGGTCTGTAATCCTCCAAATCTACCATTCTGCATGGCCCTGGGCAAATCTAGCTGCTTCAGTTCAGAAAAACAACTCTTCCCATCGGTTGATCCATACCCCATCTGCTATTGCACGCCAGTGGATGAGGACCTTAAAAAGAACCCAAGGTGGCTTACATCATTAAAAGACAATATTTACAAGCTAAAAACTGGAAGGGTACAAATATTTTACAAGAATCAAACAAATACCACACTAAAATCAACATGAAAAACAGATTCAAAGGAAAAAATCTAGAGATGGCCACGAACCAGAAAAATTGTGCTTCATGGTAGTTCGTGGTTAACCGTGAACCACAAACCGTCCGAATGTCTTGAAAAAACGAACCACGAAACGGTTCGTTTTTTAAAAGATGTTTGTGCCTAGGGGGAGGGAAAACTGTGCATTCACACACAACATAGAACTTTGCAGATATTTGCAGACCCACACAACCCAAGGCAAGCATTCATGCAAACACACAATATGAGGGGCACATTGCACACACACAAAGACACCAAACCCATACTCATATAGGCATATAACTCAAAGCAAGCGCTACACACATAACTCCAGGCAACACGAGGTAGGTTTTCGCACAGAGAAACACAATGTAATCTGTCCTTTTGTTGTTGTTGCTATTCTAGGTATAATGCTTTAAGCATAGTTCCTGCAGCACTGTCGAAGCCTGTCCGGGAGGTTGTGACTAAGGTCAGTTGATAAACACAATAGTTAAGTCCCACCACATCCCAGAAGTTCCTTGTAGGCCCAAGTTTGCTCGTGAAGCTGCTGTATGTGGGTCATTAGGGAGGATGCCAAATCCTCGAATCCTCGAATAATGGAGTGGGGAAGGACCTCACAAGGCCATCGGGTCCAACCCCCTGCTCAAGGAAGGAATCCAAATCAAAGCAGGCATGACAGACCAATTTTCTCTTGCATGCCTCCAGCACTGGACAACTTACCGCCTCTCAAGCTAATTGGTTCCACCACCGTACTGCTCTAACGGTTAAGAAGTTTTTCCTGATATTCAGCCTAAATCTGGGTTCCTGTAACTTGACCCCATTATTACTTGGAAGCGTTCTGGGATGGCCAAGAACAGATCCTGCTCCTCCTCTGTAGGACTACCTTTCAAATATTTGAAAAGTGCTCTCCTATCTCCCCTCAGTCTTCTTTTCTCAAGGCTAAACCTGCCCAGTTCTTTCAGTCTTTCCTCCTAGGGCTTGGGCTTCCAGTCCCCCAATCATCCTTGTTGCCCTCCTCTGAACTTGCTCCATTTTTTTGGGCAATCCTTCTTTAAGAGTGGTGTCCAGAACTGGACACAGGACTCGAGACGAGGCTTAACCTTTGGCGAATAGAGAGGAAATAGGACTTCACATGATTTGGTCACTATCTCTAAAGACTGTATTTGGAGACTGGCAGATGCTACCGTTACCCCTTGCAAGAGCAACAGAGAGAGTTTGGGGAGTATGAGAAAGCTAACCCAACATCAGCAATGAGTGAGTGAATACTCTGGCTTCCAAGGACACTCTCGTCATGAAACAGCAGTCCCTCAGGAACATCTGAGTGAGATTAGGGCAAAAGACGGCCAGGTTACAGTTTATTAGCCATATTCTGTCTGTTCCAAAAGTTTGAATTGGTATAATAGACTCTTAGTCCCCCTTCCTTCCTACTTCTTCTCCAAAGCCACTATTCTTGTTGCTTTCCTGTGTGAGGGAGAGGAACACCTACTGTCATGACATTGGCATCATCAGCAACAGTTTTTGCCATGTGATGGTCACTTTAGCTACTTCCTGCATGTTGGCCATCATCCAACACACATCATGTACATACACCTGTGGTTCTGGACAGCATTCTATGCCTCTGATGAAGGGAGCTGGATTCTATGAAACTTCATGGCTATCGTAGGTGGGATAAGTCTTCAAGGAGGACAGGGCTTCCTGAGCCATGGGTTGTCTACCGGTCTTAAGGGTTGTTCTTCACCATGGCCTCCAGTTGGACTGGGGAGGTATTAGTCAGCTCCTTAGAGGGATCTTTCTAGGGAAGTGGGATTGATATGGACTCTTCTCTTTTTTTACTTATCCCAGGCAAATGCTGAGGGCATCCACGGCAATTTCTCCGGAGACCTTTTACAGAGTGGAGGGGCTCTGATAGTCAACCAAGGTAAGTGTCAAGACGGCTGCCATACTGGTCCATGTAGTATACAGGGAATTTGCTGCATTAAACACATCCATCCTTTATTTCATGGAGGTCACACCACCAGCTTAGTAGGAGCCATGGGCAAAAGGGAGAGAAAAAAAAACCCCTACACACCACACCCTTTATTTACAAACCTATTGGTTTACAATGATTCCCGGTGTGGTGTAGTGGATAGAGTGACAGACTAGGACTCTGGAGAAGAGGGTTGAAAAGCCCACTCAAGCCCTGGAAACTCACTGGGGGAGCAGAATGGGTAAAACCACTCCTGAACTATCTCACTTACCTTGAAAGCCCTACTAGGGTCGCTACAAGTTGGTTCCGACTTGACGGCACCAAACACCTATTGTAGCTTCTCTCATCAAGGTGATCACAGGTTGACCAGGTCAAAGAAGGATGCTGTTCAGCCAGTTTGAGAGAGAAACATAG
This sequence comes from Intellagama lesueurii, assembly GCA_037013535.1. Lineage (NCBI taxonomy): Eukaryota > Metazoa > Chordata > Lepidosauria > Squamata > Agamidae > Intellagama > Intellagama lesueurii. Next base: position 6,740,579 of record JBAJHW010000016.1, on the reverse strand, counting down.
CTGGGGTTTGGAGTTGTATCAACATCTTAGGGTGCTGGCTGTTTCTACAGATCTGAGTTACAGTCTGGCTCGGATCCAGGTCTACGACTCACTTGGAAGAGCACCAGACATCTTCCATAGCTACTGGTAGCCACTTGTCTCAGCATGTTCTTCCTCCTTCCAGGTGGGAAAGATGTACTCTTATACTTCGTCCAGGAGTCCCCAGGTGACTACCTCCCCTTGGGTACTATTCTCAAGACCCTTGGCATCTCGGCAAACATGGAAGAAGGAGCAAAGCCTCAGGTGAGGGTCTCTGATTTCTTCCCTCTTGCATCCTGCCCTTTCCCGGAGAAACCTGGAGGCAGCACAGCCACCTACAACATTCATCCTGTACTGATTCAAACCATGGGTTCATCTCGCAAGCAAGTCTACTTGGGCTGTGGCTCCGTGGAGTTTTTTTATGGCCCTCATGAGCCAGATTTTGGGTCCATCAAGTTTTGGATGGGCGTACCTCTCTGACTAGCAATGGCTTTCTGGAGTTTCAAGGAAGGATTTCCCCCCACCTTATCTCCAGCAGGGGGATCTTTGACACAAAAAATATGTGCTCCATGGTTGAGTTGCCTCTCTTGTTAGCAAGCTCTGGGCTGTATCCATGCAGGGTTTCCACTCATGCAGGAATGTAGTCCAGTGGCTGTCTTATGTATCTCCCTCAGTTGATGAGGAGTGAACGTTAGGGGTGCCAACCTTCAATTTTGTTCTCTCCACATTTCAGCCACACCATGAACAGGTGTGGTTTTTTATTTTATTTTAAGAAAATAGCTATTTTTGGCATACTGTCTATGTACTTGTGGGGAGGTGAGGAGATTGCATGTCATGAAAATATGATAATTAAGCAAATATCCCTTTCCTTATTTTCAGTGTGCCAATGAGGTATGTACCAGGTGAAGACAGGATGTTGTCCTGCTGTGATGAGTCTCCTTCTTCTCCCCACTTCTGAGGAGAAAATCTTTACCTCAGCTGAAGAATGTTCTGTCCTGCTTCTAAATCTGTTCTCAAAAAGCTAATACAGTTGTTCCCACTTAGCCACTGTGATGAACTCTTCTGTTGATAGTTACTAGATGTTTGGGCATGGTGACCTTCCATAAAATCCTTCCCGTTCTCTATTCAGTGGGCAAAACAGACCAGCTGAGGAACAACTTCAAGCTTCATGTGATGTCCACGCGGTGCCCTCCCTCCTGGGTAGGAAACTCGCTTCTCAACCCAAACTCTTTATTTTCTAGTCTTCTAGAAAATTCCCAGGCTGTTCACATCACGTATAATACTTCGTCCCCCTCCCTCTGCCCCCCCCCAAACCCAAAAAATGCAAAACCATGTTAACAAGTCTCACTTGGAGATTTAAGCAGACAAATGTGCAGAAGCTGTACAAAATAATTCGTGTCATGCTCTGTTTATGAAGTTCCAGAGGCATTTGTTTGGTCCATGCTGAAAACAGAATATCAGACAGTTAGACGTATCTTTGCGGCTCTAATGCAGGAATGCTGTACTTCTGTATTCATGTGGAAACAGAAGCAGCATGAATCAGCTTTGGCATCAAAAGAGATTACACAGCAAGCGGTGGCTGGTGAATCGGTGACCTCATGGATTAAAGACAAACTCTATGGCACTGGAAGCTGGAGACTCAGATGTCTGAATCCATTCTGGGTTGTAGCCAGAACTTTCCAAAGGATTTAACTTCTTGGCTTTCAGTACCTTGGAGAGCGACTATAAAGTTCAGACTAAACCCTGAAGCAGATTCCCTGCTCCTGCTTCCATTGCCTGGAGAGGAGGGGAAAGCTTGAAAATGCGTTGCTGAACAAGCCCAAAAGCATACAGCATATTGACTAAGGATGAAAAATAGAACTTTTAAATACTTCTCTTTTAAAAACCCTGATGTAGCTGAATAACAGTCGATGTCTTTAGAACAGTCTCCTCGTTGTTTTTCTTTTCTTTCCCTGAAGCATTCTGTAGCTTTCATTGACACAAAGAGGTATTGATCCCCCAGTCCAGTTGAAACCCACTCAAATCACGACAGTGTGAACAGTCATTGCTATGGTAGCTGCACCATGAACGATAGCCGTGGCTGAACAGGGAGCACAAGGGGAGGATTCGTAAACCACCAGGCACGTCATTGGCAAAATCAGAACGAGTTGGGTGTTTCAGACTGCAGAGTTCCCACAACAAAGTTTAAGTGTCTCAGTCTCCTTCTGCTACCAAACCCTGCATCTCTGTATGGGGTGCATCACGGTGCCCTTCTGGCAATGGAATACTTCAGAAAAGGCTTCAAAGTTTTGCAAAGAACCCATCACCCTGGGGTGAAAAAAACGAGGAAAATAATCTGAGCAAGGTGGCAATTACTCAAGAAACCCCCCATCGCACTTTTATCTTGTACTCCTTGGTCTACAAATCCCATAATTCCCAATGTGGGGAGCTCTCCCTGACTTACCTGCATCTTGCAAATACCCAAATATGGCTCACCTGGGAGGAAAGCCCTAAACTGGAAGGCTGTGAAGTTTAACTAGGCCTAGCTCTGTCTAGTTTCCTGTTCAGAAATAAAACTTCCAGCTAGGCCTAGCTAAACCACAAACCGTGCCACTTTAGGGCTTTCCTCCCAGGTGAGCCACATTTAGGTGTCTGTAAGATCTGCATAAGTCAGGTAGAACTCCTGGAGTGGGGGATTATGGGATTTGTAGTCCGAGAAATCCAAAAATCCCATCCTCCATGTCTACTTTCTGATATCTGGGCATGTCCCACTCACAAGAAAATTATGTTGCATTCAATTATTCCCAAATTAGCAAGTATAAGATTACAATACCACTTTTTAAAAAAAAAAGAAAAAAGAAAAAGGATGAATCCATCTATTCATGTTATTTTTGTCCTGCCTTTCTTCCAATAAAAAGTATTCACGGAAGCTTGCAAAATATTTTAAACATGGACAAAATTAAAAATTAAAACGACACCTTTACAAAGGCCAGAAACATATTATCATATTAAATTAGTGGCAGAATTCTTCTGCTTTTGTATGCTGGCATAACATGCAGTGGTGTAGATTGCCGCAGGAAACTGCTGCTCATAAAGGAGTCATTGCTTGTATTCATAGTCCCATGCCAGCAGGGTGACTTTAGCCTTTGAATTTTTGCTTGCAATGGGCTGTAAGAGCCTGGGCTTCAGTGCATTGAACTGAATCCTCTTTGTTCATTGGCACAGTGGCTGAATGGTTATGGAATGCTTACAAGCATTCCAACTGAAGAATGGTTAGGGGTCATTAGGGTGGTTGAACACCCTGAACACAGTGACCTGTAACTGTGTTTCAACATGTATAACTACGGCAGCAGGATGGGCAAAAGACACAGAAACAGCCACAAGGGCTTTACCTGTATTCCAGAGGGCTGTGGGAATCGGTCTTAATAGACTGGCTGGCATACTCTGGCCTGTACAAACCGCACCATACCTGGGAAACAGACAATGACATAAGTATTATTATTATTATAATTGTTGTTGTTATGTGCTGTCAAGCAGAAACCAACTTATAGTGACCCTGACAGGGCTTTCAAGGTAAGGATGGTATTTAAGGAGTGGTTTTACCAGTTCCAGTCTCCCAGTGAGTTTCCATGGCTGAGCAGGGATTCGAACCCAGATCTCCAACCTCCTGGTCTGTCACTCTATCCACTACACCACACTGGGTACATTATAATAATTACATGTCATCAAGTCAATTATGACTTGTGGCAACACTTTCCAGGATTTTCTAAGTATAACATACTCAGAATTCATTTCACATTCCCTTCTTCTGAGGGTGCTCTCTGGGACTGTGCAGCTTGCCCAAAGCTACACAGGCTGGTTCTTCTCCCTGGAGGCACCGTGGGGAATCGAACTCCCAACCTCTGGCTTGTCAGTCAGGTACGTAAACCTCTGAGTTATTCAGCCAGCAATGTAAGTATATATGGGCCAGAAAAGCCTATACAGCTTTTATCTGAACAAAACCAAATAAAACTATTTGAAACTCTCAGTGACCTGAATCTTTAGATATTGGTCTTGAAAAGTTCTGTGTGGCTACGGTGTGTGTGTATGTGTGTGTGTGTCTCTGTGTGTGTCTGTGTGTGTGAATCCATGTGTTACATCCAAAGCCAGAAAAAAAATAATAGTTTGGACTACACGGCCAAAAATCCTCAGCCCATATTGGCTGGAGGACTCAGGGAACTGTAGTCTCCAAATGAACTTTTAAAAATTGTAAGAATAAACTCCAGTGTGGGGGTGCTGTGAATCCACTCCAGCTTTTCCTCTGCCCTTTACAGGAGCTAAGCAGCTGTACCTTTATATAGGTTCAGCACCCTGGATAGCATCCATAAAGAGCAGAGAAAAACCTGGAATGGATTCGGAGCACTTCCAGAACTGGAGTCAATAGCGGCTACTGCATGGATTTCTCCACTGGTTGTGTAAGTGAGTTGTGCAGCTTTTTGGCCTGGTTTATCGCTCAGCTGCCTCTACAGTCTCTGGGGTAAAACTCTGTGTCACTCTTGCAGTATCTCTGAAAGCAGGCAAATGCCAGTGTCCCAGGTCTTGCACCAGTGCAAGGATCCCATTGGTATAAGGAAGGCATCTCATCATAATGAAGGATTCTCAACCGCCCCAAACCTACCTGTGCAAAGTTGAGAAAGAAAAGCTGTTTATGGGTTAGATCCAGCCCAGGTAATCTCGGTTCCTTTCCTTCTTTTTCAACCCATTTTAAATAAGCCTGGAAAAACAACAAGAACAAGTAGCTTAAAATATTTATTGCCCATTTACACAGGCGTAAACAGTGGCACCACTGAAGCAAAATTTGGAAGGTATCCTATAGGAATTTTGTGTGCGTTTATCCTCACCGGTGGTTCCCAAACTTTTTCGACTTGTGGCTCCCTTGACTTACTGGCCACTTGCCACCGCTCCCCAATATGATACTTTGGGTGGTGGTGGGGGGAGAGAAAGGAGAAGGGAGGGGGGTAAGAATGAGAGGATGCCGAATCCATTCCCCCCCCCCCCCCATTCCTAATCAGAATATCCAGTATTTTCTCTTTCACATGCAAAAGGGCTGCACACATCTCAAGGAAAACAAAGAGCAATAAAACCCAACAATACCTTGTAAGCCTGACGGGTGCCACCGTTATCAGCAATGTTTTCCCCCAGTGTGTTGACTCCACTGACCTGAGACAAGAAATATGTGTTAATGTTGTTTACAGTCATATAGGTAATGGTAGAAGTTGTCACAGATAACAGTGTCAAACGAGACATGAAGGAAAACGCATATTCGCTAGAATTAGTTTGGTTTCCCTCCAGCAAAAGGATTTCCAAAGAAATATCATCTCTAGCAGTTAGACTTGCAATTTTATTTCCGGGTGACCAATTAGAAAACAAAGCACACCAAGTGCAAAATATGTAGGTGAAGAAAAATGACATACGATGACAAACATCTTTCCCCACTCGACAGAGCACCTCTTTTAAAAACATGCTGGGTCTGCTTGAAATATAAGAGGGAGTAAAAAGGATAAACTTAATCAGAAAGAGCCTGATGGGATTTTGGGAGAAAGTGGCTTAAATATGCAAATAAATATGCAAATGGAGGGGCTTAGTACACCTCTCTAAGGAAGGAGTTTCAACGTTATCTTAGTCCTCGCTAGCCAAATCTTAACTAATGAGAAAAGAAGGGCCCTGGTTATGGATTTTACAGCTCGTGGAAATGCGACTCCCCATCTGAAAAAGGGGGGAGCAGCTCCAATCCCCTCCTCATTCAGATAACCAGACTCACGTTTTGTCCACCTGCCAGGTCCCACGTGTAGTTCCCATACTGGTAGACCATGCAGCGTGACTGTTCCTTGAAATGCATGGCCGAGACGTTGCTCCACCAGTCAAACATATTGCCATCTTTGTCAAAATTTCTGCCTGTGTTTTTCAAGACGGGGAAAAAAAAAGATGAGCCACACAAGAGGGCTTTACTTCCCAAGCCAGAGGTCTCTGACCAGCCCGTCCAAACCTGGTCTGCTCCGGATGGATTGAATTACCCCTCTCACAACACCTAGCAAAGGTTTTCCTCTCCTCCCCTTGGCCCCCTCCATCTTCATTGCTGGGGCAGGCAGTCTACAAAGAACGTGGGGCTCCCCACAACCATCCCTGGACCTTGGAGGCCACGTAGACTACAACGATGGCCACCTCAAATTTTCTTTTAACAGTTTTTTTTTAATTTTTGAAAAGCCCTCTTCCACCCTCTACTGGCCAAAGATTTTATTTTTAAATGAGGAAGGCTGGGGTGTAGGGACCCTCAAATGATATACAAAATGAATACCCACCCATCCCACAGAGTGGGATAAGGAGAGTTTTTGAACCTAATTCTTTTCCAAAAGTTTTAAGTTTTCTTTTTTGGGAAGAATACAGAATACAGATGCTAAACTGACTCCTTCCTCAATGCCTTTCTGAAACAAAACACTGAGCTGTTATGGGCGTTGCTGATTTTTACATGGGCTATAACTTGGATGTCCTAAATCCAATATTTGGCAAACTTGGCTTGACTCTTGATCTGACTCTCCACCCCAGCCTTGCCAAGTTTGGTGAAGATTATATTTGGGATGTCTGAGATATAGTCCCTCAAAACAGGTTCCGCCCCCCAGGAAACTGCTCTTTAGCCGGCTGCTAAATGGATTTCTCAAACAATAAATATAAGTTTTTTTCTTCTCTTTTCCTTTACTTCATGAGCATCCCCCAACTCATTCTCAGTTTATGGAGAAGCTCACCTCACTAAACCTGCTGCACTGCTGCCCCCTAGTGGCCTGTTCTGATACTGCACTTTGTAAGGTAAAGGTAAAGGTTCCCCTTGACATTTAGTCCCGTCGTTTCCGACTCTAGAGCGCGGTGCTCATCCCTGTTTCCAAGCCATAGAGCCAGCGTTTGTCCGAAGACAGTTTCTGTGGTCAGGTGGCTAGCGTGACTAGACACGGAACGCCGTGACCTTCCCACCGTGGCGGTACCTATTTATCGACTCGCATTTTTACATGCTTTCGAACGGCTAGGTTGGCAGGAGCTGGGACAAGCGACGGGAGCTCCCTCCGTCGCGTGGATTCGATCTTACGACGGCTGGTCTTCTGACCTTGCAGCACAGAGGCTTCTGCGGATTAACCCGCAGCGCCACCACGTCCCTTTGTAAACCTTTCCACAAATAATTGACACACACCCCTAGAACAGGTAACTTTCCCACATTCTGAAGTGTTGCCACATCTTGCAGTTTTTAAGGCAAGGAAGAAAAAGAAAGAGAATTTTGCTTGAGTTTTACCTCTGCCACTCCTTACCATTGTCATCAAATCCATGTGTGATTTCATGTCCAATGACCATCCCGATCCCGCCAAAGTTCAGCGCCTGAGGTTGATGCTTGCTGAAAAAAGGGGGTTGCAAGATACCAGCTGGGAATACTGTGAGAATCAGAGGGGGAAAAGGGAAATCTCATCACTATAAGCTTGTTCATTTCTGCTTTCCAGATGCAAAGGAAGAATAACTAGCCTGGTGCTTTTTCGTCCTTCTGTGAGTTCAGCATGATAAATCTGTGGGACACAGTTATTATTTAGAAGGAACTGATTGCACTACTCATTACTTTTAAACATTGTGAAAGTAATTCATTGCTTTGTTAACACATTGAATTGCCCTTACCAGCAGGCCAGAAAAAAAACAGGGAGAGACTGTCTAGTTCCCCCTAGTGGCCAACTTTGACATTGCTCTTTGCCAATATTTACACCAATACAAGAGAATATTTTCCTTGCCATTTAGGAATGACAGAGACCCTGGAAAAATCCTATCACAAACCCACCAAATGTTCACACAGCAATACAAAGTGGATGAAGAGGAAAACCAGCATTTGGTGACCTCATCCTGAACCTTCAGTGGTCAGAGTGTCCAGGAGATATTGTGATCTTCATGGAGTAGGGTGTTTCACTTGTCACTGGAGACCCCGTATTACTTTAAATTCTCATTTCCCCAATCCCTGGTCATCTTGAGTTAAAAAGATATTAAATCCACAAATGTAGATGGAACATGAGGGATTTGTAGGGGTGTCATTCTATCCTGCAGATGACGAAGGGTTCTTCGGTCCCAAATTGCAACAAAAAATCTTCCTGACTAAATCTGCTTTGGCACCTTTGCCCGAAGATAGTGCATATGGCTATTTTGGACTTACCAATTTGGTTTCGGTTAGGAGTGTAAAAGGCGTTGACCACAGCAGCACCAATGAGCCATCTGAAAAAAATTAGGGAGAAGACCCATCAACCATATGAAGGTCAACTGAATTCTAGTCTATTCTTGGGCAAGAATAAAGAAAATAAGAAAAAAACCCAGTTATTTTTCAAAAGATACAGAAGGAGGAGGGAAGGTGACATAACAAGGGACTCAGTCTCTGAAGAAATGTTAGCTGTTTCCACTGAGAAACAGACATTGAACTTGTAAATCATGGTTACAGATGGGCACGAACTGAGGGAAAACGGAATTGGAATGGTTTGTGGTTTATGGCTACCCACGAACCACCTCCGAACCCAGGAAATGGTTTGCCATTTGTTTTTCGGGTTCGTGCCTGAAGAGAATGGATCTGAATGCTGACAGACATGCACATGCGCAGAGAGAGCAGGCCTGGCTCCCAGAAAGTAAACCGGGCCTCTGTCTCTGAAGATGGCGGTGGCCGGTGAGGAAAAAGGAGGAGGTGCTACGACCAGAAAGGGAAGCGACGGGGCAACGGGAAGGGGGCAAGGGCATCCATTTTGCCGAAACAAAACAAAGCACTGGACGGAAAAAAAATTGGCACTTTAATTCATTTTGGCAAAACAGCTTGCACGAACCGAACCACGAACCACCCCGGTTTGTGGGTTTTTTTTACAGTTCGTGGTTCGGTTCGTGCCCATCTCTACTCAGGACTGCGAGAACAGCTTGTATCGAATGTTGCCCAGAGCCCCAGTTAATGTTCATTGTGTGCCTTCTGAGACAGGCAGCAGGATGACACACACCTCCCTATATTTCCCAGGCTTGTGAAGTGTTTAGGAGAAAATGGCTCTGAACTCAGTGCCCGAGGTGTGAGGAACTAGGGGCTGGTTTCCAATTTAGCCATCGCGATGGGCTCGGATTGCTCTCTAAACCCGGCGAAGCTGTGCTGAATTCAAACATATCACCAGTCTTGAATTTTTATGTTAGAATTCAAACATATCACCAGTCAAAAACCGCTCACCCTGGCCTAATTTTTTGCTGCCACAGTGTCTTCCACACCCTGGAGGGGTGCAATGGAAAAGGAGGAGGATCCTGCCAATTCTTGGGTGACAGAGTATTTCAGCCTTCTTTTCTGGCTCTTCTGTTGACAGATCTTACCTGAGAGAGCAGTTCTGTTGGCAGATCCCTTTATTGGAACATTTCTGAGATCTGCCCCCAGAACAGGGTTCTAGCACAACAGCTAGAAGAAGCTACAGGTGACAGATCTTCCATTACTTGTCATAGTCTAAGGAGACCCTTTCACTGGGATTTCCACTAGCACTAGCCATTCATCCTTCAGTCTCCCCTTCACTTGTTTGAGAGTCCTGGGAAAACCCTCTGGGGCAAGTTCTCCCCATCACGGAAGGCTATAGTGGGAGAGAAACTCTGCTAGATATGGAATCCATTGCAAATCATTGGATCTTGGCCATCACACTTTACGGTTGTGATAAATTACATAAATGACAATGTGTCTGCATCATAGATTATGGTCCACTTTATTTTACAGTTGTGTCTCGGCTCTGTATTTTAAAGACAACTATTTCAGAAGACAATAATGCCGGGAAAGGTGGAAGGCGGCAGGAAAAGAGGAAGGCCAAAGATGAGATGGCCTGACTCCCTAAAAGAAACCACAAGCTTGAGTCTGCAGGAGCTGAGCAGAGCTGTTGAGGACAGGACATTCTGGAGAGCGCTCATTCATGGGGTTGCCATCAGTCGGAGGTGACGTGATGGCACATCACAGCAACAACAATTCAGAATTTCATTCTCACTAGCTTTTTAATGAATGGATCAGACTGGCAATAGGGAAAGCTCTAGTCATTTGAGTCTTGCCTGAGCTTGGCCTTACCTATGTACCATGCAACTTAGCTGAAAGATTTTCAGCATCCTTGGACTACATCTCATAATTTCCCATTCAGGAACTTCTATAAGACAGCTTCCCATGTTCCTAACCAGAGCTTGGGGGAAAGGTTACTTCTCCGAATTGCAACTCCCACAATGCACAATTTCCCATTTCAGACCTGTTCTGGTCCACCACTGATTCCAATGTTGGCACCTTGTTAGGGAACCACCAATGCTGGTTGAGCTTACTGTTGCCATCTCCCCTAGCTATAGTTTATGACACCATGCTACACATTCCAAACTACAAATCCCAGGATCAGTATCATCCACAGGATCAGTATCTGCTGATTCACTTATCCATGGTTTGAAAATATAAAAATATTAAAAGAAAAAAAACCCAATATATATATTTCTAACGGTAAAGTTACAGAACTGGCCACTAGATGGAGCCAGGGACCATGCTACGTATAGCGTTTGCTACTATAATAGCGTTTGCTATTATCCGCGTTTTTCAGTATCCGCAGGGGCTTGGAACTGATCCCCCACAGATGCAGGGTTCCTATTATATTCTTTAGGATGGGGTCAGGACTATTAAAGTGGTATCAAAGTGACACAACTGTAACACACACACTATATAGGTGTAAATTTATGTCTTAGCTATCTGAAGGAGGGACTCTGTAGCATGGGAATGGTTAAGACTTTCCCCTTGAACTTTCAGATCCTGACCCATAAGTGTCTGCTCCTCCTCCCACACGTTTGTTGACTTGGTTGGTTGGTTGGTTGGCTTTTGCCAAGGTCAAATGTGGTTTCACCCCCAAGACCGATGTTGTTGTACTTCAACTCCCCGTCAGGTTTGGCCAATGCACTCAATGGGCTGGCATGATGGGAGTTACAGTTTAACAACATCTTAAGGGCCACAGCTTCCTCACCTCGCTGTAAGACCTCATGGAATCCAGACACTCACGTATCTTGGTTGACCCTTTCCCGCAGCTTCCTCAGGCTTTTCTGTGCCTGCGCTCGGAGGTTCTGCAGGATGTTTTTGAAGTATTCATGCCCACTGAAGTTAAGCTGAAAGAACAGAAGTACGTAGTTCTGAAAGCAACGGTTGGGTTGGGCTGCCATCCCATTTCCATGTAGACATTGGCACCCAGCAAAGAAGAGGAACCATTACATAAAATCATTTGTAGTGCAAATAACATCTAACAGTAGTAAAAACGGTATACAATTAGTTTCTTGATACTCTGTGGTCTTTTTAAATAAGAATAATCGTATGCCATCAAGGTAGTTCCAAATTATGGTGACCCTTTCCAGGGGTTTCTAGTAGAAAGTGCTCAGAAGTGGTTTTATTTATTTATTTATTTAACGTATATGCCGCCCACTCTACCCAAAGGTCTCTGGGCGGCTTACAACAATTAAAATACAATAAAAAAGATAAAACAATTAAAATACAATTAGAATATATACTCTAAAAATTGCCATCAGGAACCACAGTTGATATTATTTCAATTAAAAGCCTTCTGGAACAGGAAGGTTTTGACCTGGCGCCGAAATGTCATCAGCATCGGCGCCAGGTGAATCTCAATTGGGATGGCGTTCCATAGTCTTGGGGCAGCTGCCGAAAAGGCCCTTTGTCTACAAGCCATCCCTCTTACCTCCTTGAGGGACGGCTCATTTACCATCATTTACTCATTTACCATTTACTCATTTACCATTCCCTTCCTCCAGAGGGTGCCCAGGGACTGTGCAGCTTGCCCAAGGCTACACAGGCTGGCTCTTCTGGGCTACACAGTAGGGAATCGAACTCCCAACCTCTGGCTTTGCAGCCAGAAAGCAAAACTGTTGAACTATCCAGCCAGTTGTAGCCTATTTGGGAGCAACAAAGTCAGAAGAACCATTTCTCATGGAACTTCTTGCAACATTTCCCTAGGATTAGGACTCCTAAGAGCCTGAGAAAAGCTACACCAGTTCAATGAATGGCCTATCTCATCCAAGGTTCTGTCCACCCAATGGTCCATCAGCTGAACATGGATACACAGCTTCTTTTATTCCAAAGCTCACAATTGATACCCACAAGTTCGAAATCTTGTCCCTGCTCCTCCATATTTTCTTGGACTTTGGGGGCAGGAGGTGGGGGGGGGGGGAAAGAGATTGTCCCCCAAATATGGAGAGCATTTGGAAAAAATTTGCAAAGTAGCCTTCTTCTAAGGGAACGGGGATAAGAGGGGAAAAGGTGACATTTTCTCACGAAAAATGGCTGAAATCCAATAGCAAACCACAACTAGAGTAGGCCCATTGGATCAGAGGGGTTTTGGTGAATCAATTCTTCTGTGGGTTCCATTGGTTCAAATGGGGCTACTCTAGTTGCAACTAACCGTTGGATTTTAGCCATTGTCTCCCAAGGAATCTTGGCTTAGCTCAAATACCTGTGATGTCAGCTGTCATAATGAAAGAAAACGAAATGAAATGAACAAAAATAAACAGCCCTACTCATGTGCAAGTGTGGCTTCTCTACTCACATTTGCATATTCCCGATCCAGTTTCTCATTCTGATCTTCCAGGATGTAATCTGGGTAGCCGATCTGCTCTTTGATTGCAATCACCTTGGAGAAAAGAGCAGCATCTTAATTTTTGTCTTTCATTAAGACTAAATGCGGCATGATTGCGTTAATACAATGAAGCACATCCTAATGATTTCCACAATTCGTTTAATTTGGACGAATCTTTGAGGGGTAGCTGTATCAATCTGTTGCAGCAAAATCAACAAAGAGTCTTCTCAAACCTTAACAATGAATAAGTTTTATTTGATGTGAGAATTTTTCAGACTGCACCCCACTGAACTTAGCCATAACTCAGATTGGATTCAATGGGACTGATCATTACCAGAACTTCTGGATCTATCTAATCTACAAAGCAATCATAGCAGCTCCCAATAAATGCTCAAAATCGAATTCTTAACTTGTACTTTTGTGTGTGTTATTCGGGCTAGGGAGGTGTTTCCTAAGTTATGACAATTCCTGGCTAGAACATACTCCTCAAAACTGCTGGATAGAACGATCTGGGTCCCAAGGAGGTGGTCAAGCCCTCTCTCAACCGCCATTTTGAAATGAAAGTGGGTTCTGAAATAATGACTTCTCAGCACAAAACCAAACTGTCTCCCTGTGCCACCGAAATGTAAAATGAGAAATTTGTATTAAAGTTTGAAATGGTCACATAGAAAATTCCCCCAACTGTCTTTGTGATATATTCCAGTGGTTCCCCATCTTGAGTCTCCAGATGTTCTTGGACAAAAAATCCCAGAAGCCTTCATCATGAGCTGTGCTGGCCAGGATTTCTGGGAGTTGTAGTCCAAGAACAACTGAGGATCCCAAGGTTGAGAACTACTGATATAGTCGACAAAGACCTGGTTTATTTTTGTTTCTTCCGGGTGAAGGAGAAAAAGATCATCCTTGTGAAATTTCATTCCTAAAAATTGGTCTCACGTGCATGTCTTCTGCCTCACCTTCTCCCGAGCTTTTCCTTTAGATACTTCATCCATCCACTGCAATTCATCCAGAGTTTCAATAAACACTTCACGGATTTTTTCAATGAGGTCTCGGACCTAGAAAGAAAGACGAATGGGGAGACACGCATCTCGGGCTGCTTCTAATAATAGAACGGCAGGTTGCGCAATGAAGATCAACAGTTTATGGGTTTGGTTGGTCAGCTGCACCCAGCATTGCAACGAGGTTGTTTCTATGCTAGCAAACGTTGGTCGGTCTGTCTATTCTAGATATGGCAATGGAGACAAAAATACTGTTGATTTACAATGGTTCCAAAGAGCAAGGCCATGGAAGTGGAATTGCAGTTGTGTCCAAATAACATCATTACTGGGTGTGGTGGACAGAGTAATGGACTCGGTCTCAGGAGGCCTGGGTTCGATTCCCCATGAGAGTAGACCCACTGACTCAATGGGTTTCCCTTAAGTGTTGATTTAACTGTTAACCAGTTGATTCAATGAGTCTACTTTAGTTGAGTCTAACTATTGGATGTTGGCCATTGTCTTAGCAGGGAGGTGAGCTGGGATGGTGATTTTCCCTGACAGAATGAGAACCTAGATGTGATGAGGTTCTTTTTCTCTTCCCCCAAAGGATCCGTGGAAGACACAAGCCATTCTGGAGATTTCCAGTTCACCTCTGGTTTTGCATGCCTTGACAATTAGGGTGGCCTTTCACCGAGGCTCAAAAGGGTGAACATTTCACTGCAAGAATCATCACAGAAGAAGAGGAGGAGACTGAGGAAAGAGAAGAAGGAAACAAAGAAAGAGAGAGGGAAGAAGAAGAGATAGAGGAGGAGTGGTTTAGGTGGCTGCAGAGCCAGAGGGTTGGGCGTTCGATTCTCTGCCGTGCGTCCTTGACAGGGGCTCGTTTCGATGACACATAAGGTCCCCTACAGCAATGCAGCTCCAAGATGATGATGATGATAAGAAGGAGGAACAAGAGCAGGAGGAGGAGATGGTGGTAACCAGGCGTTCCCAAGAACCCTTCGAATAATACATATAGGTCACACATTCGCCCACATTTGGGTTATTGTTAATTTTATATTTGTAAACCGCTTAGCACAGTGTCCCACACTAAGTCAGCGGTATATAAATTTATGAAATCAATCAGTCTAGTTCCTAGACCCATCTACAACAGACCCATCGAATCAATGGCTTACATTTGTATTGACTTATTCAGTGCCATTTATCCATTGGGTTTGGTCTAGTTGGGGCTCTCGATTAGATTTTAGGTCCTCAACGAAGAGGAGGAGGAGGAAGACAAGACGAGAAACACAACCTACCATCCTTTTACTCTTGCCGGCAAAAGTCTCCCGAACATATAGTGCGCCTACCGCGTTCTCCATGTTTGTGTTGACGTAGCTCACACACTCCCGCCACCGAGCCTCCTCCACCATTGTACCATAAAGAGCCTTAGATTAAAACAAAAAACACAAAAAAACCTGGAATATCATCACAGTCCTAACCATCCAGCCTTGTCATGCTCTGTTTTAGTAATTTCTCACTTTTTCGCCACCCTGATCTTCACCCAGCTAAGCTCTCCACCCTTCCTCCCAAAGCTCTCCATGACTCTTGGAGGTCAGGTGGCTGCAACCACAGAGACGTGATTCTGGAAGAGCATGAGCTTGTTTTTAGCATCCTGGTGACCCATCACAAAGCAAAGCAGCTGATTTGTAAGCTGCAGGGGGTGTGGAAAGCTTGCCCTGTGACAATGAGCTGGCCTCCAGCACTCAAGGAATTCCGGATTCCATCAATGTGCTATTTGTAACATTGTTTGATCCTAAGAAGATAAGCTTATATATGTGTCTTAGGAATGCAATCACATATTCTTGTCCTGTTGGCAACATCATGTAGTTATGCCTTTGAGATCTGCAACACAGATTAGTCATCACTTGATGGGACTCTGTGGCTCACTGCATTGGGATTTAACCCATTTATTGGCTGTAATCCAGTAGTGAGTCACAACTAGAATAGGTGCCTTGAATCAGTGGGGATTTGGTGAGTCAACTCCTCTGTGAGTTCCACTGATTCAATGGGCCTACTCTAGCTGCAACTTACTAGTGGATTTCAGCCATTCATAAAGAAGCATCCATGCCTACATGAATTATTTTCATATACGTCCTTCTCCCATCCAGTTCCAACACAGAAAACAATAGTACTGATTGTCATTGTGTGATTAATCAAAACAATGTAATTAAAATAGAAGAAAATGCACAGGACGTAAACAACAACAACAACATTTAAATCATTTTTTTTTTAAAGGAAACACATACGGCATGGCCAGATTACTGCTAGTTCTGCAAACGGCTAATTAGGAGCAAAATGGGGGATATTACCTTCCTGTAACTGGCCCGGGCTTCCTTGAAACGCCGGCTCAAGCCACTAACTCTGTCAAGCACCATGCGCCAGACCAGGTAGTTCTGGAGAGTGCTGCAGGTGCAGAGAGACCAGAGGCTAGTATCGTGAAATTCTCCTATTTTCTTTATCTCTCTCACACACTCACTTACATTTTCCCCTTCCTCTTGCCTTCCTTCTTTTACTGTTTTGGTTTCTCACTCTTTTCTGAGTTTGTCCCCTATTATTTCTCCAATCCCTCCCTCCCTCCCTCCCTCCCTCCCTCCCTCCCTCCCTCCATCCATTCATCCATCCATTCCTTCCTTTCCTTTCCTTCCCCCTCTTCCCTCCCTGTTCTCCATAGCCTCGTGTACTCTGCTTCTGTCTCTTACTCTTCTGGTCTCCAGTGAAAGCTGGCGAATGCAGGAGTGTGGAAAGCATGTCAGATTCAAGTCTATAGACACTTTCCAAGGTGCTGAACCCAATTCAGAAACTGTGCTAAGTAACTTGGACAGTTCTTTCAGGTTCAGGCTAAAAACCGGAGCAGATTTGCTGCCCTCTCGCAAAATCAGAGCCACTGATTTTTCCTCATATTTTTATCTCTCTCACACCATATCATTCCCAGTTTCTCACTTTTCTTTACTGTTCTCTTCCTCCTTTCTCTTCCCTCTTATGCTTCCTATTCATTCATTCATTCCATTTATATACCACTGACTTAGTGCAAAGAACGAAGGGTTGTTTACATTATCCCTGCCTCTTTCCCCCCTTCCTTCATTGTTCTCTCTCTCTCTCTTTTTCCTGCCTTTTCTTCTTCTACGTCTCCTTCTTTTTCCTCTCTTTCTATTTTCCCCCTCTGTTTTTCATAATCTCTCTACTGTCTCTTTGTTTCTTTCTGTTTTGCACAACTGATTTTGTCTACCTGGCTGAATAGTTGGCGATGACGGCTTTCAACTGCTGGAGATATGGTACTCCATGCACAACCACCTCCTCACTGGGGTTGATCTTGATATTTACTGAAGACATGATGTTTTGGATGAAGAAGGTCCAGTTGAAGTCCTAGAGGTACAACAAGAAAGAGAGATGAACCTAAGAGGTTTTGACTCTATATAGAAGCTGAAAGATTTTATTTTATTTATTTATTTTATTAGATTTATACCCCGCCCATCTAGACAAATAGTCTACTCTGGGCGGAGTGAATGCTTCCACCCACCATGGTGCTCTAGGGATTGTGTTCTGCAACACAGCCAACATTACAGAAATAACACCATCAGAGCTACAAAAATTGGCAATATTAGGAACAGCATACATACTGCGTCGATATTTAACAGATAGTTAGATTTGTGGTTGAAACATGTATCTGTTATAGAATACCAGTCAATGTTTTTATAATTTTGACTGTGCCTGGTGTTTTTGAATCATCATCATCAAGTCAATTCTGGCTTATGGTGGACCTTTTCAGGGTTGTTTTTAAGTAGCGAGTATTCCGATGTGGTTTACCATTCCCTTCTTCTGGAAGCATCCTGGGAGTGAGGTGCTGACCCAAGGCCACAATTTGACTCAGATAAAGGAAGCCACCGATCCTGAGTGGACGAGATCTTTTGGAGACCATGAAATTATAAGGTAGCCCCAAGTTCCAAGTGAGCTGAGAGCCCATAACAACAACATAAAGCCATAGGTTTCTGCTCTCTACCTTCCAAGTTCCAACCCTTTATATACGTATCAGAACCAGAAGGGGACAGAAGCCTTCTGCTGTTAGCCATGTTGAACTTTAGAGAAGGTGCCTTCAGACACTCACGCTCAAATCAAATCTTTCCTGGAGCTCAGCAATCGTCATTTTATTGTAGAGGGACGTGGAATCATGTCTTTCCTCTACCGGAGTTGTAGCCTAGAAAGCAGGGAACAGAGTTACTTTTATTTATTTATTTATTTATTTATTGGATTTCTATCCCGCCCATCTAGACCAAAGGTCTACTCTATTTCTTTCTTGCTTCTTTCTTTATTTCATTTATACCCCAGCTTTTTCTTCAGGCAGCTCTGCATCACTGTCTTCCTCCATTTTTCCCCCCTCACAATAACTCTGTGGGGTAGATCAGACTGGGACGATCAGGTGTCCTAAACTCAACTTGGTGAGTTACACAGCCAAGCAGAAATTTGAACCCAGATCTTCTTTCTCATAGTCTTTTGCTCTAACTGCTACAGAGTATGTGCTCTCTATAGATAGGTGAGAATTTCCTTTCATTTAGCTGAAAGCAGATCTCTCAGGACAAATTTGGAAGTTAGTGATCAGTCAAAACTATTGGGGGAAATCATTTTTCCCCCAATAAAAGGGTGAGGGAGAGCAAAGAACGGGATAATCTAGATATCTAGGGAAATGTGTATTTCTTGCTATTAATCAATTTTCCCTCCCACAACAGATTTCTATTGAGGTACATACATCAGTGATCGGACTTCAAAATTTAACCTGCGTTCACCTTCTAACGACCAACATAAGCCATGTAAGTAAGGAAAACATGTGCTGTGTGACACAAAGTCTTGTTTCACCACTTGGGGGAGCACCTCTACAAAGAATGTGGTGAATGTACATCACATCAAAGTGATGCAGTTACACCTTTCAGTGCTTCAGGTTTTATTGTTTTAAAAGAGGAAGGGAGAAAAACTATGCAGGGGAAAGAAGAAGCAGTGTAAGTTTTAACTTCTGAAAGAACATTTCTGAATCCAAGGAGAGTGCTTCAGAAGTGGAATACACTTTATATTTGTAAATTGTTTTAATGGTATTTGCTTGTTTGTCTACATTGTGGAGACGTTTGTTTGGAAAAGCAGGAGGGAGGGAGGGGAGAGAGAGAGAGAGGAAGAGAGGAAGGAAGGAAGGAAGGAAGGAAGGAAGGAAGGAAGGAAGGAGGGATTTTTTTAGGTGCACTAAAAACTGGACCTCCCAAACATTACTATCCTTAAACCTTTGGACTCTGCACAAACACTGGACTTACGTTTGCGATATCTGTTTCAAACTCCATCACCTTCCTCATTTCTTCCAGAACAAAGCTGTCATCTCTGGACAAGTTCATGTCTTGCCTAATCATCTTGGCAATGGCGACCATATACTGGAAATATGCTTCTCTCACCTATGTAGAGGGAGACAGAAACCAGCCGTTCAGGGATTAGAACTGAAACAGCATCACATCTCCACAAGTTAAGAAGTCATGTGACTCAGGCATGTAACAGCAAAAAGCCTACATTGACTTCTTACCTCAATGGCCATTTGCTGCCAATATTTATGTTGCTTGTGTTAAGCCCTGTGGGAGTCATTAACAGGCTTCCTATCATCATGGCATTTAGAAACAGCAGAAAATACTCACTTTTTTGTAGCTGCCATCGTTGAAATAGTAATCTCTGGAGGGCATCCCCAACCCAGGTTGGTCAATCTGGAGGTGGAAGAGGAAAGAAACACGAGAAACTCATAGGAAGTGGGACATGTTGAATATTGGAAGTTTCGATATCACACATCTCAAAAGATCAATAACTGAACAACAGAGCAAAAACTCTGCATGGGGAAAGTCTCAAAGGTATCACCTTCTATTTCAAGCTTTAAAAGGTCTCTGGAAGCACAGCTGGTTGGGGTAGGAAGATCTCTAGCTGAGATACTGAAAGGTTGTTGTCCGTGAGAAGAACAGAGAAGACTACCTGGCCCAGAAGGTTGAGTAGCTAGTGTCTGGGCTACTGTAATGAGGTTTAGAGATTGCATCTGGATCTTTCGTTGATACTATCAAACCGGATAAAGTTTGCGTTTCCTGTAAGTTTGAATCACACCTTATAAATGCTGGAGTTATTGCAAACTCGCATGCTGCCTGGAGAATTTCTGGCTGGGAGGTAGGGAACTTTCTGGGCTGGGATACGTGTCAATCTATCCAACACTAACCAATTGCACCTTCCCTGCCTCTGAGTTCAAAGAGAATCCCGCCTCTTTGCTCTGAGCTCTTTCCCTCTTTGTAGTATGTTGGAGTCTGCCAGTCTGTTGATCAAAAGCAGCCATGTTTTGTTCAGTTTACTGTCTGATCTGTTCAGAACTGTAAGTAAAAAAAAATGGTTTTTATTCTTTCTACTTCATGAGTCTCAGAGTGAGTTACTGAGACTGTAAGTGCCAGTTGATGAGAGAAGGGGGTGGTCTGCTCTGGGGAACATGAAGCCTGTAAATCCCTGTATTTCTGCTGAGCAACTTGAGAGGGAGGACAAGTAGTTGAGATTTTAGAGAGTGAGGATCGATGCTCAGAAAAGGACCAACCGCCCCCATGCCATGCATAATTGATCACTTTTTGGAAGGCTTACATAAATTATATTCCTGCTGGAATCCCGGTCATCATGCCATATAAACATGTCAATTAGGATCCGTGTGTTAAATCGAGAATTCAGCAGGGCAAGCTGTTCTTCCATGCTCCAGTTTGGCTCTGTGGTAAAAGGATTTTTACAGAACAAGCAGAACAAGACGGGGGAAAAAAAGGAGTACACACTATTTTTTACATTAACAAAGAGTAACTAACAGCAAACTAGAAAACAGAGGCTCTAGTAAACCATGGCTGATTAGATCTGGTGAGTCTGATCATTCCAGGGGGGGATCACGTATGGGGTCATGAATGTTTCTTCTAAAAATGATGGTTTTGGAAATGAGCATTAGATATTTCTGCAACTCATACAAAGACTCCAACCTTCCTCAGCTCAGCTTTGTGAAAGCTTCACTTTCTCTATACTCCTACGTAACTGCCTTGAGGTTCTAGTGCCATCAGTGAGGCGTTACTTCTGAGTAAATATGTCTAGTTTGGACTGCTGAATAAGGGCATACTCTTAACCAGCCAAGCTTGGCTAGGCTGACATTAGACTAGTCAATTTGTTGAATCCAAACCTATCCAAACTAGTAGGGTGTGTGCATGATCCTATGTCATTGCCCTTCTGCCAGTTCGCAGATTTTCTCACTATTTGGAGTAAACCCATGAAAATCAAAGAGGTTTGAGTTCGCCATGTCGAACGGAGGCCTCTTTGATTTCTCTTTATCCTAGAATCCTGGAGTGGGAAGGGGCCTCTAAGGCTATCGAGTCCAAACCCCCTGCTCAAGGCAGGGGTCCAAACCCTCTCCGCTACAGCCCCAAGGCTCTCTGGCCTCCCTGTTACCGTCGGTAATATTCCAGTCTGCAGAAGCCACCGGCCAGCCTCCGATCATGTCTAAAACCTCCAGCAGCGGTAAGGAATCACTTTGCTCTATGAAACCTAGAGATTGGACAGTGGGGGGTGGGGTGGGAGAAGCAAATAAGATAATCTATGGATTCATCGATGTTGTTGCATACAGCCTGAGAAAGCAATAAAGCATTTTTATACGTATAGCATATATATACATTCCCATAAGAAGCACGACCGACCGACCGACCGACCGAGAGAGAGAGAGAGAGAGAGAGAGAGAGAGAGAGAGAGAGAGAGAGAGAGATATTCTTATGGATTGCATACATCACCAACACCTTTCCAGACTCCATTTAATTATATACAGTATGTATGTATGTATGTATGTATGTATGTATGTATGTATGTATGTATGTATGTATGTATGTATGTATGTAGAGAGAGAGAGTTGCACCCAGTATATTTCTTACACATTTCAACTAAACTATATAAGATACTGGGTATAACTTTTCAAGGTACATTTATGGACATGTGTGCCCCCCTAAAAGCCCACACAGAAAATTCTATGCCATTTTCATCTCATCATCTCAGATATAAATGTAGTCTGAGCCATACTCAGGTTCACTGCATTCCAGGTTGCTTGAGTCTACGGCTTTTTGCACAAGATGCAAGATTTTCCCCCATTTGTCACATTAGGTCACATTGGGGTAGAAAACAAAGGGAGAAGAGGCCCCACCTCTCTGTGGGTCTGTAGAGCTGATGCCCAGCTCACAGGTAGGCCTGATGGTGACCCAGGACCTGGCCCGTTGTGTCTGTCTAGAGGCCGGACCTGTCCATGACAAGTTGGATGCTCTGCCCTTTCTGAGCCAGGCAGACAAGGGAAAGGCATGATGTTGGATTCCTCAAGGGCACCATTGGGCACTCACGGTCCAGGATACCATGCTGTTTTAAAGAAATGTGCAATTTTTTTTGCAGAGGAAGCAGAAGAAAAGGAGGAGAGGATGGAGAAGAAGAAGAGGCAGAAGAAGAGGAAAAAGTGATGACGAAGCATAACCAAAGAGGAGGAGGTGAAGAAGTGGCAGCTTCAGACTTCTCCAAGCTCTGGAATTCAGAGAAGAGGTCCATGTCTCTTCAACGACTGACCAGAAGCTTAGGTAAATCTATCGATCAGGGAAGAGAGTGAATAAATTAAATAAATCAGAGGAGACTCACTTTCATTCATACAAGATCTGTAAAGTAATTTTGCCTTCTGGAAGGCTTCCCGATCTTTGCCGTTGGGCGTCTCCAGCACACCTAAAGAGAGTTAGAGGTAGAGTCACCAACACACAACAGGGCAAGAGCTAAACCAGGGATTTCCTGGTGTTTTTGGCCCATCCTTTTAGCCATTATGTCATGGGAGCCCTTGGGAAACTTGCATCCAGTTGCCTCTCAGTCCAAAAGTTCTCTGGGCAACCTTGGACTAATTGACTTCTCCCAGTCTAAGCAACTCTTTCTTTCCTTCTTTCTTTCCTCTTTCCTTTCCTTTCCTTTCCTTTCCTTTCCTTTCCTTTCCTTTCCTTTCCTTTCCTTTCCTTCCCTTCCCTTTCCTTTCCCATCCATCCATCCATCCATCCATCCATCCATCCATCCATCCATCCATCCATCCATCCATCCATCCATCCATCCATCCATCCATCCATCCATCCATCCATCCATCCATCCATCCATCCATCCATCCATCCATCCAATTTCTTCCATAAAGGGATTCAAGCATTTAAATCATTCAATTGTTGTTGTCGTTTAGTCGTGTCCGACTCTTCGTGACCCCATGGACCAGAGCACACCAGGCCCTCCTGTCTTCCACTGCCTCCCGGAGTTGGGTCAAATTCATGTTGGTAGCTTCGATGACACTATCCAACCATCTCATCCTCTGTCGTCCCAATAAAGGGACTCAAATACTTATTTATTTAATTTCTGCTGTAAAGAAATTACAGGGCAGCTCATAGACCTTAGACTGGGAACTATATGAAAAAGGATCTATTCCTAGTAGATTGGAGGGTCAAACTAAACAATACATTTAGTATGTTTGGAAAAGACTTGCTCCTCCAAGTGGCGAACGCTATCTGCGTCGCAACACGTGATTTTCCTCTCCTCTGTATCTCGCCTTATAGCGTGCTTTGTTTTGTGATTGGTTATTAGAAGGCGTATACAGGCTTAACTGGCAAGTCTGATTGCTGAGGCAGTTGTCTCTGAGGAAATCCTGTTGTGGGAGGGGAAAATGGATTGATCACAGGGATGACACATAACCCTTCATGTCTAGTTTGACCCTCAGTTTGAGTCTGGACAAATCAAAGTACAGGTCTGTACATGCACAGAGAGGACAAAGTCCAGATAACAGTCTCTCACCTTTGAGAATAATCTCAAGCTCATCTCTTAGGGTGTCGAAGATGCTGTATCTAGAACTCGTTTCTGGGATGACATGCCTATTCAGCCATCCTCCACAGGCATACTGATAGAAGTTCTGGCAGGGCTCAGCCCTTGGATCCATGTTCTGAATGATCCGAGCCGCTGCATGTCAAAGAAACATTAAACATTAACATCAGGAGAAAGACAAGATATTTTCCTATTCATAGAATCATAGAATCATGGAGTTGGAAGGGGCCTATAAGGGCATCAAGTCCAACCCCCTGCTCAAGGCAGGAATCCAAATCAAAGTGTATCTGACTTTTAGTTGTCCAATTTTCTCTTCAATGCCTCCAGTATTGTGCTCACCACCTGAGGTCAGTGGTCCCATTGTTGTACTGCTCTAACAGTTAAAGAGTTTCCCCCCCCCCCCGATATTCAGTCTAAATCTGGCTTTCTGTAGCTTGAGCCCATTATTATGTGTCCTGCACTTCTGGGAGGATCAAAAACAGATCTTGCCCCTTCTCTGTATGACTGCTTTTTAAGTGTTTGAAAAGTGTGATCTTATCTCCCCTCAGTCTTCTTCCCGCCGGGCTAAACATACCCAGGTTTTGTCAGTCTTTCCTCCTAGGGCTTGGTTTCCAGTCCTGTCATACCTTCAAGAAAATTGTGGCATTCTTCATACTAGGATGGTGCACAGGTCCCCTAATTTGATTTAAAGTTTCTGAATGCATCTTACTTTCAGTCCAGCTCAAAGACAGTTCTTTTTGACCCAGTTCCTGGTCCAGATCTAAATTGATTTCTAACTTTATAAAGTCAATGAATCGGAAAACCGAAAGCTTTATAACTTCTTTTTGTTATGTTTTTTGCACTGACGTATACAAAGTTTGAACACAGCTAGACCCTGGGCCCAAACAAGGTGAGGTTTAGCATGCAGCTTGATTTGTGCCCTGTAGCTGAATGGATTTGCAAATTCAGTTCTCTTCATCCTGGAATCAAAGTAGTTAGTTCTGCTTTGATCTGAACCCCCTACAAAGCAGTCTAATCAGGCTTGATTTGGTTTGGAACTTGTGATTTGTCTGAATTTGGTGTCTGTACTTATTTCATACACAGAGAATCATCCATGCATTTTTAGAATACCAATTAACATGCATAAACCTGATGAATAGACACAACTATACTGTAATCAACGGCTAAACTCCTGCTGCTTATTGTGCTAAATCAGACAAATCTAAGCCTTTTGAATCATTGGGAATTTAGTAACTCAACTCTTGAGCAAGTGCCATTGATTCAAATGTGCCTACTCTGTGACTTAATATGCAAAATTAAGTTGCAGCTAGAGAAGGCACATTTGAATCAATAGAATTTATGGAGGAATTGACTCTCCAAATCCCTATTGATTCCAATGGGCCTGCTCTAGTGCAATTGACTATGCTAAGCCAGTGGTTCCCAACCTTGGGTCCCCAGATGTTCTTGGACCACAACTGCCATAAATTTTGGCCAACACAGCTAGTGATGAAGGCTTCTGGGAGTTTTCCTCAAAGAACATCTGGGGACTCAAGGATGAGAACGACCATGCTAAGCAATAGGATTTTGGCCAATGAGTACCAAAATATGTACGCTACGAAACCTGCGTAAAGACATGCAGACATTATCAAGGAATGTATTTGGAAAACGCATACAATTTTCCATGTGGACCCCAAAAAATATTGCAACCCAGTACAATGCAAGAATGGGATGGGAATACATACATAGTAGAGACAAATGCAGAGAAATTGAGAGTAAAGCCACAATCCTATTGTTGATGTATGTTTGGTAAGGGAAAGTTTGTAAACCACAGTGGCAAACTGCTGGATCTTGCATGCCTGATCACGTAGCGGTGCAAGGAGCACAACCAGCACCTCATAATGGAGTAGCAAATTGCCATCATGACTTACAGCTTGACAGGGGGGCTGGACTTGATGATCTATAGGGTCCCTTCCAGCTCTGCAGTTCTAAGATGATGACAACGATGATGAAGATGACTCTCCCTTACTCTAGCATAAGCCTACAACAGGATTCTGGCCAGAGAGTTTTCTATATCTCAAGTTCAGAGTCACAACCTCTTTGGTGTAATGTAGCCCACTTGAAGCAACCCATCAGTGGGTGTGCCATGCAGATTTTCTGTAACATTTCCCACATGTATACTTCCATGCCAACTTCATCTTGCAGAAAAGGACATTACACCATGCTTTGTCTTTGTATATATCTTAAGAATTGGCTTTAGCCCAACGGAGTATGAACCGGAATGCTTGCTGAATACTTGATGCAACAGAGATCAAAGGTAGACCGATACATGACCTGCCGGCAGATTTTCTGATTTCTAAATATTTTTGTTTCATTTTGCCAAAAAGGATAATTAATTTCTTGTTGACAGAAGATATCCGTAACAATGCGTGTTTTGAGCAATCAGCTTGGAGCAACATTTCTGAACATTAACCAGATTCATGAACAACATTTTTAAACATTAACCAGATTCATGAACATTTCTGAACATTATTCAGATTCATGAAAAACATTTCATTTCATGAATGGTTCAACTGTTGGGTTCAATTGTGCAGCACTTTTCCATCTATGTCATGGTTCCCAACCTTGGGTCCTCCAGATGTTCTTGGACTAAAACTCCCAGAAGCCTTCACCACTAGCTGGGCTGACCAGGATTTCTGGGAATTGTAGTTCAAGGACATCTGGAAACCCAACGTTGGGGACCACTGGTCTATAATTCAGAGTCTAAATCTAATTTTGTGACAGACAAAGATCTTCTGCTACCAGTAGGTTTTTCCTTAGTGACTGGCTATTTTTTAATGGAATCTTGTGCCTTGTTTTTTTTAAATGTATTTTTAGTATGATTTTATTTACCCTCTAAAATATAATATTTGTTGCATTTTTTATAGATATTTATATATTTACTGGATTTAGCTTTTAGATACTACCTTTTTAAGGATGTGAGCTGCCTTGGGTCCTTTTTAAGGAGAGAGGTAGGTTAAACACATCTAAATAAACAAATAGAGGTGCCCTTCCTTCCTTCCTTCCTTCCTTCCTTCCTTCCTTCCTTCCTTCCTTCCTTCCTTCCTTCCTTCCTTCCTTCCTTCCTTCCTTCCTTCCTCCCTCCCTCCCTCCCTTCCTTCCTTCCACACACACACACAACTTTGTTGCATTGTGTATGGGTCATGTGCACCTTGAAGTCCCCTAAGGAAGTCTTCAATCAGTTGTGATTGCCACTGATGATGACATCACTTCTGTTGCTCACTCAGAGTTGTGCAACAGGATTTCAGCCTTTGTTATTTATATACGTGCTTGCCAAGTCTCAGCATTTTACCCCATTTTTCATTGCAAGTAAAGAATGCTTTCAGAAAAGACAACGAGATAATTACCTGCAGTCACACAACCATGAGTGGTGCATATGTTCTCTAGGTTGCTACCATACTGTGTACCTGTAAAAACATAGACACATAAAACACCCATCGTTCAGACAGCTGATGCAAAATTTCCTGTACAAAGTTTAGAGAAGACCATGTATCAGAGCTGAAACTGTTCAGATTGCCCAGATGGATGAGCCATACGGGGGAGGGGGGGTGTTGCTTCTTGGACTTCTGTGTTGTATTCCTTCAGTACAGTCAATATTCATCTCTGGCTGGTCTTTCTGAAAAGCTGGACTGAGGAAAGAAATGAGGTGTTCCATGGCAGTTTTGCTCCTCCCTGATAAGCAGATTAAAAAAGTAGAGCTAAGTGGCCTTCTGATCTCCTTCCAAAGAATTTGTCTCACTGGATTCTTGATTCTCTATGTCACCCAAGGATCTTTAATTTCAGTAAGAAGCTTTTTGAAAAAGTTGTTCCGACATCTAAAGTGAAATGTCAAAAGTAGACAGAGGACATTTACCCTTATCTGTGTTTCTCAGTGTCTCCATGAAGAATCAGTCTTATCTGTTGTATTCTTGGACCCGGAAACTTCCTTTGCTGTTTTTTGACTTTGGACTCATCTCCAAGAGACCCTCTTTGAATCTCCCTGCCTGTTCTTTAATACTGGCTTGACTCTGAATTGTTATTGGACTTTGCTTTGGATCGCTCTCTCTCTCTGGCTCTGTCCAACTCCCTGATAGGACTCTGCTTGTCTGACCACGGATTTGACTGTTGACTCTGTTTCTGGACTTCCCCTACCTGGTCACATTGCTACACCTGCCCCAACTCATATTAGATATTGAGACTGCTGTGGGAGCCGCCTACCAAGGAACAGGACAGTTCCTTTGGTACTTCAGAGGACAATAATGTCGCACATGCTTTGGGTGGAAAAGGTCCCAGGCATCCCATGTAGATGGCAAACAATCCTACTGGAAAGCTTGGTGAGATGTTGCCGGCCAAAGTCAACTATATTGGGTTAGATAGACCAAGATTGGTCATCAGCGATGACAAACCTAGACAGCATCTTAAAAAGCAGAGACCTCACCTTGCCGACAAAGGTCCGCATAGTCAAAGCTATGGTTTTTCCATTAGCGATGTATGGAAGTGAGAGCTGGACCATAAAGAAGGCTAACCGCCGAAGAATTGATGCTTTTGAATTGTGGTGCTAGGGGAGGCTCTGGATAGAAATATCCTATCCTAAGTTACCTATTTTATTTTTGTTGGGTTCTGAAATCACTCGGCTTGGATGCCACACAGTCTCATTATTTAGAACAGATATAAAGACAGATCAGCCACAATGACATCCAACCTCTGGTAGGAGAGGAACAACAACAAGATGATGATGACAACAGCAGCAACAACAACAACAACACATACTGCGCTGATATTTAACAGATACTTAGGTTTTCGGTTAAAACTTGTATCTGTTATATAATACCAGTCAATGTTTTTATACTTTTGATTGACTGTGCCTGGTGTTTTTCAATAAAAACAACAACAGCAACAACAACAATAATGTGCCATCAAATAAATTCTGACTTTCAGCAACCCTTTTCAGGATTTTCCAGGTAGAGAATACTCAGAAGTGGTTTCCCATTCCCTTCTTCTCAAACTGTGCAGCTTGCCCAAGGCTACACAGGCTGGCCATACTCTTTGGAGGCACAGTGGAGAATCGAACTCCTGTCCTCTGGCTCTTGTCCTGGTGGTAGAGCTATCCATCTGAATTAAGGAGACAGCACCTAACAATCAAAGTTAGTTCTGTACACAGCATACAGAGTATGTATGCATGTATGTATATAAAATGTTATTTAATGCTATAAGTTAATTGGAGTGTTGATCTCCTTTTTAGCAGTGGAGAAATGTTTCAGAAGAATCCCTGCTTCCCTGAAAAGTTGAAGTTGGGTAGCCAAGTTCTCCTTCCATCTTTCAGTCTTTCCATGTTCGCTCACAGGCCAACCTATATGTAATTTGCCCTTTTCCCAAAATGTTTCCAGCCGGTTCGTGGATGGAACTGGCTGATGTATAAATGGAAAGAATGATTCAGTGGCGACTGCTTTATGTCAGCTTGTCAGCTACGATCATCACGTCTCTGCAGACGTTATGGTCAACCGTTGAGAAATAAACACGGTTGCATAAACAACAAACAACATGGAGATTTTTCCACATTGCCTCATTGATTTAAATTCTCCACAGTGACAGAAAATTTGTCCTGTATCCAAGTAGTCCCATTTTACTTGATTATTCTTTGATCTTCCTACTTGGCTTGGAAGTCTATAAAGTGACTTCCAGATGGTCTAGCTAGACCCTTGTCCTGGTGGGAGACACCCTTCAGCATTCATCAGCTCCATCCCAGCAATCATCCTGCTCCTCTAGAATTTAACATGCCAAAACAGAAGCAATCGACTGATCTTTCTTCCAACTTTCCATAAGATATTAAGTTCTGATGCTTCTACTATTTTTGAATAAAGGCTGAAATATAGTCATATGTTGCAACTAGAGTAGGCCCATTGAATCAATTGGGATTTGGTGAGTCAGCACCCAGCTATGGGTGATCTGCGGGAGTCGGAAATTCATGGAGAAATGCCCTTTTGCCTGAGATAAGATGATGTCCCTTCTTCTCCTGTTCCTGCTCCTGACTCACAAACCTGGAGCCACACTGGCTTGAGGTGGAGATTCTTAGTGTGGATGGAAGAGGCAATTTGCAGAAGCTTCTCCATCCTTTTATTTTTTTGTGATGGCCACCACTTTGCTTCCTCACAGGACTCCAGGAGCATGCTAAGTTCAGGGCACTGTCAAGTGATACAGAATTTGCCTACCTTAGGCCAAAAGAAAGTGGTATCAGTGTGCCTACTACAGCCGAGTCCCAACCAAACCCCAAGAAAAAAGGGGTTGTCTTTCACTTGGAGAAATGGAGTGGAATAAATTGAAGGCAGTGGTCCCCAGATGTTCTTGCACTACAACTCCCAGAAGCCTTCATCACTGGCTCTGCTGGTCAAGAACATCTGGGGACCCAAGGTTGGTAACCACTGTTCTAATACAATAGTTCCCATCGTTAGGTCCCCAGATGTTCTTGTATGCAAACTTCCAGAAGCCTTTGCCGCTAGCTGGGCTGGCCAGGATTTCTGGGAATTGTAGTCCAAGAACATCTGGGGACCCAAGGTTGGTAACCACTGTTCTAATACAATAGTTCCCATCGTTAGGTCCCCAGATGTTCTTGTATGCAAACTTCCAGAAGCCTTTGCCGTTAGCTGGGCTGGCCAGGATTTCTGGGAATTGTAGTCCAAGAACATCTGGGGACCCAAGGCTGGGAACCACTGAATTGAGGAATTCCTAGGATGTAGGATGGTGCCTTCAAAGAGGGCATTTGGACGCAGCTTCAAAAATAAGTTCTTCAAAGCAGAAACCATTCCGCAAGGAATTTAGTGGCATCATGTCAAGCTTTTCTTTGACACATCAACAAAGCTTCTTTTTGTTAGGAGAGATGGACATGTCCCATTTGTAGCAGACGTGTTTTGGCCCAAAATTTGATCCCCAAGTGGTTCTGGATGCTAAAATCTCATGACTTTTATGTGTTTGTTTGTTTTAAAGATCTGTTCCTTCTTCTTTCCCCTTGATCAAGAATATGAAAAATTGCCTAAGGCATAGTTGGAAGAAAAGAAGGCGGGTGGATCGGTGGAAAACTGTAGACAGGGAAGACAAAACCGTAGACTGAAATAAGCCTTTCGAAGAGACAGTGGAGAGATTTCGTACAACCTTGGCGAATTCTCAAAAATCGTCCGAAGCCAATCAATTAAGAATGGAGGACACTCCATCCTAACTTAGCAACGGTACCACCACTTATAACAGAGAAAAAACAACAACACATCTTGCCTAATGGATGGATGTCGAAGAGTATCTCCCACCAGGACAAGATTCTCTCTGTGCATGCCTGCATGCATGTGAATAGGTCTGTTCATTCTGAGGATGACAAATACTGGAGGCAAAAGGGTTAAGCATGTCACCCTCCCACCCTGTTTTTATCTCCTCAGTATTAAAGCCTGCAGCTGAACTTAATGAGCAATAAAAAATAATGGTGATAATGAGTACAAATGCATGGTCATGTCTCATGTGCTTTGCCCCGAGGAGTCTGTTTGTAGGTTTGTTGGGCAGAAGATGTACTTTTTCAAATTCCCTGATCCCTGTAAGCCTTCAAAAAGTGAAGTCAAAGAGGTAGTTAAGCTAATTGATGTACTGATTCATTTTCTTATCTATAGAAGGTGCATGTTATGTGCTGTCTGTTCTGACTTAAAGTGCTAAGCCCTCCCTGAGGTCTTCTCAGGATGCTGAATGGTTCCACAGAACATCCACCCTGAAGTCTAGAGGTTCCTGAGACCCATCAAGACTTCCAGATACTGAGAAGAACTCCTCTGCCAATTAGCCTGATCCCCATATTATAGACAGCTTAGCCCACCAGCCATAATCACGTCATGGAGCAGTGAGTTCCACAGTTTATCTGTGTGAGGAAATGCTTGTGTTTTGTTTTCCTGCCCCTGAATTCAGCTTCACGGCAGGAGCCCTGGTTCCAGGAAAAAACAACAACCTTATTTTCTTCCCAAGACGTACGAGGTCATAAACCTAGCAAAGATGGCATTGAATTGGCAAGAGGATTTGCGACACTAAAAGTATTACTTATTTCTCTCTTTCTCTCCATGACTTCACCGGCAATACGCAAAGAAGCTTTTTTTTAAATGGTGGATTAAATGAAGCCCTCTCCCGTCGCTCAGCTTGGTGTGGGCGTTCTTTTAAAACTCTCTCCTTCAGTAACAGCCTGTGTTGCATTTTGTCAGTGCCCTCTCTCCTCTTCTGCTGTAGGTTTTTGTGGATTTAAGACTGGATAAATTCTAATAAGGAAACATGGCACCTACTCTCAAAATTGTTTACACTCAGGGGGAAAACTTCACATAAATCAGTTGGGGGGGGGGAGGCAGAGAACCAGTTGGCACCCACAGCAAAATAGGGCAGCAAGAATACCTTGGGATACTCTACTGCATAGACAACTCATGACTAGGAGAGTAGGGGCACTCTCCCCAGAAATCTGGGAGTAAGGCACCCCTATTCCTGTGCATCAGCTGCCTCTGATCTGTTCCCTTCCTCGCATCAACCATCAGCCCTCATTTCATTTTTATCAGATATTCTTCTTTGCTGTGCTGGTTTTGAACTCCCCTTAAGTTTTCTTTCTACAAGTGTGTGTGTTAATTTTTTTTTATAAAATCTGAGGTTGTCCTTAGCCTTCTTAAGACTGGTATATGTGTATGGGTGATGTCATTTTGGGTGTCTAAGCCACAGCATCACCTTGGAAATCGGGAGATTTG
The DNA here is from genome assembly GCA_037013535.1 of Intellagama lesueurii. Lineage (NCBI taxonomy): Eukaryota > Metazoa > Chordata > Lepidosauria > Squamata > Agamidae > Intellagama > Intellagama lesueurii. The sequence continues at coordinate 6,708,281 of JBAJHW010000016.1, read as the reverse complement.
AGCTGCCTGGAACAAAGTGATACTGATGACTTTCAGTCACTGGGCAAACTCCATCAGGGGTACTAGAATCTGGCTGTTTTGCTCAGTGAGTTAGGTCTCTGGGGTTGGGTGTTTGACTCCCCACTGTGCCTCCAGGGAGAAGAGCCAACCTGTGTAGCCTTGGGCAAGCTGCACAGTCCCAGGGATACCTTCCCAGAAGAAGGGAATGGTCAACCACTTCAGAGTATTCTCTACCTGGAAAACTCTGAAAAGAGTCACCATGAGTCAGAATGGACTTGATGGCACATTACTATTAGTACTATTTTGTGTTTGAACCCAACAGATAACCTGTTGCATGCATGACTTCTTCTTGGGTTGATTTGGTCACTGAGCTGACACCTATTGTGAAACAGCATCAATAAACTCTTTGATTCTAATTATGATCTTTCTCCCCCTATTATTGCTTTCAAAACATGGTTCACCACCAACCCCCAAATGTAAAATGTACATGTCATAAAGGTGATTTGACACATATCCTCTTATTTTTTTAAAAAAAGACGATAATAAACAACTCCATCGGGACAGCTGCTCTTTCAAACATTCCCGGAAGAGAAGAAATGACAACATTTTAAAACAGAGTTCTGTACATGATAAATCCAAATTCATAAACATAAGAGAGCTCTGGTTTGCTTACCTCTGCTCTTTGAATACAGTACGACAAGGGTCACCACAGCACAGGTCATGAGGACTAGCAGCACAGACAGACAGATGGCTACCAAGCTCCAGGACTTCTGCCCAGTTTTGGTTGATTTTTCGACAATATCCATTTGGCTTTCTGACTTCCCCATTATAGTCACTCTACAGGAGAAGGGGACAAAAATATTAACTTTGTGCCTGTGTTTTTCCCCCCCTTTAAGAGGGAAAGAGTGGTTATAAAAATCCAGGAAGGGTCAGCAGAACTGAAGACAAGGAAATGATAAAGACAAAGCCAGAGAAGCAGAGCAAAGAGAGAAGAAAACTGAGCATATAAGGACCTTGGAAATAATTACATGTATTTATCCATTTGAGTATCCATGGATTTCCCAACCTCGTTCTCCATGTCTAGTGCCTTCAGAATGAGCTTTGATGATCAGGAAGGACTTGGGGAACTTTTTCATGCAAACCTACGGCAAAAAATGTCCAAAAAATTGCAGGAGATGGATCAGAAAATGTCCCTTTTTTTCCTTCCCCCAAGAGCAGTCTTCCTGCAATTTAGGATTTCTCTCTTTCTCTTCAAAGAGGTTGCCGAGAGTCCTGTCAGCAAGTGCTAAAATGCAGTGAAGCCAACGGAGGTCCTGTCAAGTGCCCTCAATGCCACTGGGCTGGGTCGCTTCTCAACAGTTTCGGAACATGGCAGAGCTCGGGAGCAGATGCTGGCCTGGCGGTCCCCTGGCGCTTCCGACCTGAGGTCTCTCCATCTCCCGCAGGCCATGCCAAAACTTCTTAGCTCTCAGCCTTGCCCTGCTGCTTTCTTAGAGCAAATGAGACTCCGGAGGAGGAGGAGGAGAGATGGAAAGGGTGGGAGCACCAGAGAGGGAGGGAGGGAGGGAGAAGAGCTTCTTCAGATGCATGCTCTCAAACTGCTAGCAGTAGAAGGAGGAAACGAACAGAAAGAGATGGGCGGAAAAGCCATCACAATGTCTGCTGAGTTCTCTCCCACATGCTAATGGATGCTCTTTTTCTCCCTCCTGTCGATCAAGCCCTTCTGTCGATCAATCTGTTGTTGTGTGAGATGCCCGACTACTACAACCTCACCGAGATGTTGGAAACAAACAAACAGAGGGCCATCCATCACTCCCTTCCCTGCTTTGTCACTTGGAGGGGGAAAGAGGGGGGAAAAAAAATCCCCAGCAAACAGGCTGCTCATGTAATAACATACCTTTTCTATTTAAAGGGTTTAGCCACTGGAACTGCTCGTGTCCAGACTTCCCAAGAAGAACCATTGATTCTCCTCTTCAAGAAGAAGCTGGGAATAATGGCCAGGACTGGTCAATCGGGATAATTTCAATTCACGATTGAGCCTTTGGCAGAATCATCATCATCATCTCAGAACTGCAGAGCGGGAAGGGATCCCAAGGATCATTAAGTCCAGCTTGGCACCCTTAAATGCATTGCATGGCTAGCTCTGCAGTAACAGCATGTATGATGGCCAGGGTTATGGAGAGCTCCGTGGTTGACGTCTCTGGCTGGAGAGCCAGAGGTCGGGAGTTCGATCCCTCACTGTGGCTCCCTGATAGGGGCTGGACGGGATGATTCACAGGGATCAGCTCTAAGAGGAGGAGGATTATAAGGAGGAGGAGATGGTGGTAACCAAGGGTTCCCAGTAACCCTGGTTCAAAAACCTGCAGGTCACACATTGGCCCAAATTTGGTTGGGAGTTCGATTCCCCACCCCTGTCGAGGAGGCACAGCGGGGAATCGAACTCCCAACCTCTGATTCTGCAGCCAGAGACCTCAACGGCTGAGCTATTAAGAAGAGAGAATTGTTGTTGGAATGCAACAATTTTTTATTTTATTTTTGGAAGGAAGACTTGCTGGCAATCCAGCACTAGAGAAATTTCTTCCCTAGATTCTTGTGAGAGGATTACTGGGAGAGCTTAGGTTGTCCCTGGCCAAATGCCCAAAGTAATTCACTCCCTTGTCACAAATCGCGGATTTAAAAATATGAACAAGGGTGGAATGATGTTATATTTCAAAAGTAGCATTTGTGAGCGGTTGTCAAGCCCCTTGGTTGGTGCATGAGCAAGTAATGTGTTTCATTGTTTCCTGGCACCTCCCAAAACTACCCAATATTACAAATATATATATATTTTAAAAATCATGGCAAACTGAGATTAAACTTGTAAAATAAAGCAGAGAATTATTTTTCAACATCAGAATGAATAGAAGCATAGAATCCTAGAATCACTGAGTTGGACGGGGCCTCTAAAGCCATCGGGTCCAACCATCTGCTTAATGCTCAAGGCAAAGCAGACCTGAAAGAAGGTTGTCCAATGTTCTCTTGAATGCCTCTAGCGTTGGAGTGCTCATCACCTCCTGAACTCATGGGTTCCACTGTCGTACTTCTCTAACAGTTAAGAAGTTTTTTCCCCCTGATATTCAGCCTAAATCTGCCTTTCTGTAGCTTGAGCCCATTATTATTATTATTTTGTCCTGCACTCTGGGATGACCGAGAACAGATCCTGCCCCTCCTCTGTAGGACGACCTTTCAAGTCTTTGAGGACTGCTATCCTATCTCCCCTCAGTAATAATAATAATGATAAACCCCTTTATTGTGATTCATGATGAGGAATGAGACAAAAAGGACAACACATTATGAGCTTTGTCCAGTGGAGTGGCAGCAGTATCTCAAGCATGTAAGCTTGGCCTTACGGAGAAGGAACAACTATGAAAACAGTTTAAGCCAGTTGTGTCAGTAACTCCTGGCTTCATTATCCTGAACTTTTGGCCAACATCAAAAGGAAACTGCCTTAGGCCTTCTTAAACATTGGGAGTCTTGATGCAGATTTTCTGGTACCCACCCTGATGGACAGAGAGCTCCTGGTCACACTGGCGATTCTCTCCAGATTAATGAGATGGTTGCTCTGTAACCTTCTTAAGTCAGGAGCCTAGGGAGTCCCGTGCCTTTCAAACCGGCAACAACAAGCCACAGATTTAAAGATGTCTCCTTCATCCACCGTGTTTCACATGATACCTTGAGACTCAGAAGACGTCAAAAGAGAAGGAAACCTTTCTCACAAGTTTTCTGAGGGAAATTTGCCTCACATTATTTTGAAACCCGCATGACATGGAGGGGCAAGGAAGGCTTAATAACGTCTGCCCAGGAAAGCTCAGCGAGTAGACCTCTAGCTGTACAGCATTTTCATATGAAGAATCTGTTGGAGTTTGTGCAACCTCGCATGGTGCCTCTAGTAGGTGTGGCTGGGAGGGACCTTTCTGGACTGGGGTGACTGTCAATCTCTCCAGCACTAACCAATTCATGGAGAGCACCACCTCTCTGCTTCCCCCCCCCCCCCCCCGTTTGTTGGAAGTAGTAGTCTGTTGAGGCCCATTGCTTCAGGCAGCCATGTTTGCCAGTCTTTCTGTAGATCTCCAACCGTAAGTAAAGAAACATGCTTTATTTTTTTTCCTATTAATGTCAGAGTGAGTTACTGAGACTGTAAGTGCCAGTTGATGAGTAAACGGGTGAACTAACCTGGGGACGTCAAAGCTATTCTGCTGTGAATCCTGCCTTTCTGGTGTGCAGCAAGAGGAATATAATCAAAAATTCAAACCTCTGCAACATATATGAACTGAGCAAGGCTGTGAATGACTAGACATTTTGGAAGCCACTGATTCATAGGGCCACCATAGATCAGAGGTGACTCAATGCCACTTAAAAGCAACAATAAAGATAAAAAACATGGTTCTCCAGTGGAGAATGCATATTCAGAACCACATGACATAGTTTCGAAACTGGTGTGCAGCCCTTGCTTTGGACTACATCTCCCATAATTCGATGGACAAGTGCATGGATATTTCTGCAAGTACCAGGAACAGATTACAGGTATATATGGATGCATGCGCAATTTAGATATCAAAAGAAAATTGAAACTCTGAAGTTCACTTACCTGCAGTTAGCAGAGATCTATATCTGAAACAGTGGAGGAAGGTGCTAAAGACATGATACGGATGGCAATATACTACTAGTATCCACTAGCGGTTGTCTTCTGTGGTTCTAGGGTGCAGAAAACACTGAGTTTACATCTGGTGTCTTTCCCTCCTGCCTGTGTAGCAGGCTTCCTCACTCACAGGTGCCCTGGGATGCCCGAAGAATACAAATGCTGTTTAGGAGGGATGGAATGAAAGGTTAATTGCTCCCCTCCCCTGCAGTTCATCCAATCACATATGGTGGGTGTGGCCTTTTGCATCGTTTGCAAATCCCGTTGGGTTTCTCAGCTTTTAGCCAGGTTTGGTCTATTGAAAACAAAACCACACAACACATCTAGTGACTGATGAAGCTGAAGGAAATCTATCTTCCTTTGTCAATGAGTCTACTTTAGGAAAAGTGTGGTTACTGGTCTCTGTGTGTAATTTTTCACAACACAGTTGTGCCCTGTGTTTCTAGCAAATAGTCAAGGCTGGGAGTTACCAAGAATTTTAGAGAAAGCATCGATTTTTGGATACCATGAGCAATCATATGTAAACTTCCATTATGAATATGGCACCACCCCATGCCATGGAGGCTGATATACCTGAGAGCTTTTCAAGGTTGGTGAGTGGAGACGGGCACGAACCCCCAGTTCGGCAGTTCGTGCCAGCTTGTTTATTGGCCAAACAGGTGTTCGCCACTTCAAAGCCCCACCTGGCGAGTGTCCACTCAGAGGCAGTGGACTGGCTTCTCTGCCCTGCCTCCTCCTCGCACTGCCTCCGAGTGGGCACCCACTGGAGGAGATGGAGCTTTGAAGCACCGAATACTTGTTCAGCCAAGTTTCCACAGCCAAGTGGGATTTGAACCCAGATCCCTTGAATCCTAGTCCAATGCTGCATACACAACATCACACTAGCTCTCGAAGTTCTATCATACATAAAATGAAAGCTCCCCAACACATAACCAGATGCAAAGGTTTATCTCCATTTTCTCTAAACATCTGTTAGGTCACAGCCAAATATTATGGGATAGAAGGATGAAGGCCTCACAGGGGGAATTCCACAAGACCAGGACTGCAGGATTCACTCATGTCTTCCTTCCACAGCCTTCAGACGGTTGCTTATAATTTGTGTTCTTGAAGTAGCCGATCCAGTTGGAAACTACTGCAAACTAATCAGAAAAGAGAATTAGTAGGCTCTCATTTTAAATGTTTAAACTGTCGTTGATTGTTCATCACTTTGATAGATCTCCAGCATTAGTGAACAGTTGGGTATGAAGTTACATGCCTTTAAGCAAATCCTCTGGGACAAATGAGCAGCTGCTCTTCCTGTTCCATTTTTTCTCTTTCCCCGTAGCAGTTCGCTGTCACTTGGTAGTTTAAGTCTCTGACTGCAGAGTCAGAGGTTGGGAGTTCAATTCCCCATGGTGCCTCCTTGACAGGGGCTGGACTGGATGATCCATCAGGTCCCTTCCATCTCTGCAGTTCTAAGATGATGGGGATAGTGCTTGTTTAGAGTTATCCCTCCCCTTTCACCAGATCTAGAGAGAAATGCTGCCAACTTTGGTTTGGCCATTGAGACACAGCCCCATATGGAAAGAAGGTCCATAAATGTAGGCATAAATAAGAACAAAACTATTTTACTGGATTGGAATACTAGCTCATCTGTTGTTCCTTCTTCCTTGGCAATTTCCAGTCCTGTTATTTCTTCTTGTTTTTTTCTTCCATCTGTTGTGAAGGCTAAGGATGTTGAGTGATGCTAAAGCAATGGCAGGTCATGAATCTACATTTCGTTGGGATTTCATCCGAACTTTAAAGGACCTGTCCAGGGTGCTGATCTCCACTGATGCTAAGTGACCTTGTAAGTTTGAAATTATATCCATCTGGCCCATGTTTGGTTAAGTGCTTATAGAAGAAGATGCATCTGACCGTAAAAGACCTCCATTGTATTGTTCTGTTGAACTCCGGAAGAGGTGATCCCCATTGTTAGACCATTTGGATACATTTCCACTTGTCCATTTGCTTCTCCATTTTCTATACAAAAATTCCCAATGGAAGCATGGCATAAAACCGATGGACATTTTAGCTCACCCAGTTGGCGTGCCTCTGCCTCTTCACCCCGAGGGGTCACTCACCAGCCCTTTGCTCCCATAATAACTTCTGTTTTTATCTTGCAGAAAGGTTTATTAAGAGAAATTTAATTGGATCGCTTCAGCCAACCTTTAAGTCAGCCCCAGCCCGTTGAGAAGGCAGTTAATTGGGATAATAATAATCACCATCTGAGTCCATTAACGGCAGAGACAGTGTGGAACATTCATAGAGAGCTAATTGTATATTTCATTGTTGTGTTAAAGACCACTTTGATTAGGGAAAGTGCATTAGAGACCACCGTATTTCAACTCCAGCCACCAGCACCTGGACATGACTTCAGAGAAGAAGTAAACAACCATGTTGTACGGGATGATATTAGGATGTCACAATGAAAGAAGTTGTGCACGCCCTAGATGAGCCATTGAGATGTCATATATCTAGGTACATATCCCACATTTATCCTAACTTCCAGCCCCGCACATCTGGGTTCCTTTTTGCCACTGTTTTTAAAATGCCAGCATCCTTAAGGTTGGGCTACAGGGTTGGAATGGTATCATTGGTTAGTCTTTGCAACCCAGGAGTCTGGCTGATGCCTTCCGGGGAAAATACCAAAGGGTTGGTTTAGAAACAACCATCCAAAGTGGACCCACCATTCTGGTTGCATGGTGGGAAATTAGAGCACAGACTCCAAGCTTTGCTGGATGAGCTTCATGGACCCATTGATGTAGGAAGTGACCCACCAAACCAGTCATCGACAAGAGTCTCTTCAAACCTGAAGCCAGTCTGGGTTCTTAGTAGAAATTCTACACAGGGTTCCCCCCCCCCCCCGCTCTCAATATAGTTTGGAAGCAGTTTATCTCTGTTGAAAAAGAAACGTGGAAGAAACCTTCTGTTCTCATCTTTACACTTTTCATCCTTTCTCTGTCACTCCCTTCCTTCCCTTCCTCTTCTCTAGATACGTAATTAGTGTTGCTGCAGAGGCCTTCTGCTGTAGACCTGCGGCTGCAAGAGTGCCAGATATTGGGGGACTTCAGTGATTGAATCAGTGACTTTACAGGAGGAAGGGCAAAAGAACATTCATTTCTAAATTTACTTTCCCTCTCCGCTGGTGCCAGCTTAGCATCTTCCTTGGTTTCTAGGAGCCACTTTCACATTAGATCAAACCAAGCCTGAACTTTCTCTGGAGGCCAAAATGTTGAAACTGAGGCTGTCCTACTTTTGGCACATTGGGGGGAGGCAGGGTCTTGGGGGGGGGGGAAACAACCCCAATCATGCTGGGAAAGGTGGAAGGCAGCAGGAAAAGAGGAAGTCCAAACATGAGATGGATTGACTCCCTTACGGATCCCATAGGGGTGAGTTTGCAAGAAATGAGCAGGGCTGTTGACGAGAGGACATTTTGGAGATCATTCATTCACTGCAGATTCATTCATACTACTTGATGGCCCATAACAACCACAACGAGCATTTCAGCAGACAAACTTTGTCTAAATCAAAGTTTCCAAAGGAATATTCATGGTAATTCTGTATGACGTACTTACTGGAATCCATCATGAGGCTACACCCGGCCAGCGTGGATAGCATGTCTGCTTATATGTGGAAACCTTGAGTGTCAGAAGCCAGTCTTTGCCAGAAATAATGGCTGAGCTTCTCAGCACAGCGATGAGTCCAGGATCATCCCCAGAGTGGTCCTTCAAAAGAGTGCAAAGCCCGTCCATCTTAGATTTTTTTACCTTTAACAAGATTTTGACCCATGAAACCTTGATCTGAAATCGTTTCCCTTGCATGGCTGGAAACAAAATAAAGAGAGAACCCACCTATTTTCCTCTCCTATTTATGGGCTGATGAGATTTCTCTAGACCCCAGCAAATGTGCCTCTGAAATAGCCTATTTTATTTTCGATGACATTGACAAATAGCTTTGGTGAACCGGCTGATTCTGAGGCAGACTGATTAAGCCCAAATGTGATTAAGGAGCCACCTCTCACAAGGCAAGACTGGGATCTAGGGGAAATTTTGCATAACACATTAAATTAATGAGGACATGCTGGCTCCCGAGAACCTCGGCAAATTGGAAATTGCTTGATGCGCAGGGCAAGCGAACGATAACACAGTTTTCCAATCTTGCCTGAGGAGATGTTAGAGAAGCAAAATGGCTTTTAGACGAGCTATCATTAAAACAGAAACATCTGCCTCTCAGACGCCATGAGCTGCCCTTATATACGCCCTGGGAACGAACAAGTTAAGCTCTTGGTGACTGTTGCAAAGGAAAGAGCACAAGGTACTTTTGACCTTCAAGCAAAGATCACTATGAGATAGTAAGCCACCCTATGCTTATGCTCATCATCATCATCATCATCACTGTGTGTCATCAAGTCAATTTTGACTTGACAACACTCTTCAGGGTTTTCTAGGTAGAAAATTTTCAGAAATAGCTTATGATTTCCTTCTTCTGGAGGTGCCCTCGGCTGGTTCTTCTCCCAGGAGGCCCCGTGGGGGAATCAAACTCCCAACCTCTGGCTTCGCAACCAGTGACCTAACCCACTGAGCTATCCAGCCAGCTACAGTAAATCTAGGCACAATGAACTGCCATAAGTCTGCTTGTAAAATACCGGTGAGACCTTTTATCTCTCTCGCTTGCCTGCCAGAGCCCAGAAGCGTTTGAGAAAGGCTCAGTAAACTGGGAGAATCAAGCCATCTTTAAAGCAATTGGGAAGGTGTGTGTGTGTGTGTGTGTGTGTGTGTGTGTGTGTGTGTTGGGGGGGCATGGGTTCCCTAAAGCAGCAAAGGCTGTCATCTGTTCATTTGATGCCAATTGTTCGGAGAAAGAGAAGCTATTAAAAGAGGGAGACGATGAGCAGGATCAGTGACTTTTTTGGGGGGGAGAGATGATGGCGCTCATTACTCAAGTCAATCACAGATTCCTTCCAAACTTTTACAGTCAAGGTACGTGTCTCTTTCCTTGAAGAGTGTGTGGGTGTCGGAATGGAAACCAGCCTGTGATCTCAGGAAGAAACTGTTCTAAAGCTTTTGTCAAGGCAATCAGGAGAACTCCTTCTCTTTCAGCGTGACATTTTCACGCAACGTTTGCTTGACTTCTGGAAGAATAGCATCCAGATCAGCCAGTTACCACTATAACTGAGAAGAGGCGAGAGGGTTATAGTTAAATCACCAGGCTTAATTCTACGGAGAAGCAAGCCCTGTCTACCAGATCAGTGGCTCTCAAACTGGGGTCCCCAGATGTTCTTGGACTAAAACTCCCAGACGCCTTCACCACTTGCTGTGCTAGCCAGGATTTCTGGAAGTTGCAGTCCAAGAACATCTGGGGATCCAAGGTTGGGAGCCACTGAACTAGATTATGGGGCGTATTTGGAATTAAGCACATGGGAATGTAGTTTTCATGGCCACACACCCATCTCAAGCTCAAAATATTAAACCAGGAGAGGCAAGGCTAAATCTACAGAGAGCAAAAACAACACACCTTGGATGAGTGCTGAAGAGTGTCGTACACCAGGACAAGACTCTAGCAGCTGGTGAATCTGGAAGTCACTTAACAGACTTTGAAGTGAAGTAGGAAGATCAAAGAATAATCAAGTAACGTGATGCTACTTGGATACAGGATGAATGTTCTGTGACTGTGGAGAAATTCAATCCATGCAACAGTTCTGTGCATTTCATTTTATGCCCCATCACATGTACAGAAGAAGATCTAGCAAATGACCAAGATAATGCCATTGAAGTAGCCTTGGTTCTGGTCAAAAATAGTCTTAAGTATCTTAACGTTTTAATTCATTTTTAATTTTACCTATATTTCATGCAGTATACATCCATGATTTTAAATTATGCATGCTCTGATATGAATAAAAGAAATGCAAATTTACATTGGTCCCACTGTTTGACATGCACGGATTATCTGCGGGAACCATAACTAGCTGTTTTGGTGCCTGGGTCTTCCTTGTCCAAGAGATTAAAGCGCAGGTTGTGCGAGGCTGGAATATGGAGGGAGAAAACGGAGGAAAGGGGAAGAGCACATGGTTCCAAGAACAACAACAGGCTCCAGGGCTTGTGACATTTTTCAGTCCAGTAGTATTCCTTCTGTGTAATCATCATCATTAACTTAGAACTGCAGTGCTGGAAGGGACCCTCTGGATCATCTAGTCCAGCCCCTGTCAAGGAGGCCCAGTGGAGAATCGAACTCTCAACATCTGGCTCCACATCCAGAGACCGAAACCATTGAGCTATCCAGCAGGCAAGCAAAAGCCATGACTTTTTCATGCCCTTGGAATAGTTGTGAACTGGGTTCAGCAAAACCCCGATCGGTTTTTCTTATAGCAAATGTGGAAGGGTATCAGATGATGATGAAAGCCAGAACATGAAAAATTCCCTTGTTTCCAAACTCCCCTGGCTGGCATGCTTGAAACTAATCCTATACAGCTCATGCATCTTGGAGCAATTTAAGGTGAAATGTTTTGGGCATCTATTCAGAAAACCCCATGAACTTCAATGGTCCTTACTCCTGGGCAATGATTCAACAGTTCTGTGATAACGCTGCAATCATGAGGTTGTTTTCCAAATTTGTCTTCTGATAATTTTTTTATTGTTAAGGCAGTCCCACCCCGCCCCCCTTGCAATCAAAGGTGGACAGAATTATCTCCTCCACTGCATTCACCATATTTTTTGGTAGATATCCCTCAGTGCAGCAGTTCTTCTGTGGAAGAGACTGCAACATGTTGAATGTAGTCGCCGTACAACTGAAGCACTCTGAACCTGTTCTGATGATCTTTCCAAGCCAAGGGCAGTCTTTCGGTGTCCCTTGGAGACTGTGCGCTGCTGGAGAACTGCAGAACAGAAACGCATGGACAAGTTACTGAACTCTGCAACCAGAGGCCTCCCGTTTCATCCTTGCTTTAAGTTTCTTCAAGTCATGATTGTTGGGATCAACCTTGAGGCCATACTCTGTGACCTTCCAGGCTTCTTTATAATGGCTTCCTGCCCAACAGGATTGAGCCATTTGGAGGAAAGCTTTGGACAGCATGTCTCGTTCAGGACCGGTAGGAATGTTGCCAAGAGCTAACGACTCATCAAGCTGAAAGGCTTTGCTGTACTGCTTAACTGCTGATTCCCCCTCTGATAGGCACAAGAAGACATGTCCTTGGAAACAATAGTCTTCCACTTGAGTCCTCAGTCCATTGGTCCCATGATTTTGGATCACACTGTCCATATCCTTCAAAGCTTTCCTGTAGTCCTTCAGATGGGATAGACATGCAGCCCGCTGGCGAAGGCATCGGGGATTGCCATTGCTTGCCAAAACAGCCAGCGAGTAGTAACCCATAGCTTTGGCATGGCATTGCTCTTTTACCAATGCATTTCCTTCTTTGGCTGCTACCTGTGGATGGAAAGGATATTCATGAGTGCCATCCTAAGTTGGTTCTTCTTTGACAAACCTTTCACCAGGAGTACACATCCAATCAAGCAAGTCATCAACCAACCTCCTTAAACAGTGAGGTTATCAATTCCAGTGTCACTGGAGCAGTCAATCCACTCCAGGATTCACAGGTCTGATATTTACAGGAGTTATCCACAATGCTGAAACCTGTTCTCCAAAGAGATTCAGGACCACGGATAGCTCCCTTTCACTGTTTGCACTAAAGTTCATCATGCTGTGACGCTGCACTCAACGGTCTTCAACTAAATTGGAACGTGTTCCTTTAAAAAAAAATTACAACCACCAGAATCTCCCAACGCTGCATGGCTTTTGGCCAACCTGGCTAGGACCATCTAAGGCAGTGGTCCCCAACCTTGGGCCTCCAGATGTTCTTGGAATTCAACTCCCAGAAATCCTGGCCAGCAGAAGTGGTGGTGAAGGCTTCTGGGAGTTGCAGTCCAAGAACATCTGGAGGCCCAAGGTTGGGGACCACTGATCTAAGGTAATGCTTCCCAACCTTGGGTCCCCAGATGGTCTTGGACTACAACTCCCAGAAATCCTGGCCAGTGCAGCTAGTGGTGAAGGCTTCTGGGAGTTTTAGTCCAAGAACACCTGGAGGCCTAAGGTTGAGAACCACTGCTTTTGTATTGTACCTAGAGTTCATCGGGATGATACTTCCAAGTAACACCCGTGCTTAAGAACATCTGGGGACCCAAGATTGGGAACTGCCGTTCTAAGGACTCATGTCTATAAAATACATTTTTCTACAAATTCTGATCCCACAGCTAGATGCAAATGTTGCTATATCATCCTCAGACAACCAAACGTATTAGATAATAGGGCTGTAGGCAGGACTTGGAAAAAACTAAGATTTCAAACCGACTTGGCTGATTCATATCAGGATCAGACTAGAACAAATGGGTAGGTTTGGTATCAGACAAAGTGAGACAAATTTAAAAATCAGTTCAGCTCACGAATCATACAGCATGGGGCACCAATAGCTACAGCTTACTAGTTGTTTTTTAAAGCAATTTTTAAAGGCATCCACTACACAAACCAAAGAATGTGTATATTCGGGAAGTGCACCAAAGCAAGTGCATATATTAGGTATGTGGGTTGTGTCGTGTGTTTCTGAATAAACCTAGAAACTAGCATTATAATAAGGGCAATTACATAAGAACCTGAGAAGATCTAGACAAACATCCTATTTATTCCAACATTTTGTTCACCAAATGGACAACCAAGGGCTAGTAAAAAGTCTGGTTATTACATGCTGTCAAGTCAGAATGGCCTTAAAGCAAGTTTAATGGAGCTTTTAAGGTCATTGAGATATTTGAAGAGTGGTTTTACTGGTTCCACTCCCCAGATGAGTTTCCATGGCGGAGTGGGGATTCGAACACAGGCCTCCTGAGTCCCAGTTCATTGCTCTATCCACTACACCAGGCTGGGTATCGAAAAAGTCTGCTGGCAGGACATCATGCCACTATCTCAAGCAATTGCTTCCCCAGACTGTGTGTTAAGCAGAAACTGCACCCACACATGCGTATATTAGGGTTTTATATTTTTTTAACCAATGCAAAAGATATATTAGAATGAATTAAGGTGGGAAGAGTGGAGAACTGAGATTGACAGAGCTGCCGATCCGTAGATTTTGAAGACTAGCTTGATGTTGCTGCTGGAAATGGGGATGACTTCATTCACTTGCTAATAAGAGGGGAAGAAACAGTAATCAACCAAATTCAAAACCTTTCCCAGGGAAGTTGACTCTCTCTTGTTCAGGTAGACCAATTAGGCAGAATCCATTAGAATGCTGCAGCTCTAATGTATCTCTCATTTCCTGATAAATGAAAGCCATGTTTTCCGCACTCTGCTCTTGACTGAAGGTCTGTGAAATTTAAGTCATAAATAAATCCACGATCAAGCTGGCCAGGCTGTAGCTTTCACGAAGATGCATGTCCATGTTTTTCGTGTGGCTGGAGTACTGGAAGTGAAGAATGTTACACCAACACTTTGCACAAGACAACTATGCACCTATAGAGGTGATACAGACCCTTAAAGTGACCCTAATGCAGTGGTTTCCAATCTGGGGTCCCCAGATCTTCTTGGACTAAAACTCCCAGAAATCCTGGCCAGCACAGCTCATGGTGAAAGTTTTTGGAAGTTGTAGTCCAAGATCATCTGGGGACCCAAGGTTGGGAACCACTGTCCTTCCTGTCTCCCTCTTTGATGTAGACTGCTACTCTTAGGGAGGACTTAACTCCTTCTCCAGTCAGTTTGCTTCCAGATCATTCTCTAGCCCATTGTAGAGATATGACAAATATTGAAAAATTTCTCCCCCTCTGAGATTTCCCCAGTCTCGCTTCCATCAAGATTTCCTGACTCCTCCATAAAGAGAGAAGAGGAATAATTTGTTCATTTGTTGTTGTTGTTTAGTCGTTAAGTCGTGTCTGACTCTTTGTGACCCCATGGACCAGAGCACACCAGGCCCCCCTGTCTTCCACTGCCTCCCGGAGTTGGGTCAAATTCATGTTGGTAGCTTTGATGACACTGTCCAGCCATCTCGTCCTCTGTCGTCCCCTTCTCCTCTTGCCCTCACACTTTCCCAACATCAGGGTCTTTTCCAGGGAGTCTTCTCTTCTCATGAGATGGCCAAAGTATTGGAGCCTCAGCTTCAGGATCTGTCCTTCCAGTGAGCACTCAGGGTTGATTTCCTTCGAAATGGATAGGTTTGTTCTCTTTGCAGTCCAGGGGACTCTCAAGAGTCTCCTCCAGCACCACAATTCAAAAGCATCAATTCTTCGGCGGTCAGCCTTCTTTATGGTCCAGCTCTCACTTCCATACATCGCTACTGGAAAAACCATAGCTTTGACAATGCGGACCTTTGTCGGCAAGGTGATGTCTCTGCTTTTTAAGATGCTGTCTAGGTTTGTCATCACTTTCCTCCCAAGAAGCAGGAGTCTTTTAATTCCGTGGCTGCTGTCATCATCTGCAGTGATCAGGGAGCCCAAGAAAGCAAAATCTGTCACTGCCTCCATTTCTTCCCCTTCTATTTGCCAGGAGGTGATGGGGCCCGTGGCCATGATCTTAGTTTTTTTGATGTTGAGCTTCAGACCATTTTTTGCGCTCTCCTCTTTCACCCTCATTAAGAGGTTCTTTGATTCCTCCTCACTTTCTGCCATGAAATTTGTTCATTTACATGCTATCAAGTCACAGCTGACTTATGGTGCCCCTTCAGGGTTTTCAAGGTATGTGAGATATTTGAGGAGTTTTACTCTGGCCACACACCCCTAGTAAGTTTCTGTGGCTGAGTGAGAATTTGAACCCAGGTCTCCAGAATCCTAGTCCTTCACCCTATCCACTACACCACACTGGATCTCCAAAGGAATGGGAGGGAAACTTTTTCTAAATGTATTCTGCATCTGGCCCCTTCCATCACATAAAGGTTAGGGGCTGTGTACATCATGCTATAATTGACAAGTAGGTGTCATGATTTTTGGAACACAGCTACTAGTCTTTGGTGATATTAACCAGATCCTTTAAGGCAGTGGTTCCCAAACTTGGGTCCCCAGATGTTCTTGGACTAAAACTCCCTGAAGTCTCCACCACTAGCTGTGCTGGCCAGGATTTCTGGGAGTTGTAATCCAAGAACATCTGGGGGCCCAAGGTTGGGTACCTCTGCATTCGGGTTTATAGAGGTGTAGATCAAAACATCTGGGGCTACATTGAGTTGCTAATCCCAACTAGAATAAGCCAATGAAATTGATTGTGGAATGGTAGATCATAACTCATTACATTCCTTTCTTCTTTGCCTGGACTCCTGCAAAAACAGTGCAGGATAAATGAGGCATTGAGCTATTCATAGTATCTGTGGACCCAGCTGTTGATCATGGCCATGGCCACTTGTCATGCATAGTCTGGACTCCCCGTGGTTTTCATGGAAATCTAACCGTTGGCACATACTTCTGAAAAGCTGCTCCAGGAAAATGAGTCTGACCATAATTCAGTCACAGCTTCCCATTTGTTGGGGATCATAAAGTTCAGGGCCAGCTCACAACAACATTTGCCGCCTGTGGCAAAATGACAAACAGCACTCTTTCCCCTCCAATCACCATTCCTGGTGCCCAAACTCTATCAAGATACTTGCCCAAGATAACAAACTCAGCCATGAGGAAGTCTTCTGCTATTCATGACACCTCTGATCTTCTGTTTAAGGTGGCTGCTTTGGTCATCCAAGTCAACCTTAATAATAACAATCATGTGCTGTCAAGTCAATTCTGACATATGGCAACCCATTCCAAGGTTTTCTGGGTAACGAGTATTGAGAAGTGGTTTTCCCCTTCCCTTCCTCTAGAGGGCGCCCGGGGACTGTGCAGCTTGCCCAAGGCCACCGAGGCTGGCTCTTTTCCACAAAAAGGAATCAAACTCCCAACCTCTGGCTCCACAGCCAGATCCTTAAACCACTGAGCTATCCAGCCAGTTGAGTTAACGTTACAATGGTATCTTACGTCCATCCTTTTCCTTACAATGTCTTTGGTGAAAAATAGATGTGGGAGGAAAATGAAAGAAATTAAAGCTATATTCCTTTGATCCTGGTATGGAATCACTTTCCAATTTTTCAAAACAGCCATCGCTGATCCTTTGACCAAGATCAGGGGAATATTTCATGTTTAAGCCATCTGCTAATAAGCAATTTTGTTCTTTGCCTAAAGCTGGCTATGGGAGAGAGGTATAAAAACAGCACTGCAGTGGGGAATCGAACTCCCAGCCTGAGCTATCTAGCCAGCTTCCTCTTATATCTCACATTAAAACAATGATTGGCAATTAGTGCTTGAAATATTAGAGCTCCTCTCTCCCAGCAGTGAAATGCATCTTTTCTCCACCGTCCACCTCACCTTTTCTTAGAGGCTTTTTGTGGCTAGGTTTGTAAAATAATTATTGCATACTGAACGACCAACTACTGGCTTTCTTACTATCCTCTCAAGGAGATTTGTTTATACTGCAGATCTTACACACCTCCTGCTTCTTTGTCTGTTTTTTCCTCCTCTGAGGATACGTCATTTGGTTTTTGTTTTGTGCAGGAGAAAGCTATGAAACATCTTCTAGTCTACACAAAGGATCCACATTCAGAATGTGTGTGTGCCTACTTATATAACACATGGGCTGGAATCCTGTTGCATAACTTCTGCCTGCAGAAGAGTGATTCTGTCACCAGAGCAGTTGCTTTTCAGTAATTTAAAACTTCCTATTTATGTCCTGTGGCTTTTCAGGCTCCCATGCAACCCCTTCCATTGCACAGAAGTCATGGGAACTGCAGGACTAAAGGAGGACCTCTTTTTGAAGATTGAGGCTCCCAGAATCATCCAGCCAAGCTTGGCCACTGGAAAAGGAAATTGAACTCAGTCAAACCAATGAGTAACAGATAAGCAATCAGTCAGATCAGACTGGAGTTTGAGATCTTTATTTTCCCAGGCAATTTCCCAGTCCTCCATGGGAGGTCCAAGCATCTATCTAGAGCTACAGAAAAGTTTGTTGTCCAAGAAGATGCTACAAGGCACAATTTTGGTAGCTTACCAAATGTAGCAGCTATGGACAGATTAGAATGTTCTCCAATAAAATCTCTAATGTTCAAACTCTACTATACAGATAGCACCTTGTGATAAGCAGAACTCCCATACAGAAAGAAGGGTGTATGTTTATCTTAGCAAGAGCTTTCCTCAGTTCTGAATTTTTGCAAATTAGCTGGTTTTTTGTTTTGTGATTGCTCATATGGGGATAAGTCTAGGTTTACTTTTTTTTATGTTCCTTTTTTTATCTTCCATTTTATTTGACTTAATACACTACAAAACATACATTAATACACTACAAAATACACTACAAAAAAACCCCAAGCTCTCATGTAGTCCATCGCATAGAAGCCATAGGAACTGTGGGATGGTAAAAGGAAGAAATCTTTTATTATGGAAAATCAGGCACATTGCTTTGAAGGGATTGCACATGTTGAATGAAAAGCAAGCTTATTGGCTTCTAACGAGATGCAAAATTGCCATGCAGTTTGATCCCAACCGTCACTCATGTTGGTCAATGAACTGAACTTCTTTGTGAAGCTTCACAAACAAATCTTTGGATCATCTAACCCATCTCCCAAAAACCATCAGCCTGCCAAAAAGAGAGAGAGAGAGATAGAGCAGTTGGTGGTGGTACCTGAGCAAGATTTTTCCGCTGTATATTATCTAAGAAGTTCAGAAGGTATCCTAACTCTTGGTAGTCCTTTGCAGCTAAACTGGCCAAAATGTGGGCTGAAACTGTTATGTTTCTCTTCTTGGCCTGAAGCATGCCCAATCGAGACTTGATGGAATCGTGAGATGTTTTCTGACCAAATGATCCCTGAAGGTAAGTCAGTGCCTCCTTGTGTCTTCCTGTCAATCAACAACAATATAATCACAGGGTACCAAAAGATGGCAAAGCAATCACATCTATGATACTTTCTCTTAGATATATTGTATAAAATGCTCATGTCTTTTCTTTGTAAAGCTTGGCCAAATTTGGTGAGGGAGTCAGTGATGAAAAAAGGAAAGAACACAACCTTCCCCTGTTATATCTTTTGGGGTGCTGGGTATGGGGACATGTTTTGGGGTGGCCATCTTACCAGCTCTGTCAGATTGATGATGACCAGATTAAGTGTCCCAAAGATTCCTCCAGGTCATTCTGAAAACATCTAAAATGGTGGTGGTGAATTCAATAGTGCTTCCAAAAGATCTGGAAACTTCTGCCTACTCTCCAAATTTTTTTTTACCATGCCACCCTTTCACAGGTAATCAAAACAAGCTGAACCGCAAACTTTGAAAGGTCACTTACCATCTGCAGCTAAAAGGTCTGCATAGATGATGTGACTGTTTATGTCTGTGCTGTTTATCTTCACTAGGGCTTCTCCAACAACCAGCAGTTCCTTGAAAATCTCTCCACCCAGAAGCTTCTTCTGAGCATCAAATTCCAGCAATGCATCCCTGCAGTGAGAAAGCAGCCACTGGTGGATGAGCGTCTGGGCTTCCTGCTTCAAGGACAGGATTTCTGTAACTGTCCAGACTGTATCGGCCCGAAGGGCTGAAGTCAGATTGTGCACTGTTTCCTACAGGGGTAAGACAAACACAACAAATTAAAAGGCCGTAGAAGCAGTTCATTGCTTGATTGCATTTGGACATGCAGGCATTATGGGATAACCATAAAAAACTTTTTTAAAAACCCACTGCTGCTTCCTAGGTCGGTTTGTGAAGAAGATCTGGAAAATAAACTTGGGAGGTGATCAAGAAAGGAGACCTTGATCGCACTTTCTGGGAACAGCAGATAAACAGTGGAATGGGTCTCTCCTCCCCTGGACGTTTCTAAACAAATGTTTTGGGTAACCATCCATCAGAGATACTTTTGCTGTGGATGTCCTGCTTTGGTAGGGCCCCGGATTCAATGATCCTTGGGGTCTCTTCCAGATGTACAATTCTAGGATGCTACATGAGATCCACATCAAATCCAATTCATCATAGAATCATGGAGTTGGAAGGGGCTTCGAAGGCCATTGAATCCAAGCCCCTGCTTAATGCAGGAATCCAAATCAAAGCAGATCTGACAGAAGGTTGCCCAGTTTTCTCTTGAATGCCTCCAGTGTTGGAGCACTCACCACCTCTTGAGGTAATCAGTTCCATCATTGTACTACTCTTAACAGTTAATAAGTTTTTCCTGATATTCAGCCTAAATCTGTCTTCCAGTAGCTTGAGCCCATTATTACGGTGTTAGAAGAAGATACGCATGACTCCTTCTGGAATCAAAAATATGTGCTCAAAGACTTTAATTAGTTTGTACAAGCATATTGTGGATACATTTTTAGGTCTGCCTCCTTAATAGCCAAAATGGCATCTAATTAGCAGCCTTTTATTCCTGGCTGGTAAACAAAAGATTTCCATTTCAATCTGGCGGTATTAAAGAGGGATGAGAGGAACAACACTTAAATCCTGTTTATGATGATGTGTGTGGTATCTTAGAGAACAGATAAATCAGCTATTACAGTGATGTTCAATGAGACACCACTTGGGGTTTCTAGCACAAAAGCACAGTTTGCACTGAATGGCTGAAAACAAACATCAAAAACAATGGCGAAAGAAAAAAGAGAGAAGCTTTTTCAAATGTTAATCCACTTTAACCTTGATCAAAATCTGCTTTTGTCACCTCCAGGGCTGTCACATGGGCAGAGATTTTTCAGAGAGAAGGAAAAGTTTGGAAGCAACTTTTAGAGAAATTGGAAGAAGGAAGCGCCAAAGCAGGACTGCCAGCTGAGCATCAAGAAGAACCAAAACCATGATGCAGAAGAACTACACAAAATGAAAACAGAAAATAGAAATGAAAAAAGTCTGAGATTTGATATATCTTGGTTCAACCATACATCCAAAGGGAGAGTGCAGTCAAGAAATCAACAGAAGACTGAAACTCAGAAGGGCAGCCGTGCAGAAATTAGAAAAGATCATCAAGTGTTAGGATGTGCCCCTGGAAACCAAGTTCATCCCTACCCTTGTATTCCTGATCAGGTGTGGAAGTTGGACGGTAAAGAAAGACGACAGGATGGGAGTTGCAGGCGGAATGATTTGTTTGAAATATGGTGCTGGAGGAGAGCTTTGTCAATACGCTGGTATGCCAGAAGGACAGACAAGTGGGTACTAGATCCAGTCAAGCCAGAACTATCTCTGGAGACAAAAATATTGAAACTAAGATTGCCCTATTTTGGACACATCACGAGAAGGCAGGACTGGAAAGGTGGAAGGCAGCAGGGAACGAGGAAGACCAAATACGAGATGGATTAACTCCCACAGGCTTGAGTTTGCAAGAGCTGAGCAGGGCTGTTGAGGACAAGATTACTCATTCATAGAGTTGCCATAAGTCAAGAGCCACTTGATGGCACGTAACAACAAATGACTATTCATTGTTGTGGCTATTGTGTATTAGTTCCCAGACGTTTATCATTAGCCAGTTGTCTTAACAGAATGTTTATGTTAACCACTGCATTAAAAACACAATGTGATTTTTCTGTACCCTATTTCATTCTAATCCCATCCCCCCAAAATTGAACCCTAATTTGGAATATAGCCCTGGGTGCTTCGGAAGACGTGGACGGTAATCCGTGAAAGCTCGGGGGGGGGGGGGGGACACCAACCGATGAATCTTGAAAGCACCCCCTGACCTTTTTCTTCTTCTTCGAAACACACCAGATGGAAAAGGCTCCCTGAGGCTGAAGTTCCAACTCCACCACATCTATGGGGGCCTTATGGGGGTGAGGATCCAGGACGTTTGTCTGGTCAACCAGCTTGTGACCCCGGTTGCTCATTTCTAACAGTCATCATGGAAGAAAGCCAGATTGCTTGAATAGGGCTAGACTCCCCCCCTGCCTTTTTTCTTGGTAATGCACCCACCAGTCCCTCTGCTGAATATTTCAGGGTCTAATTCACAGCATTATGGGAAGCTTTAGTGAACATTTTTCACTCTCTGATCAGTTTGACATTTTTAGGTCATGCTCGAAGTCCAAATCACAGGACTCAACATCTCTTAGATGGCGTCATCTCTTTATCCTCTCAGACTCTATTATCAAAGGCGCCTAAATTACTTTAAGGGTGGGGGGGAAATCCTAAAAGCACTCAGAAGGAGTACAGACAGATATGGTTTGAACATCAGAGTTTCCATCTCAACAGAGGTAAAGTGACATCTTCTCAAAGTCATACCTTCTGTGGTTATCTCGTCTGAGACACAACTTGTTTCAGAAATGGATGATCATTCCCCTTCAGTTCCCTTTCCATAAGGATACTCATATCCATTCATTTCTTCTCCTTTAGGCTAGGAAGAACTTGGGATTTTAAGCTTTCCAGTGTGGGAGAAACCAGCATCAACTAGTTCTTCCATCAAGGGTTCGAATGCTCAGATTTTCAAGCCTGGATTTCCACCCTCTATATTACTCAACTGTATTCGTTCTGCCCTTCTTATAACTCCCAGACCCTGCTTGTGCAAACCCTAGTCTGTCTGCCTTTACTCCATTCATTCAAGCCTTCAGTTTGCCAAATTGTGCTTCTCACACTACAAGAGAGACTGGCTGATTGTGCAGAAAGAGACAAGCAACCCATCCACTGCTTTTACTCCTTAAAGATCCATGCAACTCATTGTCAACCGCTATGGATACAAATTCTTGCTTGTCTCATCTTCAGGTACTAGGACGACGGATGATGAAAATCTGCTTTTGCTCAAGGAGAGGTGGAGGTATTTCGTGGCATTTTTGACAGGACATGAGAAGGAAAACAGGAATGATTTTGGGGTTTGCACAAAAGTGTGAAAATCGTGCAAATGCTGCTTCAGTGCAAATGAATGAGTTGACGCAACTAGTGTAAAAGGACATCAGCTGATGTTTCATTGCATGGACCTTTAAGGATTAAAGGATTGTTTGTCTCTTTTTACGCAATCAGCCAGTCTCTTTGTACTTGGCATTCATGTGGGCTTTGCTTCTCAAAGTGAAAGACTAGTGTTTTAGGGTCTACATAGGATCATAAACCTGAGGAAACATGGATTCCTGTTCCCATGAACAGAAACCTCACCATCTTCAGACACATTGGTACTTACATGGGGAAAATAACAATGGAGAGAAAAAGCAGATCGACCCTCTTCTCTATATATGTTGTCACCCACCATGTAAGTCAGTGGTTCCCAACCTTGGTTCCCCAGATGTTCTTGGACTATAACTCCCAGAAACCCAGGCCAGCAGAGCTAGTGGTGAAGGCTTCTAGGAGCTGCAGCCCAAGAACATCTGGGGAACTAAGGTTGGGAAACACTGATGTAAGAAATTACTGAAGAGGGCTCAGATTTCTAAGCATGATTATACAACACTTAATGCTGGCTTCCTGAAGCCCTGGTGGTGGCCACCATAGAGAACCCATTGGTGTGGCTTCTTCTCTCCAGCAAAGAGCGAAACAATGATCCTGATCTTCAAGCTGGAGGAATCAGGAAGGAGAGACGATTTGAAGTAAGTTGGAGGTCTTCCTGAAAAGATGAGTCCTCTTGCCTCTTGTGCTTGAGAGAAGGATCTCTTGTGACCAGAGCAAGACACACTCCTTTTAAATTTTGGGGCTAAGGTGTCCCCCATCTTAGTCCACAAACTACTCCTGATTAGAGGTCTCAACTGATTGATTGAGTCAACCAGTTCTTTCAGACAAAGGCCCTTGTCTGCACTCACAAAACTCTCTTCAATCTATCCATCTGTGTGTGAGTCAATGAATGAGTGAAGGAATGAATGATAATCCCAAAGACCGTACCTTTTCTTGGTTCAGGGATAGATGAACAAACCCCTTTCCACAGAGAGCCTGGGCATTTGTAGGGTCGTCTTTGAGTATGGTATTGAAATCAAAGATGGCCGTTTTTTTCTGACCAAGCTGCCCATAACAGCGGGCCCGGATGAGCAGGGAATCAACTGCATAACCACCTGAATAAGAAAAAACACACACCAAGTTTTAATAAACAATGTCTTTCTTCAGTGGGTCAGGGTATATTCAAGAACCAAAACTTGCGTACAAGCCAATACCTGTGCTTTAAAGCAGTGGTCCCCAACCTTGGGCCTCCAGATGTTCTTGGACTTCAACTCCCCAAAATCCTGGCCAGCAGAGGTGGTGGTGAAGGCTTCTGGGAGTTGTAGTCCAAGAACATCTGGAGGCCCAAGGTTGGGGACCACTGCTTTAAAGCACAAAACAATTTAAATGTATATAATTAAAACTATTCACAGTAATTCATTGCAGTCAACCAATGGATGGAAAATGGCTGAATCAGGCAAAATGTGGAAATGAAGTCACAAATTAGGAAAAATGCAGAGAAGGGCACCCAGATTTTAGAGTGGGAATTCAGAACAAAGTCTTGTCACAAAGTTTGAAGCAAGAATAAGAAGGGAACAGAAGAGAGATTTGGAGAAATGCAGCGAGACAGAGACTGGAAAATGTTCTCATCCCTCATACTTACACAAGTTCAGCTAATTACTGAACGCATAGGGAAAAGCTAGCATATGATGTAGTAAATTGTGTCAGCTGAATGACCCCTCTGCCTGTTCGTCCCGACATGAAACCAAGCAACTCTTGTCTTGCCTGGGGATGTCTCGCCCCGAACAATGGGGGCTTAAGTGCAGAAGGAAGACTCTTGGCACCGAAGTTTGAAAACCTATGCAGTTTTTTTTTTTTTTAAATAATGGGGTGATCATAAGAATCAATTTTTAGAAAACCACAAGAGACTTGGTGTATAAGATCAAAGGCCTGCTGAGGCTTAGCCGTTGTCTCCCATACTGTCTCAACAAGGGAGGGGCAACCTCTAGAGAGCCAGGGCTACATACATCAATCTCTTGACATGGTTGGGCTACACTTTGTCCTTGAACCTCTCCTTCTCAAAACTGTTTTCTTATAGAAGTAGTCTTTTTACTGGAAAAGGCCCTTTCTGCCCTCTAGTGGCAATATATATATATATTATAAAAAGTTAAATAAATAAAATATTAAAAATATGTAATGTTTGTGGGAAGAGTGGTGTGCGGATCATTCAAGCCTTCAGTTTGCCAAATTGTGCTTCTCACACTACAAGAGAGACTGGCTGATTGTGCAGAAAGAGACAAGCAACCCATCCACTGCTTTTACTCCTTAAAGATCCATGCAACTCATTGTCAAGGGTAACACATATGGCTAACTAAAGTTTATTTATAACTAGTACTATCATCATCCTAGAATTGCAGAGCTGGAAGGGACCCCGTGGATTATTCAGCTGAACCCTTCAAAGAGGCACAGTGGGGAATTGCAGCCAGAGACCTAAACCACTGAGATATCCAGCAATTCTGTTGGTCTCTGAATTCAGAGACTGGCCAAAACATTTTTGGGGATTTCTGATACTTGGGGTTGAGAAGTGAAACTCTTCCCATTGGCCTTTGAGCCCCAATTTCACTACAAATTCATCTTTATCGGAGCAAAGTTTCCTTTAACTTTTTAAAGAAGGTTCCTCTGGAAAGGAAAAATCAACAGTGTCTTTACTGCCACCCAGTGGCAGAGCTCACCCCTTAAATTAGGATTCTCCGTCTCTCTTTAATAACACAGCTTTAGATGTGCAGACATATTGAGCTGATGGATGCACTGTTAGCTGCTGAATTTCTTTCTTGCCTTTACAACATTGAACAGCAGATAGGAAAAATAATCAGGCTTGCTTTATGCCAACTTTTTTTAAAAAACCTCAGGTTCTTTCCATTCTGAATCTGAACCTTTTGGTAAATTCCAAAAGGGGTTGGACCCGATCGCCTTCGAGGCCCCTTCCAACGCAATCATGTTATGATTCATATTACGGATGAGATTTGGGTGCTCTCCCTTCTGTTTTGCTCTGAAGCGATTTAGCCAAGGCACCGCTTCCTCACCCGTGAGAAGCCAGTTTCAGTGCATCAACCAGCTGGCCTCCCTCTTTCTTGTTCGAGGTTGTTTTGCAAAAGGACCATCAACTGATTCTCACCTGATGTTGTGCTAAGATAGTTGCTTCCTTAACAACTTGCCTTTCGTGGTCTGACATTTTTCTTCTCTTGCCACTGCAACATCTAATATAGCCACCGGCAAGTTACGGCCAGTGGAAACCCTTTTATCTTCTTAAACAAAATGGATCTTTGTCTTTCAGGAGAAACTCACACAATGTACCAAGCACTCAGAGCGTAAGCAGTGATGAAACCGGCCAATGAGGGGAAGCTGGAGAAGCAAGGAAACAAACCTTTCCAAAAAAAAGAGCAAGTTTCACATTTCCCCCCCAGAATTCCAAACTGTTGGGTACAGGAGTGGTCAATTTTTTTTACACACAACCGAACCCAATCTTACCATGCGCTTGGTTCCTTTCCTTTCCTTCTCCGATGGTTTTCTATACCCTGTGACTGAAATTCACACATTTCTTCATAAACAAGATTGAAAGGACTTGATTTTTAAAAAATGGCTTGAAGTTTTTTTTTTGAAAAAAGAGTTTGATATTAAAAACAAAGAAGTGTTGGAGATTTAGAGATCTGTGCATCCCCACCAGAGCTGACAAATGTTACTTTTTTGGGATGTAACTGTGGAGATTTTTCTTCTTACCATGGCCACATCCCATAATGCACTGGGAGATACACTGGACTTTGCTATACAATAAGAACATGCATTTATATCAGTGGTTCCCAACCTCCGGAAGCCTTCACCTCTAGCTATGGTGGCCAGGATTTCTGGGAGTTGTAGTCCCAGAACGTCTGGGGAGACAAGCTTAGGAAGCACTGATGTATACAGAGCTGGCCCTGCCATTAGGCACCCAGAGATTGTAGCCTTAGGCAGCAGACGGTTGGGATGACATGCAAAGTTTCTTATCATCACGTCAAAGGGGAAAAGCTTTTACCCCCACTGAAAGCAGCAGAACTTCACTACACACCACCAACAGAGAAGAAAGAGGTACGGGGCATGGTGGACATCTCTTTAAGGCTGTATAGAAGGCACTTCCAGAAGAACTACAGCTTCCGGGAAGCAACATGGCAGCTGGTATGCAGGTGATTTATCTGGAGATCCTTCATATCATGTCTTCACTCTGCGAAGACCATCTGACCCCCAAGATAGAAAGATATGAGCTGCCTCGCCACATTTGTGTTTTTTTCCCCTGCTACCATGTTGGTGGCCCATTTCAGGGAAGTGGGTCCGAGCGTCTGTTGTTTTTATCTCTCTGGCATGGCAAAGTGGGATGATGGGTCTTTGTTCCCCAAGGTTGGGAACCGATGAATTAGAGTGATCTTAAGTTGCTATAACGGCTGAGTGCAGACACCGTCTTCGATTACGACAAGGATAGAGGAACAACGAGGGTAAGGGCTTCAGTGGAAGACTTCCAAGTTTTCTATTGCGCTACCTACTCGTTGGGTCTTGCTGCCTGAGGAGGAACAATGGTAGGTGGCAAATCCATGCTCAAGAAGGTCAGGGGCACATCCCTCCCAGCACCCATGTTTATTACCCTCTCAGTTAGGGCAGCCAGGGCTGAAACCCCAAAGTTGCTCCACCCTAGTTAAGGCTCTGATTCAGTGGCATCTTACCAGCGGTGGTGATAGACAATGAGAGGTAGAGAATGGCCTCTTTGAGGTAACCTTCTCCTTGCTTGTTCTTCAAGATCGTCATGGCTCTGGACTGGCAGTGTCTTTGCATCAACGCTCGGTCTTCATCTTTTAGGACCTTCACAAGGCTCAGAAAACAGGAGGTCTCTCCGCTCTGGGTAATTTTCTTCAGCAGCTCCATTCAAGGAGATGGAAAGAAAAGAGGAGTTAACAGCAGGATGTCCTAAACATGTCCTGGGATTTAGCTATGTGGTCCTTTTTATTTTTTTTAAGCTTCAGTCTTTAGCTTTTTATGAGAGGCTTTCGTTTGGAAAATGAAAGAAGAAGAATTCGGCTCCCGATCTCCTCAGCCCCAGCGTCACCTTTCATAAAAACCGGCTTTCCCCATGACGGCCGATAACCTTTTTTTCCCCCCAGAGACTGGGATATCCTACTCTAGAACAACTAACATGACCCTTCCTACCCGTCTTTAGAATTCACTTTGTCTTCAAACTAATCTGTCCTGAAAAAGTCTGAGGTGAAGCTTTCCGGTGGTCTCGTCTGAGCTGTTTTGGTTATTTATTTATTTACAAGATATATTTTTTTAGCCGCGCCATGATCAGTGGTCTCTGAGCGGCGTACAACAATATCAAAACTTTAAAAACATTAAAACCATTAAAAATAGGCAATATTATAATAATACCCTATATTAAAAACAGTCATTAAAACATTAAGATTAATAAATCCTGCTGCTCCTAGGGCCAGCTAAAGGATAATATTTAATTAAAATGCTGGCTAAACAGAATTTATTGTCAGGGCCTTCTCGGAGGTGGCTCCCAGACTTTTGAATGCACTGGCACAAGAAGCCAGGTTGGGCCCCTCCATCTTGTCCTTCCATCTTCAGGCAAGGACCCCCCTTTTCAGGCAGGCTTTTAAGCGATATTTCTAGGGAACTCTCTCTCTTTTTTTTCTTTTTTGCAGTTCAGATATTTAAAGCGATTTATTCATTATCTAAACGGCGTTCTGTGTCTAGTCGTGCTGGCCACGTGGCCACGGAAACTGTCTACGGACAAACGCTGGCTCTATGGCTTGGAGACGGGGATGAGCACCGCGCCCTAGAGTCGGACAGGACTGGACTAAAAATGTCAAGGGGAACCTTTACCTATTCATTATCTTAGAACTGCAAAGTTGGAAGGGGCCCTATGGTTCACGGAATCCAGCCCCTGTCAAGGAGGCCCAGTGGGGAATCGAACTCCCAACTTCTGGCTTCTCAGCTAAATACCTTCACCCCTGAGCTATTTGTCCAAGCTCTGTTTGTGGATTCCAATGGAAACAGAGGCAACCAAGCATATATGTTTGTGTGTGTTGGCTTAAAGGCTATAAATTTGACCTTGTCTGGCCCAGGATTAAGACTACAGTGGTGCCTCGCTAGACGATTGCCTCGCAGGACGAGGAAATCGCTAGACGATGCCTTTTTGCGATTGCTACTGCGCTTCGCAAAACGATGTTTCCCTATGGCGATTTTCGCTAGATGATGAGGTTTCCCCATAGGAATGCGCCGACTAGTGGTGAAAAGCTGTCAGTGCAGCTGTCAGTGCATTCCGATGGGGACCCGCACTCGCTAGACGATGTTTCCCTATGGGAGATTTTCGCTAGACGACTGCGTTTTCCCTTGGAACGCATTGAAGAGATTTCAATGCATTCCAATGGGAAAACATGCTTCGCTAGACAATGTTTTCGCTAGACAGCGATCTTCGCGGAACGGATTAACATCGTCTAGCGAGGCACCACTGTATAATGATGAAAGACTTGAAATTTCTTTTCAAGCACAAACACCGCAAATCACAACATGTAAGCCTTGTTGATCTAACCAGCCATTCTCAACGAGGGCCATATGGTCCCCTGAGGGCCCCCCAGTACATTTGAAGGGGTCCTCAGACTGGAAACAATTCTTCACATACCACCTTATAAGGTTCATTATGCGACTTATACAATCCTGACTCAGCCTATATTGCTTTCACGTCATGTTTATGTCCACGGCCGAAACAGAGAGGCTGTGAATAAA
Source organism: Intellagama lesueurii (assembly GCA_037013535.1). Taxonomy (NCBI): domain Eukaryota; kingdom Metazoa; phylum Chordata; class Lepidosauria; order Squamata; family Agamidae; genus Intellagama; species Intellagama lesueurii. Next base: position 6,678,953 of record JBAJHW010000016.1, on the reverse strand, counting down.
CAACTCCACATGCAAGAACTTGTCGAAACAAAACACATTTTAAATATCAAAATGTCTTTCCATCAGTTTTCAACCCCCCCCCAAAAAAAACATGCCCTGCCATTTGCAAGACCAAAGTGGTGTGTGTGTTTAATGATAGTATCTTTTGAAAGTCATTAATTCGTAGATTATGGCAGAGCAAATTTCATGGCATACCAATTTACACTCAAGTTTAGAAGGAAGGCAACAGTGCCCTCTTCTGGTAATTTACAGATGGTTCTGAAATGACTACCTTGCAGTCCTGAATCAAAATCTCGGAGTTTTGGGATTACAGCATCCATGTTCCACAAGGCAGTCAAGTGCCAAGAAATAATGTTTCTGGTTTCTGCAAATGCAGATATTTCGTCCGGACTTCTTTGAGTCTGTATAGCTATCATCTTACTAATTATCTCAAATTAAGTTACAACAGAATAAGGATGAAAAGGCTTATCCATGCTACGATGGCTGTGTAGAATCAAATAACTTTAGAGCTGTAAGATACTCTAGAGCAGTGGTCCCCAACCTTGGGCCTCCAGATGTTCTTAGACTTCAACTCCCAGAAATCCTGGCCAGCAGAGGTGGTGGTGAAGGCTTCTGGGAGATGTAGTCCAAGAACATCTGGAGGCCCAAGGTTGGAGACCACTGCTCTAGAGATCATCACATCCATCCCCTTCCAATGCAGGAAACCCGTAGCAAAAACATTCCTGACAGGTGGTTGTCCAAACTGGAATCAACAAATGAACAAACAAGATAGGATAGCACTCTTCAAAGACTTGAAAGGTTGTCATACAGAGGAGGGGCAGGATCTGCTCCCAATCATCCAAGAGTGTGGGATAACACAACAATGGGCTCAAGTTACAGGAAGCAAGATTTAGGCTGAATATCAGGAAAAACCTCTTAACTGTTAGAGCAGTACGACAATGGGACCAAAGATCTCAGCAGGTGGTGAGCATTCCAACACTGGGTGCATTCAAAAGAAGATTGGGCAACCATCTGTCTATGTTTCTATAATCTTTGTTTAGAATCATTCAGCAAAGGAGAGTCAACAACTTTCCAAGATAGTCCATCCTGCTTTGAACAGCTCTTATTGTTAAGGTGTTCCTCCTAACATTAAGTCCAACATCTCCTGTCTTGTTATTTGGGGGAGGTGGACCATCTTTTAGCCCCCGGGCCAAATTGAGGTTCAGAGTTCTCTCGGACATCGTTTGAACATAATTCTTCAACAATAAGAACACATAGCATGGTCTCTATCTCCTTCTAGTGGCCAGTTCTGATAAACACATTGTAAAAATACATACAGTAGTTCTAGTTTTTTTTCTTTTAATATTTTTAATATTTTCTGACCGTGGATAAGTGAAACTGCTGATACTGATCCCGCAGATATGGGGGTCCTATTGTACCACCGCTCTAGTGAGTTTCCGTGTTTGAATGGGTATCTGAACCCTGGTCTCTTGAGTTCTAGTGGGGCACTTTCTCTACCACACCGCAATTGTTCTCTTGAACACAGAATGGTACCCTTGGACATTTGTTGAACATTCATTGGCTTATCTAAGGTTCTGTGCATCTTTTTATTGACTATGTATTAGTTGACTGTCCAACAGTTTTTTCCCCTCCCCTTACCTGATTACAATCGTATAAAAAACCTTTTTTCAGCTGAAGCAGAGTCAGTCGGGCAAGGATAGCAGATCTCTGGGAGGATTTGGAAAGGGCCACCAGGAGCATCTTGTGAGCTTCATCCCCTCGGCCCATTTGGTACAAAGCATCAGCACACAAGAGCCGAGAGGTCTCATTGGAAGTGTCTAGGTCCAACAAGAGAAAGGCCAGCTGGAGAACCCCAGATGCATCCCTGAGCAAAACAACAAGGAGATTTATTCAGAAAATCATCTGCCTCTTTCCCCACTGTTAAGACTTCAAAGATTTCCAGTATTTGAACCCCTTAATCTTAGATGTGACTTTGGAAACCTTGAAACATCTCCACAAGGATGAGCTGTTCTATTCAGGTCCCTTTTGAGTACCATGAGCTGAGCATAAGGAGGGTCTTTCCCATTTTTTTAAATATAGTGTGGAAGAGATAATGAAGAGATAGGCAAAGAAAAACATGGGTGTTGAAAAGAATAGAGTTATGGGGCTCTTTTGCTATGGTGCTCGAGGTAGATGTCAGAAGCTAGACAGTGCCTAGCTGACTTTGTGCTGAATCCTGTTTAATCACCTCTTCACAAAACAGATACAATCAAGAGTAACCATGATAGGTGGCCATGAGGAAAGGATGTTTCTACCAGTTCCACTTTCTCTGAGTGAACGGGGGGGGGGGGGGGATATGTTTAGATGGCAAAAATTGTTACTGAAGCTATACACACAAAGCAAAGCATTTCAGACCAAAGATTGACCACAGAATTTCACATGTAACATAATCATATTAATGCACTCTTCTTATACCTTAACTTCATGTACCTTAACTCCCACTCCAAGTAAACAGTTCAACCCACTAGCTTTAAACAGTACGTCACAGATGCGGAAGAGTTGAAATGAAGCACACATTTTGACAGCCTGATTTCAACTTTCAGGGAGTCTCCCTGTTTCCAGTTATGAAAAGCTCAGGAGTGATTTCCGAGCACCTTCTTCTGGCAGTGCTCTGAGACCACCATGCATCTTGCCCAAGACCACACAGGAGGCTGGGCACTTAAGCCCATCAGCCGCTGGGTGATCTCAAGCTCCCAGCTCTGCAGCCAGGTGCTCCCACTCACTGAGCTATCCCGCTCAAACTTTAATTAGCAGTTCAGAAGTCCTTGGAAATCTTCCCTAATACCCCAGCCTACCTCTAATTCAACTCACTTTCCACTAGGGGTCTACAATGAATCTACTCACCCTTCTTCCACCTGGAGTTCATTCAGCTTCCTTGATTTGTTCTGTTGGGAACCAGAGTTGCCCCTCGGGGTCTTCTTATTTTCTAGGATCTTCCGGGCTTCTTCTTGGAGAACCACCAAAAGGAAACCTCTCTGGTTCCAGGGTATGTAGGACTTGATCACAAAATGGGTTTCTTCACATCTGAGGCTGCAAGCTGTGATGTAGTCCAAGGCCGTAAGGTACGGACTTCCACCCCAAGCACGGATCATGCCCCGGCCACAAAGAGCCTTGACACAACTGCTGGGGTGGGGCGAGCTGTGTTCTATGACCTCTTGGAAATCCTCAAGAGCCTGTTTATAGCTTTTGGCATGGAGGTGACAAAACCCTCGCAGGGCGAGAAGCGTATTGCAATAAGTCCCTCGGTTGGACGCCAGGAGGTGGTGACAAATGTCCAAGGCTCTCTGGATATTGCCCTGCAAAAGGGAGCAGTCGGCCAGTCGAATCTTCAGCTCCTCTCTCGCCCGTGGAGAGATCTGGATGAGGACGTGAAGGGTGGAGATGGCTGGAGACAGTAATTCTTTGCCGCCATCGCTTCGAACTTCCGGCCTGGCACATACAGCTTCTCTGTACGCTGCAAACTTTTCGTCCAGGGCGGCTCTGGTGTCCTTTCGGATCCTCTCGGCATCACCCATGGAGAAAAGCTCTTCGAACCGCTTCTTGGCCAAGTTGGGATTGATCTCAAAGGCAGCCATCAAGTCCTGAGTCAGTTCCGGCACCTTTCCCCCAAGGCAGAAGTAGGCAGCCGCCCTGTCCAGGAGGAGGCCGACAGTCCTGTCATCCCGACACACGCCATTCTCTGACAGAGCCTCTAAAGCCTTGCTATAAACAGACACACTCTCTTTGTACCTGCGTTTCCCAAAAAGATGAGCTGCCTGGGCTTGACAAACATAGAGGTCCTCTGGTGCAATGGCTCCCAAGAAGTCATAGCAACCACTTGGCCAGCTTTCTGGGCCCTTGCTGGAGTCACTGTTCTCCTGAAGGGAGAGGAAATCAAAGAAAGCCTGGATTATCTGCTGCAAGTATTCTTTTTGACTACGGTGTATGAACTCCACCGTTTCATCCCGGTGCTTCACAAAAGCATGGAGATAATCCGCAACACCGGTTGGAACGTCACTCTTGGACAGCACCAGGGCCAAAGCTCTGGTAAGGACCAGCTCCATGTGGTCTTGGGCCTCAAGCAGGGAGTTACACCGCCTCGCCACCTCCTCGTAGCGGCCTACTTTGAGCAAGGTGTCCATCTTGTAGAGAGAGGCTGCCATATTGTTGGGGCTGAGGGTCGAAAGGAAAATGGCGGCAATTCCAACATCAAGCCATGGGATTTTCAGGTTGCTGCCCTGAAGCTGAGGAATAGGGCTCTCACCTTGACACCACCTTTCTAAGGTTATCATCACTTTTGCCCGAGCTTCCTCCTCCAGGGATGCTACCTTTTGGATGGCCACTGGGCCACTGCAGCTGAAGGCAGCCATGTAGAAGGCAGTGGCGTGTGATAGTTCTTTGGTGGCTAATTTGAGGTCTCCTTCTTTACAAAGACCTGCAGCTTGCTCCTTGGATGTCAACGTGGCCATGGATACCTCTTTATTACCAGCAACCATTTTTACTCCCGTTGTAGGTCTGCTTGTTGGTATTTCATTTTGAAATGACATAAAGAGAGGAGTTAAAACAGTTTGAGGACTCCTAAGCTTACCTATCTTGTTGATAAGGCCATGACATTTGTACAGACATACATCCTGATATGATTCTGGCTGCTATGGACCAAGAATTAACTCACCGTTTCAATGCTAAACTTTTTGCAGTAGAAATAGTAGCACCCATGCATAAAACAGTCATATGGAGGGAAAACCCAGTGTGAAAATCTCAATAAGGATTGAGGAGAAAGTAGTTAGTCCTCAGTGACAGATAAACATGCTTGGTTACAGCTGTTCAAGAGTGGAGCATCTGGAATATACCTTTATCTTGCTAAGAATTTCATGGATCAAAAAAGAGTGGGTTGTAATCCACAAAACTGTTGCAGGCCTCTTTGTGTCTTTTGGGTCAAGACGGCGACCAACAAAGAAGTCCTAAGATGAATGAATGAAAATGAAGAAATCTCAGAACTCAAAAATGCAAGAAGCTAAAATGTAAAGGAGAAACATAAAAAATATAGATTGGACATTTGGAAAAAGTCCAAACCGTCTCTAAAAGTTGTTTATGTAAAGTGTCCTTTACTTAAGCGACTTTGGAAAGTAACAAGGACATTTTACTCGTTCTATCAATAACATGACTTGGTTACAACTAGTTACTTTGTTTTCAAAAGGTAATTTTGTAGCTTGCTTGTTACAGGAAAGTCGGGTTCCAGATTGTATACATCTGTTTCCACAAAGCTTTAATAACCAAAGAATACCCTCCATGGTTGTTGCAGGTTTTTCGGGCTGTTTGACCGTGTTCTGGAGGTCTTTCTTCCTAACGTTTCGCCAGTCTCTATGGCTGGCATCTTCAGAGGACAGGAATTATAACTCTGTCTGTGTTCTGGTGTAGTGTGTGGGATAGTTGAGTATTTGTAGCTGTGGGATCAGCTTTTTGTCCTTTTCAGGAGATTGGGTGATTATCTCCTGAAAAGAACAAAACCTGATCCCACAGCTACAAATATTCAACTATCCCACACACACCAGAACACAGACTGAACTCTCCCTCTTGGCTCTACAGAGCCTCTGGCAGGTGGAGAAATGGAGGTGACTGGTTTTCAGAATGAGGGAGAGCTACCACCACCTACCCGCTCTCCCTCTTGCCCGAGATAAGCCTTCACCGAATGGACCAACAGCATAGAGGCAAGACATGAGGAGGGGGTGAAGTTTCCATGAGGACACACACACACACCCCGACATAAAAATCATGTGATATTATATTGAGTTTTAAAAAACCAAACCATTTAATTCAACAGCATAGTCACAACCTAAGGTTAGCTACATCCAAATTCAAATACCCATTCAACCAGTAAACATTCTAGCAGACTGTGAACCAATCACCGTCCTCCCTAGGAGCCTAAGATCCTTCACAGGGTTGTTGTGATACAGCAGGGGAAGGAAGAACTTGTATAGCATTGTGAATTCCTTCTGACAAATAACAATTTACAGCTTCTCCTGCTTGTGTTTAAGGAAGACAAAAAGAAATCCACTTCAAATACACAATATTTTGGAAGCTTTTTCTGAGCTAAGGGGAGAGGGACAACTGTATATATTCTTTACCATGCATAGGAGAGATTGGGTTTCTACAGGATGAAATTCTGCTCTCATTTACCTACTACTGCCTCTCCCCTTGACGAACACAGAGAATTAGAATTTAGAAAGAAAGTCTGTGAAAGAGAACTCACATGTTAAAGGTTGTGGGACGCCTTGGGCAAGAACGCATGCTGGTCTCATCCTGCGTGCCTCTGAGAGAATGAATGCCTGCCACAAACTTCCCTCCCACTGGAGTGCTCCATTGAGCCTTCAGGATGCATGAGTAGAAAGGTAGAGGAAAAGAAAGAAACAGCAGCTACTAAGCTCCCCACATGTTGAGCGGTTTCCCCGGAGACAGTAAACACTAGGTTGGCCTACACAGTCTCTTGCAGAGAGAGATAATTATGAAGTTCTTGGGCCTTTGCCCGGAGGAGCAGTACATGTCCACAGCAGAGAACCACAGAAATGTAGTTTTCTGTGCAATGGGAAGGGCGCACCCAAATATTCCAGGCTGCAAACATTGGTTCTTGACTTTGTGAATAAATTTGTTACGAATAACTGGACTGGTGAAGAATTCTCATCAAAGTCTGCGTTCTCAAGGGGCCAAGCTGTCGCAAAAATGGTGAGGCAGCCTGTGGAGAAATTGCTGAACCCCCTGACTCAATTCCTCAACTCCAGTGCGAGAGTGAGATTAAGAACACTCCCCCCCACTCTGAGCTGTTCGGGTTTCTGCTATTGTTTTGGAAACTTTCGGTGTGAAATCAGTTGTTTTTTTTACCTTTGCAAAAGCAAACACGTACACAGCAGGTGGAAAGGGACAGGGTGATTGCTCCAAAAGATTAGAGAAAACCATCCAGTGCTTTCTTTTTTCCAATGAAATCACGCAACAAGAGCACATCTTTTGTTGTTTCGTGGCATTTTCACAAAAATTATTCTCGCAAACACCAGAACTGTTTTTGAGGCTCACAGGAAACAATTTGTCAACAGCAGAGGAGGTAAAGACATGTGATTTCTCATTAACAAAAATGAGAGAAAACTGATTACATCCCTATAAATAGCCAATTACTCAAAACTGCATATTTTCCCCTTAAAGGTAGTGTTTGAACAACATATTAACTTGATATAGTTACGTTCTAACTCCATGTAATTACAACGGCAATGTCACAGTGCAGTTTTAACTTTTCTATAACTCTTAGAGTCATGGGAATGTGGAAGAGGAACATCGCATGATTCCATTGCCAATCTATCTTGGGTTCTATTGTGAGTCTTGAGGTGATAAAGAGATAGTTGAGGATATATTTTGTGCTGTTGATCTGTAGAATTCTAATTTTGTTTAAATGTTAACTATTTAGCTCAGTGGCTTAGGTCTCCGGCTGTGGAGTCAGAGGTTGGGAGTTTGATCCCCCACTGGGCTTTCTTGACATGGGCTGGACTTGATGATCCAGAGGGTCCCTTCCAGCTCTGCAGTTCTAAGATTATTAGCTGGTTGGATAGCTCAGGGGTTTAGGCATCTGGTTGTGGAGCCAGAGGTTGGGAGTTCTTGGGCACCAAGTCCCGAGTCCCGAGTCCGAATCCCTATTGAAAACAAGCTTTTTTCCCCTAGAAAAAAAGGGAGGGAGGGATGGCTTCCAAGTTGCGAATCGAGTACGAGTCATTGAAAAAAGAAAAACCCAGAATCAAGTCCGAGCCGAGTCGCCGGTGCAACTTATGCCCAACTTGACCGTGAGTGCTGTGACTCAAGTGCCCATCCCTGCTTTCTGCCAAACTAGGGAAAGCATTTTCAGATTTTGGAACATTAAAGTCTAAGATAGCAAAATGAAATTCTCAGTCATTTGCACTAGACAGATGTGATAGGAACAGCAGCTGTATCAAGGAAACTTCCTATTTCTGGCTCCTTGCGAGGTAGCTGCTGAAGACAAGAAGCCCACCAGTCCAAAAGAAGATCAAGAACCAGTAGCCATGCTACAAACATGGTTGAAACCACGGGAAATCAGATCAGAATTTTATGAGCTTTTCTGCAATTTTTTTTTTTTTTTTGGTGTGGGTTTTGATTGAAACGTGTGTTTGTGCATTCTTCTCTCAACTGTAGCTGATTGAAGCCATTCACATTTTATAATGCATGTATTGTTTCAGGCATGCTCCCCCTCTTCAGGCACCCCATTAACCCTACCGCAATATGCTACGTTCTCGAAACGCGATGCTGGTGTTGCTTTCTTGCAACGAGTCCCAGGAGGTGCGAAAACATTATTTTTGTGGAGCGCGTCAGGTTCGGTGAACTGCTTCTCCGTCTCTAGTACAAACCATGAAGTAAGTGGCCAGATGTGTGCCTGGTTCCCTAATGCAAAATGATTGCAAAATTTGGCATATGTATGGGATGAGGATAAGGAACAGAACTTTTGGAGAGAAGATAAAAAGCCAGGCATTCTATGCTGTGTGTGTGATGTGCAGTCAAGTCAGAACCAGCTTCTAGCAACCCGAACAGGGCTTCCAAGTTAAGTGAGATATTTAAGAAGTGGTTTTACCAGTTCCTCTCCCCCAGTGAGCTTCCATGGCTAAGTGATGATTCAAACTAGGGCCTTCTCAAGTTCTAGTCTGTCACTCAATCCACCACACCATACCATACTGAGTATCTATAATAATCGTGTGCCATCAAGTCAATCCTGACTTATGGCAGCTCTTTGCAAGGTTTTCCAGATAGGGAATACACAGAAGTGATTTACTCTTCCCTTCTTCTGGGGGTACCCCGAGACCTGGGCAATCTGCTCAAGTATGGCACTACACAATATGGTTCTTCTGCTATTAGTAGTCTACGAAGATATCACCTACTCCTGCATTTGTAGCCAGTAAGGTGCTGCAAAATCAGAACCATAACTAAGAAGAAGTGACTGGGGCTCTGGGCCTGGAAGTTGAAATTTACTAGGTGCCTTCTGGGAGGGTTTGAACCTACTTCTCCAAGTATGGGTACTCCTTCCAGCCACTAATCTATAGGCAGAAGGAAACAGAAAAAAAAAAACAAGCAGGAACAGCATTTCCTAGTGGTAAGAGCTCTTCAGCAGTGGAATAGAATGTCTAAGAGGAGATATGATAGCACTTTTCAGATACTTCAAAGGTAGTCCTACAGAAGAGGGGCAGGATCTGTTCTCCATCATCCCAGAGTGCAGGACATGTAATAAGGGGCTCAAGTTACAGGAAACCAGATTTCGGCTGGATATCAGGAAAAACTTCTTAACTGTTAGAGCAGTACGGCAATGGAACCAATGACTTTGGGAGGTGGTGAGCTCCCCAACTCTGGAGGTAATGAATAGAAGGTCGGATCACCACCTGTCAGGTTTGCTTTGATCTGGATTCTTGCCTTGAGCAGGGGGTTGGCCTCGATGGCCTTTGAGGCCCCTTCCAACTCCATGATTCTGTCTCAGAAAGTAGCAAACACTCCTTTTGCTGGGGGTTTTATTGGCAGACTTTAGAGGGCCATCCATCAGCTATGCTCTAGCTATGGATTTACTGCCGTGAAAGCATGCTAGACGTGACCCTCTTGGGATGCATTCAAGCTCTACAGGTCTATGATTCTATGATTCATTGATTGTATAGAAAGTGGAGGGAAATCCAATGTCCTGTTAAGAGCAACCGCAGAGGTTAAAGCAACAGAGTGAAAGAAAGATCAAAAATGACAGTAGTATGAGACTCACTACTTACCGCATCTTCCTCCAGAATTTGTGGGCACGGAGTTACATTGCTTCCTTCCCATACCTTCTCTTTACCTGAAAGTTGTTATCAGAAGGAGACGGCGATAGAGGAAGCAAGGAGAAAACGTTGATCTCTAAAATGCTAGTTAAATATTAAAACGTGCTAGAGATCTTTCCTTTGTCCCCGGGCAAGCCATGAATTTTTTAGAAGGAGAAAGCACACAGGTGGCAAGATACCTGTTGCACGCACAGGGGAAGACTAGGTAGGTCTCTAATACCTGGAACAGCTGTTGCTGTGATGTGCCGTCAAGTCACTTTCTGACTCATGGCGACCCCATGAATGAGCGATCTCCAAAATGTCCTGTCCTCAACAGCCCTGCTCAGCTCTTGCAAAACTCAAGCCTGTGGGTTCCTTTAGGGAGTCAGTCCATCTCGTATCTGGTCTTCCTCTTTTCCTGCTGCCTTCCACTTTTCCCGTCCTCATTGTGTTTTCCAGAGAATCCTGTCTTCTCATGATGTGCCCAAAGTAGGGCAGCCTCAGCTTCCGCATTTTGCCTCTAGATATATAGTTCAGGCTTGATTTGATGTAGGACCCGCTTGTACATCTTTCTGGCAGTCCAGGGTATCTGAATAGCTCTCCTCCAGCACCACATTTTAAAGAAATCTATTTTCTTCCTGCCAGCTTTCTTTGCTGTCCAGCTTGCAGACCAAAGCACATGGTGATCAGAAACACAAGAGTGTAGATGGTCTTGTTCTCCAGTGACACCTCCTTACACTTGATGGTCTTTTCTAATTCCTTCATTGCTGCCCTTCCTAGTCCCAGCAAGGCTTACATTAAGACTTTAGTTTCCCTTTATCACCTTCCTCTCTTCCCACTACTGACCAGGTGAACAGGTGCCATTTACCATCTGTCTTCCTATGCAAATATTAGTAGGCATCCTTCAGTCTCGAGAGACTATGGTAACGTGCTCTGAATAGAGGTCTTGGAACAGCGTCTAGTGTAGCTGAGAAGGCCAATTCGAGAGTGACCATCTCTTCCACACTGAAGACAAATACAATCTGTTCCCTGTCCAGCTCCCCGATTTTGCTGGTTTCGGGACTGCCTCTTTGCCTCGGCCTGCTGGACAAGGGTCTCTTCAAATTGGGAGAGGCTGTGATGCACCGCCTGCCTCCAGGCTGAACGCTCAGATGTCAATGTTCCCCATCTGTTGAGGTCCATGCAAATATTGTCTGTCTCATAATGTAGGCAAGAATCCTAAACTGCAGAGCTGGAAGGGACCCTCTGGATCATGAAGTCCAGCCCCTGTCTGGGAGACCCACTGGGGAATCGAACTCCCAACCTCTGGCTCCACAGCCAGAGACCTCAACCGCTAAGCTATCCAGCAATTACATCTGTCTGTGTGTGGTGTCAATGTAATATAACTTTAATGCACCAGTGTGTCATGTGCAAAGGAGTCTACCTCTGTGTAAACATGAACACAGTCAACTTTTTTATCTACTTCTCTCCCTCTCGTCATCATCCATCTGCCAATAAGACAGGAGAAAGATAGACTAGATAGCAAGCATACTTTATACAGGATTTGGAACTGTCTCTACCCTTCCTTGAACCTTGGAGGGATGCCTCTCATCCACCAAAAACCCTTAGAACCTGGGCTGCTCACTTTTGGTTTCTCTGCATGCCTTTTAAGGCTGAAAACAGAGCTCGGTGAATACCATTTAAGGAGCTATTTCAATGTCAGCCACTAGGGGGCATGACTTGCAATTGGAGAGAGGAAGATTGGAGAGGAGTCAGCTGTATCAGGGATGAAGCGACACCGGCAACTTTCGTAGACTCCCGTTGTCCAGTTTGGGGAACACAACACAAAATACTGCTGGTGTGTCTAAATTCAGAGAACGGCGTACTATGGAGAAAAAACCAGTTGTGATCCAATGTAGTGCCAACACCTGAGAAGTGTGTGTGTGTTTTCATGCGAGGCCACACTCCCGGGAGATCATGAAAACCAAGTTTCCAGTTTCTTCACGCTCCGAGCTCTTAGAAAAACATTCTTTTCTGATTCCATTAATCTAACTCTTGCTCCCATATCAAAGTGTAGCGCGTTTCCTTGTAAAAATGATTAAGCTGCTAATTAAGCTGTTTATAACTTGTTTCCCTGGTTGCTAATGATAATTAACATGCAAATTAGCTGAGGGAAGAGAGGCACAGGGGTCCTCAGTTCATTACGAAGTTAATTACTGTTTGCATACTTAAACATTACAGTTATAAATGGTGGCATTTAATGTAACAGGCAAGCTGATAATTATGCCAGCGACATTTTGAAAAGACATTTCATTCTGCGTTATTTCTCTCCCCTAACTCAGGTGATTAATGTCTTTCTGCTTGGTTGATAAACTTAGTTCAAAAACTAATATGAGTTGGGCATAGTAGTGTAACCACAGATGTAACTACTGAACGATCATCTCTTCTTTCCCTACTTTTGACTTAAAAGCTGAGGAAGGAAGATAACGAAAGGTTGGAGGCTAAAATTTACACCCTCTTAAGTAACAAACCAGAGGACTCTGAAATCCAGCGTTGCCGTATTTTGTCTCTCCTTATAGAAATGACCCTTTCCAGGTTCTGCTGCACCGTACCCTCTTCCACAACAGTTTGTTCCAAAAACAAAACTCGTCTCTATCTTCTCTTTCCCACGTAAGAAATATCCATAAGTTTTCTCAACCTCCACAAAAAAAAATAAAAGGGTGCCACAACACCTCAAGACACCCTGTGGTGGTGGTGGGGAAGGTCAACCTCCATGGAACTTTTTTGCTCCTGGTCAAGAGCAAAACACCAGTTTTTTTTTCCAGTAGCATTAACTGTTGGAGTTTTTACAACCTCTCATGCTGCATGTAGCAAGTGTGGTTGGGAGGGACCTTTCTGGGTTGAGGTGACTGTCAACCTATCCAGCAATAACCAATCGTTCCTTTCCACCTCTGAATTCAAAGGAAACCCTGCCCCTTTGCTCTGTGCTCTTTCCTTCTGTTTTGTCTGTTGGAAACAGTCAGTTGTTAGTTTGCTGTTGATCTGTCCGGGATGGTATGAGGTCTCCTGCCTTGGGCAGAGGTTGGACTAGAAGACCTCCAAGGTCCCTTCCAACCCTACAATGATTCTATGATTATGGCTGTAAATAATGGGTTTTTAATTTTTTCCCCCTACCAATGTCTCTAAGTGTGTTACTAAGACCTTAAGTGCCAGTTGATGAGAAAGGGATGGACTTTGGGGAAGTTGTAGCTATTCTCCTCTGTAAGTCTCTGTACTTCTACTGTGTAACAAAAAGAAATTTTCCCGGAAATCCAAAGCCCTGCAACTTTAGCAACAAGACAAAAAGCCTGCCTTTTGTGTGACATACCTTGTAATTTGGGCAAAACCCGCATTTTACATGAAATACAAAAAAACCCAAAGAGAACATTTTGTTGTTTTTTTCCCTCTCATCAGTGAAAATGAAGTAGATTAGGCATCCTTCAGTCTCGAGAGACTATGGTAACGTGATCTGTATGGAGGACTTGGAACAGCGTCTAGTGTGGCTGAGAAGGCCAATTCGAGAGTGACCATCCCTTCCCCACTGAAGACAAATACAATCTGTCCCCTGTCCAGCTCCCTGGTTTTGCTGCTTTCAGGACTGCCTCTTTGCCTCGGCCTGCTGGACAAGGGTGTCTTCAAATTGGGAGAGGCCATGCTGCACCGCCTGCCTCCAGGTTGAACGCTCAGATGTCAAGGTTTCCCATCTATTGAGGTCCATTCCTAAGGCCTTCAGATCCCACTTGCAGATCTCCTTGTATCGCAGCTGTGGTCTCCCTCTGGGGCAATTTCCCTGCACTAATTCTCCATACAAGAGATCTTTTGGAATCCGACCATCAGCCATTCTGAAAATGAAGTAAGACAGCTCTATATGCAACACTTCAGGGCTACAGAAGAATCTCACCACCCTTCCTGGTCTTTTCTCTCACCCTGCTTGTTTCTTAAAGATCTTATTGTACCCCAGTAAATTGTGGGGTTCCCACACTTTTGACACTCACTGATTCATTATAATTCCATATACAAGGAATTATAATCACATATACAATTGAAGAGGTTGTATTCCAGGTAACACCTGGATATGGACCAATCTGTCCATGTTACTTTTCCTTGTTTGGAGACTTTTAAAACATCAGTTTCCTTCAAACAAAGACAAGTTCAAACTTTTAGAAGCTCTAACCTTGTAAAAAAATAAATAAAAATGAGCCAAATAGATTTCCCACCCATCCACAATGACCATCTTTCAAGGGAAGAAGTCATGTTAGAATTCTCCTTGTTAGGGATTAGGATTACACAGGTTGTAGTATGTGTAGCAATAAGCATAGGTCTAACAAGCAAAGTCCTACCAGAAACCCAGCTCAAGTAGGCGTGTGAGGTTCAAAGATAAAGTCCAAGAACAATTCCAAAGTCAACCCATGCCAGTAGTCCCCACAAACCAAGATGGAGAGTCTAAAAAGCATTGTCGGTCCAATCCATAGCCAAGAAAGTGGGAACAATGGACAGAATACACAAAAGGCATCACCAAGAACCAGAAGAGCCATTGTCTCCATCACGTTCCCAGGGACATAGAAGGAGCCTTCCCAAAGAGTTGGAAAGGATTATCGGTACACTCAGGTGTCCCCCAGGGAGAAGCATGTCGCCAGCCAAATCCTACATTCCAGAAGTGTTGCACTGCAAACTTGCCGATGAGCAAAATGACTCAACCGTGATCCTTTAAGGACCGCAAATGAAAATAATTTCTAACATTTTAATTTGTTTTAAATTATTGCCTGTATTTCACACACCGCCATCATTTTAAAATTGTGCCATGCTCTGATACGAATCAAGAAGTAAAAAAGATCCTAAATCAGGATTTTTATATAGCCGAGATGGGGATTTCAGTTCAGTTCTTTTATTTTTTTAAATCACCAAATTTTGCAAATTGTGTGTGTGTTTGATAAGAAAAGAATATCCCTTCTTTTAGGGAAGGGAAGGGAGCCAACGGTGTTGGTTTGTTCAACTAAACTGTAGGACCTTAGAATGCGGAACCTTGAATATTCTGGATTGAATCCTTGTGTATTTAGCAATGTGGGTCTTGGAAATTGGAGTTGCCACTTCTTTGGTCCCTTTGAACTCCTTATCTTTAATGCCTTCACAGCAAGCAAGCAAGCAAGCAATGGTCATTTTGTCCTGGTATTCGCCATAACTAGCAAATTTCATCAGCACAAAGCGGCGAGAGTTTTCGCTGTGTTTGGTCTGCTTTAAAGCATGCAGGGTGTCTCCTTGAAGTGAGCAAGCTAGTCCCATTTTCTCCGCCATCTTTTTCACTCTACAAACACAAAGAAATAGAGGTGGGTGTGGTATCAGAGAGAGGGAAGATCTGCTTCCTACACGAACAAAAACCCAGATTTGGGAAGAGTTTGACTTACACCAAGAGGCTACCCAGGTACCTCCTTTCCTTGAACTAGTTGTGTTTACATGATTAAGGAGACTATGAAGAGGTTGAGATGACTCTTTCCCCTGAATGCATGAAGTGTTGACATGATGATGATGATCTTAGAACGGCAGAGCTGGAAGGGACCCTATGGATCATGGAGTCCAGGCCCTGTCAAGGAGGCTCAGGGGGGGAATTGAACTCCCAACCTCTGGCTCCACAGCCAGAGACTTCAACCACATCCAAAACGGAATCTCATTTCAGTTTTGGAAGAACTTACCAAAATGCACAAATTTCTTCCTATTTGGAACAGAGTGAATATGAGGTATCAAAACTGAAACAAGAGAAAGTGAAGCAGGATTTGCCTCCTCTTGATCCAGACTGGGACACGTCAACAAAGAAACAAACAATAGAGTAAAATAAAATTATTATTTTAAATGCAGACAAATACGGATCATACATTGTAAGTCTTAACACCTATCTATCAGGAGCAAGGATGAAGTCCAATTTAACTGAATAGGAATAGAGATGCCGAGGTCGGTACCGTTATAATACGATCTAGTTTAACCTCAGCAAGCTATCACAAGTTTTGGGGGAAACGGTTGTTTTCACACCAGGCACGTTGAGTCGGCAACGTCGTTTCATTCTGTCATGTTATTTCAAGAGAAACCAATAGGGGGTATCCACAGTCCATTTATACTTCTCAGAAATGTTGTCAAGAAAGGGGAATAACTTTTTGGAAAGCTCGATTGAAGTAAAACCGGCCCCAGAAAAGCACGGGGGGGGGGGGAGGTCTTCGTTATCTTTCCGCCAAAAGAAATATATTCTCAATAGGTGGGTGGGAACAAGAGAAAACCCAAATAAATAGATCAAGAATTCACTGGAAGGAATTGTTGCGAGCAAAATGGGTCATCTGAATGTAACAGGCACCAACCATGGATCTACCCACAGTCTCTAACTTTAGGGTGGGCCATTCTTCTCAATCTTCAATGTAGGGAGGAAGAGATTTTTCAAAATGTGCTGTCGTGATGTGCCATCAAGTCACCTCTGACACGTGGTGACCCTATGTACGAGCAATCTCCAAAATGACCTGTCTTCAACAGCCCTGCTCAGCTCTTGCAAATTCAAGCCGGTGGCTTCCTTTAGGGACTCGGACCACCTCCTATTGGGTTTTTAACTTGCTTTTAAGAATGTACTCAAACATACAAAAAGAGAGAGAGAGAGAGAGAGAGAGGCTGAAAATCACCCCCAATGATATTTTGCAAAGTAATGAGTAAAAACCACTCTTATGCTGAAGTATTATCAACATTACCAAATCTTACATTTTGGTAAAAACAATATGGTTGCTCCTGTAATCTTCATAAGGAATAAGCGATGCATAATGTTATTTGCTTTAAATCATTCCTTACAAAGTCTGATTTGAAAATATCAAGTGATCTTCCAGCAGCTCACTCACAGTCGGCCGATGTGTACTACCCCAAGTCATATTCAAGGTGGAGATCGGAGAACTTTATCTTTGTCATCATCATCTTAGAGCTGCAGAGCAGGAAGGGAGCCTGTAGATCATCCAGTCCAGCCCCTCTGAAGGAGGCCCAGTGGGGGAATCGAACTCCCAGCCTCTGGCTCTGCAGCCAGAGACTTAAACCACTGATCTATCCAGCTTTTTGTACATTTCCAGTGTAAACTGCCCCCAGTATACACATTCACACTAGTATGGGTGAGAGAAGAAGAAAACTCACAAAATGGAATGTGAATGATATGAAATGGTCTTTCTGAGCCACACAGCAGCACATCATTCATAACTCTTGATTTAGAAAATCAGTGTTTCTTCGGTTGAGAACAATATGACCACTGGGTCAAAACCAACCCCTAAATGGTTCTTTCAATGGTTCCAAATGTTTTCTTGTAGTCTTGGTCTGCCCTCCAGATGGCATCCAGTTTTAGGGAAGGGAGAGCAGAGAGGCGAAATTTTACTTCCTTTACTCCATTTGGTAGATCCTTTATCGGTCCGGTAATCTGAGAAGCCCTGGTGAACATTAACTTTGTTACAGTACCTGGAGCGAGTTGCTATATGTTAATTCCAAGACGAAGAAATTACAGAGCAGGATTTCAGCGTCCTAATTTAAACTTCCTTTTCAACTAGAAGCGTTGCAGAAAGCGAGGGAAGGGGGAGAGAGAGATGTAAAGGCCAAAAAAAGAGAAAATTTTATTCAAATAAAAGGAAAGGGTTTCAAGAAACCAATCCAGATGCTGTTGAAAAAAACAGTGGTCACCTATTTATTTAAGATACCCTTGGCTTTCTCCCTAACCAAGGTCCAAAGACTGATTTCAAAATGGTTTATAAAATGATATGGCTAAAAAAGGGGCATATGTTTCTAAACAAGTTCTGTGCACCAATATGGACAAATTTTGTGCCAACTGGGCCTGATTCAGACTGATCTGCGTGAAGCTTAAAGCAAAGTGGTTTTGGTTTTTAACTTTGTTTCTTTTAATACTATAAACCACTTTGGATATTTTAGGACAGTGTTTCCCAACTTGGGGGTTGTGACCCCCAAGGGGGTCATAAAGTGCTTTCTGGGGGATTGTGAACTGCCTTATGTGTGTTGCAGCCCAAGTTTAAATCATTTCTTCCTTGACATTTCAGAGCGTGATATGAAAGTTAGCGCGCATGTGGATGTGTGAGAAATTGGCCCTTCGAGGGAGAAAGAAGCCTCTACTTTCTAAGAAGGGATGACTTGACCCCATTAAAAATATGTTTTAATGCAAACGTGGTGGCAAAGGTCACAGAGTATTTGGCTATTTTAAAAAGGCGGTTGCGACTTGAAAAAGGTTGGGAACCACTGCTTCAGAAGAAAAGCAGCATATAAATATTTTAAATGAAATATATAAATAAGTGGTGACATGGATTTAGGTCCGGAGCACAAATCAGATCAGCCTTCAAAGCCTTTTTTTTTATAAAGCAAAATGTTAATGGTAGATAATATAGAAAGCACTCATTCTTATCTGAAATTTGGTAATGCTAGTGAACACCCGTTTAGATGAGTATGAACCAGCATGAAGCACCAAACTGGCTGTCCGTGCCCATCTCTAGATTCAGTCATCAGACTATGTTTTGAAATAGCTAGGCAACATTGAACTGTCCAGCTTTCATGCCCATACAGGGTGATTGGAAATGCACTTGGACTGCCAGAAAGATGAAGAAGTGGGTCCTAGATCAAATCAAACCTGAACTATCTCTGGAGGCAAAAATGCTGAAATTGAGGCTGCTCTACTTGGGCACCTCATGCAAAGGCAGGATTCTCTGGAAAAGACAATAATGCTAGGAAAGGTTGAAGGCGGCAGGAAAAGAGGAAAACCAGATACGAGATGGACGGTCTCCCTAAAGGAAGCCACAGGATTGAGGTTGCAAGAGCTGAGCAGGACAGTTGAGGACAGGATCTTTTGGAGATCGCTCATTCATAGGGTCGCCATGAGTCGGAGGCGCCTTGATGGCACATAACAACAAACATTGAACTATGGTTCATAATCTCATCAATTTGCACTGCTAGATTCCTCTCGGTGGTGTTTGGTGCCACACCTTTCCCATCAATGCAGAAGAGGAGAAGTCTGGTGGTCACCACTTCTCCCATTATAGAGAGTCACTGGGATGGCAAAACAATATGCTAGAATTGTTGAGGAAAATTAGCATGTTGAAGACAACAGCTAGCTGCGGAAAACACAACTCTGACATCCATATAGTTCAAGGGGAAAGCGTACTATTGGAGTGATAGATGTTGACAGCTGATAAGTTATTCATCATCAGGTAACTTATTGATCCATTTCATGCCGGAAGGTTTTCCTTTTCGCTTTCTTTTCCTTCCCTCCTCCCTTCTCCTCTGCCCCGCCACCCACTCCGAAAAAAAAGTGGAAGCTCAAAACATTTTTCTAATTAAATACATCTACGACACCCACACATGCTACGAACCACCGGTCCACGAGTTTGCAAACCATGATGCAGTGGGCAGAGAGGAGCTGAAGCAAGCTGGATGGAAATAATGATCCCCCACCCCCATTAAATACAATTATAGGCCGTTACTCAAAGCAACTGTGGCCCTAATTGGAAGAAAACCATTTGTTCTTAATTTAACTTTCAGGATTCTAGATGATAAAAGAACATTTTGGCAGGAAAATATATTATTATTACTATTTTTTAAGGCTGATTGCTATTGGTTTTAACATTTCTATTTTTATTTTTGTTTTCTATTTTACAAGTTGCAACCTGCACCCAGAGTAGTGCTGTGACACTAATGGGAGCAGGATACTAAATAAAATAATAAATAATAAAAAAACTGTTACTGTGAATGGCACTTCTTGCTATAACAACAGACAAGGAATAGATGGGCCACAATCAGAGGCAATTTACATTCTCCCTTTAACAAAATGTCTTTAAAGGCATAAAGGTGTCACTTTTCTTAAACTGTACTGAAGAACATACAGTATTGTCTCTTCTCTGAGAGCTGGCACCATTTTAAAGAAAACAAACAAAACCATAGGAAGACACAGACCAGAGGTAGATAAGGAAATAAATTAATATGGCAATTAATCATAAGGATAAAAAAAAAGGTAAAGGTTCCCCTTGACAATTTGTCCAGTCGTGTCCGACTCTAGGCGGCAGTGCTCATGTCTGTTTCCAACCCATAGAGCTAGCGTTTTGTCCGCAGACAATCCTCCGTGGTCACGTGGCCAGCATGACTAGACACGGAACGCCGTTTACCTTCCCACCAAGGTGGTACCTATTTATCTACTCGCATTTTTGCATTTTGCATGCTTTCGAACCACTAGGTTGGCAGGAGCTGGGACAAGCGACGGGGGCTCACTCCGTCGCGTGGATTCGATCTTACGACTGCAGGTCTTCTGACCTTGCAGCACAGAGGCTTCAGCGGTTTAACCCGCAGAGCCACCACAAGGATACACCTTGTTAAAAGCTCTTTTGAAGGGTTCAGAAGCTCTATGCTTTGTTTTAATGCAATATTAAATGGTCTTAGAAAGTTCCAGAAGTAAACATGGCAACTTGTTTAAGGAAAAAATGGGAGGAGGACACAAGAGAGAGTGGTGAATCTTCTGCTTCTAAGTAAGATGGCCCCTAGGGCAAAGTCTGTGCAGATCAAGAGACCTGTAGCAAATACACAGAGTTCTAACAAACAGAGTCCTACCAGAGAGTCAGGTCCACCAGATACAGGAGATCTAAAGACCAGGAACAGGTTAAAAATCAAGCCAGACCAGTGATCACCACAAACTGGGCAAGACCAAGAAGCCTCCAAGACACACAATTCCAGAGTTCTCAGGAAACATCCTTCAACTCCAAAAACAAAAGAAACATCATATTTCACAAACTCACTGTCCCAGCTGAGATTTATATAGCTAAACTCCTGGAGCACCACCCATTGCTCAGCTGCAGGCATTTGGCCAAAGGTCTAGGTGAAATCCCCTGCAGGATTTGGCCCACTGGTCTTCATGGGAGGAACAGCTTTCCCTCAAGGAAACCACATGCTCTTGAGGAGACCTTTTCTCAGTTGGGCACATCCCTTGGGGCTTCTACCTGGGTTTACACCTTTCACCTGCTGTCCCTGGAGTGTAGGGGGGAGGGAGGCCGCACTGATTTCATGGGGGTAGTGCATAGTTTGTTTTGAACTTTAAAGTGCTATTCAAAGTGTGTGACCTGTTTTGGAGATATTGTTTCAGAACATTGGATAGCTCCTGTAAAGTTCCGACTGAAACCCTGGCGGAGAGCAACAGGCGATTCCACCCTCTCTCCTTTATATAAAGCATGCTGCTTATATACCACCCCACATTGCTTATATAGACACCCATAGCCATTTTCTATTCTTTCCATGCCTATTTCCTCATGGAGAAACTTCGGTTTTTACACACCGCACATCACTGATACAAATAACGTAATAATTATTTTGTGCCATCAAGTCAGGTCTGACTTATGACAACCGTTTGCAGGGTTTATCTAGGTAATGGTTCCCAACCTGGGGTCCCCAGATGTTCTTGGACTACAACTCCCAGAAATCCTGGCCAGCACAGCTAGTGGTGAAGGCTTCTGGGAGTCTTAGTCCAAGAACATCTGGGGACCCAAGGTTGGGACCCATTGATCTAAGTGCAGAGTATTCCGAAGTGGCTTACAATTTCCTGGGGTGCCCTGGGACTCTGCAGATGGCCCAAAGCCACACAGGCTGGCCCTTCTCTCATGAGACACACTGGGTATCAAACTCCTAACCTCTAGCTCCACCCAACTCACTGAGCTCTCTCGACAGCATGCACACAGATAATCTCACCTATCTGCATGAAACAACCAGAGAGGGGGTTGCATTTTTTAAAGTCTCATTGCAACACAGAAGAACTATTTTTCTATGGGTGAAAAACTTGCAGATGAAGAGATGAAGACTATTCTTCCCCAATGCAAAAAAGAAAAAAATTACACCACTGAAAGAATTTTTTTATTAACTAATTATAGTGTGGGTGAAGGAGACACAGAAAGTTGACAAGGACCACTGTCCATGTCAAAAAATGCTCTTCACTTCCAGTGTAGCAAACACTACATCAGACAGAAAATTTGGCAGAAGCTAAGAAAGAGAAACGGCGTTCCGTGTCTAGTCACGCTGGCCACGTGACCACGGAAACTGTCTACGGACAAACGCTGGCTCTACGGCTTGGAAACGGGGATGAGCACCGCGCCCTAGAGTCGGACACGACTGGACTAAATGTCAAGGGGAACCTTTACCTAACCTTTACCTAAGAAAGAGAGAAGTCCTCATTTAAACCTCTCCAACAGATTACATCTTTACATTGCTTTCTAACAGAACCTGCTTTCTAAAGGAAGCATTCATGAATTAGTGTACAGTACCTGGGGGGATTTTTTTCTCCTTGAAAACAGGAAAGACAGAAGGAATGAGAGAAAACCCACATGGCGAGATGAGGGAGGAAAGGAGGTTTACAGGAGAGGGGGAAAAAATTCAGGAGACATGGTAAGTTAAGCAAATTTCCAGTTCTTTCTCCAAGAATGGGCTTGAAAGAGTCTTTCTGCCCTCAGCAAAAAACTAGTTGTCAGAGGCTTCTCTAACTTAGAACAAAACCACTCCTGTGTTCAGATCCTAGTGGTCAAGGTGAATGGCAGGTCAATGAGAAGCTGCGGTGCTGTGCGCTCCACCAGCACCACTCCGTACACATGGAACAGCAAACAGGTTGGCCAGATGCCACCTTGGACAGCTCTTCTCTCTCTCTCTCTCTCTCTCTCTCTCCTAGGTTGCTGAGGAAAATCCCACTTCAACATGGATTCCTTGTGAGCCAGGATGCCTTCAAATGTGGGCAAACACACACACGCACGCCTTCAACGCCCACAGTAATGGTGTAACTGTATATCTCCCGGGCCTGCAAGATGATGGATAATGCAGAGAAGGGGGGAGAGAGAGAGACCTCCTTAAATTAGACCCCAGTGAAAGAGTTTTCATCACCCGGGAAGGCAAAATTATTTTTACCCTTAGCCTAACCTCGTTTATCCTGCGCACCGTAGATAGCAGATACACCCCAGCTGATCAGGACGACAACACACCTATTGTGTGGGCACGGCCGACTTTAATTTTTTTTAAAGGACAATGAGATGCATTGTCGAGGGGTCCTCACTGAGAGGTCTGTTAAAAAGGATGCTCAGGAGCCGATCGTTCCTTCAATCTGCCCCATGCATTTCGAGGAGGGCCCATTTTCCACATTAGATGTTGGGACAGCGGGGGGGGGGGGGGGTTTGACCTCGGTGGTGGAGAGAAATGATTGGGTTTGCATTTCTAATCTAAATCTACTTCATCGTGCACTGGCAAACCCTACCCATGAACTGCAACTTGGTTTTCCTTCAAATGGCTTACATCTCATATTTTGCAAGGAAGAAATCCAATTAAAAAGTACACACAAAACTAACAGAATAATAGAAAAATGGCATTGGAAGAGCCTATAAGGATATCAAGTCCAACCCCCTGCTCAATGCAGGAATCCAAATCAAAGCAGATCTGACAGGTGGTGGTCCAATTTTCTCTTGAATGCCTCCATTGCTGGAGCGCTCACCACCTCCCAAGGTCGTTCGTTCCATTGTTGTACTGCTCTAACAGTTAGGAAGTTTTTCCTGATATTCAACTGAAATCTGACTTCTCGTAGCTTGAGCTCGTTCATACATGTCCTGCACTCTGGGATGATCGAGGACAGATCCTGCCCCTCCTCTGTAGGACCACCTTTCAAGTATTTGAAAAATACTATTTTATCTCCCCTCAGTTTTCTTTTCTCAAGGCTAAAAAGGCCCAGTTCTTTTAATCTTTTTTTTCTCCTAAGGCTTGGTTTCCAGTCCCCTGACCATCCTTCTTGCCCTCCTCTGAACTTGTAATGTATCTGTTAGGGAAAATAATTAAAAATGCCTTAAATTGGGAACAGTTACATAGGAAGCAAAATGGGATAAATATGCATACTTTAGGACAGGGGGGAGTCCATTTTGTGCATTTGGGACCCTCACAAGCTGTCTAAAATGCTGAAAAAGCCAAAAAATGAAAGAACCCAAAATATAGGTGACTGGTAGCCCACTTCTGCTTTTTAAAAAATGGGTATTTTAAGGGTGTTGACAAGGATAGCTGCAACCTATTTCAGTGATGAATAACTCTTCCTGGAGGATTCCAGGAATATTCTTGAAAGATTCCATGACCAGTTATTCTTGGAAGGTTTCAGGAGGTGGCTGGTATGGCTCCATGGGCTAGACAGGCTGAGGTCAAGAGTCCAAATCCCGACTGTGCCTCTCCTGGGATATGGAGCAGTCAGGATCACTGGAGCTGATGCAGCCATTGGGGTGATGGGCCCCAACTGTGTAGCTTTGGGCAAGTATCTTGGACCCAGAGCGCCATGAGAAGATGGGACTGGTGAACCACATCTGAGTGACTTCATGGCCAGGAAATCCTGGTAGGGCTGCCATATGTTGGAATTGATGGGATGGCACATGATGATTAAGTTGGTTCCAGGAACAGTTCAGATTTTCTGCCAAAAAAATAAAAATTGAAGTCTTCAAGAGGGCAAAGGGCCATAAAAATAACCAGGCGTGTAGGATAGATGTGGCTTAAAAGCAGCCCTCTATATGAAGAGAACCGTATGCAAAAATAGACACAGTGTGTGTGAACGATGTAGGAAAAATCTTGACATTTAGGGCAAACAGGATGTACAAATGGGAGACACCTGGTTAAATATTTGTTCGTTGCTTGCTTCCATCCGAAACAGCTTCTCAGAAGGCTTTTGAAGGCATGGCTAGACTTGTCCAGTTCCATTGTCAAGCATGATTTGAATTCAGACCTTGGGCACCTAAATTAGCTTCAGAAGGACATGAGCTTTCATTTTAAGCAAAGCAGTTCTCTCCCTCATAGAGGCAAAGATATGCTTCAAAATATTCAGGAGGTGTTTGAAATGCACACTGGATCACCAGAAAAATATATATGTATATATATGCAAGAATGTCAGCTTCTGTGCATCGCTCTCTATCTTTCTCTCCAGAAAAAAAACAACAACCCTTGGGGTGCAAAATAAGGAAAATGAATTTGCATACGTGATGCAAGTTTTGGAACTCAGCTTCCTGGGGAAAGATTTTTTTAAAAAATTTGCATAGAACACCGGGAGATTTCCGGCAATGTATTCCTTTTGATTTACACCTGTTTCAAATGCCTTCAAGATGCTCCCAGCTTGGCTGGCCGAGACCGCGTCACGTCTGGCACAGCCCAGCCGAGCCGATGTCAAACTTGAGAAGCCGACACAGCTGCTCTCAGCAAGACATCAAATGTTAGGGCCCTGTGTATATAAGCAAGCTGAGAAAGTTACAGCTTGTTGGACACCTTTCACCTTTCTGCAGTTTTAACAGCCAATAGAAGCAGACGCCGATGGTGGGACCCAACTCTTGGTTCAGCCCTAGAAAAGCATCTGGGAGCGTGGGGCCAAAGCCGCCGGAGCGGCTGAGAGAAGGGATTGGAAGAGCTCGTGTTTATAATTCCTACAGCCAAAGCCTTTTCAAATGTTGGAAAGATTGTTCAAAAGTGTTTATTGGGGTAAAAAAATTACATCTTGCCCCATAAAAAGCTGACAGGTGAAGTACTGCGGTCTACAACATATACTTGAACGTTGAATAAGATGCCAGTGTTGTGATAGTTGCCAGCGGCAGCGCAAAAATCCAGAGGTGTTGAGCTTTGCCAGCCAAGTCTAAACGAGGATGATATTCATGTGGTGCTGCGTTGAGTTGTTACTCCAGCTAGGGGTGTAAATCCTTGTTTGCCTTGATCTTGCGTATGAGAACTAGAAACAGCAAAATGGTCTCCAGACCTTCAAGATGGAAAGATGTTTTCTGTCAATCCATTTGTGGGAACAATTTTTGTGCCAATTACTCGGGATGTTTTTCTTTAAGTTTCTTGGACTACAAATCCCATAATTCCCCATTTTGGGAGTTCTATCTGATTCACACACATCTTACAGACACCTAAATGTGGTTCACCTGTGAGGGAAAGGCCTAAACTGGAAGGCTTTAAGGCTTGGCTAGGCCTAGCTCCATTTAGCTTCCCAATCAGAAAAAAAGCTCCCAGCTAGCACTGGGGCAGGAACAGGAAGCTTAGGCAGAGCTAGGCCTAGCTTAGATTCATAGCCTTCTTGGAAAATCTGGGTTCTCGCTCATGGGGCAACCCAACACACCAGCAGGAACCTTTCCTTTTCAGACTCTGCAGATTCAAGAGGATGGTGCACAAATCTAGATGCCCTCCTCTATAGCTCAGTGGTTTAATTCGAGCCAGAGGTTGGGAGTTTGATTCCCCACAGTGTCGTCTTGACAGGAGCTGGACTTAATGGTCCATAGGGTGCATTCCAGCTCTGCAGTTCTAAGATTATTATTTTAAGATTATTATTTTCATCCAATGGAGCCTATAAGGTCTCAACAGGGTTTTCAAGTAATTTAGGATTTACAGTTTCACTACAAAAGGAGAAAGGTTGTTACAACGGTAACATTATTATACCTTTGCCATTGAAAAAAGGAATTAAGTAATACGTATAATATTTATTACTTATAAGTAATCAGTTATTGTTAAATGGTTCTGAGTTGTGATTACATCTAGAATTACATCTAGATGTCCGTGACATCTCCAAGATATGTAGATATCTGAAAATAAGCAATGCTTCTTCCACTTTTCTCAAAAATGTCCTTACTCCACACACACACACACTCCTTCATGCACTTTCTATGTTAGTTTGGTGATAAGCCAGCATAATAACCTGAAGATAGGTCATTGCCTGCCACTGTGCAAAGTTGCAAAGATCATAAATCTCAAACAAGGGTCATTTGTTTGTCTTAGAGAACCCCACCTCTCCCACTCTGGACAGATTCATTTCCTTCATCCCTGTCAGTTAATCATTCACCGAGTTGGCATAAATCAAAGTAAAGGCAGTGTGCCTTAAGAAGGAACACTGTGATGGGAGATTCAGACCCCTTCTCCATGCCCTGGAGAATCAGTGAAGGTGATCTGCTTCGTTGAGATACTTGAAAGCAAGAGCCGAAATCAGAAAAGGAGGGCAAAGGAGGGACCTCTGGTTGAGTCTGGTCGTCTGTGGCGACCTAAACAAAACAACAGATTTGAGACTCTTTGTTGCAGAATCGTGGGCCCCTAAGGAAAGTTCTGGCCTCCAGCCCAAGAGTGAGACGAATGTTTTTTATCCCAGAGGGGCTCCTCCATTTGCACCTAATGGCTCTGCACAAAACTGAACCCAACACTCATGCCTTCCCTTTGTGAAGCAAACCACAAGCACACTGTGGAGTGGTTGATGGATCAAAAACACTCAAGCAACCCATCGGGTGCTTCTAATTTTTTGAAGTCAGTGCACCAAGTCAGCAGCCATCTAGGTTTTGCGCAGTTTGTAACTGGTGCAAAATCCTTCTCCCATTCCCAAGAAATGGGTTGGGAGCTCATGGAACCTATCTTGGCATCTCTCAGGAAAGGACAAATGTTTTGCAGTACCTCCTGGTTGTGCACAAAAAAGAGGCAAAGTAACGACTGACTGTCTCTTTACAAAGAAATGATTGGGAACAGATTCAGGAGAGCTGAAAGAAGCATTTCTTCACATATTTTATAAATAACGTGGCAAATGTATCACCACAAAATGCAAAGGCTGTCACTGTCTTACAGGGTAGCATTTTTGCATTTTTTAAAACTACAAATCCCATAATTCTCTGTTCTGGAAGTTCTGTCTGGCAGACAGACACCTAAATACAGCTCACCTGGGAGAAAGCTCTACATTGGAAGTCTTCTGAGGCCAAGCTCCATCTAGGTAGCACCAGGGCCAGAAAGGGAAGACTGGCAGAACTAGGCCTAGCTAGGCACTAAAGCCTTCCAGTTTAGGCCTTTCTTCAAAACAACCCACATTTAGGTGTCTGGAAGGTGTCTGTCTGTCCGGTAGAGCTTCCGGAATGGAAAATTATGGGATTGATAGTCCATAAATGTGAAAATCCTCTTCCTAGCCAAGATGGCTGAAGGTCAGCTGAGTTGACAGGAGGCCAGGATGGTAGCCATTACACATGACCGCCCTCATCTTGGCCAAATTTTGTGACAGACTTGGGGCCATGCCACTTGACTGGAAGAGGATTTGTAACTCAGCTGCTTCCCCCATCCTTCTCTTTTCTTCCCCCCCCCCCACTCCCTTTTGGCTCTTCCTCTGGCAGATCTCAGCCAGATCTCAACACAGTCCTGCTGACACATTGTTCTGGAGGCAGATTTCAGAGATATTTCAACACAGGGAGTTTCTAGTGGCACGAGGACAGTTGATTTGACAAACGAGTCTCCTGCCCCTTCCAAACCCACTGCAGCCATCAGATATTTGAGTTAAGATTGCATGGTGATGGTTATGTGCCATTTAATCGCTTCTGACTGATGGTGACCCTATGAATTAATCATCTCCAAATAGTTTCATCATTAAAAGGGGACTAGACATAATAATGGAGAACAGACGTATTAATGCCAATGAACCACGGTGGTCAGTGGTATCTGTAGGTCGCCTGAGTTTGGGTGGAGGTCAATCCATTAAGAGATGAACCTTCAGTAACAGTTTGTGGAAAATAATTGGAGCAGACTTTAATTAGAAGGGCATGCATCAGGTTCAATTTGAGGTCTCAGGTGTAATGAATATTCACAGATTTTCTCACTGTTGGCCAAAAAGGATCGTCTCAATATGTTGAGATTTCCCATTGAAAAATCGTCAAGCGGTTTTTGTTTTTTTACTGCATTCTGAAGGTCCTCACCTTTTTTTCCAGAAGCAGCCGTAGCACAACAAAACACTGTGCATTTTGTCCAAAAGACTTTTCATTTTGCACCCAAATCCTTCTGTTTCATGCAAAAGAGGGGAGTATTTTATGTGGACCTTGTATTTTGCGCAAAAAGTTGCATTTGAAGAAAAAGTCTAATGACCCAAAAATTGTAGTAAACAACATACAAAGCATCCGAGCTAAAAGAAAGCCACCCGTTTTTCCTCTCAAAATTGTACTGAAATGCAAAGAAATATGTAAAAGCTTTTGGGAGCTATTCCATCAGAGGAAAAACATTTGAAATGTTGCATTCTGACCTGCAAGAACAAAATGACAAAGACTTACATCCCTATAGATCAAAATAAAATATCAAGGAAATATATTTAAAACTAAGAAAGTAAAGCCATTAAAATAATCACAAGCATCAATCAACATGAAAGTAGTTTAAAAGGTCCTTATGAGGAGACATTTTGTCATATATTTTTTTAAAAAAAGCAGCGGGAGTAGAAACTGATCACCAGACATGGGCTTTTCAGAATTCATGACAACAGACTCTAGAAGTTTTCATGAATTCATCCAACCAGATTTTTGGGGAGCTATAGTCCATGAATTCTGAAAATTCATTGATCATAATAACTCCATGGGGAGTACATTCTGTTGTCCAGAAGTAAGATAGGGGAGATTGTCTTGAGATTGTCACCAAGAGGGCCTCTGGAGCTGAAGATGTCCTCAAGAGGTCCTCTTCTGGTACCTTAACCTCTGGACTGGGTCATAATGAGGAAAGACTGAAAGAACTGGGCATGTTTAGCCTTAAGAAAAGAAGGCTAAGGGGAGATAGGATAGCACTTTTCAAAGACTTGAAAGGCAGTCATAAAGAGGAGGCGAGGATGTGTTCTCAATCATCCCAGAGTACAGGACATGTAATAATGGGCTCAAGGTACAGGAAGATAGATTTAAGCTGAATATTAGGAAAAACTTCCTAACTGTTAGAGCAGTACGACAACAGAACCCATGACCTCGGGAGGTGGCGAGCACTGCAAGGCTGGAGGCATTCAAGAGAAAATTGGACCACCATCTATCAGATCTGCTTTGACTTGGATTCCTGCATCGAGCAGTGGATAGGACTTGATATCCTTATAGGCCCTTCAAACTTCACTATTCTATCATTCTATGATCGTTCCACTCTATAATGAAAGAGATGTTCTCTCAGGTACCCAGACCCAAGCAGGAACCACCTCCATGCCCTCTGTCTCTTAGGAACATGATCCTGCTTGCTGATGTGGCTCCAAAGTTTGGCTGTGTCCACCTGGAAAGGTGTTACTCTTTCCCAACATAATGATGAGTAACCGAAAAATAATTTAGAAAAAAAGGAACGTTCCTAGCATGGGAAAGCTACCCTACAGGACGTCAGCAGAATAGAAAGTCAAAAGTAAGCGGAGTTCCATATGTGATTCTTATTTCGGTTGAGTTAAGTATCTTTAAAAATGGATCTAGACACTTTCTTATGGCAACTCAGCCAAGCTTCCCTACCTTAGCTCTGTAGTGGAGGATTGACAAAAGTGGTGGAGTACAGCCCACACGTCAATGTACCCTGAGCAGTAGAAGCAGGTGATATGGAGTTCACTGCACATTTAGTCCAAACATTACAGGACCTCTCTAGGGTGCTGGGCTGATCTTGGGATTAGGGTTCAGCGCTCTGGAAAGGTCCTCTAATGTTGGCATAAAGTCTTCAGCTGGCTCTCCTCCTCACCCTCTCCAGGTTTGGTGAATATCAGATTTGGGACATCTGCTATAGCCCTCCAAAACAGGTCCCCCAGGAAAGTGCTCTTTAGCCAACTGTGAGAGTCAGCTGAAGACTTCCTGCAAGTTTGGTTTCTCTAGCTTGCATGCCCCCCCCCCCCGTTCTATAGCTCCTGGAAGTCCCAAATCACACAAACCATGAAGTGTACGAATCGCCAATGCCGATAATAATTCGATGTTTCATTTCGTTCTCAGCAGGTGCGTTTCCTCAAAGCGCCCTGGAACGAACCACGAAATGGCCCAGTTCGTGGAGTTCTTTTTTTCCGTGGTTCATTTGTGCTCATCTCTAATGGCGACCCCATGAATAAGCAATTTCCAAAATGTCCTGACCTCAACAGCCCCACTAAGCTCTTGCAAAGAATTTCTCAGCTCTTTGAAATCACTCATTCATGGGGTCACCATCCTTGCAAAGAGCTGAGCAAGCCTGTTGAAGACAGGACATTTTGGAAATTATTTGTTCAGACTTTAGGGAGGACTGACTCCCTAAAGGAAGCCAAAATGTCTGAACAAATGATTTGGTCTTCTCGTATTTGGTCTTCCTCTTTTCCTGCCGCCTTCAACCTTTCCTAGCGTTATCGTCTTTTCCAGAGAATCCTGCCTTCTCGCGACATGCCCAAAGTAGAACAGCCTCCGTTTCAACATTTTGATAGAGCCATTTCTTCTTTCTGCCACAGCTTGAACTATTCTTATCCAGAACTCCTGCTTTGGAAAATCCCGTCTGAGTTTGGTGATGACAGTTGACAGCCCCAGCATGGTCTTGATGACTCGTGTCTCTCTCAAATGTGAGATCTCTTTCTCTCTTTTGAAAACTAGCTTGTTTGAAATCTAATGCAGAATTTCAGGGTGAACCAGCAGACACCAGCATTGTATGCTGCCGAGATTGTCTTCCAACCTCTTCCGATTGTTATGGAAAAGTCCCCCTCAAGTCAAAATAACTGACAACTTTATCAGAGGTGTGTAGCTCGGGTTAAGGGTTTGGGTTGCATCATTCTTGATTTCCCCAAAGATTTGGGGTGAGTTTTCACAAAGCGCTAGAGGACCGGCAAACCTTCGATGTATTGTCTGCCTTGGAGAGCCAAGCGTCTCCTCTGCCCAGAAGAATGGAAAGCACTGTAACTATTTCGGCTATGTTTCAGTTATGACTCTGATGTGAAAACTAAAACCATTTCAACTTCTGCTCAGGAAACTCATGGGTAATTATATCTCTGTGATACCATCTAAGGTCAACATTATTGTGGCTTCTGCAGATCGGTGACGTCATTGTTCTTACAACTCTCTTGGGTCATTCTTTGCAAACCTTCCAGAAACAGTGAACGGCGAAGCCGAGAGAGCCTTCAGCTGGCTGCTTTCTCCAGCTGATGACCTGGAGATGAGATCCCACAACTTGATCCTCAGAATGAGTTTTAATGTGGAGCTTAAGGCACCCAAGCACAACATGTGGGTGGTTTGGAAGACCCGGCCAAAATAGAAAAAAGGAGATGCATCCGTGAGTAGACAAATCTAAACATGGAGAGATGTTTTGTGCTCCATGGTGGTCAAACCAATGCTTCAACTAGACGTGTTGGCACCCAGAGCAAGAGACATGGTCTCTCACCAAGTCTTCTGTGAAACATGGACATGAGTCCCTGAGACAAAGGTGGAGCAGAATGGAATGTTCCCCCCCCCCCCAAAGAAAGGGAAATTCTATGCTTTTGAAAAAAAATGAACAGGATTGGGAGATGTTGCCTGTTTTCTTAAGATTCCCCAGTAGGTCACATTTAGCTTTCAGTGCCTTCTAAATATTGTCACCCTGAGGGCAAAGCCCAAATTGCTCCACAGCCCTGAGTAATGCCAGACTGTAGGAGTGTTGAGTGAGAACTGTTGTAGAGTTTTGAATTTTCTGGTGAAATTCCTTTGATACACAGCAGAAGTACAGAGACTCATAGGAGAAAATAGCCACAGTTTCCCCAGATGGTCCACCCTCCTCTCATTAACTGGCATTTAAGGTCTCAATAATTCATAAATAGACCGACTATTTCCAATAGACTAAAGAGAGGGAAAGGGAACACTCTGCAGAGAGGCGGGGCTCTCTTTGAATTCAGAGATGGGAAGCAATGACTGGTTAATGCTCCAGTCAAACAACTGCAGGCAGCATGCAAGGTTATAAATATTCCGACATGAATACCTTTTGGTGGCTATTCTCTGTCAGACCCTGCATTTTGAGTCTATCACTCCAATTTATGCTGATGAACAAGCAGAAAACCATTCCCATGATCTAGCATGATTCACAGTTCAGAAAAGTTACTTTTTTTGCCCTAGTGCCCACAATACAGGAATCCATGCTAATTAGAAGAAGTAAATGCCTTGGTAGCAGAGAAGCGAAGTCCAGTGAAGAGAAGCTTCAGTGCTGAAGCAATGCATAGGGATGTGCCATTTATGTTTTTGACCAACCCCCCAGAATTCTCTAAGAATTCACCAGGAGGAATTCTGGGAGCTCCAGCACCAAGATCCACACCTACAGAAACCTGCATTCACCTGGAACAGGGCCTGTTTTCAAGGCTGCATAGCTTTCCTGGGCCTTGCATCCTGTCATTAATTTTAAAAGGAAGCTGCTGAGGCATTTCCTGGAAGTTGTAGTTTTTTGGGAGGCACCCTTTATAGAGTCTAAAGGGCAGCAAGACTATAATTCCCAGGAAGCACTGCAGCAGCTTCTTCTTTTTTTTTTTACATTAACAGGAAATAAGGCCTGAGACAGCCATATGGCCTTGAAGATAGGCCCAGTTCCAGGTGAGCGAAATGCAAGTGTCTGTAGATGTAGGCCTTGTGCTGGACCTCCCAGAATTCAGCCTCAGGAATTCTTGAAGAATTCCAGGAGTTGGAGCCCAAAAAAGTCACAAATGGCAAGATCCCAAATGGTGCAGACTAGAGATGGGCACAAACCTGAAAAATGGTGGTTTGTGATGGTTCGTGGTTAGCGGTGGCAAGAGCAGGTAGGCCAGGCGACCGAGGCATGTGGGCCATCCCAGTTTGCCGAAATAAGTGCCAAGGGAAATAAGTTTGGTGTTTCATTTTCTTTAGCAAAATGGGATCCCCAAACTGGGTCACAAACCAGCCCAGTTTGTTGGTTTTTCTGGTTCGTGGTTTGGTTCGTGCCCATCTCTAATGCAGATCCTTCCTCTTGTCCGAAGACACAATACCTGTGTTAAGTCTGGTGTAAGCAAGGGTAGATCCTAAAAGGGGAAGCATGTCTGCCAAACTTCAGAAAACTAGTTTCAGGAGCATATGTACTAAACACCTTAAAATTTGCTTTTTTTAAAAGAAAAAGTTTAACACCATTTTTGTTCCGTTTGGAGGAATCTGTAAATTTGCTTTGGTTTCAAATCTGCCCATGCTGTCTTCTCTCCAGATCTCAAATGAATCAGTGCGAATCAGGCTAATTTGGTTTGGGATATGTCCGGATCCTGCACGCAGCCCTAGTTAGAATACCCTGGGAGGGAGGAAACCACGCCGCTACCCAGAGCAACCACAGCTTTGTAACCAAATGTGCTCCAGTTCCCAGGAACACCCTCAGCCTCAGCTGAACCACTTCATGTCACCACTCAGATCATCCCAGCTTAGGCTGACCCATAAAAATGAGGCTATAAGATTCATCCACGCTGACCCATTCGGCCCCCTCCTTCTTTCTCATCATGCGCATTTCAGCATCACTTTGCAGAAGACATTGTTGAGCTGAGGAGCATAAACTAAAAGTTCTCACACAGATAATTTTCACTCGGCTAGCTCTCAGATGCATACTTTTCTATTAGTTCAACACAACTAATCCGTGGGTTTAAAACAGGTATCTCTAGCTAGGTCTCAGCCTTCTAATTTCTAACTGAGACACTGCATTTGGAAAGAACATTTTTCATGGGCTCTTCCAGTATTTCTAAAGCTTTCTCAGTTCCGCCTATTTTTAATCCTCTCCCACCACCCAATCTTGGAATATTTGACAAAGGGACAAGAATGAAAATCCATTGTGAATTCATCTCAGCTGAGTTTTTTGGGGGACAGGGTAGCTGAGGAAGGGGTGGTGATGTGACAAAAAGGGTTTTCTCAGGGCCATGCGAGAGGGGTTCAAGAGTGGAATGTATTCTGAGCCACAGACGCCCTGATTGATTTATGCGACCGGCTTTGGAGCAGAAACGATATAAGCAAGCAATAAATCAAGGACTTTGCAGGAGGTGAAAGGAGTGCTCAGGACTAGTTTAAGCAAAGCAATCTGAGGGTTTAATCTTTAAAAAAAATAGAGAGAGAGAGAGAGAGAGAGAGAGAATTGTCTTATTTTGAATTAACTAGAAATGGTCCCCAACCTGTCTGAGTTGTATGGAGTAAGGGTGGTACGATGGTTTAATTCAGACGTCTCTTAATTCAGGGTGATAGTTCTTTGACTATAACCATTCCTTCATTAAATGTTTCTCTACCAAATATATAAATAATTTGCTTCTTGTATATAGAAAGCTAGCTTCTATGTTTCTATGTTATTTAAAATGCCCAGCACCATCAACAGATAGCAAGGGATGAAATTGACACAAAACCAAATATCACAGGGACTGGGATCAAACTTCCCAGCCCAATCTACTTCCTGTGACCTCATAAACAACACACATCTGCTTCAATGTACAAGACACAGAGATGGGCACGAACCACCAGTTCAGCAGTTCGTGCCGGTTCGTTTATCACCGAACAGGTGTTTTGCGGCTTCAAAGCCCCACCTCCTCCAGCAGGCAGCCACTCAGAGGCAGCCCCCTGGCTTCCCTGCCCCACCTCCTCCAGGTGCTACGTCTGAGTGGGCCCCTGCTAGAGGAGGCAGGGCTTTGAAGCATGGAACACGTATTCAGACAATAAATGAACTGGCACAAAACACCAAACCAGTTCTTTAAGGAGGCAGAGTGGGGAATAAAACTGCTAACCTATGGCTCTGCGGCCAGATACCAAAACCACTTAGCTATCCGGAAGACTCCTCTTTTATATACTGTTCATATAAAATACATTTTAAAAATCCTATCATGTAATTTGAGGTATCTGAAACATATAAATACAATGCCTCCAACAGTTTTTCTGCAGTGTTATATTGCATAAAGTTTCTCCTTGTATAGCGGTCTATTGATCCATGGATGTCTATATATACATGCGTCCATAATAAAAACACTTCACAAAACTACTTCACTGTAAATACATACACATGCATAAGACAGCTTTATCCTCCAGTGTTCCCACATAATGGCCTCAATATTCTGTGCTACATTTAACTGATGTGCAGGAGGGTATGTACACATCACGGAAACAGTGCAAAAAAAAAAAAAAAGAATCTCCATGTCATTCCATGTGCATGAATCTCAAAAATACGTTTCCCTGCAGTGTTTCAGCAATGCATTGAGGATATAAAGTGTTGGTTGGAAGATACAAGACCAAAGACATGAATATTCAAATCAACAGTGTATTCACCCATGAAATCAAGATTTAGGAGCATGAGAGGGAACGATTCTACAGAACAGTAAGGAAAGGAGATGATGAAATGGCACTCTTCCTGAGGTTTGATCCAGCAAGATGGTTCTTATGTTTCTAAGTTCCATAGCTCAGTGGTTTCGATCTCTGGCTGTGGAGCCAGAGGTTGGGAGTTCAATTCCCCACGGGGCCTCCTGGGAGAAGACCCAGCCTGGGTGGCCTTGGGCAAGCTGCACAGTCTCAGGGCACAGTCCCAGGAGAAGGGCATGGTCAACCACTTCTGAGTACTTTCAACCGAGGAAACCTAAAAAAAAAGGTTGCCGTAAACCAGACTTGACTTGATGGCATATGATGATGATTATTAAGTTCCATAGATCCTTTTAGTACATAAAAAATGGCTTCTTCAGACTCTTCCATGCGATGGTACTTCAGCCTTCAGAATGTATATCATCTCCTACCTTCAGGTTTATGCGTACGTCCAGGGTAAACACTTCCTCGGCCCCCTCATTTACTGCTGATGTAAACGCCCTTAAAGCTCACCACTGGGCTCTGCTATCGTGCCCTCTATCGCCTTTTTGCTAAATGTAATCCATAAAATGCTTTCATGGTAACCTAAGACATCAGCGGGCGGCGATAAGATCTCCAGGCCCCCGTGACAGGCAGGAACTCGTAAGGATGGAGTTAATAAGGCAAACTTTCAGAGAGAAAAAAATTAAAAAAAAATATGAAACTGGCAGGAGGAGATGGGGAAGGGAATGAAAAGGGCTGGTGTGGTTGTAATTCGGACCATGTGAGTCCCCTTAGAGGAGGATTAGAGGAAAGAGACAGGCTTCGCCCGGGGAAGATTAGTTTCAATTAGAGAGGCTGGAGGCGAAAGTCAGGACTTGGTGAAAGATTAGAACAAGGAGGGAGAAAGTTTGCATAGCTTTTGCTTGGGGCCTACACAGGAGGATTCACTGAGATGGGGATAATTGAAGGCAAAAGCTAGGAAGAACTCATATTAATTGATTTGATACTGCCATATTTTTTTGGCGGCGGTGGTGGGGGAAAAAAAACTCTATGTGCAATTGATGTTCCTCTCTCTCTGTGCTGCAAAAAAATAAAAACTCAACCATCCCTCTGGCCTTTTTTGTTTTTTAAAAGAACTCCTTTCTCTTTTGAAGTTGGCGATGCGGCGCATGGGACATGTGCCACGGAGACCAGAGGAGCATCGAATCCTAGAATGGTGAAGTTGGAAGAGGCCCATAAGGTCATCGGGTCCAACCCCCCCCTGCTCAAGGCAGGAATCCAAATCCAAGCAGATCTGACAGATCCACAGTCATCTTTGAAAAATCATCAGGAAGTATCGTGGGAGGTATTTCGGTTGGATCCTGTAGCCTCCATTTCATTCCTGCCGCCTCCAACGTGTCTCTTATGTCAGTGGCAGACCTACATTTTTTGGGCCCTGATGCTTGAACTGTTATGGGGAGCCCTTTGCAACCAGCAAGAAGGTCTGAGTAACCACTGTTAACTTCTTCAACGGGGGCTGTTCCATGACAGATGACCACAATTAAAAAAAAAAATTGGACTAAAGTGACTTCTGTGACCCCTCCAGGATTGGGGCCCCCGAAGCTTAAGCTTCATTAATTTCATAGATGATCCACTTCTGACTTAACACTAGTAGTTACAATTTATTTTCAAAACATTCGTTTCCCATAAAACTATTGGGGCTTTCTTGCTATTCAAAACCGGTGTGCCACTTTGGTGGCCGGAATGACTACAGATTGGTGAACAGTATTCAAGACAGTATTAACAATAAATGATAAGATCTCCCTTTCCTCCTGAGGGCAGGGGTTGTGGACCAACCAGGGACAAAGTTTGATGAAAGTTGTAGTCTTGCTGCCTTTAGGTTTTATAAAGGGTGACTCCTGAAGAACTATGACTCCCAGGGAGCACAGCTCTAGGAACAGAGGAAAGGAAGTCAACGGATGGTGATCAACCTGGGAATATCTAAGAGATCTTTGAAAACATGGCTGTTTTCATATTTTCATCTCATCTTTTTCCTAGTTTTAAGTTGATTGATATGTTTAATTTGATTTCCTCTATTGTTATTATGTCCACAAATTTTATTTAAAATGTTATGTGTTGTTTATTACATTGTGAGCCACCCAGAGTGGCCTTGGTAGCCAGATGGGAGGTATAGCAATTGAATAAATAAATAATAAAATCATAATAAAGCCTTTCGCCATGGGGAGGAAACCTAGAGGTCTGCAGGGCTGGGTTCATAGGGTGGAACTCCAAAAATTCTTCCTGGGAAATTCTGGGAGAACTGCTAGATAGCTCAGTGGCTTAGGTCTCTGGCTGCAAAGCCAAAGGTTGGGAGTTCGATTCCTCACTGTGTCTCATGAGAGAAGGGCCAGCCTAGGTAACCCTTGGGGAAGCAGCACAGCCCCAGAATTGCTGGATAGCTCAGTGGTTTAGGTCTCTGGATGCAGAGCCAGAGGTTGGGAGTTTGATTCCCCACTGTGCCTCTTTGACAAAGGCTGGACTCAACAATCCATAGGGTTCCTTCCAGTTCTGCACTTCTAAGATGATGAATTCTGGGAGTTGCAGTCCTAGAACATGAAAGAACACACCTCTAAAACACCAAGGTCTCAGTTGAGAGGATAGGACTGAGCTTTCAGATCAGGACCCTGGAGAGCTCCATGTAGACAATTTGGCCCAAGAAAGCCTGAGGCTTTCAACCCCAGGAATCCTCCCAGGTTTCTCCTCTTTTTCTGTGAAAGGCCTTACAGATTCAGCATTCCACTGAGCTCCTGTGTCAGTCCAGTTCTGGACACCGCACTTTAAGAAGGATGTCAACAAACTGGAGGAAGTTCAGAGGAGAGCAACGACTATGATCAGAGGACTGGAAACCAAGCCCCATGAGGAAAGACTGAAAGAACTGGGCCTGTTTAGCCACGAGAAAAGAGGAATGAGAGGAGATAGGAGAGCACTTTTCAAGTTCTGGAAAGGTAGTCCTGCAGAGGAGGGGCACGACCTGTTTTCAATCATCCCAGAGTGCAGGACATGTATTAACGAGCTCACGCGACAGGAAGCCAGATTTAGGCTGAATATCAGGAAAAACTTCCTAACTGTTAGAGTAGTACGACAATGGAACTAATGACCTCAGGAGGTGGTGTGCACTCCAACATGGAGGCATTCCAGAGAAAATTTAGACAACCCTCTGCCAGATCTGCTTTGACTGGGATTCCTGCCTTGAGCAGGGGGGTTATTGGCCCTTTCCAACTCAATTCGTCAATGATTCCTTGCCTTCTGCTTCACCTATACTGTCATAATAAGATGAGCAGGGGGAGGTCTTCCAAACCCAAATCTCCTTAAAGCTGCCTTGTACAGGGCTTGCCTTCCCCGTCAAAAGCCTCAAATCATGGCAGGAAAACATACATCCCATTGATCCATATTAGACCAATCTCCCCTACTTGCCTCCTTTTCCTTTACAGATTTCATTCCAAGATTGAGAAAGCATTGGAATTAACAATGCCGAGTCGATTACGCTTAAATGCGTTTTCACAGCAGGGCCAAGAAAACATTAGCACTAATCAAAACCACCACATCAACAGGAATTCCCCAGAAGATTTTCTTTTCTTTCTTTTCCTTTCTTCTTTTTTTCTAAAAAATGAAAATGTACTTTCTCGGCGAACATCAGAAAAGTATTTAGAGAACACTCAGAAGCACGAGCTGTGAAATTGTGATAAAATAATTCATTTCCTCATCGAAGTGGGGAGCAAAAGACACACACCCTGGCTCTCTAGTAGAGATTAGCATTGACCAAAACATTTGCATTTAAGCTAATAGCTGCCATCAGCCAGGTGGGGGGCATGCCTGGTGTTAATAATTATGCCATCTAATTTGTTACAGGATCGTAATCTTCAAAC
This sequence comes from Intellagama lesueurii, assembly GCA_037013535.1. Classification (NCBI taxonomy): domain Eukaryota; kingdom Metazoa; phylum Chordata; class Lepidosauria; order Squamata; family Agamidae; genus Intellagama; species Intellagama lesueurii. The sequence goes on along the minus strand of JBAJHW010000016.1, from coordinate 6,639,188 downwards.
TCATGCAACTTAGCCATATTTCTGGTTCTCACGTCACCCTTAATCTTCCAAGTTGTGTTTATATTTGCATCTAATAGCTCAATGAAAAGTTGCACCATCATACGGTTGGAAGGTACCTCAAAGGATATCTCCCGTAGTAAGGAGGGGTTGTAGAACCATCAGTGGCAGAAGGTTACAGGGTCCATCTTCAGCATCTCCACATCTGAGCTGGAAGAAACAATCATACCAAAACCCCTGGAGAGATGTTGTTAATCAGTGTTGATCACAGTAAGGTAGATCGGTGGTTCCCAACCTTGGGTCCGCAGAAGTTCTTGGGGAAGCATTGGTCTAGTACAGTGGTTCAGGCTATCAAGACGGTTTTATGTGTTGATGAATTAGCAATCTTGCATGCAAGCCTCACATCTTGTACCATGCGGGAAGAGGGAGCCTTTCACCAAAGTAACTTGCATTATTGTTTAGATGAGCTGATCTTCCCATGGCTAAAAGAAACTGCTTCTCTTCCTCACCCTGAGGACTATGTTTACTGCCATTGTTTGTTAACCACTATTTCTAAGATGTCCACAGGGAAGGGTGATAATTAAGCCTTTGGCGCCCAGTATAAATTCACTCCACCCCCGTAGAGCTGAGAAATCCATCTCTGGCTGCTTTTTATCATTTTCCTTCTCTTAACTTCCGATCCTTTACAAAGACAGCTGAAATAGTGAGGAAAACATTTTTTTCCCTTTTTCTACTTTCTTCTATATTCTTCAATTTGTTTGGTCTTTGCTTGTAAATAAATACAACAGAACCTCCTTATCCATGGGATCAATATCTGCTGATTCACTTATCTACAGTCTGAAAATATTTTTAAAATATTTTTTTAAAAAATTTAAGAAATATATATTTCCAAAGATGAAGTTACCAGAAATGGCCACTGGAGGGGACCAGAGACCATGCTATGTATTCAAATAGCATTAGCTATAATCCAAATTTTTAAGCATCTAAAGGGGCGATTGGAACCCATCCCCCACAGATACAGGAGTCCTACTGCAAATTCAAATTATTTTTCTTCTGAAAATTCGCCTCCTTGGTGTTATTTGTACAAAGTTATTTGTACAAAGGGGATGGCTTCAAGGAGAATTATGGCAGATTCTTTCCGACTCCCACTGAACTTCTGCTGTGTAACTAGTGAATTAACCAAATTAAATTCATTAAAAAGCACACATCATGGAGCATTTTATCAGCAGAAGGATCCTGATATTATTGACCTAAAGACACACCGTTTGCTGAAGATGTCCATTTGTGTGCAAGGGCTAAAGGTAAAACAGGGGGGAAATGAAAAAGCAGCTTCCCTTCATCAGGTTTCAATTTATCATAACAAATATCAATAATCAACCGCCTGACTTTCTCTGTTTTAGATTTACCTGGTGTTGTTTTATTGATCACCTCTCCTGAAGGAAGTCAAGCAGCAAACAATAGCAGAGTAAGAGTTGAAAAGATATATACATTCCCCTATAGGCAACTATTCGCTTCTAGGGAAGGTCGAGAGGCAGAAAAACTGCCTTTTGCTTTATTTCTTCAAACATTTTTAAAAATGAATATCTGTTGACTACGCCAAAACATGAAATGATTTCAGTCAGCTAATATAGCGGGTTGGATAGATAGTTCAGTGGTTTAGGCATCGGGCTGTGGAGCCAGAGGTTGGGAGTTCGATTCCCCACTGGGCCTCCTGGGAGAAGAGCCAGCCTGGGTGGCCTTGGGCAAGCTGCACAATCCCAGAGCGCCCCTAGAGGAAGGAAAAGGTAAAGCACTTCTGAGTCTTAACCTAGAAAACCCTGGAAAGGGTCACCATAAGTCAAAATTGACTCAGTGGCATATACTTATTGTTATAGCTGGCTGGACAACTGAGCGAATTAGGGATCTGGCTGTGGAGTCAGAGGTTGGGAGTTCAATAGCCCATTGTGCCTCCTGCCAAAGCAGAGCCAGCCTGGGTGGCCTTAGGCAAGCTGCACCGTCCCCAGGGTGCCCCCAAAAGAAAGGAATGGTAATCTACTTCTGAGCACTCTCTACCTAGAACACCCTGTGAAGGGTTGCTATAAGTCAGATTTGTCTTGATGGTGCATGATTATTATTATTAACATAGATACTTTTTTAAAAAACAGATAGAACTTTCTGTTTGCAGGTCCACCTTCCAGAAGTAATGAAGTCATTTTTGGAGTATGGGTTCTTATGTATCCCAAAACTGCATCATGCATGCAACGGAAGCAAGTATCAGCATGATAGGTGAGCTGTTGGGTTTGAAGAACCATAAAGAACCTTTGAGGAGAAAAGTACCCGAAGGTTGGCCAGATAATCTCCAATGACTATAGAGTGGAGGGGGGGGGGCAGATTTTTCTCTCTCTCCACACTCCCTTAATGGAGTATCTTGGAAGAAATCACAAGGAACGCATTAAAGAAAGAATACTAGGCACAAATGTTAAAACAGTCGAGTGAAATGTTATGAGCCTGCCCAGAATAATATTGTTTTCTTGGGGGTGTGAAGAAACGTTCAGAAGGTGGCCAGTTGTGCTTCCCTCGATAAATGTAATGTTTAGAAGTCTACTCCATGTTTTTATAGCAGATTATAATTTGGAACGGTTCCACTATATGCTTTGTTTAGAACTTCAGCTCCCGCTGTCTCTACACAGAAGCTAGACTGGGTCAGACAGTCACAAAATAGCTCTGATACAAGTCTCTGTTTAAGGGGTTGCTTAATATTAAAGCCGTTGTATTCTGCTTAGACGACGACTCCACACTTTTCTGGAACCCAGAAAATCGAATCCCCGTTTGGCCATGGAAACTCACTTTGGATGTGAAACTGGTAAAGCCACTCCTTAAAGTTCACACTTACCTTGAAAGGCCTATTAGGGTTGCTCTAAGTCGGTGCTGACCTGATGACACAGAACACACACACACTTTTCAAAAAGTAACTATCCAAGCTCTGACGTCTGTTTTGATTTTTGCTTCTCCATTCCTCTGTTACACTTAACAGTCCAGTGCTTCCGATGGTCAACTAATAATTTGTACACCGAATTTAACGTCCTCTCTTAAGAACTTCCAGGCAAGTTCAAGGGCCATCAACAAACAATCAGGCCTTATAAAACCCACATGGGTCCTATTTCCAGGAGTACCTCTCTACCTCTCTTTCTCTCTCTCTCCCAGATTTAAATTGGAGGTGGCAACTTCCCCTGTGAGGACCTCTGAGCCACCTGGGTTGCCAACCCAAATATGGGGGAATGTGCTGACAGTTTCCACTTCACAAACTTCAGGATGATTAAGCTCAGAGGCTGAAGATGTTGTTTTTAAAGAGAGTGAACAAGAGAGAGAGAGAGAGAGAGAGAGAGAGAGAGAGAGAGAGAGAAGAGGAAGAGGAAGAGGAAGAGGAAGAAGGAGGAGAGCTGAACAAGTGGGGTAGTATTGTATTTCATTGAAGAACTTTCCCTTTGGGACCATGTAGAAAAAATTATTTCCCTCCCCCATAGGGAATACTTGAAATGAACAAGACTTTAATCTGAATCTTTCCTTTATGATCATCTTGGTTGTGTAGGATATGTGCTCAAGAGGATGTGCACCTAGCTCTGTCGAAGTATTCAAATAAAGAAGAGCATAAATATCCCCTTTAGGTCCCAAATCAGACTCTTGAGCTTGGAAACCTTGCTGTCTTGGATCACAACTGCCCGAACTCTCCAACCGATGCAGCCATGTCGTCTGGTGGATTCTGAGAATGGTAGTACCAGAAAGCCACGTTGCAAGGCCTGATCAGAGTATTTGTCCAACTGGATGAGTATCATCTACACCCTGAAAAGCATTGACGTAAGTCAGAATTGACTTGATGGCACATGATTGTTATTATTAGGGCAAAATTTTCTATGACGTGTCATATTTTTTTTCCTGCAGCCTACGTTTGAACTTATAAGTGCATTTGGACATGTTTATGAGTGACGGTGAGAAAGGCCAGATTACTCATAAACACATTTAAACTTGTGTGTGGGTTCAAGTACAGGTTGCAGAGAAATATTTTTGAAGAATTTAGTGAATGGCTTCAGTTCTGTGATACTGTACGCTGTAGGCAGTGATCTTTTCTATGTATTATTGAACTAACAGTTCAATGGCTCTTGATTTTGTCTTTCAAGAACCCAACAAGCATGCTTTTCACCACATGCTACATAGGTTTTCAAGTTTTCGGTTTCAAGCTTCAGCTTGGCTAGGTATAGGAGGAACAGCTTAAGAGATCTTAACAAGAGCTAGGTAGCCCCAGAACAAACCAACCATGGAAAGGGGAGGAAAAATGGAGGGGGAGGAGAGAAAGGTAATAATAATAATAAAGAATTTACAAAACACGCATTCATTTTGCCAGCCACGGAAGAGTAATGAAGAGCACGTGCAGGCCTGAAAGGGATGACAAATTAAATCATTTCTCATTTGACGCCCCTTTAAGTATAACAGATACGCCCTTGTACTATCTGACAGGCATGATTGATATTGCGAAGCCCTCATCAGATTTTAAACACACAAATGGAACAAAGAGTCACTTCATACCGGTCCTTGTAATTTACCGGCAGGCCTGGGTTATGCTCAGTCAGAACCCCCTTGCGCACAGGGTATTTTCCTTGGCAATGGATCACCTTCAGTGTTTGGACAACTACCTTTGCTTCTCTTTCCCTTTTTCCTTTCTTTCTTTCTTTCTTTAAAACATTCATTGAAATGCAGCATGTTAAACCACTTGACGCATCAGTCATCTGAGAAACTTCGGAGCCCTTCGGTTTTCTGGTGAACGCCCCTCTCTTGCGATAGCTACTGGGGTTCAGGATGACTGCCTGAATTAGGCTATGTCTTTGCAGGCCTAATTCATTGCACAAGGTGGGCCACCATTTTGTGAAGTAGGAGGGATGCTGACATGCATACAGTTCCACTGGGTTCTTCAGTTTACACGAGGGATCATAGAATCATGGAGTTGGAAGGGGGTTATAAGGCCATCAAGCCCATCCCCCTGCTCTAGGCATGAATCCAAATCAAAGCAGATCTGACAGAGGGTGGTCCCATTTTCTCTTGAATGCCTCCAGCATTGGAGCACTCACCACTTCCCGAGGGCTTTGGCTCCATTGTCATACTGCTCTAACAGTTAAGATGTTTTTCTTGATATTCAGCCCAAATCTGTCTTCCTGTAGCTTGAGCCCATTATTCCATGTCCTGCACTCTGGGCTGATCAAGAGCAGATCCTGCCCCTCCTCTATATGACTACCTTTCAAGTATTTGAAAAGTGCTATCTTATCTCCCCTCAGTCTTCTTTTATTAAGGCTAAACAGGACCAGTTCTTTCCGTCTTTCCTCCTAGGGCTTGGTTTCCAGTCCCCTAATCATCCTTGTTGCCCTCCTCTGAACTTGCTCCAGTTTGTTGGCATCCTTCTTCAAGTGCAGTGTACAGAACTGGACACAATACTCCAAGGACTAACTCATTTTGCAGAGAGTTGAGAACACCTGAGGGATGAACAAGGCAAGAGGAGAAGGGGATGACAGAGGACGAGATGGATGGACAGTGTCATCGAAGCGACCAACATGAATTTGACCCAACTCCAGGAGGCAGTGGAAGACAGGAGTGCCTGGCGTGCTCTGGTCCATGGGGTCACCAAGAGTCGGACACGACTTAATGACTAAACAACAACAAGGGATGAACTCTAAGGGATGAACAGAGTTTGTATTAGCAACTCATTTTTTCTCAGCACACATTCATTTCATCCCATTTCCCCAGAAATTTCTAATCTTTTAAACATCAGGATGAAAATCAGTCTGCATGTTCATTGTGCAGTTCTCCAAATGTACATTAATATGCAGTTTTTCTTACCATCCTATTCCTGAAATTTCCCCTTTTGCACACATCTTCCCCTCTCTATGTGCATATTTGTATCAGGGAATGACATTACACCATTCAGAAATGTGCAGAAAAACAGGAAGATAATGACGTTCTGTTTTAGCCTTCCTTTGGGAAGAGTCTGTTTTTATTTATAGGTGAGCAAAGTCCCACGGTTTAGGACCTCAATGCTTGTCAGGGTGCCGTTCCCAAAGAATAACAACCTGAGCCATCCGATCTGAACAGGATGTGCTCCTCTGGGTTGCCACTCCAAGATAGGCCAGAAGGACATCTAGAAAAAAACCAGGCCTTCTTGGTGGTGGCACCAACTCTATGGAATGGGTGGAGCTCTGCCTGGCTTTCTCCCTCCCTGCCTTAAAGAGGATGTTAAAAACAAGGCTGTTTCAAGAAGCCTTTAGGGGCTTCCTTGGCTAAATGGTCTTCTAGATTTTGCCACAATCTTGCTATCTAAAGCAGTGCTTCCCAACCGTGGATCCCCAGTTGTTCTTGGACTACAACTCCCAGAGAATGCTGGCCAGCACAGCTCGGGGTGAAGGCTTCTGGGAGTTGCAGTCCAAGAACATCTGGAGGACCCAAGGTGGGGAACCACTTCCATGAATGATGTGATCACATGCATGTCTGCTTAACAAAAAAAAAAGGGGCCATTTGGATTTAGTGGAGCTTACTCCTGAGTAAGGTCATCAAGGGCTGTCTACTTTGTCTCTTAACTCCATTCTGAGTCGACACAGAGTTTTGTTTGTTTAGGCTATGAAGAAAGGAACTTTAGGGGGGAGAAAAGCTGACAGTTTCAATAAAGCTAATTCACCTAACAGAGAGCAACCCTCTGCGTTATTTATTTTTTTAAAAATTATGGAGTAACCCAATCCAAATCCTTTCCACATCTTGTTTACTAGGGCGTCCTTGGTGACGACATTTGTCCTGGGTAACCACCAGAAGTGTTTCATTTTCTTCTTAAAAAAAAAACACTGCACAGAAAAAGATGTTGGTGTGGATTTCTCTCTCTCTCTCATGCTTTTATAATAATAATTTTAGGACTGCAGGGCTGGAAGGGACCCGATGGGATCATCGAATCCAGTCCCTGTCAAGGAGGCCCCAGTGGGGAATCGAACTCCCAACCTGTGGCTCTGCAGCCAGAGATCTCAACCACCGAATTATCCAGCAGCTCGTAATTCCTTCTATAGATATTGTTTAGGAGACTTTAGATACGGTCCCCATGACACCTATGCAGCTGCTGGTAGGGACTGGAAGGGGACACCATCTTAGAGGGAACATGAAATTCTCAACCATGCCTGTCTCAAAGTAAAGTAACAAAGAGCTGAAATGTAAGAACGGGGTTGAATCACGGCCCCTTGAGACTAGAGATGGGCACAGACCAGAAAAATAATGAATCAGGGCGATTCGTGGTTCGTGGCTACCCACGAACCACCCCGAATCCCAGAGGAAAATGAACTGTGCTATGATTTCTTTTTTCAGTTTCATGCTTTGGGGAGAGGGAAACTTAACACCCACACCCCTACTCCTGCCACCTCTGTAAAGAAATATTTTAAATATTTACTCTCATTTTGACCTACAGACACCCAAGAGCTAGTCAATGTCCATGATGGACCATTTTCTCAACAGGGTGTCTCAGTGTGTCAAGAAAATGGCATTTGATGTGTTTTATGATTTCTTGGCCTTTATTCTTTCTCTTTGACATGTCTTTGTTGGTCAGCCTCTTGATTCAAGACATTCTTAGTGACCTCCAATAAATTCACACTGGAAGGCTTCCATCTTCTTTGCAGCTGCCAAACCTAATGTCCATTGTTCCATGAGAAACAGTAGAAATAAACATCTCTGTACGATATGCATTTTTAAAGCTAATTTTGAGTTTTTATTGCATATTACCTTCTTCGTCGATGCTCCAGGCCATCTCTGTTCTGACTCCAAGGTCAAAGTTATATTTGTCAATACGTTCCACACATTCATTTAAGATCTGCATTCCTTGGGGTTATTTTTATACTGATCGTCATAAACTTGCTGTTCCTTGACATTCATTTCTATTCCGTAGTCATCACTTTATTTACTGAATAACCTGTTCCTATAAATTGTCAGTTGTTAACACTGTATTGTGTGGCTATCTGATGTTCTTCACAACCCTTTCTACTAGCAATGCTGCTGTCATCTCAATCAGCAAGTGCTTCTCTAAAGATGTTCTGAGTACACATGGAAAAGCAAATGTGGGAATTTATGCATTCTCCTGTACACTTCTTTTTACCCCCTGTGCCATCTGATGTTCAACTTTCACTGCATTTTGTTTACTATGGATGGGATGTTTAAATTTCTTGGATTACAAAAAGGACAGCCTCTTATTTCCACATTCCTTTGTTGTTATTTTCTTCTTTTGAGAAGCAAACATGGAACCTTCTTCCATGACAGAAATCCAATTTTTGTTCATTTTCTTCTCATTGCAACTAGAGCTGATGACTGTGAGTAAACATCACTTCTCTATTGAGATGCACCTAGAGCAATCACTATTTACTCGGGATGGGATTTTTGGATTTCTTAGACTACAAATCCCATAGTTCATCATCCTGGGAATTCTACCTGACTTACACACAGCTTACAAACACCAAAATGTGGCTCACCTGAGAACTTTCAGGTTGAGCTAGGCCTACCTCTGCCTAAGCTTCCTGTTCCTCCCCAATGCTACCTGGGAGCTTCCTTTCTGAACAGGAAGCTAGGTGGAGCTCAGCCTCAACAGCCTTGTCTCCCAGGTGAGCCACGTTTACATGTCTGTGTGGTATCCGTCTATCAGGTGGAAGCCCCAGAATAGAGTGTTATGGGATCTGCAGTCCAAAAAAATCAGAAAATTCCATCCTTTTTGTTTACCAAAATCAGCTTGTCATGTTGGACTTTGTCAAAAGCTTTCTTAATAAAGCAGACATGATCCTGTTCATGTCACAGCATCTCTCTCTGCAAATAAGTACTTCCTTAGTTGTAAAACCAAATTCACGTGTCTCCTGCCCATCTTCACACATCTTGTAAGTTCTGCTGCCTATAATTTTTAAAGAAAACTTTGAGCAGATAGCTCAGATTCAACAGGTAAAGCTATTAAAAACATGGGGAGGGCAACGTTAGGCTTCTCAGACAGAGCTGTCAGCACTAACATCGTTGGCTACCTAGGGATTTCAACCCGGACGTTGCAGCTCAAATCCCTAGGCTCGCATGAACAAATATGTGAGTTTCGTTTCTCCTGCACTAGGCTTTTATTTTTTTATTTAAAAAATCTGAGTATGAAGAAATTCACAAATTTTGGAGGGGGAAATTTGTATAAAAACAAGGAACTGACCTAGCATATTCTCTACCGTGTTTATTTGTACCTCTGTCACGCTAAATGGCAACCCTCGCTTCAATGTATTTTTAGCCATGTTTTGCATTTGTTGGTGGGGTGGGAAAAGAGCCACCAAAAACCCTGCGGTGTGAGGGTGCACTAATCTTTAAAAAGGTTAATTTATTCATAGAGATTTTGACAGAGATGTATGGGTCGGCCTCAGCCCTTGGCATCCCTTCCCGAGGGGGAGAGCCAACACAGACTGCATTCCAGAGATGCAAAGAAGGGGACCTTAGAAAAGAGGCCCAAGCTGAATTAACTCGAGGTGGGGCGGTGAGTGGGAAAAGCCGAGGGTGCTTGGCACACGCTCTGCACCAAGTTCCTTCCCTTACATTCGTCTTCAGCTTGACATCATGTAGACCTACCTTTCGAGCTCACTCTGTGTCAGAGGAAGAGAAGTTTGCTAGGCAGCGGCACACCAGCGCTGAAACTAAGGTGGAGGCAACCAGGGCTGTGTCCCAGGGTGCTAAAATGATCAGAGTTTGGGTTTTTAAAAATGGTTTTATATTAGGAACGTGTTTGTTCTTAGTAGAGCATGAAGCAAGAAGAGTTCAGTCCGATCGCACCACCCCTTCTGTGGGGCACACAGTCTAACCCTTTGTAGTAAAGCATAGAGGTGGGATTTTTGGATTTTATATCATCATCATCATCATCAAAGGACTGAAGAGCTGGAAAGGACCCTATGGATCATGAAGTTCAGTCCCTGTCAAGGAGGCACAGAGGGGAATCGAACTCCCAAACTCTAATACCTAAACCACTGAGCTGTCCAGGAGTTCAAAATTATAGGCTTGTCAGAAGCACAAATACTGTAATTCTCCATTCTGAGAGTTGTACCTACCTTACAGGCACCCACATGTGATGGACCTGGGAGAAAGGTCTAAATTAGAAGGCTTTGAGGCTCAGCTCGACCTAGTTCTGCCCAAGCTTCTGGTAGAAAGCTTTCAGATAGACAGGAAGCTTGGGCAGAGCATCAAAGCCTTCCAGTATAGGCCTTTTCTCCTTGTTCAGAAAGGAAGCTCCCAGCTAGCACTGAGGAGGAACAGGAAGCCAGGCAGAGCTAGGCCGAGCTCAGCCTGAAAGCCTTAACGTTTAGGCCTTTTCTCCCAGGTGAGCCACAGTTTGGCGTTTACAAGCAGGTAAAATTCTCAGGATGGAGAATTATGGAATTTGTAGTCCAAGTAAAACGATAGGATATGACCCTCAGTGTTAAGTCACGCAAGACTACCATTTTCCCCAACAGAAAATATTTGCTGCTGCTTGGCCATGATATTTGAAGACGGTTATTATATCACCTCCCAATCCTCTCCAGTGGTGGCTGGGGAGCCCACTTTCAGAGTTACTGTGAATCCATTCCAGATTTCAGCCTGCACTTTACAAGAGTTGCCTACGGCAGTGGTCCCCAACCTTTTCAGAACCACAGACCAGTTGGGGAGGCAGGATCCATGCGCGGGAGGGGGCAGGGGCACCATGCGTGCATGCGGGGGGCGGGAGATCTGTCTCCGCGGCCCAGTCCTGCAAAGCCCACAGACCAGCACTGGGCCGCGGACCGGGGGTTGGGGACCCCTGGCCTACGGTATTGAATCTATGTGGGAGACAATATTCAGCACCTTGGATAGCTCTCATGAAGAACAGGTTAAGAAAAACACAAGAACTGGCCTTATACTGACACAGATCATTGATCAATCTTGTTTAGTGTGGTCTATGGTGACCGACAAGGGTCTCCTCTAGACATGCGGAAAGTCCCTAGGGTCAAAACCAAGACATTTTGTGTGCAATGCATGTGCTTTATAAATGATCTACATGGCCCATCATGCAGGAATTCCGGCATATAAGAGGTTATCCTTCAAACCGTTGGTTCATCTAATTTAGTATCACCAATTCTAACTGGCAGCAAAATGTTCAGAAAATATGCTTTCCTAGCCCTATCTGGAAAGATTCTTTCCTAGCCCTATCTGAATTTGTTGGGACAATTCTTGTCTGGGCCATTTCTTTCTTCTTCTTCTTCCTTTTTTGTCTACAACACCTAATCAGCCATCAACCCACCCACCCACCCATGAGAGAAAACACGGTACCTAGGAGGCAACGGAAATTGGGAGCCATGGTTGAGCGCTCTTCAGGTCACCTAAAATTCAGGTGGCAACTTTCAAATTTATTTAATTTATGTTCATTTATTTATTTATTTTAAATGTTCGTCGGCCATCTTTCTCCTCAAAATGATCCAAGGCAGCTTACGATATTAAAAGAAACAAGTCAGAGAGATCTAATTCTCTGAATTTCAGAACAAAACATAACGCAAGGGACGAAAATGCCCCATGGGGATGAATGAGCGTTGACCTTACAACCATCTTACCAACATTAGATTTAGGCAGGTATGTCCCACTTTTGTATGATTTCTCCATTGGTCCACTGCAATCTGAACAGCGACCCTTCCAACATTGTCTTCAGAGTTCACACTTCTTCTCCCTGGGTTTGACCTTCCCGATTTTGTTTTAAGTTAGTTTTTTCAAGACTTTTCATCACAGTATTTAACCTTAAGAGAGAGGGGGGAGAGACATACCGATGTGGAAAATGCAGGAAGCCTTCCAATTATTTCTTAATTGGCATTTCCATTGAATTACACCTCTCCGCTTTTGTTTCCTCTTCATATCATTTTCTTTTTATAGGTTCCTGTTGCAGGAGGACAGATCAAGGAAAGGTCAGACTTCCCTTCTTTTGCCTCTTGCGAGAGGCACGGGAACTTCACTGATTTCTTCCAGGCGGCCCATGGAACGATGGCAAGGAAATGTTTGGGGTTTTCTCTTTCCCTTTTTCTATTTTTTTGGTAGGTTCGTTAGCGAGAGGAAGCTGTCTGCTATTGGAGGAATTAGTCAAATTCCGTGTCCGATGAGCAAGCCCATTAAAAATGCATTATCTGCTTGGAGAGCTTAAAGGCTGGTATCTTTCAAATATTATTGTAAACTTTCACTGAGGAAAAGTATCCCCTGAGTCTTTCATGAAGGCTAATCCAACTTCAGCTACCTAAAACCATTCTACGTCTGGGGTGGCCTTTCCGTGTAATGTTGGGTAGAAACTCAAATCCAAACTAACGTATGAAATGTCACATTGCTGCCTCTATGGGGCCCCATCCGTTGCACTGTTCGCTTGCATTCCACAGATTGCTTCTTCCATGTATTTCCCACCTAGTCTCACTCAACCCTATGGAAAAGGAATCAGTGTAAAAGAAAAAAAAAGAATTAAGGCTGAAATCCCATTGTCCTTGGTGTTGCATAAAGCTATACAAAGTGGAAATTCACTGGGAGCTATGTGGAGGCTGGATAGCTCAGTGGTTTAGGTTTCCGGCTTCAGAGTCAGAGATTAGATGTTTGATTCCCCATCGTGCATCCCAGAAGAACCAGCCTGTGTGGCTTTGGGGAAGCCACACAGTCCCAGGGCACTCCCAGAAAAAAGGAATGATAAATTACTTCTGAGTATTCTCTACTTGAAAAAAACCTGAAAAAGGTTGCCATAAGTCAGAACTGACAGTGCATCATCCACATCATCATCAGTACCACCACCACCACCACCACCACCACTACTACTACTACTACTAGTAGTAGTAGTAGCAGCAGCAGTAGCAGTAGTAGTAGTAGTAAGCAGGCTGGATTATGCACATAACTGTGCAACTGATTGTATAGCAGCTCACTAGATGCAACGTCCATGTTGGCATGAATTTCTCGCCCACTGGTGCTGCTTTGAGTTATGCAAGCGTTGCTACACAGTGTGGTGTAGCGGACAGAGTGACAGACTAGAACTTCTCAGACCTGGGTTCAAATCCCTGCTCAGCCATGGAAACTCACAGGAGCAGAAGGGGGTTAGAATTGGTAAATAAACACTCCTTAAATATCTTACTTACTCTGAGAACCTTTTTTTGGGTCTTTGTAAGTCAGTTCTAAAACACACAACTACACAACTGGATCCTGGCCTAAAGAGGGTATGTTGAAAGCCCTATTAGGGTCACTATAAGTTGGTTTCAACTTGACGGCACAAAAAAACCACAGAGAGGTTAAGCAGAGTGAGACCTGGTGAGTCCCTAGATGGGAGACCACCAGAAAATTCCAAGATTTCCAGGTAAGCTAGCAAAGAATTCTGCCCTAACTTTGGAGATGTGCTGCTGGTCAGAGCTGGCAATACAGGGCCAAATGGACAAATAGTTTAACTCCTTATAAGGCAGCTTTCTATATTCCTAATTAAAGTCGAGGGAAAACTGTCATGGGGCAGCTCTTCCTAGAGGGCTTTTTTTTAAAGAGTGGGGGGCACACACAGCTGGAAAAGTGGTAGTGGGATGGAGATATATAGAAAAGATATTTTGAAACATATTAGACCCTTTAAAAATGTCCTAAACCTGTCAATATTCTGAAAGCTAGCTTCAGTGTTTTCTGTACTGGGAACTTTTCACATTAGCTGAAAAAACAACAAATGATTATGAGTTTCTCATTCAAATCAATGCATGGTCCAGATTTCTCCATGCCTGTTCCTCCAGCACCATTCCACTTTGGTCTGGACCTCACACAAACCTGCCCAAATCGGACCAAATTGGTTTGGAATTTGTGATTCGCTTGAAAACTGGTGCTCTGGCCTTGTTGAAACCATACACTAAAAAGGGACATTTTCTGACGATCACCATTCTATTACTTTGGAGCTTGCAAAGAAAGAAAGAAAGAAAGAAAGAAAGAAAGAAAGAAAGAAAGAAAGAAAGAAAGAAAGAAAGAAAGAAAGAAAGAAAGAAAGAAAGAAAGAAAGAATGAACGAACGAACGAATGAACGAACAAGAGAGAGAGAGAGAGAGAAAGAAAGGCATAAAATTAAGACTGTCAACCTGTGAAAGAACTGGTGGGTGATTAATCACTTGCATTTAAGCAGTGAATTAATTAAACTGAAATGGGCCGATTGCCAAGAGCTCATTATGGAGGCCTTCTTGGGATTCTTTAAGAAAAAGTGAAGGAACTTCGAAACTTAACCAACCACAGCTGCCCTGCTCCTCATTAGAAGGAAAAGCACAGCCACGGTTAAGCATTTCTAGAAACATTCATTCTAATGAGGCTCTTAAGCCTACGGCTCTGCCGTTAGTAGAGAACCACCTTCCTGGCTGGATTTGACACCATATTTAATGGTGGGTTTTTTTTTCATTTCCTATTACCCAAGTGGTACCTTGCACCAGAAAAAAATACCCTCAGAAATAATTCTGATTCAGAGCAGTAAGTATGCAGATAGGTTGGTTATTTCTAGGGTTTTTAACCTTTGCCTCCTACCTTTCTGCTAAAACAGAGAGGTGGGTATAGAAGAGTAACCAAGGAGTTTCTGAGTAATGGGGAGCTGGGTTCCTCTGCTAGTCATAATAGGAGTCTGCTGGGTAGCTCGGTGGTTTAGGACTCTGGCTGTAGAGCGAGAGGTTGGGAGTTCAATTCCCCACTGGGTCTTCTTGAGAGGGGCTGGACTCGATGATCCATAGGATCCCTTCCAGCTTTGCAGTTTGATGATGATAATGAGTCAAAAATTGTCTCTCTTTTCTCCGAACTCTACAAAAAGCAGCTGGAGAACGTGGTCTTTGGTTCCTGTCCTTCCATTCAAGGCGAGACCTTGGAGGGTGACAGAGTGGTCCTTTGTAACTTAGTATGGTCCATAGATTAATGTCCAGTGCCACCTGCATGCCATCATTTGAGGCAAGACTAGTGTGTCCTTCCCATGGATCTTCTTGAAAAAGATGGAGAGAGAGAGAGAACAGTGCTAGAGGACAGCTGAAGGAGTTGAGAAACAGTTGTGCCGAAAGGGTCTGCGGACTTGTAGCTATGGCATCATCCATGACAGCCATAATTCCCAACCTTGGGTCCCCAGATGTTCTTGGACTGCAAGTCCCAGAAATCCTGGCCAACACAGCTGGTGGTGAAGGCTCCTGGGAGTTTGAGTCCAAGAACATCTGGAGACTCAAGATTGAGAACGGCAGGATTTAACCCCTAACAGATGAACCCCGGACGAATCACTTCCTGGTTGTGGATAAAGGATAAACAAGGTTATCATAGCACAAACTGTAGCAGGTTCATTATGCTGTATTATATCTGTCTAGGGACATTGTTGTGATGGATTGATTTATCTACCCCTATGAAACTTGTCACCCCACCTCCGGCTGAACAGGGCTCTGAGCAGAAATAAATGCTCTGCACCACCAACCAAGATCATAGAACAGCAACTGGCAGCCATCAAGCTCAACACGGCCATTAATCCCAACACTACTGATTACATTTCCCATTTCCACCCTCAAAACAGAACCGCATTGATTAATCAAACCAGCTTTAACACAGAATACAGTTATTTCTTTTCTTCAGGTAAGAAACGGGGGCGGGCGGGCAGGCGGTGGGGGGGGGAAGACACTTTGAATCGCTCAAGAATTCCTCATCGTAGCATGCCAAACCTGTAGGAGACGTGGTTCTTGCTGTGTTGGTTGTCGGCACTCTTTCTCCACAAATTGGCAGCAAAAAATTAAATAAGTTGCAAAAATTTGGCCTGGTATCCTGGCACCAGCCAATGACCATATTTCCTGAGTGATTCTTTGGCAGCCCTAACTGGTTTCTATAACAACTCAGCATCACAGTAGGCAAATAAAACATAACACGCTTCTTACGCTATCTCTTGAAATTCCCATAAAGTCGCAGGTTCAATTCCCCAAAGGAAGCCCTGAGCGATCCACCTGTTAAAATATATATATTTTTCAAACAGCAAAATATTAAAGTGGCCTATTAAAAGTCGTAAATATTGGAGAAAGCAGGGGTTCAATGTGCTCTGTTTCAAGCATGCTTTAATACACTCCCAATTTCGCTTTTTAACTACAGCCCGGCTCTCGAGGGGCCACGAGGCAGCCAAAAAGCTAACAGTTAAAGATGAATTTAACTGAACAAGAAAATAAACTTCAGCTTGGCCTTCTTACGCCAGGTAATGTTTTCATCTGAAAGCAATCTGGTCTAAGTGGGGGAAGGGACGGGAGGGGAAAAGGGATAAGTTGTCTTCGAAAGAATAGTGCAAATATTTCTACCCTGGAAGGTCTTTGCTTTGGGGATTCGGCGAGAACCAGCTTCCGTGGGTAATGCCAGAGCGTCGTTTGAACATTGAGAGGGATTTCAAAGGAAAGCGCTCGCTTGCTGGCCACCCAAGTATGACTGGTGACATCAGCAGCCAAAATTTGGGGCGGTGGGGGGGGTTGTCTATCCAGAATGTCCACCACCCCATTTCCCCTCACCCCACTAATCTGTACCCACTAACGCTACTGCACTTTTCCTAGTGCTCAGATACATGATGGTCAGCTGCTTTCATTTCCCAAAGCTCAGAGTCTAAGGCGTCTGGCTGCAGAGCCAAAGGTTGGGAGTTCAATTCCCCACTGCGCCTCCCTGATGCAGTGATCCACTGGGCCCCTTCCAGCTCAGCAGTTCTAAGATTAAGATTAAGAGCTAGGCCTATGCTAAACCATAGAGCCTTCCCAGCTAGGCCTTTCCTCCAGGTGAGCTTCATTTAGGTGACCGTAGATGTGAGTCTGTCAGGTGAAGGTCCAAGAATTATGGGATTTATAATCTAAGAAATCTGAAAATCTCATGCTTAGTAGAGAAGTGAGTCTGGCCTATGAAATTCTGTTTGATCTTCTCCAGATCTTGACCCAGACCGGCTTTAGATTCTCTAGAGCAGTGGTCCCCAACCTTCGGCCTCCAGATGTTCTTGGACTACAACTCCCAGAACCCTTCACCACCACCTCTGCTGGCCAGGATTTCTGGGAGTTGAAGTCCAAGAACATCTGGAGGCTCAAGGTTGGGGACCACTGCGCTAGAGCTCCTATCTACTGACATGTGCCACCTTCCAACTTCACACCACGTGTAGCAGAAGCTTCCTCCTCACACAGTGACTCTCCCCATGAAGAAAGAGATAGCTGGGGTGGGTAGAGCTAGACCATTCCGTTCACACGTCCAAATTAACCTTCCTCTGAACGCCTCAATAGGGCCAATGAGGTGTGCCTGAATCGATTGTTTACGGAGAGCGTGTGTGGGTGGAGAATTCACGCATATGATTTCAATCAAAATGCAGAGAGACAAGTAGCAGGGGATTGCTAACCAGCTTCCACCAGAAAGGGCACCTGTAAGTCATCAGCACGTTGTGTACAACCGAGTGTCAATGCTTAGTGGGGAAGACGGCGGAGCTGCCGGCTGCCCCCCACCCCCAGCGAGGGGATCACGAGAAAGGAAGAAGGCAATGAATCTGTGCAAACCCAGAGCTTTGCAAAATGTTTGCTCATGCTAAGGGTGGAAGAACATGGCTTGTTTTGCTTTCTGCCACACCATTTTTCTTCAACCGAAGTTTGTTCCGTCTGCTTCCTACACCGATGCCAGGTTCTGCAAAAAGGCCCTTGTGAAAATTAATACGCATTTACAAGAACACAAAACGACGCCTTTGTAGACACCTTTGCCTCAAATACGGGCATTTTCACTAGATCTTTCCCCTATTATACCCCTTTTCACACTATTTTCTCATGAAATGTAGGCTGAAATTAAAAGTTTTGGGGAGAATTTGCCCCTTACAAATTCTTCTCAAAGACAGGACATGGAAAGAGAGACCCAAGCTTCTCCTAAACAGCCTCAGAGAAGTAGAGAAACTCATTTTTTAAAAAAATCTAATTTTGATATGAATTTTATTCCCACTCCTCCTCCTCCTGTTTGTTGTAGGTTTGCTACAGCTAATAACAGTGGAGGAAGTTTAAGGTTTTGTGTGTGTGTGTGTTTTTTTTTTAAAAAACCCAACCAAACAGCAGTGTTTCTGCTGCCCGGTAAGTGCCACTCTATCCTCATTTTGACAATCTCTCTCTACTCGCATGAAAATAGCAGAATTCCTTGCCCCGTGTCTCCGTGGCCGAAGAACAGGGGTGTAAAATCAGAAGGAACTCAGAGGCTTAACTCTATTGGAAACCTGCTAAGCTTCTTTTCTCTTCATTCTTCATTCCTTTTTCCGCCGATTTTGTTGTTTAACCTTTTCTTTTTTTACTTTCAGTCGAAGAATCCAAAGTGGGATCAGAAAAGACCAATACTGTCCCAAACTGAAGATGATTTTTCTCTTTTTTAAAAATGGTGAATTGCCAACTTCTGGTTTACATAACTATGACATGCAGTTTTTTAAGGCCCTTCAAAGATCCACAGCGCTTTATATTTAGTTCATCTAAAGCCTTCATTGTGCCCTTCAAATGCCCTGTTTTGTTCTACTCCTGGGTAGAGTGGAATATATACAGGTTGCGGCGCATGAAGTTATAAGCAGAGGTCTAACAAGCAAAGTCCTACCAGAGACCCAGGTCAAGCAGCCAGGGGAGATCTTTATTGATTCATTGAAATATTTATTTCGGGGGGGGGGGGGGAAATCTGTGTATAACCAAAACCGTGCTGCTCAAAACTGTGCTGCTCCAGGGAAGAGTGTATGTACAAATTTGTAATGCAAGGGTTAAGGAAGAGAACTGGATTCCATTTTGAACCGGAGTCAATCTGATTTTACCTTTAAAAAAACAGCACCAGAGCTGCCTTAGCATCGTCTAGTTTGATAGTATGCCTGTCTGCATATATGAGATCATTATCTGTGCTGATTTTAGAATTGCATTATTTCAGTGCTCTGTATGATTTTAAAAGATTCTTCAGTTGGATTCTTTCTTAAAATTCAATCTTGCTTTCATGGTTTGTATATTTACACAAGGGGGCCAAAAATAACAGTTGATATCTATGGATTCATGAAAAGTTCTCTGTTGCTTTTTAAGCACCTACACCACCAACTACAGCTTTCTTTTTAAATACATTACAAGATCAAGTAATCCTAATAAGGAGGAGAAGCATAAGAACAGTTGAAGGACTGTCATACTGAAGACGATATAGAAGTGTTCTGAATGGTTCTAGAGCAGTGGCCCCCAACTTTGGGTCCCCAGATGCTCTTGTACTAAAACTCCTAGAAGCCTTCAACACGGGCTGTGCCGGACAGGATTTTGGGGTGTTGTAGTCCAAGAACAATTGGGAAACCAAGGCTGGAAACCACTGTTGGAACTGAAACTGAAACTAATGAGTAGAAATGGCAGGAAATGGTTTTAGCCAATTTTTAGAGGAAACATCTTAATAGTAGAGAGCTTTGTTTGTGTTTTAATGGTGGAAACTTCTGCCTCAAGAACTCTACTTTCTTGGAAACATTGCTTTTGTTTCTTGGACTTATTTTTTCCGGATGGTCACTTCTCTTTTCTTGGACCAGAAGCTGAACAAATACTTCTCTATGTCCTGTCTTGCAAGTCCTGCACCAAGAGGGGAGTTTGTCTAGATCCCTACTAAGGTGTCTCCCAACTCTACAAGTCCATGAATTCTTGGTTCTAATTTGGAAACAAACTTCAGAACTCCAAAATCAGAGAAGGTAATGGATGTGGGTGGGTTGGGGTGATCTTGAGACCCAGAAGTTTGAATCCACAGCTATAAATGGACCAGTAACCAACATAGTTAATTTAAGGCTGGTTGGATACCTCTTATCCAGCTGGTCCTGTCGGCTTCGCACAAGGACAAGCTTTCATGTGCTCTTGAATGGCCAAACGTGCAAACTGTATGTTAACAAATTGGGGTTAACACCTGTAGCTAAGCTGAATCTGCTAAGTAGGAGTTGAATGAACATGAATGCCTTAACTAGCATGATTAGTTAGTTCATGGTAGCCATGACACAGAAAGCAGTCCTTTTATCCTAGTGTTTCTTCCATGACAGAGTCAGCCAGTAGGTGGGGTCCCAAACCTACTTTACTGAAAGACTTCGGGACTCTTCCTTTTTCAACTACATGTTGCTCTCTCTCTCTCTCTCTCTCTAATATACCCAAGCTGGCCACATCTGGAAATGTTTGATTTGATATAGTGTCGTTTTACACTGCAAAAATGAGCGTAAGCGGTTTCTTAACCCACCAAGTGAGAAATGTGATCTGGGTTTTACTATCGACCCTTTAAATAAAAACCAGAGGGCTTTATTAAACCATTATCTATCAAGGATATATGGAGAGTAGAGATGGGGATGAATATAAAAACGGATCAGTTTTTCTGACGAATATAGCCGATTCGTCATATATTCGTCGATCTGTATTTGTAAAATTTTAAATCAGGACGAATATGGCTTGACGAATATTTCCTCGGTTTTATTCGTCGATCCATTCATATTCATCTATATTCGTCACCCCTTTTGGGGGCCTCTCTGAGCTTGCTGGCGCCAATTCGAAGCTCTGGCCAATCAGGACAGAGATCCTGAATTGGCATGTCCGGCAGCCAATAGCACTGCTGAAAGGTGTATCTACTTTTACAGACGCTTCATATAAGCTTTTCCCGTCCGGCCGTTCCCCACTTCTGTTCGTGCTCTCCAGAATGAGAACAGTTGCTGCTCGCTGGCTTGCTGGTGCTCTTGCAGTTTCGCTTTTGCGGTACAACTTCCCCTCACGGAGAACTCTCAGTTCTAGAGTGCTGCCCTCGCTCTATGACTCTGTGAGGGAGGTGGTCCATGACCATTTTTCACGGCTACAGGGGCGCAAGGTGCACTTCACAGCGGACCTGTGGAGCGGAGGTCAGCACGGCTACCTCCCGCTCACAGCCCACTGGTGGCAGCCAGAGGACTTGAGTAGTGGCAGGGCATCAGTGACAGGGCCACAGGGGGAGGCCCTTGCCCTGCCCCCAGGTTAGAGGTCCATTCTGCTGCAGGCGTGGCACATGGAAGCTCAGGCGATGGGGAGGAACATCGCCGATGAGTTCCTGTGCAGGAGTGGGCACCGGAGGGGGAGGTGACCTGTGGCCACATGGTCACAGATGCTGGGCGGAACTTGTTGGTGGCATTGAACGCGGCGGGCTTTGAGGGCATCGTATGCATGGCGCACAAATTACACCTTGTGGTGCGCGATGCCCTTGGCCTGGGCAGCCACGTCAAGCCCAAGTGGGACGCAGGCACCAGGGAGACGCGGGCACTCCTGGAGCAATGCCGCCAACTGGTGGGCCACTTCTCCCACAGCCTGAAAGCTGCCTGCCGGCTGCGTGAGAGGCAGGAGGAGTTGGGTCAGGAGACCCATGTTCTCCTGACAGACCTGCCCACCAGGTGGAACTCCACCTACACCATGGTGTCCCACCTGGTGGAGCAGAAGGCCGTTTTGGAGAACATCGTGTCCTCCATGCCCATTCTGCCCGGGGGGGAGAGAGGTGGGCATCAGTGCCACGGATTGGCTGGCCCTCTCCCAGATGGTGGAGGTGCTCAAGCCCTTCCTGGAAACCATGGACATCTTGTGTGGTTATACGGCAAGCCTGGGGCAGGTCATCCCCCTGATTCATGCCCTCGATCGGTCCCTGGAGACTGCTTGTGGCACCAGGATCCTCCCTCCTTCCACGGACCAGGGCTTTGGTGAAGAGGTTGCAGGCAGGCGTGCAGAAGCGACTCCATCCTGTCTACAGCGACAGAACTTACCGCATGGCCTGCCTGTGTGATCCTCAAATCAAGTGGGGCTTGGCGGCACGCACCTCAGACCTCGAGGAGTGGAGAACGGAGCTCTCCACTGAGGTCCGCAGGGCGTTGGGGGCACAACGCTTGCGTGGGGCGACGGGAACGTCAGGCCACGAGGGGCAGGGTGGTTTGCCCGAACCACAGGGAAGGACTTCACCTGGTGAAGGCTCCGTTCACCACCAACATTACTGGAGCTCTGTGGTGACCTTGGCACTTGCCTCAGAGGAAAGACAGCCGGCTGAGGAGGATTCGGAAGAGATAATGGTGCGGGAATATCTGGCTGAGCCCCCTCAGCCCCACCAGTCCGATCCCCTCCATTACTGGGCTAGGAAACTAGTCAAATGGCCGGAGTTGTCCAATGTGGCCATGGACCTCCTTTCCATCCCCCCCACCAGCGTCCAGAGCGAACGTGTGTTCTCCCATCTCGGAGACATCTCCGACCACGCCGCTCGCGTTTGGATCCCGTTACTGTGGAGAGACTGTCGTTCATCAAGGTGAACCTTCCCTTGCTGGGCTTCCCCTCAATGAACCCAAAGAGGTAGGGTTCCAATGACAGTCTCTCCCTTAACACCCCGCCTGCCTGCCCACCTGCCCACCCTCCAGTCCTCCTGAAAAAAAAAAGACCTGCCTACTTGCCTGCCAGCCTATAAACCTGCCCCTCAGTCAGAAGAACTCCAGCTGCCGATTCCAGTCGCCTCCTCGAGCCACGTTCCAACCAAGTTGTACCTGCCTGCTGGATCAAGTCAGACCAGCAGGCTGAGAACTGTTGAACTCCTGCCTGCCTGCCTGCCTGCCTGCCTGCTGGATCAAGTCAGACCAGCAGGCCGAGAACTGTTGAACTCCTGCCTGCCTGCTGGGTTACGTAGTCCCGGCGGGCTGTTTGTTCCACCTTCTGCCTGCCTGCTGGGTTACATAGTCCCGGCGGACTAAGTTTGTTCCACCTTCTGCCTCCCTGCCTGCCTGCCTGCTGGGTTACGTAGTCCCGGCGGGCTGTTTGTTCCACCTTCTGCCTCACTGCCACTTGTCTTAACCATTTTAATGACTGATTGATTGATTATATTTTTATAATAGTGGCCTTGCCACAATTTGGGGTAGTTTCCAGCAATAAAGTGATCATAAAGAAAACCAAATTCTACCCAATCCAAAAACATATAAAGAAATATAGTAGAAATAGACAACACATCTAAGAATCAAGATGGATTAGGCACTAATTTATTGATTACACTTAGTTTGGATAGCATCTGTATATGAATGACACACCCTTTGTGGCATAGTGAACCGTTAAGAGATTGTTCAGAAGTCATTAAGGCAAAACCACAAATCCTGATTAGAAGGGGGGGGGGATTGCCTGAATTTTTTTCACTTGATGAACAACATTTGAAGTGTAACCACGGTATGCCTGTGCACGTGAACAGAAGATCAATGGAAGTTAGAACCTTCCAAGTATTTAGGAATGTTCTAACTGTCCTTCCTAAATACCAGGGATGGGATTTCAAGAATTAATGAACTCCCAGGCCCATAATTTGACAGGAAACACCCCCCCCGGTCAAATTATGGGATGGTAGAAGGTAAAACGGCCCTCTTACCTCCATGCTTTTCCTACACTGCTTCTTCACACCCTTCGAAAAGGGCCTTCGTACATTTGTGGGGACTGGAAGGATTCCTTGAAACTCACCAAGTTACATGGGGGAAGGAGTTCTGATGATGGTTGCCACCATACACTCTATATACAAAGTGGCATATGAACAGCATGGAGGTAAGAGGCTGCTCCTTCTGGTTTGATAGCTCCCAATCGTATAATTCAGCCTTGGGGGTTTCCTGCTGAATTATGAGACTGGGAATTTGTTAATTCTGAAAATCCCATCCCTTCTAAACACTTACATTCTGCAGAAAGTAAGCATCCAAAGCCACATGGTTGAGCCATCTTGTGGAAATTTAGCTGTTTTGGGTCTGGTCGGTATCTGGATGTCACAGTGATCTCCCCCCCCCCCAGTGGTTCAATAAAGGTATCACTTCACTTTTGCATTTGTGTGCTCCTGAACCACACAGTCTTTTCCTAATTCTTTCGGATTTTAGTGGGTGTGCCCAAACTATAATGAAGTCTATATGCAGCCTGACCTGAAATATTGGCTGAAATCCTGTTGCTGTGACTTACTCCATGTAAGGGGGATGATGTCATAAGCGGCAGTGATTTTTCAGAAATTAAACGTTTCCAACTAATTCCTCAAAGAGGTTCTCGTGTAATCCCTTTCATCATTGGGAAAGCCATGGCAGTCAACGGGATCCCCAGATGTTCTTGGACAAAAACCCCCAGAAGCTGTGCCGGCCAAGATTTCTGGGAGATGTAGTCCAAGAATATTTGGGGACCCATGGTTGGGGACCACTGGTCTAGTGAACTACACCTTTTTTTGTTCAGCAGTAGCAGCTACCAACATAACACTAGTTTTCCAAGAGGTCCCTAAAGGTTAGAACCTGTTAATTGGACAGTGAGTGGTTTGTTACGAAGTCTCTTAGGCTGAAGGAAGCATAGAATATCAACCGCATCCACTGTAACAGTTATGGCCAAGAAAGGTGGGGGACAGTGTTGGAAAAGAGACCTGATTTTATATGCATTTTTGCCCTGATGTTGCATTTCCAAGTTCATGTTACTCCAGCTGTATTAAGCTGCATCGCTCCCAATAAAAATATGATACACCCCAAAGCTCCTGATAGAATTTTGACTTTCTAGTAACCGCCAAGTGGGGATTTCTCATTACATCAGTATTGAGCTTAACATGTTTGCTTTCTGGACAACTATTTCTGTATTTCCAAGTTGTACTTTTTTTTGCAAGGCATTTGTCTCACATATTTTAAGTTTTTGTAGACCATTTTTCACCTGAACGTTCAACTTTCAGGGTAAGGAATTTTCTGTGATGTGTGCATTCTTTTTAAAATAAAGAGGTCTATAGCAAAATTTGAAGAAGCGTTAAAAAAAACTCGTGGATAATTGATTTCCAGTTCATGTACGACTTTTGGAAATTAAATTCATTTTGGAGCCAAGATGAAACATGGTTATTTACCAAGGCCTTCGGGGATTAAAATAGTAGGCTGTGAGGCTTCTTTATTTTTATTGAGTTTTTAATGTGCACATATATTTGGCTGGATAGCTCAGCGGTTTAGGTCTCTGGCCAGAGGTTGGGAGTTCGATTCCCCCCCTGGGCCTCCTGGGAGAAGAGCCAGCCTGGGTAGCCTTGGGCAAGCTGCACAGTCCCACAGCACCCCTAGTGGAAGGGAATGTGAACTACCTCTGAGTATACCTAGAAAATATGGAAAGGGTTGCCATAGGTCAAAATGGTACACAATTATTGTTATTTTACAGCTTTAAAAATGTTTTAAGCCTTCCATCCTTCCAAGATTGATAAAAATGGGTACCCAGCTTGTTGGGGGAGTGACGATGTGTAGTATCTGTAATTAAATTGTAAACTGCCAAGAGAGTGCTTTAAGCACTATGGGGTGGTATATAAGTAGCACACTTTGGTGTTTTGGTTTTTTTTTTTTTTGCTTCAAATGTTTTTAAATGTTTTTTACTATTGAATTGTTTTTACATTGCTTTTATTGCTGTGCTCCAGCCAGAAATTGCAAGATATACGGCAGACTATAAATGCTCCAAATATATTAATAAAATAAATTAGCTGACTTAACGAATGCCACTGAAATTAAAAACCAATTAATCATTGCTTTCCAGTTTACATACTAGCTTTGGAAAGGTGAATTAACTAAAATATCAACCGAAAGAAGTGCCACCAGCCTCCTTCATCCCAAGCGATAATATCCAGGTCACAAATTCTAGGTCTAAAAAGCGGGAAAGGAAATTCAGAAAGAGGCAATCCTCTGCCTTTTGCTTAAGTCCTGATACCTCAACCCCTGCTTCACAATGCCTAGCTCTTTCATAGCACCATCTTCTTGACCTTTCCCAATAGTGGTAAGTGAAATAACATTGTGCCATAATGTAAAATTAGTGGCACAGCAGTTCCGACAACTGAAACCATTGTGAGCTTAACTTTCCTCAATTCAGGTGGGGTGTGGCTACACAATCCGTGCTACACAACCCTTGATTGGCTGTCAAGTCTTCTTGACATGCCCTGCTGCCTGTGCTGGATTGGCCGGGGGGGGGGGATTTAATATCACCCTGTCACAGCCAATAGAAACATGGCATTCCTTGAGTCGTTGTTTAGTTACAGTGACAGAACCCTGATAGGCTGAAGCAGGGTGATTTATGGGCTTCTGCTGAAGAGTAACTGAGTTTTATCAGAACATAATGATGTGGTACTAATGCTCATTGCCAGCAACTTGGCTGACCAGTTTTCAAAAGGTTGGTGTTTGACCTTGCTCAAATTTAAGTACATCTCATTTTGGGGAGCGGGATGGAAGTTAGCACTTGTGTATTCATCGGAAGCATCAAGGGCTAATATGTCTCTCCTCCAGCCAAACCATCCTTAAGAGCCACCTTTTGGGTCTAAACGGTAGGAGGACCACCCTTTCTTCCCAAAATAGTGGCATGGAGGAGGTTCCCTAAATTCTCATCCAAATTTCTGCACAGGTTCTGGAGTGCTGAATTAGAGATGGACCTGCTACCAAGAGAGGAACCGAGAGAAATGGAAATGTTCTCAGGAATTGGTTCAGTCCGAGTATGGAAAACACACATGATTAGAGGAGTGTGTGAGCTAGCAATGTAAGCTTCTGGGTTTTGTGGGTTTTTTTTTTTAAAGAAATCAACAACAGGATGCAACAGATAACAGGAAGCTCACAGAAGCCTTGAACAATGACTTCAAAGACCTTCTCAGAGATGGGGTAAGGTTGAAAGTGAAACCCATAGGTCTGCTGATTTGGGTTTGTGGGCTGATCTTCCCAGAACTCTTGAAGAACTCTGGGAAGTGAAGTCCAAAAACATGAAAGAGCACAGCCCTGAATTGCTAAATAGCTCAGTGGTTTAGGTATCTGGCTGAGGAGCCAGAGGTTGGGAGTTGTATTCCCTGTTCTGCCTCCTTGACAGAGGCTGGACTCTTATTAATTATCATCATCACCCAAACTGATAAGACACCTTGAACATAACACACCAGATGTAGTAAGAACGAAGAAATGTCTGGATCATTGACGTTGCAATTCCAGGGGGTGCCAGAGTTGAAAATAAAGAATTGGAAAAACTAACAAAATACAGAGACCTGGCAATTGAAACATCTCGCTTGTGGATGAAATGCACTTCAGTGGTCCCCATCGCCATTGGGGCTTTGGGAACAATTTCAAGAAATTTCACGCAGTATTATAAGCAGTTGCAGATCTCAGAAATCACACCATCAGAGCTACAGAATACGGCAATATTAGGAACAGCATACACACTGCGCCGATGTTTAACAGATCCTTAGATTTTTGGTTAAAACTTGTCTCTGTTATCTAATACCAGTCAATGTTTTTATAATTTTGATTGACTGCATCTGGTATTTCTGAATAATCGTCTTAGAAGTGCAGAGCAGGAAGGGACCCTCTGGATCATCATGTCCAGCCCCTTTTTCAAGAGGGCACAGGGGAGAATCAAACTCCCAACCGCTAACCACTGAGCTATCTAGCAGTTCTATGAGGGTCCCCTTCCAGCTCTGAACTTCTAAAGTTATTATTAACTACCCCTTAGTTATTTTATTTCAGTCACCATACAAGCAGAGGCGGGTGACTTTTTAATTCCAAATATCAGAGGAGCTTTAAAGTTTGGACAACAATAATGGGGCAGATCCACCACACCTACAAAACCAGTTGCCAACTTCTACTGGTTCCTGGCTCAGACATACCCATTTTCTCTCCAGGGACACCAATAAAATAATAACTGTGCCTTGAGTCATTTCTTTTTCATTACATATGGGGGGAATCAGTCTATTCACAGCAGTTTGAGAAGAGGTAGCCATGCTCATTTGTGCTAGGGTATGAGGCAAAAACCAAAGAAAAATAAAAAAATAAAATAAAACAGAAGCATTGTGGTACCTTAACGACTCACTGCTATATTTTAATGTGAGCTTTCGTGGACAAGTCCACTTCCTCAGTCTGAAAGACAACTGCATTTTGATCCAGATGTTAACCTGGGAAATATGAGTTAGAGCAATCCATTTAAAAAGGCGTATTAAACAGAATTCTTCCCATCCTTACTTTTAACTCCAGCAGAGAATGTGAAAATTAGTTTATGTTCTTTTGCCTTATACGTACTTTCCTATATGATCTTATTGCAGTTACAAGTCCTTTATTAATAGCCACCTTTTTCTCCTTCAGGTGAACTACAGACTCCATGCTTGAACCGTCAAATTACTGTAATTAAAAGAACCCCGGTGCTTCCACCATCCTAGCAAAGGCACAATTCCCCCCAAGGGTGTGAGGAGAGTGTGTGGCCGGACTGCTGAGCTTCTGAAAGATTGCTTTGTATGTCAACTTAAAACACAAAAGACCAATCTCTAGAAAGAGGCAGGACAAATAACAGATCCCATAATAACATTAAAGGTATGTATTTAGGTGATTGTTTACAACCGATGCCCTCCAAACGGTCTCATTAAATATTTTAAATAAGAGTTAATAATAATCTTAGCACTGTAGAACTGGATGGGACTCCGTGAATCACTGAGTCTAGCCCCTGCCAAGGAGACCCAAGGAAGAATCAAACTCCCAACCTCTGGCTCAACAGCCAGCTACTTAGAGACATTCGCCAATGCTGGAGGCCTTCAAGAGAAAATTGGGCAACCCTCTGTCAGATCTGCTTTGATTTGGATTCCTACACGGAGCAAGAGGTTGGACTTGATGGCCTTAGAGGCCCCTTCCAACTCCATGATTCAAGGATTCTATACCTAAACCACTAACCTATCCAGTGGTTCTAATAATAATCTTAGAGCTGCAGAGCTGGAAGAGACTCTATGGATCATCAAGTCCAACCCCTGTCAAGGAGGCCCAGGGGGGAATTGAACTCCCAACCTCTGGCTCCACAGCCAGAGACCTAAACCACTGAGCTATCATCAGATCACATGGAGATTTAATAGTATAGATGGTCTTCAGTAGCTAGGGAATAGGGTACCTGCTAAAGTGGAATACACTAACCCACTTAACTAAATCCAGCTGCTAATCCCAATCTGAATAGACCCCTTGAGTCCATGCTTATGTAGATCCTACTGATTCAAACAATCCACTCTACTGGGATTAGCCATATTTGGTGGTGGTGAGAGTCACTGGGATTCCAACACATACCAGTGAGATCTACACATTTATTTATTATTTATTTAAAATATTTCTGTGCCACCATTCTCCTTAAGGGTCCAAGGGGGATTACAGTATTAAAAGAAACATAGCTGAACCCTAAATTATAAATTATTACAATATTCCAAAAGCCGATGAGCACCCTAATGCATCCCAAATGGATAAACACACTGGGATCCCAAAACAGCGCCACACTTCAGGTGGATCAATCCATCTCTTTCAAGAATAATAGGAGAGCCATCTCAGATGTTCTAGGGATAGGAATCACTTCATTCCTTCCGACTAAAAAAAAAGTGAAGCATTTTCTTGCTTCGGGGCAAGATTGTGAGACCTCTGTCCATTTTTCACATTTCAGCACTTTTTTTGCCCAATTTTTGCAAAACACTTTCTGTGCAAAAACAGGCATTTTGTGCAAAATACCTCACATTTTGCAAATGATGCAAGTTTTTTAAAAAATTCAAGTTTTGTGCAAACGAAAATAAAAAATATATTTTTTTAAAAAATGCAAGTTTTGTGCAAACGAAATAGGGTCCCTTTCCCTTAATGCTGCTAATGAAATAGTGGTGGCCTTTTTGTCCTCGTGCAGGAGCAAAATATATGATTCTCCATGATTCACCCTAAATTCGCTTGCAAATGAGATTAGGGGAACCCACCGACAGCATTAACCCATTAAAAACAAACAGCTGCAAACAGGAACATAAATTCCTGCCTGATAATAATTCAGACTTGAAGGGAGATTTAAACTAAAGCATCAATAATCTGAGCCCACTTTGCAAAAGAATGGAAAGCCGACAGAAAGGCAGAAATGTGAGAAATTATAAACCATGGCTAGAGAGATTGGTTGAGTCATACCGGGTGTGTGTTTGTGTGTGTTTTAAATCCAGCACCCTAGGGTCTGTGTGCATTCTGTTTTGACTTCACCTCTTGCTATTTTTAATGTCTCAACTTTTTCCTGGTTAGCTCAGGGAAATCACAGACATGGCGCAGGGAGGAGCAGCCAGCCAGCCTGGTGTGGATTACAAGCAAAACGCCGGGGATAACGATTGTAAAAATCCAACCCGTCCTTGTGATGCGATCGTATCGGGAGGCAAGAACATCTAAAAAGTTGTTTCCGATTTTCAGACCCCTTCATCTGGTTTTCATACAGGGCTGGCGGTGCCTGGAGAGAGCGTTCATAAAGGATGTTAATCCATGCCAGCACAGCTCAGGAGAAGCACTCTGGTGCTGTTATTGTAGAATTATTGTATTACAGAAATGGATAGAAGCTATTTGGACAAGGTGGCCATTTCTGAGGGTGGGGGTGGGGAGATCGGCTCTCCCAACAAGACAACCATGCTGAGCTAAGGCTGAACTGATCATAGGTGAACAGCGGCTGTTTCCACATGTGGTACCAGCGATTGGATACATTTGAATCAAATTCACCCCGGTTTTAACCCCATCAAAGTTGAGGAAGTTATGCTATGGATGAGGACAGACTTAGATTAAGAGCTACTAATCTTTCCTATTCTCTATTCTTTCTTTTCCTTCCCCTTCCCCTTCTTAGAAAAGCAAGCATATTGAGTCCAGACGTACTGGGCAACCTGCTATTTCAAACTAACAGCGTTACCCTATTTATTTATTTGATTGATTGACCGCTTGCCTGCCTGATTGATTGACTGATAGATTTCCACTGGATCATCCCAGAGTGCAGGGCACATAAAAATGGGCTCAAGTTACAGAAAGCCGGATTTAGGCTGAATATCAAAAGAAAAAGAAAAAACCTTCTTAACTGTTAGAGCAGTACGACAATGGAACCCATGACCTTGGAAGGTGGCAAGCACACCAACACTGGCGGCATACAAGAGAAATTTAGACAGCCACCTGGCAGATATCCTTTGATTTGTATTCCTGCATTGAGCAGGGGTTGGACTTCATGCCCTTAGAGGCCCCTTCCAACTTCATGATTCTATTATTTCAATCCTTCCTTTCTCTCAAAAGATGGGACCCAAGGTAGTTTATAATATTTTTTAAACCATGGCCAGAGCTCTGTTGGCAACATATGCCTGCGTCATTGAAGTTGCCTATGTCAGAAAGGCACGTACCTGCTAATTAATGAGCCACTAGTTGCAGTGATGACTACATGCCACTGCGTGAGCCGGCACAAAACTAGGAATGTAAACAAGGACCTTGGTTAGGGATCAGCAACTTGCTGACTATGAAATGGGGGCCAGCCTGGCCTCCTTTGGGAAGGAGTTTCAGTCTCTTGGGAGCAGCAACGGAGAAGGTCGTCTCCTGTGTCCCCACCAAACATAGCCGTAAATGTGACAGGACTGAGAGAAAGGCGTTGCCTGATTATCTTAATACCTGGCCAGGCTCATAAAGTGCGAAGGTCTTTTATATTGCTTGGATTTAAACTGTTTGAAACGCTCTGCCAATGGAGACATTACACCTTGTGTTTTTTTCAGACAGGATTTGGCCTCATAAATATTAAAATAAATAGCTATCAAGTTAAAACAGATGCTGTTCGAAACGGTTAAACATATCTTTTAAAATAATTATTGCAATTAACAACACATGGATGCAACACATGCTTTAAAGGTGTCATGTCAGTCACTTGCCAAACCCCCTGTGTAACGAGTAGTAAAAAGGAGAGCAGGAGGGAAGCCATTCTGACTTCCCTTGGCATGGAGTTCTACAGTCTGGGAGCAGCCACCAAAAAGGTCCTGTGCGCATGTCCACATCAAACAGTCCTCTGACGATGGTGGTACCAAGAGAAGGGTCTCTCTTGCCTATTTCCAAGCTTAGCCAGGCTTGAATGAGGAAATGCATTTTTCATTTAAAATGAAAATAAATAGGATGGCTGCGCCAAGAAGATCTGTAATTTCTACTATGCAATAGATTCCAAGTTGAGTTTCTCCTAGAATTCTGACTCTGAGATTGCTGTAAAGGCTATCAACAGAAAGGCATCTCACACCATCAAAAAAGAAAAGGATAGAGGAAAAAAATTAAAAAGATAAAGCTTGAAAATAGAGATGGGCACAAACCACCGGTTTCGTGGTTGGTGCCGGTTTGTTTCTCCTGCAGGCCAGCCACTTGGAGGCAGCAGCCTGGCTTCCTTGTCCCACCTCCTCCCAGTGCTGCCTCTGAGTGGGCGCCTGCAACAGGAGGCGGGGCTTTGAAGTGCCGAAACACCTGTTTGGCCGAGAAAAAACCCAGCATGAACCACTGAATTACCAGTTTGTGCTCATCTCTACTTGAAAATTTATGAGACCACCAATTTGCTGCTAAAGGGATGGGAGTTACATGTCTTTAATCTAATGCTGAGCAAATTGTGAAGTCTTCACAGAACTCCATATTGGGTAAAAAGCTTTCAGATAAATGGCTACCTAAACTCACCAAACATCAGCCGATCCTGGTCCCTCACTGTGGCAGATATTGGTTTTTTTATGTCATAAGTTCTGGGCAATTATCCTTAGAATGCAGAGGGAATATTCACTGTGCAGGTTTTAATTAATGCACGTTGCACATACATTCTTACCTGGTGTGGGATGAAGCATGTCGTATCTTTAAGTACAATAATATGCATCTGGAAAATTATTTCGTATGGCAGATGCCCATCACTTGTTTCTATAATACAGGAGTGAGAATTGTGTGGTCTGTGGATAAATGAGACTCACAACCATGTCCAGTGTGGTTCTCCAGCACTTCTCACCAAACTGATTATAACTATATAACAATGGCCACCACAAGAAACCAGTGCAAACTTTCTTGGCAATTTAAGGGATATTTTGGCTTATTTTTTTTTTAAAAAAAAAGGGGCCCCAAAAAGTCTTCCTTAAAGGACACCTCTGATTTTCAAAAAAAGAGAGATGGAATTGCAGGCCACCAAGTTCTGAGCGAAGGTTTGACAGGCTGAAGAAGGTGATCTTTAGTTAGTTAGCTATTCAAAATATTTTTTATCCTGCCTTTCTCCTGCAAAAGACCCAATGGGGCTTACATAATTAAAAACAGAATACTAAAAGCTAAAAACAGCAATTGGTTCAAATATTTTAAAAGAATGAAATTAACATGACTAAATAATTAAGCAACAATACTAAATAATTAAATGAACCTTACAATAAGAGCATTACTAACACAGATTTAAAAGCAACAAAAACACACTCTCTCCAGTTTTAAAATCTCTCTCCGATAGCCTGCCTGAAGAAAAAAGGTCTTCGCCTGCTTGAGGAAGGACAGCGAAGATGGGGCCAGGCTGGTGTCCAGTGGGAGGGAGTTCCAGAGTCTAAAGGAGCAGCCACAGAAAAGGCCCTGTCCTGTGTCCCTACCAAGAGCGCCTGTAGTGCTCTTAGTACTAGGAACACTAAGGTGGAGGCAGATCTCTGAGTTGCAGGTCAGCCTTAGGTGATCAGAAATTCAGCCCTTACCCAACAGTTCTTCTTCATTGAGGTTGGCAATCTAGGCTTGCTCAGCTACCTTAGTCTGTTTGCTCTGTCCTGGGCAAACAGACAGTTGTACACCATATTGTCTGATGAAGCAGAAATCACTAATCATCATCATCTTAGAACTGCAGAGCTGGAGGGACCCAATAGATGATTAAGTCCAACCTCTCAGCCTCTGGCTCCATAGCCGGATGCCTAAATCACTGAGCTACCCAGCAGTTCTAGGTAGAACTGATCCTATCATACTTTGGAAACATGATAAGAAAAGACTCCCTGGAAAAGACAGGTATCCTAGAAGACATCAGAGGGAGTAGGGGGAAAAATCAGTTTGCCAAGAGCTTTGTATTTAAAAGTAACCTCGTGGCAAATCCCATCTTACCATGAATGTTTGGTCTTTTGGTGCTTGCTTTGAAGACGTGGGAGTTCCCCACGAAAACTTGCCTATTGTATGATTTTTTATTAGCGGCCAATAAAGGGATCACCTATTCTTGCATTCGTAGAAAAAGAGGAAAGCCAACCATGAGATGGATTGACTCAATAAATTTATACATGGCCCTGAGCTTGCACGACCTAAGACTATTCACAACGAGACCTTTCAGATGTAGCTCCTTCACAAGGTTGCTATCCGTGCGAAGGACCCCAATGGCACATAATAACATGACCCAAATTAACAGTTCTGCACTAATTGAAACCACACACACCCTTTTGGTCTTTTCTTGATCCAAGCAAAAACATTCCCAAGTTCTGGATTCAGGATTTTCTGGGCCAACGAGACCCCCCCCCTCTTTTTTTAAAATCATTAACTCCTCCTCTTCCTTGTTGTTCTTACTATTTTCTAGGGAAAGGAAAGGGGGATAAAATATTTTCTTCCAGTTCCTTCATCCTTCCCAGGGGAAAATACTGATTATGACGGGAAGGAGAAGGGGAGAGAAAGCCAAGGCTAAAAGCCATTTAAATAGCGATAGATCAGATCTAAGTAAAGATGCTGCCCAAACACCCATGTCTCCTATCAACTCATGGGCTACGGTTTATGGGGTGTGTTATTTTTCCAATAGGCTCTGCTTGTCTGAATTGTTTCTTCCCCTCATCCCCCTGCCTTGATGCCGTTGGCTGATGGACCCATTGTCCGATTTTTTTTTTCCTTTCTTTAATGCCTCCTGCTTTACCGGAGTCAACGGCTGCCCCTTTCGCTCTCCACCACCCCTATGGAGCCCAGTGATTTAATGTTACTGTTCCTTTAACAGCCGCATCACCAGAGTGGTTACGCCGGTCGTTGTCTCTTGTGTGACTGTGCTTGGGAAAATCCATTACAGGCCTGTCATTAATCTGGACCTGCTGCCTCTGGCAGTTTCTGACTCTTTCTATTTAATGGGCCTCTGCTTTCCAAGCTCTGGAGACACGCTGTTTCCCTCCCTTGATCAGCTTTGTTTAATTATCAAAATATTTGATGCAGAAAATTGACATTATTTGCGACGGGTTGGGCTCCTTTCCCTCCTTCTTTAACCTCTCCCTCCCCCCCGGTTTAATCTCCCATCCCCCTTATACGCACCTCTAATGTCTAGCAGTGACATTGAGATCATCAGCATGAAGGCACCTCCACCCTTAAAATAGCTAAAGTATGAGGACAATCAGAAGTGTGAGGGTGCATTAGTGAGCCACAGGTAGGAAGCGCCAATCCCATCGGTTCAGTGCGGAGAGCACGGGGCGACAGATGATTTCACAGCTGCACCTCCATCTTACAGGGGTCCCCCTGCCTGGAAAACAGCTGGGCATTGAGCTAAGCCCTCATGCTGGCAGCCCTTCGCATTTGATGCTAATGAGATGCCAGCTCAGGCTTCTGATATTTGCTCAGATAAATCGGGCTTATTTTTAACTCAAGAGGAGATAATATTTTATACTTCCAGCATTCCACAGATCATCATCACCTTAGATCTGTCACTTGTCTTAGAGACAAAAAAATAATATTAATCTTAGAACTGCAGATGCAAAGAGAAAGCCAACTTCAGACAATCCTCAAAAGGACAATGCCCCGTTTTCCCGAAAATAAGACCTAACCTGAAAATTAGCCCTAGTATGATTTTTCAGGATGCTCGTCATAGAAGCCCTACCCCAAAAATAAGCCCTAGTTAAGTGAAACCCTGCCCTCCACCCTTGTGCAACAACCAGAAGAAGATGACAGGACTGTATTTGAATAAATGTAGATGGCTGTACATGAAAAAAATAAAACATCCCCTGAAAATAACCCCTAATGCG
Organism: Intellagama lesueurii; assembly: GCA_037013535.1. Classification (NCBI taxonomy): domain Eukaryota; kingdom Metazoa; phylum Chordata; class Lepidosauria; order Squamata; family Agamidae; genus Intellagama; species Intellagama lesueurii. The sequence goes on along the minus strand of JBAJHW010000016.1, from coordinate 6,603,464 downwards.
TTTTTTTTTTGGAGCAAAAATTAATATAAGACCCTGTCTTATTTTTGCAGAAATACGGTACACTTCTCCCTTGAATTGCACGGGTTATACGTAGACTTTTCACGAAATAAACAAACATTCCACTAAATTAATGTTCAATAAATAAATATTCAATAAACACGGTGCTGCTGTGAGTCTCCAGGAAGTGGCCTGTGAAAGGTGGGTCTCAGACATACTGAAGCCTCTGTTGTAGGCAGTGCAGAAGCCCCCGGGTCCGATGGTCCCTTTCTTAGCATGGTGGCTCCACTTGGTGGCCGGGGTGGATGCTAGGGTTGAGGCGGGTTGGGGGAAGATCACAGCAGCCTGCTACTTCATTGTGGAGGAAGAGAGATTGCACCTCTGTTTTCCCCCTCTGATACAGTCCTTTTCTGTGCTTTGGCTGCCTGAGTGTGTTTGTGGGGGTTGCGGGGTGAGTGAGTGAATCAACTTTGTCGTTGCTTTATAGTTAACATTTTTGTCAGCATCAGAGTTTTACATGGATTTTGAACTGCACAGGGGGCTGGCACCCCTCACCCCAGCATTGCTGATGGGAAAAAAATGTCCTCAACAGGAGATGGGGGCAGAGTTAGCAAATCCAGTGGTTACAAGACCAATGTATTTTTAACATTTTTTTCATTTCTTCTATATTTAGAAAGCAGGTCTTTCAAGGTTTCCAGAATTCCTAGTTCAGGATGGTAAAAAGGCTCCAGCTACAGGAAGTCAGATTTATGGTGAATATCAGGAAAAACTTCTTAACTGTTAGAGTAGTATGACAACGGAAGCCATGACCTCAGGAGGTGGTGAGCGCTCCAACGCTGAAGGTATTCAATAGAAAAATTGGACAACCCTCTGAGATCTGCTTTGATTTTGATTCCTGCATTGAACAAGGGAATTGGACATATATATGGGGAAAGCTGGGCCTGTGTCTTGTTTGAAAAACCAAGGAACAATAACTATTTATTTAATTTATTTAAAATATCTTTTACCACCCGTTCTCCTTAAAAAAGGCCGAAGGTGGCTTGCATTATTAAAAGACAGTGTTTGAAAGCTAAGAAAAGTGAGTATGCAATTACTAAAAAGGATCGTATTAACAAGCATGAGCAACACCAAAATAGATAAAATAAATAGGAACCATGGAGAAATCCTCCTTTGCACGACTTTGGAATTGGTCACTTAAGCCTCCCCAAATTCAGGCAGAAATTTGGGGAGCATCCTAGGGTGCAAAGCCGGCAAGGAAACACACACTGTCGAAGTGTTACCTATGCAACCCACCAGGTGCTATTTCAGGAAAGAAAGCGAGTGGGGGGAAAAATAATAATTGTTTGACTCCAAGCACAAAGCCGAGCTCGGTGGATTGTGCCCCAATGAGCTTTCAGCTTTGCAAGCATAATCCCGCACCAGGAGTATTTCTTGCTCTCTTTCTTTCCATTTTTTTTTTTAAATCCTCTTTGGAGTCTCTGGCTAGGGCCTGGGGCGATAGTTTTCATATATATATATTTCTCAGTGGTCAGGAGTCAGGTCAGCTCAGTGCTATCAAAAGACCTTGACTTTTTTCCCTGACAGTTACAATTATTGCAGCTCTGGGGACTCATTTCCCCCAGCCTGGCCACCCGCTGACCTAAGTCAGCCGCCAAACAACAAACATCAGCAAAGACGGCTTTTCTCCCCTCAGCGATGGCATATTTTTACACACACACACACACAAACGGGCAGGCAGGCAGGCGCACCCCCTTGCGAAAAGAGGAGGCGAGATGTTACGGCTGAAGGAACGCCTACATCATCCGCCATGTTTTCCATCTTTCCATCCGGGCCCCCTTTACCCACGGCTCCCCTTCCATCCCAGAGATAAATTTTTTATGTTGTTATTTTCAGGCCTCCTCTCTTTGGCATTCCGTATTTGGGTGATAAACGGCAGAGCCGCCGTTCAACGAAACCCTAGACAAACTTCATAAATAGCTAACAGCATCCAGCCGGCACCTTTTTCCTTGCCTCAGACTCCCAATATCATGAGTGGAGATTTTCCCTCAGCACAGGTTGTGGAATGAGCTCAATGTCCCAATTTTTGGGTTATTTTGCTGTAAGTAACAGTGGGTGAAAATCTAGAGCTCTCCTCTCCACCTGGGGCAAATTTGGAAAAATTCAGGAGAAGAATGGGAAATTCTTGTCAATTTCCAGCTTCAACAATTCTCAGGGATATCATCATCATCTTAGAACGGCAGAGCTGGAAGGGACCCTATGGATCATCCAGTCCAGCCCCTGTCAAGGAGGCCCCGTGGGGGAATCAAGGCTCCCAACCTCTGGCTCCACAGCCAGATAGCTAAATGAGGAGGCTGGCTTATATCAGGCATGGATATCAAGGATTCAAGACAAGAAGGATGATGGTGTTCACACAAGAGGCAAATAGAACATAGGTGAAGCATGCTGTTCCATCTACAGGCCTTTGAGCAACCCAAAAGTCCAGGCTATTCACCAGCTTCAGGGTGTAAGAGCAGGAAATCATGGATGCTATTCCTCACTGTGCTTCCTGGGAGAAGAGCCAGCCTGGGTGGCCTTGGGCAAGCTGCACAGTGGTCCCAGGGATCCCTCCACCGAAGAAGGGAATTGGAAACCACTTCTGAGTATTCTCTACCTGGAAAATGCTGGAAATGGTCACTATGGGTTGGAATTGACTTCACAGCATGCAGTTATTATTATGACTGGTTGCCTAGCTCAGCGACTTAAATATCCAGCTGTGGAGCCAGAGGTTGGGAGTTCAATGTTGTAGCTCTGATAATGTTGTTTCTGGAATCTGCAACTGCTTATTGATTTTTGGCAGAAGTCCACGTTTTGCGTTTACGTTGTTCCAGTAGCTTTGCAGCAGACTATCCTGGTTCCTCAAGAGGGTCTGCGGAGCCCTGTAGCCTGTTTGTCACCAGATGTCCAGCATCTGATACGGTCCTTGTTGACCCAGGCAATGACCAATCTGGTACAGACTTCTGTTTATTCCTTCTCATTGATGGTTGGTGGACGCCGTTGGTCCGGCTTCTCAGCTAAAATCTGTCTGGCTTGGGAAACCCTTCAGGTAGCAACACTACCATCAGCATAGCTCTCAACCTCACTGAAGCATGCAAGCACCTCCACCTCAACAAGGCCTGTGTCCATGGAGGGGATGATGATGGCCAACATCAGAGATAATATCTTGCATCCTATGGCCTTTTAATGGTGCATAGAAGGGAAATCTCAGTAGCTACCTTGTTGATGAGGTGCCAGTTGCATGCCTGTCATGTGACCAGGCACATGAAGAGGCACATGACTGGCATGTGACCAGAATGAGACAGGCACCTCATCGATCAACTACAATTGCTACTCTGAGACAGGATTTTGGCCCTACCAACAGCCTGCATAACTGAAGACTCAAGAGAAACATAATGGCTGAAATCCTGTTGCTTTGTTACACAAAAGGGGTAAGATTCGGTTAGTTCCTAGCCAGTAATTAAAGAGTTTCTCTTGGGAATTTAGCGGGCATGTTCTCTGGAGAGTTGGGAAAGCCTCAAAGAGGGCTCAGCACTACAGACGGGGACAAACCGCCAAAATGGCCGTTCATTATGGTTTGTGGGTCATCGAGGTTGATGACCCACAACCCACAAATTTCCCCAGGAATTTCCAACGAACCATGAATTGGTTTGTCAGTTTTTTATAGACAGCTTGTGGCTTTTTTTAGACAGCTGTTCTGACAGCCTAGCTTGCTCTTTCGGCCCAGGCCCAACAAAGGGACAAATAAAAGGGCAAATATTCATCACTTCGTATTCGTCAGGGCCTCCAGAATGGACGAATGCAAAGTGACAAATATAACACAAATCAGCAATTTCTGACAAATATCGCGATTCGTTTTTCTATTCATCCCCACGTCTAGTCAGCACCTCTCCAGAACTCTTCCAAGATCTGTCTCCCAGGGACATGGACACCCTCAGGCTGATATTTTACCAGAGACATGGTCACAGAGATGGCATCTGCTCCAAAGGTCCATCCATCCCCTCTCTTACTATGAGGAACCTCCCTTAGAGCAATAGATTGAACAGGTGCTATGAGAAAGATGTGTTCTGCTCTCTGATCATAGCAGGAGAACGACAATTCTGGGAGAGATATTCCTTATATCCAGATTTCCCAGGGGTGGCTAGAAGTTCTCCATCTGCAGCTTGGGCCTCAACGCCATCCAGGGCCCAAGACAGCTGCCTTAAATTTCCCGAAGATGTTGCCATAATTTTGTTATGGTACAGTTTGACATACGACTCCATGTGGCCTCTGATAGGAGCACATTATCTCAATTAATGTTTCACGGCGAACACAACGCTGATCGTATTCATGGGACTTGGGTCTATTACCATTTGCATGGTGACTAGCTGAAGAATTATGAGTACGTTGGCCCGCTGGAGCAAAATTCGCCCTACGGCACTCTCGCACTTGTGACAACATTCCTTTCTCTCGCTCCTCTCTCTCCTCCCTTCTTATTTCTCCTGTTTTGATTTCTACTTAAAGTTTTATGGCTCTGTCCCCTCCAGGGGGCTATTATCTTGTATGCTAATAGAGCTATGCATATTCTATTAGCGTTGTCAGTAAGAGATAAGAGGCGTATTCCACACAAAGCACTCCAGAGGCAATGATTGTGCAGAGGGGGCACCAGCACCGGTCTGCGATCAGTCATCTTCGGACAGAACCGGCACCCGTTTAGACACCCCCTTCAGCCTCGGCGGGTTCTTAAAATGCCCCAGATTGCACGAGATTCACAGCCAGCATCACCACTGTTGCGATCTAATGGCTTCACGCCTGAATAGATAGAAAAGATGTCTCAACCCTCTTAGAAACAAGAGCTTATACAACCTTGCACATGTGTGTGTGTTTGTGTGTGTGTCTTAGTGAGCACACCTGGAGATAAAACACAGCGAAGCAGCTCTCAGCAAAAGCCTGCACCATGAATAAGAAATAAATCCATTTTAGAGGTGGCTGAAGAAGAAATTGCAACATGGACAATTCCATATAGTATGCACTCTCTCTCTCTCTCTCGTACTATTCTGCTGACACCAATGAAATAAATTAGCTATTGAATATTGTAGGTTGCCATCTTTTGGCCTCAGAATTATAGCCTCTTGGAGAAGCAAACAGGCAAAAATGGCTGGGGCTGAACTAGGAGCTCAAGGAGGGGAAAATATGGCACAAGAGGTGGAACCAAAATGGAATTCAGGAGGAATGGGAATTTCAGATTTCTTGGAGTACAAATCCCACAACTTCTCATTTTGGGACTCAGGCAGACCTTTCAGACAACTTAATTGTTTAATTTCTTGGGCTATGAATCTCACAACTCCCCATTCCGAAAATTCTATCTAACATGCACATCTTACGGACAGCTAAATGTGGCTCACCTGGAAGAAAGGCCTCAACTGGAAGGCTTAGACACTTAGCTAGGCCTAGATCCACCCAAGCTTCCTGTTCCTGCCCCAGTGCGAGCTGGGAACTTTCTTTCTGAACAGGAAGTTAGGTGGAGCTAGGCCTAGCTAGGCTTAAAAGCCTTCCAGTTGAGTTTTCTCTCTCTCCGATCAGTTGTGTCCATATGTATACATAGACGCTGGGTGGTTTAGCTACTGGGAATGCTATAATATCAGATTTCCTACATCAAGAAGGGGTTGGCATAGATCAGGAATGGGCAGTCTCCAGAGGTCTCGGGGGGCACAAGTGTTCATTCTGGACCATTGAGGGCTACACGTGTCCTTCCAATCCTCACCCTCCAAAAATTCTTCATTTTAACTTTTTTTTCAATCTGAAGAATGCATCTTGTGCCTTCTAGTGGCCAAGAATCTTTTTTTTTAAAAGGCATGTAAATAATTAGGAAGAAGCCATCTTGTGCCCCCTTATGGCCATTAAAAAAAAATGGGTATGTGGAAGCAACAGGAGGGCTCGGAGCTCACAAAACATGACAAAGTTGCCCCACACACCCCTAGGGAATACAAAGGGACTATAAAAATAAAAAACAGGGGTACGGGGAACCTACTGAGACCTACAGGGGGGCCCATGTCGCACACACACACCAGCATAGATCATCTTCAATGCTTCTGCCAAATTTATAATTCTATCCTATTGCCTGCTGAGGATGATGCCTCTGACAGTGGGATGCAGACCTCAAAAGTTTGTGTAACCGTACATTAAGCTGTGAGGCACTAGAACATTTTCTTTGTCCCCTTCCTTACATCTGCTTCCTAAGAGATGTTGAATGTACACAACAGAAAGCTAGCACAATTGTGTTTTCTCTGGGTTTCACAGATCCTTCCTCCTTTCTCAAAAACCTCTTTGGCTCTGCTAATACATTTCTCTTCTGACATTTTCCAGCCTGTCAAACTTATTTTCCTCCATCTCCTGAGGGTCTAGAGAGATGAAAAGTGTAAAACCTGGGGTTCCCTCACCTAGTGATCTGGCATTAACCACCGATGAGGGTGGAGGAATGGATATTCTTGACAGGACTGACATCTTCCTAAATGTACAAGATGGTGGAATTAATGAAGGGCAAGGCTAGATCATAAAGGGTCAATGGAGGGAGGGAATGGATTTTTAGCTCCTGGGTTATCTGATCAGAGAAGGGACAATCTGGAATCACTCTGCTCTTCTCACGCATTCCACTGATTTTCAAAAGCCAAGGCATAAGAAATAGGCATGTTTCTTCTAGGACAGTGGCTCCCCACCTTGGGTCCCCAGATGTTCTTGGACTCAAACTCCCAGAAGCCTTCACCACTAGCTGTGCTGGCCAGGAATTTTGGGAATCGTAGTCCAAGAATATCTGGAGACCCATGGTTGGGAAGCACTGGTCTACATCAATGGTTCCCAACCTTGGCTCCCCTTATGTTCTTGACTCAAACTCCCAGAAACCTTCATCACTAACTGTGCTGGCCAGGATTTATGGGAGTTGTAGTCCATGAGCATCTGGGGGCCCAAGGTTGGGAAGCACTGCTTTAGGAAAACAGTTTAGATCTCGTGAAAGGGCCACAGATTCTTGGTAATGCAATTTAATATTTTTGCTTGAGTTGGTTTTTTTTTAAAAAAAATTATTTAGTTCTTTTAAACACCTAAGGTGGAGAGAGACACTGGGATTTTTCTGCCACCACATCATTCTAAACATGGATATGGAAATCTAAGTAGGTTCCAATCTGGCTAATACTTCTATGGAAGGCCACCATGGAATAACAGAGATCTCTAGGTAGGGCTAAGAGAGAATCACACTTGATACTATAGAGATGCTGCTGTAATGCTGGACCAGGTAAACCTCTAGCCTAGTGGGACACAACTTCCTCTGTTCCTGCTTAAACTGTCCTTGATTTAGAATCATGAGGGCCTGAATCTTGATCTATTGTTCAAGAAGAGACAGAACTCACAGAAAAACACATGCTTTGTATGCAGAAGCCTCAATCCCCAGCATCTCCAGGTAGAGCTAGAAGAAGATCTTACCTGAGATGATGGAAAGTGCCAGGGTCCGGGTTCTGCATGGTTGCCTTCAACAGCGGGGGCAGAGGCACCAGGAGCCAGCCAACAGCACAGAGGGCCAAGTCCAAACTCACTCATGGATCAACTAGCCAGAATAGGAGCACAGGAGCAGAAATCAGAGACCCGGGACTAGAACCAGGCCACAGGAGTAGGAGTGGGAGCACTGAGCCAGAGCAGGAATGCAGGATCAGGAATACCAGAGTTCACAACAGACACCAGAGCAGGAACAACACAACTGAAGACTTAAGGTGCTAAAGCAGCTTCTGGGAGGGAAAGTCCTTCCTTAAGTAGGCCTTCCCTCAGGACTCCCAGGTGGACCTCATGAGAGCCCTGGCAGCTGCTGCCCCAGCAGGGCTTGATCCTGCAAACACTGAGCTCTTCCTGGGACCCAGCTGGCCCCGATCCTGCAGCTCACAAGGCAGTGGTGCAGGGAAAGCCCTGCCGCCACCCAGATCCTGACAGAGAGCCATTGCAGCCAATCAGAGATGACAATACCAGGGCAGATGGACCAAGGACATCCTTTGACAAGATGGCATCTTCAATGGGACAAAATAATCTGACTGGCTATGATTCAATGACCCTTCTTTTATATATTTTTATTTATTTATTTATTTATTTATTTATTTATTCGATTTCTATCCTGGCCTTTTAGACAAAGTCTACTCCGGGCGGGTTCCACCAAACATTATAATTAAAACAGTTAAAAACAATTCAAAACAATAATGATTAGTAATGCTCAAGATGGGAAAACAGAAAATTATGATAAAAATAAGAATAAGTCAAGTATTGACAGGAGGGAAGGCCTGCCTGAAGAGCCAAGTTTTTAATTGGCTCTTAAAAACACCCAGCGAGGGAGCCAGGCGGATCACTGATGGGAGGCTATTCCATAGTCGAGGGGCCACTGCCGAGAAGGCCCGGTTTCTTGTTCTTTCTCTCCGGGCCTCTCTCGGCGTTAGGCCCCTCAACCGTCCCTCCTGGCTATGGCGAGTGATTCGGGTAGATCTAGGTGGGAGAAGGCAATCTGCCAAGTATCGAGGTCCTAAACCGTTTAGGGCTTTATACGTCATCATCAACACTTTGAAGTCAATGCGGAAGCGAATGGGCAGCCAATGCAAGGCAGCCAGAGTGGGAGAGATATGCTGGTATTTTCTCACCCCACTAAGGAGTCTGGCCGCCGCATTCTGCACCATTTGAAGCTTCCGCATCAATCTCAAAGGTAGCCCCACGTAGAGCGCATTGCAGTGGTCTAATCTCGAGATTACGAGCGCATGGACGAGAGTGGTGAGGACCCCGCCATCAAGATAGGGTCACAGCTGGGCAATCCGCCACAGATGGAAATAGGCGGAGCGGGCCACGGACGCCACCTGGGTTTCCATGGTAAGCGCCGGGTCCAGATGTATCCCCAAGCTGCGCACCACACTCTTTGCGGTGAGAGTCACCCCCCCCAAAAGAGAAGGAGTTTCCCAAACCGCCAATGGAGGGGCCACCCACCCTCAAGACCTCCGTCTTGTCCGGGTTCAACCTCAACCCATATAGGGTTGAAATATAGGGCAGAAAAAGGTCCTTTTTGAACTAATTTCCCAGAATCCCCGAGTTAGGCAAGACTAGCTGAGGGATTTTAAGGAATTATAATTGAAAAAAGTAATTTTTCCAAGTTCTATTCATGAAGAGCATTATTTCCTTCTCTAGCAGTGAAATGTCTTGGCCCTGCTCGGTAAGGAGAAGCAGTAAAGTGTTGCATTGTTACAAAAAGCACATGACAATTTTGATTTTATTCTGTGATACCGTTGAAGGTAGATTTCTATTTTCTGGCAAGAAGTTAACATGCGGTGAATTCTAGCAAATTCTCAAGTTCTTCTAGTGCTAGCAATTTAACCCGCCCTTCTCTCTCAGCTGAGTAGCATCTTTACCGTTTTTCTCCTCATCCCCCTCTAGAAATCTCCCTAATTATCGGTAACCTTCTGTTCGAAGATGGTTGTCCCAGTCTGATAAAATCCAGTAACTTTGAAAGCAGCGTAGGCCTTAATTTCCCTTGACAGCTGTTCTTAAAACATGTGGGCCAAAGCCCAGCTTTAATTAAATGCACATTTGTATTCCAAACAAATTAAGTACAATTAAGGACTCTGAGTTATGGGTATCTATCACTTGGTGATGTTTTTGTAAAAATTACCACATTGAGATCAAAGGCAGAGGACCTTTGCTTAATTGTTTCATTAGGGCCCAATGCAATCGGTTTCATAAATACATGGTCTGTGTCTCTATGGGAATTGCCCAAAATACGGCTCTTAAAAGTAATTGCTACCATATTTCTCTCCATGTGAGCTTCGCATGTTTGATGGATCAAAATGAGTTTGCTGTTCAGGATGTGAAGGAATCCGTGTTCTTCTTGTTCTTCCAAACCCCATCAATCTGACATAACCTTCAAAGGTGAGCTGAGATGGGTTCCATGGTTGGCATCCAAGCCAACAGTGCAATCCATGGGACCTGCATGGGATTGTGGTTAGTAGACTGTAAACCCCAATGAAATCAATGGGACTAGCTAGTAATGATATTACTTACATGTTATGGATTACTTTGTTTCCTTAAAATTGGCTGTTTTCTACTGTATGGAATGCAGTTGTGGCCTTTAATATGAGCAAGAATTGAAAAGACAGAAACCTTTGAATTGTGGGCTTAACCTGAGATGCTAAGAATATCATGTGAAGAAGGTCACCAATAAAGAAGTACTAAGTTGAATTAACAAGAACAACAACAATAGGAACAACATACATACTGTGCCGATATTTAACAGATACTTAGGTTTTTGGTTAAAACTTGTATCTGTTATATAATACCAGTCAATGTTTTTTATAATTTTGACTGTACCTGGTGTTTTTGAATCATCATCATCATCATCATCCTAGAACTGCAGAGCTGGAAGGGACCCTATCGATCACCAAATTCAGCTCCTGTCAAGGAGACACTGTGGGAAATCGAACTCTGAACTTCCGTCTCTGCAGCCAGAGACCTAAACCACTGAGCTAACCATAAACTGCTGTGGATAACCTAAATGTAAAACTTCTTCTACCTGTGCAAAATATCCATTAATTTTCTAGAATCTATTAATTATCAGTGTAATGGCCCTGTTACCCAGCTCTGAGACTGAATTTTTGATCCTACTCTTTTCCCAAAATAGAGAGTTCAATTAAATCGTTTGTCTCTTCCTGGATTACACCCACTGAATGACTGGGATTTGATCATTCTAAAGTGAAGCCCACTGATTCAGTAGGTCTACTCTAGTCAGCACAAATGATTGTATTTCGCCTAGAGAAAGAAGATGCAAACCCCAAGATTCCATAAGATGGAGCCCGGTTGGTTAAACTGGTGTCAAAGTGATGTAACTTCGTAGGGCACAGACGCTGTAGAGAGCGGTCTTCTTATACAACAGAAGGACCTTACCATTCAGTTCTTGAAATGTTTCATTCTGCACATTTCATTTTTGGCTAGTCTTATGGAGAACAAGAATCAGATTCTGTAAATAAGCACATCAACTATTTCCTACCGTTCACCAGAACTCCATTTTTCCTTAATATGAGAGATGCGGGGAGGGAGGGAGAGAGAGAAGGAGGGAGAGAGAGATGGTAATAAAAGAAAATTCCCAACAACAATGAATGTACATCATGGCTCTCTTGGGAAATCAACTGCTTCCCCTGTTCCTATATCTTTTCCATCAAAGCTCGCTTCTTCTCCATTGCAGGGCGATGTTCTATTAATCTCACTTGACCGTGATGACAATTTAGAGGACAACTGAGCAGAATCCTGGTGTACCAGGTAACCTTCTTGTCTGTTCCATCACCATAAAGTCAGAGAAAAATTACCGTACATTGCTTTTCGAAGAAGCTCAGAACATTGAAAGAAATCTGGAGCGAAAGCAATGGATTCCTGCCTTGAGCAGAGGGTTGGCCTTGATGACCTCAGAGGCCCCCTTCCAACACCATTATTCTATGATAGATCCAGCATCTTGGAAACCAGAAAAAGAAAGACTGAATTTGCAACCTGGACGCATCCTTCAGAATGGCTGACAAAGCACGGTGATCCGACCACGGAAAAGGAGCACTATCCCTCAAGGCAAGCCTTCCGTTTGCCAGGGAATCGTTCCAGCCCAACCTTCCAGAATAGTAGCTCTACAGTTGGACTCTAAAGGCCCAGCTTGGCCTTTGATCGGTTTTGGGCTGGAGTGAAATTCCCCATAGGTTGTGTGATCAGTAAGAAATATATTGCACTGGATTGCTCCTCAAGTAGTCCAAAATATGATCTATTTCCCTGTGTGATCACATCCTAAGCTGCTTCTTGTAGAAGCCTGGGCAGAGTGACTCCCTTCTGTTTATAAGGCGTGCTGTTGTATATGACATAAGCGCTCTAGAACCTTCATCCTCAAGCCATCTGTTTGGTCTCTGGTTCCACCATCTTCTCTATCAGCTTCTCCAAGGCAAACAGAAACCGTCCAAAAGAATGTCAGAGGCCAAACATTTAGATATCCCAGCTGTGATCTTTGACAATGGCTCCGGTGTTTGCAAGGCTGGTATCGCTGGGGACAGCGCCCCGAGGTCTGTGATCACAGCCATTGTGGGCCGCTCAAAAGCCAAAGCCACCATGCTTGGGGCTGGCCAGAAGGAATATTACATCGGCGAAGAAGCCCAGTCCAAAAGGGGAGTTTTGTCGTTGAATTATCCCATTGACCATGGTATTGTGACGTGTTGGGATGACATGGAGAGGATATGGCGGCATGTATATGAGTGCGAATTGAGGATCAAAGCCAGCGACAGGCCCGTCTTGCTCACCGAAGCCCCACTGAATCCCTTACAGAATCGGGAAAGAATGACAGAGATCATGTTTGAGAATTTCAAGGTGCCAGCCATGTATGTTGCGGTCCAGGCGACTCTGGCTCTCTACGCATCAGCACGAACCACAGGGATTGTCATGGACAGTGGAGATGGTGTGACCCACACTGTCCCTATCTATGAAGGCTACTGCCTGCCGCATGCGGTATCCAGGTTAGATGTTGCTGGAAGGGATATTACCAAATACTTCATGCAGCTGCTCCTGGAAAGTGGGCATTCCTTCGTCAGCACAGCTGAAAGAGAAATCGTGAAGGACATCAAGGAGAATCTATGTTATGTGGCTCTAGATCCCATCCAGGAAATAAAAGCGAAGCCAGAATACCTGTTGAGAGAGTACAAGCTGCCAGATGGCAATGTGATCAAGATTGGAAGCCAGCTGTTCCGAGCCCCTGAGGCCCTTTTCACTCCGGCCACCTTGGGCGTCGATGCTCCCGGAGTCCACCGAATGATCTTCAACAGCATCATGAAATGTGACATCGATGTCCGCCGAGATCTTTATGGGAACATAAAGATCTCTTTATTCTCCTCTCTGGTGGGTCCACCTTGTTTTGTGGTTTGGACGAGCGTGTCTTGAAAGAGATGCAGCTCCAGGTGCCGATTGGGATGTCGGTCCGAATCATCGCACCCCCAGAGAGGAAGTACTGCGTGTGGATCGGGGCCTCAATTCTGACCTGCTTGACCGCTTTTAGGCAAATGTGGGTCACCTTCCAAGATTACGAAGAGTTTGGCCCGGGTGTGATTCATCGGAAATGTATTTAAATAAAAACCACCCATGAATTTGACACAACAGAAGGTGTAGTCAATACATGACCCTCCATATATATCTATATAGAGACATATATAGAGATATTTGAAAGCGGTCCTATATATAAATATATATGAGATAAATCAGCTTCTTTCTCTCTCTTTTTTTTCTTTTTGCCTGGGCAGTATTTATAAGAAAATAAAATAAATGCTTATGGAAACACCCTTTGAATTTGGATCATGGTGGTTTTTCTCTTGTGTCTTCCCATGCCATTCTACACGGGATAAATGGTACCATCTGTCTGCTGAATTAGACCCTGTGTTGCACAGTGATTGAAATTTGAATTTTAAGCACTATAAAAGCTCAGGTCAGAAACGGACGGATCTTTTGATTTTGCCTTTTCTCGGGTTTTTAAATCCAAGATTCTTCCTGTTTATCCAGAAATTGGCAGATTTTGCTAAGTTCTTATTATTAATATCTGAACACAACTGTCACCCATGTCCACTGGCCGGGTTCAGTAGGTGTGCCTTCTACGAGGCATATACATTGGTCCCCTAACCCTCTCAGTGTTTGAATAAAGACTGATGGATTGGTGCTTGACTTGCCCAGAAATTGGCAGATTTTGCTAAGTTCTTATTATTAATATCTGAACACAACTGTCACCCATGTCCACTGGCCGGGTTCAGTAGGTGTGCCTTCTACGAGGCATATACATTGGTCCCCTAACCCTCTCAGTGTTTGAATAAAGACTGATGGATTGGTGCTTGACTTGCCCTATGTGTTTTCAGGACCCTCAAGCCCAATTCTTGTCTGCATCTGTAGCACTAGGAGCTCTGTTTTTTTTAATCCCCGCACCAATTTTTCCAGCTAGTAGGAGAAAGCCCCACTGACTTTCTAAGGCAGTCACAGAGAAAGGAGTGAGTGAGGGACTTAAAAGGGCAATGGCCATACTCCTCTTGTGGAGTCATTCTTAAAAGGATCAGGCTTGTGATTTCCCCATGCTGACTATCTTTTCTCTCTTCCCCCCTTTCTCTTTCTTGGATCTGAAGTTGGGTGAACCTGAACTTCTTCAAGTTCATGAAGAAAGTGATTTATCATCAAATAAATGCAAGTTAAGGAGATGTTTCGGAAAAATAATTTCTACTGTTTTAAAAAAATGATGCTGATTGATTATTTTGTGCCAATAAATGATGTTTCACGAATCTTGGACACAGAAGGAGAAAGTAACTTTTTATTTAACTACAACTCGCAGAATCTCCCAGCCAGCCTTGGCTGTTTTTTCCATCCTTGCACAAGCAGGTATTGAAAAAGGAGAATACTCAATGAAAATGTATAAGGTACAGAAAGGTGACAGTCACCTCCATTAACTCTGCCTAATTTTGACCCTCACCCAACAATGAAGGCTCTGACATGTTTTGACTGAGGAAGTCCCAGACTGAGGAATGTCCCGGAAGTACATTAATCCCAACCAACACTGAGATTAGAAGAAACAAATGAGTTTACATCTTGATATTTTATTAGTCTCCTGGTTACAGACTACTTCTGGTTTCCTGGAGACCGCCAAACAGTTGCTAGGAACTACCTCATCCATTGTGAAGTAAGACCTATAGCCAGCAAGTTTAGGGCTATCTTAGACCAGAGGCTGCCATCATTCATGCAGATATACTGCTTAGAGCACAAAAACTCTGCCTCTCCATTCTTGATGCTTTTCATCCTCGAAAATCAGTTTCTTAAAGCATATGCAATATGCTTGTGCATCACTAGGAAAAAAGGGAGATGTCCCTTTTTGTGACTCATAGGGTTCTAGAATTTTGATAGTGAAGGATTCTTGTCTACAAGACCAAAAAGAAAGGCGAGAAGTGGTGGGAAACCCCCATTTCCCTGATCTTTGGATTGAGAGAATGTCTTGCGCCAGAATACCAGAACTCCCTGCTGTAATCATCGACAATGGGTCTGGGCTGTGCAAGGCTGAGATCTCAGGAGAAGTTGGCCCACGGCACGTCGTCGCATCCATCCTGGGCTGCCCGAGAAGCAAATTATCAAAAAGCAGTCAGAAGGAATATTATGTCGGCAATGAAGCCCAGGAGAAGCGAGAAGTGTTGTCCTTGAGATACCCCATCGAGGGCGGCCTCATTACCTCATGGGATGATGTGGAGAAGATCTGGAAGCACATTTATGACAAAGGGTTGGGAATCAAAGCATTTGAAAGGCCTGTGTTGATGACAGAATGCCCTTTGAATCCCAAAGAGGATCGCGCCAAGATCACTCAGCTGATGTTTGAGCAATTCAAGGTACCCGCTTTTTATCTCTCCATCCAGGCAATATTATCTCTCTACGCCTCGGCACGTTACACCGGCATAGTAATGGACTGTGGTTTTGGAGTGAGCCACGCAGTGCCTGTGTACGAGGGATACTGTTTGCCCCATGCCGTGGCCAGGTTGGAGGTTGGTGGCAGAGATATCACCGAATACCTCAGAGAGCTCCTTGCGGAGAGAAGGCAACACGTCCGGAACTTTCCAGAAGGGAACAACGTGGTGGAAGACATCAAGGTCAAGTTGTGCTATGTCGCTTTAGACTCCCACCAGGAAGAGAATAAGAGGTCGGAGGGGCTGCCCAAAGAGTACGAGCTCCCTGATGGGCATCAGATCAAAATCGGAGATCCACTTTTCCTCGCCCCAGAGATTCTTTTTATGCCAAGCATCATCGACCGGAATGGCTACGGACTTCACAAAATGATTGCCAGAAGCATTAAAAAATGTGACCCAAGCATCCACAATGTCCTCTATGGGAATGTGTTGCTTTCGGGGGGCTCCTCACTCTTTCTGGGATTAGATGAATCTTTAAAGGGATGGAAATGCAGGTCCCCCAAGGGGTCCCCATCAAGGTCATTTCGCCCCCAGACCGGTGGTTCTCAGCATGGATCGGAGCCTCCATCATTACATCCCTGAGCACCTTCGAGCCAATGTGGGTCACCGCCTCTGACTACCAAGAGTTTGGACCAAACGTTGTGCAACGGCGGTGCTTTTAAAGAGGGCTTAGGGACGTACTGCCTACTTGTTAATATGATGAACAAGCTGCCACAGCTACAGGTCGTTTCAAAACAATGCACTTACCTCTTTTAAAGGCTTAAATTTAAAAAATGCTTTTTACAAAAAGAACCACATGGGGTTTGTAATTCATTTTCCTTGTCCTGCTGTTGAAACACTGGTTCTTCCTTTCCTGATTCTGCTAGAGAAGGAGGTGGTGGGGAGATATTATACAGCCTCATCTCTTCGTTGGTGTGGTCTGGATTTCTGCAAAAAGTCTCAAATGGATTTTAGCGATGTGAAGAGTTATTAGTGCAGCCAGATGTGTTGGGACCAGTTTAATTGGCTTCATCAGCTTCAGGAAGGGCAGGGGACTTTCTCTCTTGATAACCTGCCTCAACTGGAAGGCTTTGAGTCTTAGCTAGGCCAATCTCCACCCAAGCTTCTTGCTCAGAAAGAAAGCTCCCAGCTAGCACTGGGACAGGAACAGGAAACTTGGGTGAAGCTAGGCCTAGCTCGGCCTCAAAGCCTTCCAGTTGAGGCCTTTCTTCCAGGTGAGCCACATTTAGGTATTTGTAAGGTACCTGTAAGGTAGGTAGAACTTCCAGAATGGAGTATTGTGCTATTTGTAGTCCAGGAAATCAGAAAATCCCATCCCCAGGTGCTACCCTTGTGCTAACTCTGTAAATGCAGAGCCTCTAGCAGAACAAGTCTTATGCTAGCTCAACCAATAACCTCACCAAGTACAGGTTTGAATCATTTTGCATATTATGAGCAGTTGCTCATTGGGTTTTATTGCTTTTGAACTTTTTTTTTCCCTTAGGAGACCTTGAGGGAGCATGCATGGCTCTCTTCTTTTTTCCTCCTCACTTCATCCTCACAACAATCCTGTCAGGTAGGTTGTATTGACATCAAGAAACTGGTCCAGAGTCACAGAATGGGCTTCATAGCCAGGTCAGGATCAGAACCTGGATTTTCCACATCCTGGTCCAGGACTCAGTAACCAATGCAACCACACTGGGTCTCAAGGGTCAGAGCAGAGATTTGGTTTGTAAGTGAAAGCCAAGGGCTGTAGTCTTTTGTACCAGTGGTTCCCAGCCTCAGGTCCCTGGATGTTCTTGGACTAAAACTCTCAGAAGCCTTCACCACTAGCTTTGCTAGCCTGGATTTCTGGGAGTTGTAGTCCATGACCATCTGGTGAAGGTTGGGAAGCAGTTGATGTTCCTTTGTGACATCATGTTGCTTTTCTGATCATGTTGCTATCCTTCCTGGGCTGTACAATGAAGACAAGAATACAAGGTATTGCCTTGAGTTCATGGTACTCCATGAAGGCTTTCTAAACTGAAGCGAGTGTCAACAAAAAGATGGTTCAGTTCTCCCCACAGTGGGTCACCAGAAGAAAATATTGAGTTCAATACCATCTTCCTACTGATGTTCTTCAGCAGCTAGAATATGGAGGCATGGTTTCTCTCATACTGCCTGTTTCATACTGTCACCATGTCTGGTTGTTAGTAAAAAAAAACACTCATTAAGTTTTTGCTTTTACGTATCAGTTGACGTTGTCCTGAGCTGATGGAATGCCTTGATGAGGCATTCCTTTCGTAATCTCAAGGATAGACTGCTGTAATGCTCTCCAGATCCTTGAAAGCAATACAGACACCTTGGCAGGTCCAAAGTCCGATGACCAGACTGATTACTGGGACTAGTAAATTTGATCATCTACCCACCAAACCTAAACCGGCTTTTACTTTTCATGCTCAGTTCAAGGTGCTGGTTATGACTTGTAAAGCCCTGAATGGTTTAGGATCTCAATATGTGTCAGAATGTCTCTCCCAGAAATCAGCTCTCCATCCCACCTGTTCCTCTCAATCCATGCTGTTAAAAATTGCAACATCAAGAGAGGCCAAAAAGGTGAATATGAGGAATTGTGTCTTTTCATTGGTGGCCCCTAGTCGCTGGAATAGGTTCCTTCCCTCCTCACATTTAGAAAGATGATAAAGATGGAGTGGTTTAACACCCGAATTTCCAGGATGTTGTCAATAACAACTTTAAAAAAAGCAATTCCAAATTTTTATAGGGTAGTTCATATTTATGGTTATAATTACTGACTATTGATTGATTTTTTTTTGTTATTGTGGGACATTGAGGATTTGTGACTTTTAATCTTGTGTAAATTGCCTAAATCGAATGAATGGATGAATGAATGAATGAATGAATGAGTGAGTGAGTGAATGAGTGAATGAATTTTCAAATCCCACAAGATTCTTTGCCTTCAATATAAGAATGAACATATCACACAGAAAACCAGTCTAGATTCAGATGAAAAAGGAGTGAAAAATTGCAGGAAGAAACATCAATAATCTGATATGCAGATGGCACCATTTTACTGGCAGAAAACAGCAATAGCTTGAAATGACTTTCAGCAAAAGTGAAAGGAGAAAGTGTCAAAACAGGACTGCAGTTGAACATTAAGAAGACAAAAATCTTGACTACATAAGAACTGCACAAGTTTTATGTTGACAATAAAGAAATCGAAAGAGTTAGATTTTTTTTAATATCTTGGTTGAACCATCAATCTAAATGGAGAAATTAGGAAAGATCATCAAGTGTCAGGATGTGTCACTGGAGACCAAGACCAAGATCATCTTGCCTTTCCGATCACCATGTATGAGGTGTGATGGCTGGACAGTTAAGAAAGCTGAGGCTGTCCTACTTTGGGCACCTCATGAGAACGCAGGATTCTCTGGAAAAGACAATAATGCTGGGAAAGGTGGAAGGCAGCAGGAAAAGAGGAAGACCAAATGCGAGATGGACTGACTCACTAAAGGACCTACAGGGCTGAGTTTACAAGAGCTCAGCAGGGATATTGAGGACAGCAAGCTTTGGAGATCTTTCATTCATGAGGTCGCCATAAGTTGGAGGGAGATATTCATCCTTTCCCCACCTCTGAGATAAGCAGATACCCTTGTATTCATCTAAGCAATGAGTTGCTCAGATTAAGAAGTCAACTCTTTCTGTTATCAGTTCCTTAAGGCTGGATTTGTGTCTTATTGTCACCTTGTGTTTCCTGATCATTGGTAGGCTAAAAGTTAGAACAATCTTAGAACTGCAGAACTGGAAGGGACCCTATAGATCATCAAGTCCAGCCCCTGTCAAGGAGGCACAGAGGGGAATCGAACTCCCAAGCTCTGGCTTCGCAGTCAGAAGCTTAGACCACTGAGCTATCTGGCCATTTGCAATGGTGGCCGTCCAATGCAAAGGCAGCCGGGCTCCTGTTATCCCTGTTTGACAAATGTCAGAAAGGCCCAGATATCATTTTTCTTAGCCCTTTTGCTAGAATGCCCTCTTAATCAAAGCAGATCTTATTTTATATGACAGATGAGCATGAAAGAAGACCTTCAGTGCTTCGTCTCAGTTATCAGAGAAATGCCCTGGGAACTCAAGAGAGTAAAACACAAGGATCAGTTTTTCATTCCAGGCCACCGCTCAGTGATTTTACTGCCCACATTTGAAACGGACGCTGGAAATATGCAAACACAGCCTGCACAAAGAGGTTTCATGAATCCATCAGAAAGAAACTGCCATCCCAGGGGGGGAAACAGTGACCGATGCACTGTCTTCTCTATGTGTCATGTTTAATGGACTGGAAACAGAAGAAGCCGCAACAAAAAGACAGGTGAGGACATGTGTATGTCTCCAAGAACCATCTTTCTCACACGCAGAGTAAAAGAAAAACCTCAGGATCTGTCTACATCCATTGGGAGGTGTATTTGCATGTACTGTTGGTTTCCCAAGAAAGAAAGACATCACAGAACGGTTATAGATTATGGCTATATTCAGGTCAAGACCGTTGTCAGGTGAGCTACTTTTACATGTCTGCAAACAGCCTGTCATGTAGAAACCCAAACCCCCCTCTCTAGTGAGATGTGTGGTACCTTCATATCATATTGTTGATCTGCAGGACGGGTTGAGCTTCACATGAGCTGTCCAAGGTGCTAATATCTCCCAAAGAGGCTCGGCATCTAAAACCCACTCCTTTAAAGTTCAGACAAAAACCCAGTGCAGATTCATCCCAAAATAACTAGGAGGAACGGGCTCTCACTGCCTTCAACACAAGAGCCTTGTGATGCTCCCTGGCAGTTTGTTTTCCACAGAGAAACTTTCTGGTGGGCCGCTTGCAACACAATATTTATATATAACAGTTTATTGAAAGGCAAGCTTTCACCTGTGGTAATATCATATCAGGACTAGACCTCCCAGTTTTCTGACTCCATAATTCCCTCCAGCAATTTCTATTATGTCAGTTTTTAATACAACTTGTTACAATTTAGCACCTGATATTCTGATAATTATCTTCCCGAGGCTAATCCTTCTCCTATGCGGGAACGCAACATGGAAGTCTTCAAATAGTCATTATTTATAGCAGGTTCCTCCTTTACAACCCCAAGCAATTGTTATTTATAATTCATGGAGGAAAAGAAGCCGGATCAGTGATTTCTCGAGTATAATCCATTAGACTCTTCTAAGTTTCCATCTGATAGGACTCTGCTAATTAAACTCTGTGGTTTTGATAGACATCTAGGAAGGGGTCTTTTACACGCACACTTAGACACACACACACCCCAGGTGGAGATGCCACAAAATGTCACCCATTCCAAAATGTTGCGGCTAATTTGGGAGCAGCGACGTGGGTGGATAATTCCATTTAGAGATTGGTATGTGTGTGTGTTTTTCATAGGAATTTACTTTTCTATATTTGCAGATTGCTTCACAGATGGGCAGAAAGAAGTTGTGCTTTATTTTATTTTATTTTTTTCTTTTATTAAAGCTAAACTGTGAGAAAGGAAGGAACCCCCTCCTTCCTGGTTGGGAGGAAGCAACTGAGAAATATCAAACAAGATTTCTCGTTCATAGCAGGATCACTGCTCTTCAAATTCGTGGTGCTATTTGTAGATAAACAAGCAAAGAGGATCATTGCACCGCATTTCTCCATAAAGAGAATAAATTTATCCAGCAGTTTCTGATGGAAGAATGGAGTGTCTATTCAAACTCTATGCAGAAAGGGGGAAAGTTTTCACCCCATAAAAATTAATCATGGACCAAAGCAGCCACGGAGGTGTGAAAAAGAAGGTCGGTAGATAAATACTTGCTTAATGAACACATCCTATCATCTTCCTGTTTGTCTTTTGACAGTGTCTCTTGTCTGGTGATTTGGTTATGCTTTAGAGAGGATCTGTGTCACACAGTTATAGCAGTTTGATACCACTTTAAGAGTCCTCATGGATCTATCCCAGTGGTTCCCCACCTTGGGTCCCCAGATGTTCTTGGACTAAAACTCCAGAAGCCTTCACTACCAGCTGTGCTGGCAAGGATTCCTGGGAGTTGTAGTCCATGAACATCTGGAGACCCAAGGTTGGGAGCCACTGGTCTATCCTAATGAACCTTGGGGTTGGAAGAAACTTAGAATTCTCTGCTACAGAGTTCCAGCACACTCCCTTGAACAATAGTAGTCCAGAAGAGGGTTTTTGGGTAGCTCAGTGGTTAAGGCCACTGGCTGCGGAGCCAGAGGTTGGGAGTTCAATTCCCCACAGTGCCTCCTTGACAGAGGTTGGAATCTATGATCCATTGGGTCCCTTCCAGCTCCATAGTCCTAAGATGATGATCATTCTCTTTGTGCATTCTGCGGAAATTCTTTAGTTACGCTGGTTGTGTGATTCTGAGATGCTGTCATTTCAAAAGTAATGTTTCTCATCTCTGCAGCAAGGTGGTAGAAACATACAAGAACCCCAACTTTAGAAAAATCTCTAAGCTGGGCTCACGATGCCTTCAAATAATCCAGTGCATTGATTTCAAGCTTGTTCTTGCTGCATCAGCACATTCCTTTCTCCAGGTTTCCTTCGTTGCATCCCTCTACAAGCATTCAATAATCACTCACAGGACAAACCACCGCCTCCCCCTTCTCCAGAACGCGCAAGTACATAACGTCCCAAAACTGCTGGGCAGGCAGTTTTGTGGCCCGCGCAGTGTAGAAAGCGACTTTTGAGCACCACCCATTTCTGGAGGAAACTAGCACATGGAGCCACCGTTTCTTTTCCATGCAGTGGGCACAGATTTATTGAACCGTACGCCTTGAATAATCACCCTTCCTTTGCCATATGGGGGTGAAAAGGGTACACGAGGCATTTGCAACCTAGAAAAGGCAACTGACATCTCTTATAAGTGAAAGTCCATTCTGAATATGCTCTCTCTCTCTTTTTTTTAACGGCCAAGCATAAATCTTTTAAATTATAAATCAATAAATAGTTAATTCCACAATAGAAATCCTCTAAATATTTCATGAGTCATATGCAGAGTGGCTACGGGGAGGCTGATGGCACTGTGTTGGAAAAAGAACCGGATGCCCATCCCTGCCCGGTCATTATTCATTTGAACCTGGAGCCCTCAGCACCTTGTAAAGGAGAAAGATAAAGCCAACAGAGGTTAAGATGGCGATGAAACATGGCTTTGCCTGCTATCCATGTATTTGTCATGCTTTCCCCTCTTGCCATTGGTTGCAATAGTGCTGAGTCTGCTTACATTCACAAGGTCATCAGGTTTGGAAGGGCCCACCCACCTACTCACCCATGCTATCAGGAGGGGAGAAACAGGCAACCTTACTTACCCAAGTACTTATGTACCAACAGGAGGGACAGAGACAGAAGGAACTACTACTGCATCCCTGGTATATTCTTTCTTGTCTTGCCTCATCTGCTGCTTCCATGCCTATGGGCTAATGCTTTAAATGTAAGTCATAGCAGGATGGAAACCAGAGCTGAGGCCCTACATGCAATTGTAAGTCCCACTTAGAGCAAATTCATCGTGAACTGCTGGATAGCTCAGTGGTTCAGGTCTCTGGCTGCAGAGCCCGAGGTTGGGAGTTCAGTTCCCCACTGGGCTTCCTTGACAGGGTTGGATTTGATGATCCACAGGGCTCCTTCCAGCTCTGCATGACGATGACAATTATAACGATGATATCCGTGGAGTTTACATAAGTTACAGAAGCACGGGGGCAGGAACAGGAAGCTCGGATGGAGCTAGGCCTAGTTAAGCCTCCCAAGTCTAGGCCTTTCTCCCAGGTGAGCCACATTTCAGTTCCGAAAGGTGTCTGTCTGGTGGGAAGAACTCCCAGAATGGAGAATTGTGGTATTTGTAGTCCCCAAAAAAAAATCCACTGCACTGAGCAGGGGTTGGACTCAATGACCTTATAGCCCCCTTCCTGCTCAATTATTCTCTGATTCTATTCACTGGCTTAAAAACAAAAAACACCAGAGGTCCAGAAATGCACAGTGTCATGAACCCATGGACGGAGTGGGTCAGAAGGTCTCTGAAAGGGTAAAAGGAAGCTTGGGCCTGTTCAGTACAGCCTTTATTCAGCTACGGAGAAGCTGGGAGGGCTTCTTATTCAGGCCCATTCTCACCACTAATATATTTCAAGCAGAAGAGTGGTGGTTAATATTCAGCCATTGCTTCCTCCTTTCCACTGTCCGTGGGCTTCTGGAAGAGCTTTCTCTGTATCCATCCGTCGCCTCCAGCTGATGACAGATATTGTATCAATGACAGTAGATTAATATCTCTTTAATCAGCTCAAATGAACATGACACTCGTCGGTGACAGTTCAATTTTCCAGTAACAGATTGTGGCTATCAAAACTCCACCATTCCAGGCATCCTTTTTTATTATTATTATTATTTCTGGCAGAGATAATAGAGCTGAGGGAGGGCCCTGGGTCCCATCAGATACCTATTAAATAAATCTTGTAACACATAGGCGTTACTCACCCGCCCGTCATGGGCTCACGCTGCCTGGGAAATTCAATGAGGGTTGACACAGTTAAGTCAAAGGCATTGTGGCCCAGCGAGAATGTATTCCAGGCTGCACTAAATGCCTCGGGCACTTTTCTTGTTGATGTTTTGCTCGGCGGTTTCTTGCCGAAATGTAAGTTAGGGCATCGTGTGTCTCTTCTGAGCTTCTCTTGTGGGAGTGAAGGTTGAAAGGAGAGAATCTCTCTGTTCCTTCCGAGGAAATAAACCAGGAAATGCAAAGGAGGAATACAAAGGAGAAAATAAATAAAGTCCCTATGTCATCCCAACTGGGGTTGTGGAATGCCTGTGTGTTATACCTTCATGAGCTTTTGGGCCATTTATTTGCCCTTCAAAAAAAGGAAAACATGCTCTTTCTCCTACAGAGACAGGAAATGGGCATTGCCTCTAATGCCCCAGAATATGTTTCCAAGACCGAATTGGTCACGGACAGTAAATTGCTTGCCCATTTTGCTTCCTTTCTGGTGCGCTTAGATCTCTGCCTGGACGTCCCCATTGCTTGCATCTGTAAAGGGTGTTGAGGGCCGACCCTGCCTTTGTGCAACCTTTCTGATGCCTCCAGAATTCAATGTTGTGATATCGTAAGATTGCGTGGAGTTAGGCCTAGCTAAGCCTTCCCAGTCTAGGCCCTTCACCCAGGCGAGCCACATTCCAGTTCTGAAAGGTGCCTGTCAGGTAGGAAGAACTCCCAGAATGGAGAATGATGGTATCTGTAGTCCAGAAAATACAAAAAATGGCATTCCTACTGCTGAACAGAATGCACATGTAGAAAACGTGTGCACATCTATAGAAAAATACTCTGAGAAATAGATATAATTGCATCAAAAAGCAAAGCTAAGCTATATATATATACCCAGAAAATGCAAAATTCACTCACAATGGTGCCAAATGGTTGTTCCATTGAGAGTGTAATCTGTAGACCGATGGTGTGGCAAAGCCAGGACATGAAGGATCAACATTCCAGGACTTTCTATTAGGGACTATGACACCATGTGTCACCCGTTTCAGGCTTCCCTGTTCCTTCTGAATTTAGCTGCATTCCTCACCATAGCTGGGAATGAAATGGATTTTGCCAGGAAAAGGATCTGGTTGGAAATGATCCCTGCTGTAATCCAAAAGTATTTCAGGGCATTTTGCTCTTGAATAGGTAATTAAGAGTCATTAATGTGACAAAAGACCCATCTCTCATTTGTTGATGCAGACTGATCCGTCTCCCTGCGTTCTTGGATTTTCCCCCCTTAATTCGTTTTTCTGGAATTGGGAGGTGGCTATGGGGGGGGGGCTGCACCTCCCAATTTATTGGTTCAATGCTGACCATGGAATTTATGGAGAATTTGTGCTTCCTCCCATTCTGCGTATATGTCGCGAGTGTGAATTCTGATCAGAGCCGTGCCCAACAACAAGCCATTCCTAAGCACTGTGTGTTGAGGGAGACGGAAGAAAGAAAGCCCAGGACCTGCGCGTGGAGGAGGTTGAAAGACTTCCTCAAGTTTTTGCCTTAGTTAGGCAAGGAGGAGTATTATTTGGGTGCAGCCTCAGACAGCAAAACAACCTGGACTGCTATGGATTGATGGTTAGAAAGTTCAATAAACATCATTAAAAGCAGCTGCCGTGGATGTTAGCAAGCTGGCCTACAGACAAGGGCAATTTTTAAAGTAGTTTAGTATTAAAATCGCATTAAGTTCCTTGAATCCTGGTTTTCTTTCTAGGGCCCCTGGTATGTTCCTGGCTCTTCCTTATGCAGAAAGCATGTTTATTTTTAAAAGCCCAAGCGCAAGTCTTTTTAATGGAAATGTTCCCAAGAGAAAACGAGCAATAAATGACCCCAACAAAGACATTAAAAGTTATCCATATGATTGTAATTATGAAGTCAAATTTGTTCAGCGGAGCGTTCTGTCATACCCCATTCTCGTTACAACTCCTGCCACATGAGCGCCCTCGTTTTCCATTTTTCACTTCTTATTACAGCCTTTGTCATAAAGAATAAGTCATCGCAGTTTCAAGCGAGCAATAAATTCCTCAAATTACGGTCTAAAATTACAGTCTAAGAATGCACAGTGTTAATTGTGTGTGTGCGTCCTACCTGCCCCCAGATTTTTCAAAAGACTCGTTTAGGTTAATGAAGGGGGAGGAGAGGAGAATTTACTAGCTGCGAGAGAGTCTACCCAGAATTCACTTATCTGCAGCATCATGTCATGGTTAGCATCACACGGTTTTCTCCAAGATTCTGTACTGGGGCAAATGGAGGAAATCGTGTCTAGTATGATCAGATTCATTTACAATATCAACCCCCACCATATTGTTTGTTTATTTGTTTATGTAATTTATATTCTGCCCTTCCCTTTTCTAAGATCCAAGGCAGCTTATCTAGCTTATACACATTTTAGAACGGCAGAGCTGGAAGGGAGCCTGTGGGTCATCCAGTCCAGCCCCTGCCAACGTGGCCCAGTGGGGGAATCGAACAACCAACCTCCGGCTCTGCAGCCAGAGACCTAAAGCACTGAGCTATCCAGCAGTTTATAAAAGTACAACCAATTACAATATTAAAACAGTGGCCAGAAACCCTGTCACTTAAGGGTGTCGTGGGAGTCAAATGGTGTACAGGGAAGCAGGAAATTGCTGCCAGCTAAGAAGTCAAAGCTTCCATTCCTCGTCATGTGCCAAGTCTCACAACTGACTGCACGATGTGGAATGCAAGCTTCGACTTTTCTGCTAGTGGCAATTTAGGGCTTTGGCATGAGCCCAGAGCAATTTGTTTCCAGTCCAGTTTTATCTGTGCTCTGGATCCAACCTTCCTGTTCCTGCCCAAGAGTTGGCTGGGAGCTTTCTTTCTGAAAACAAGCTTGGGTGGAGCTCGGCCTCGATAATTTCCAGTTGAGGCCGTTCTCCCAGGTGAGCCACATTTAGTAGTTTGTAAGGTGTGCATAAGTCAGGTAGAACCTCCAGAATGGGGAATTATGGGATTTATAGTCCAAGAAATACAAACGTCTCATCCCTGCTTGTGGATCTGTTTCATTCTGCCAAAACACATGATCTCCCTAAGAATTCTTCAGATGTTCTGCTGCCACAGAACCCAACTTCCACGACCACCCCAAGTGCTTAGAGGTACAGATCAGAAATTGTACCTGAGGGTTCTGCACAGCCAGGAAATGTGGAGCACTCTCTGAAGAAATGGTGCCTAATCTGAGTAAACCTTTACCTCTTAAAATGCTGCAGCTGTTCCAGCCAATTCACTGCTTCCAAATGGGCTTAACATTCCATTTTAGGTACCAAAAAAATTGGATAGAGCTCAGCTTTGTGAAACAGATACCTTGAGTCTCCTTGTTGAACAGTGGGCACCTAATGGGGTGAGCTAATCACGATATCTAATGGGCTAAGGTTGCACACCATTTTTCAAAGGTCGTGTCTCTCCCCCTCTCCACCGCCTTAATGGTTTCCCACATCTGCCACCTGAGGAGGCCACCTCAAATTAGGGACTGACTGAGTCGGTCTAATTTGTGTTCCATGGCTCTCTTGCATATGTTCATGCATACATCATGAGAAAGTAGAAGTCACTAGAAAAGACAATAATGCTGAGAAAAGTTGAAGGAAGCAGGAAAAGAGGAAGACCAAGTATGGGATGGATTGACTCCATGGAGGAAGCCACGGTCTTGGGTTTGCAGGAGCTGAGCAGGGCTGTTGAGGACAGGACATGCTGGAGATCCGTCATTCACAGGGTCGAAAAAAGTTGGAGATGACATAACAGCACATAACAGCAAAAGCAAGAAAGTGTACTTTCTCTCAAAGAACATGTTCTCAATGTATTTCCTCTTCAGATGCTTTTCTGGTGGAGCATTTTCTTTCAAAATATACATTTTAAAATATGCGATACAAGTGGTTGGGGGTCAACGAGGTGTGAGCAAATTTTGAAAGCTTAACGGTGGTCTGATTGGCAAATTAATCTGACAAGTATGGGCCCAACCGTTTTGTACTGGAATCTGCCAAGCTCAAATTCCACAAGCAATTTGTTAAGTATTAACAGATAAATAGAATTTTCTTGACTCCCTCAAACTTTTCTCTCGAGGGAATCTGAAGATTGATACAGCTGCTAAAATTACACTCTAGTGCTACTATCAGAAGCTATTTGTGTAGCTGTATCAATCTTCAGATTTCCCCCCCAAGGACATTCTGGAGAGGAAATTTTTGCAGGGTTCAAGATTTTATTTATTGGTTAATTGTCTACAGATCTCTTAATTTGCATTTTTGTTGTTGTTTTTCAAAAGGGTTAACGAAAAGGTGTCATTCCTTTATTAAGAAAGCATTGGTTCGACTTCTCATGTTGGTGCTTCCCCCTGGTTTCATCCGGTGTTTTCCTTTGTAAGCCATTTTTCATCACCATCTGTGATGGCAGCAGAGCTCATCATATCAAACAAAGGTGTAACAATTGCATTGAATCAACACTGCACAGCTTATGACAGATGGGGGGGGGGGGTGCTGATGCCATAAGGCTACTTATGACCTATATATATATAGAAATCCCAGTGGGGAATCAAACTCCCAACCTCTAGCTGTGCAGCCAGACACCTAAAGCACTAAGCCATTAAACAAATATATATATATGAAGTGGCCTAAGAAGGTCCATGAAAGCTTACATTAAAATATAATAGTTAGTCTTTAAGGTGCCACAATGCTTTTGTTTTTTGTTAAAAAAATTCTTTTGTTTTTTCCTGATATCCAGTTTAAAAGAATCTTCTTTCATTAGATCTCCAAAACCAGGTTGCTGTTATTATCATTGCTGCAGCCCCAACATTTATTGCATTATATATTATTAATGCATTGTGCTGCCATTACCAAAAGGCTAGCAAGATATGGGGAAATACTCTTTGGAGCCCACTAGTGGCCGATTCTGATATTGTACACTGGAACAATTCATGGCAAAGCAAAAGACTAAACTGAACAATATTTCCTTTCCACTTAAGACTGATAAGTGAAGTGCAATAAAACTGGACGATTTCTTATACAATGTCTCTAAAATGCCCTTTATGAATGACTTTTGAAAATAATTCTGTGTTACTTGTCATATTCAAGCATCATTGGTGTTATCACAGAGAAGGGGAAAGAAAGTGTGCTTATATACCGCCCCATAGCACTTAAAGCTCTCTCTGGGTGGTTTACAATTTAATTATGCACGCTACACATTGCCCCCCTAGAAAGGTGGGTATTCAATTTACCAGCTTCGGAAGGATGAAACGCTGAGTGAACTTCAAGCTGGCTACATGGGTTTGAACCTGGGTCGTGAGCAGAGTTTTGGCTGCAGTACTGCAGTTTAACCACTGCAATATGAGGCTCCTAAAGTAAAATTCTGGTTAAGTTACTTGTGACGCAAAAAGTAACTAGTTACAGGCAATTCAGTGTTGAACTCGCATTTTCTTGCTGCTTGGGACAGGAGTGACGATTTCCGGTATAAAAGGATAAGTGCAGAACAGAGCACGTTGGGAGGTATTTCTCGAACAAGATGTATAAAGACTCTGCTTGAAGGAAGGAAGGAAGGAAGGAAGGAAGGAAGGAAGGAAGGAAGGAAGGAAGGAAGGAAGGAAGGAAGGAAGGAAGGAAGGAAGGAAGGAAGGAAGGAAGGAGAGGGGGAAGTAAGAAAGGCAGGAAAAGAAGGAAGGAAGGAAGGAAGGAAGGAAGGAAGGAAGGAAGGAAGGAAGGAAGGAAGGAGAGGGGGAAGTAAGAAAGGCAGGAAAAGAAGGAAGGAAGGAAGGAAGCTAGCTTTAGAATTTCCAAACTTATTTCCAACTGAGAAAAGGAGAATTTGCCCATCACTGAACATAACGTGGAAGCAGACTCCAGTAGTGACCCCAAAGAAGGTAGTTATGGGGCTAGGCAAATCCCAGATGTCTCAATGTGCAGGCATACGGGAGGATTCGAGTATTACCAAGGTTGCCGCTTGTTTCAACAGCTTCTGCATCTTTTCTTGTGGCCTTTTGAACCCTAATGGAAGCTCACAGGGGTGTGAATATCATGAAAGATCCCATTCAATATATTTCCTAACCTGTCTTGGCCAAATCAAGTGGTACAGAAAAGTCCTGGGATGAATTAGGCAGCCAGATGTCAGATGCTTGGCTCACCAGCCACCGAGCCGCTGATGCCTGCAAAGACAAGAGGGAGCCAAGAAGTTTGAATGGGGAAAACCTCCAGAGGGAGCCAGAGAGCTTCTCCTGCCCCATTATGGGAGGGAGGGAGAGACACGGAGCAAGGGAATATATGAGAGAGGGAGACCCTGCTTTGAAGTGCAAAACAATCCAAAAACCGTGTGGTCAACTGAGTGTCAGAAAAAGACTGGACAGAAGGAGATCAGTCCAAAAGAATCATGCACAGGACAGTGTGAAGGTATCTGTTCAAAGGAATGAAGATACTCTGAGCAGAAGGCAGGCAGGCATATAGAAAGAGAGGCAAATGAACCCAAGAGGCTCCAGTAAACTGAGAAGGGGGCAGCTGTGTTTGGAAGTTCTCCATCTTTGCCAGCTTCCACCTTTTTGTGATGCCCAGCTGGGTGATAGTTATAGTCCAGTGGTTCCCAACCTTGGGTCCCCAGATGTTCTTAGACTAGAACTCCCTGAAGCCTTCACTTCCAGCTGTGCTGGTCAGGATTTCTGGGAGTTGCAGTCTGAGAACATCTGGGGACCCAAGGTTGAGAAGCACTGTTATAGAAGGTTGGAGGCAGGTCTGTAGCTAGAGCAGAGCAGCTAGGTCATCGCCCCTTCATCACTTCCCTGCCTCCCTGCGCAGCTGACCACTATGGTTTGGAGGCGGGACAGGGAATCTCCCCACTCAGCTCATCAGTGGTCAGCTGTGTGGGGAGGCAGGGAAGAGCCGACCATGCTCCTGCAGGGATTGGGGGTGGCGACGGAGGAGGAGGAGAAGGAGCTCTGTGCAGAGCCCAGTGAGTGGACCTGGCTGGTTCTGGGGGAGGGAATTGGGTGCTGTGGTTCATATTGGTATCCCCATGATATAAATATGAAGTGTCCATGTCTACATGTGATTTATCCACCTCCATCCCTGGATGGAGGCATTGTTTGGATCTTGCTACCATGGCCAGGAGCCTGGTGGAAGACAGTGTCCTGGCCTCTGGGTCTCCTTTGCCTTGCTTACATGGGCTGCCTACCCATTTCCATCTGTGTTCCTGAGCTAAGTTATAAAGAAGGCACAGAGGGGGCCTTACGGCTTAGCTTTGGTGATGGTCTCCTTAGCAACTGTTTTCAAAGGCTACTGAGTGGGCCGTGATTTTTTTTAAAGAACTGAGTTAGTGGTGGGCTTGTGGATTTCATTAAAAGCCTTCCTACCTCTGCTCCCTCAGCCTGTAATTCATTCATTGTTTGCCTGTACTTTGCTGCTATGAATAACTCACTAGAAGGGGAGCCGCTATGAGACAGGTCTATAGAATCCCAAGAGAGCGGGATATTCTGCATTTAGATACCCCATGGGAAATGGCAAGGCCCGTCCCCGATAGGATCACAAAGCAAAATGACTTAAAATAATAATAATAAAAGAGACGAAAGGATCTTTTACAGATCAAGCACAGTCATATTGCCACTCTATTCAGTTTTGTTCAGAAGAACATTAACGATGAGATTTTTTATGATCTTCTGAGCTACAAATGACATAATTCTTAATTCTGGGAGTTTTTCCCTATCTCCCAGGCACTTTGCAAATATGGCTCGCCTGGGAGAAAGGCTTAAACTAGACGTCTCTGAGGCCAAGCTCCACCCAAGGGTCCAGCTGCGAGAGAAAGTTCCCAGCTAGCACTGGGACAGGAAGCTTGGGCAAAGCTAGGCCGAGCTAAGCCTCAAAGCCTCCCGCTTTAGGGCTTTCTTTCAGGTGAGCCACATTTAGGTTTTTGCAAGGTGCCTATTAAATAGGTAGACCTCCCAGAATGAAGAATTCTCATATTTGTAGTTCAGATGTAGCAAAATTTCAAAACTAACTCAATAAGTGCAGTCAGAGTAATGAGTTACTGGTGTAATGGGTAGAGCTTAGAAGTAACTAGTTAGAATAAATACGATTTATTATCATCGTTATCCACCATCTTAGAATTTCAGAACTGGAAGGGAGCCTACGATCATGAAGTCCAGTCCTTCTCAAGGAAGCACAGTGGGGGAATTGAACTCCCAACCTCTGGCTCCGTAGCCAGAGACTTAAACCACTGAGCTCCCCAGCACTTCTTCCTGTGACTATTTATAATACATCATGCAATGAGCAGCTACTAAGTTACCTTTCACTTGTAATGATTAATAGTAAGGTTATTTAGGTATCGCGACTAACACCTCGTAACTTTCAAAACATCGTTTTAAAGGACCTATTAAAACATTTTGGAGATGTTTTGATACAAACGATTCAAATATTATGCCTGTTGAAATGAATTAGCAAGAAAAGTGTCCTCACGTAACGGCTGAAATCCTGTCGTTTAGCGTAGTAAGTCACAGCGTACTATTCAATGGGCCTACTCTAGTTGTGACTTTTTCTGCTAAACAACAGGATTTCAGCCTTCATCTTTTACATTTTTATACTTTTTTGCCAAGATTCCTTATCCAAATTGGCTAGTAAAGGGAGCCAGAGGGCATTTCCCTTTAATTTTCTGACCAGTCCTTATTACAGCTGGTCAGAAAATTAACAAGAACACAATGCATCATTAACGCGTGACACAACTAATTACTAGTACGTTCAGAACAACGAAGGTGCCGAGAGGTAACAGTTGAAGCAATGATTTCCTTTTAAAATATCCTTTTTCAGTTCTGGTAATGAAAACTGTTTTCTCAACATCAAACCATTTCAAGGGCATTTCCAGGCATCTGGAGAAGAACTCACCTACCTTTTCAGTGTATTGTCATTGTCGCTGCTCGGACAACCTCGATTAAGGAAAACAAGAGATGTGAGTACTTCTTTACTTCCCGATTTATTTTTTTTGCTGCTTGTGGGAAAATTGTTTGGGGCTACTGTGGTCATCTAATGCCACTGCATTAATTCAATTATTTATTGTTCGTTTCTTTTCCTGGCGTGGAACAGTCACAAAAGCCTTCTGGGTTGCGTAAGCCAACTAAGAGGGTATTAATTTTTAAACTGGGCCATTAAAGGTGGTTGAAAATAACTTTGATGAGCCTCAGAGTTGCGTAATCTTCAAAAAGTTGGCCCGTGAGGTGGACCTTCAAGGCGCTAACACTAAATCCCCACATGTGGATTTCACACAGGTAGACTCCGCACAAGAGTCTCCTAGTTGTGGGAAGTTACACCTGATTTCCCAATGAAAGCCACTGACTCCAGTTTCATGATGGCAGTGAATCTGCTCCAGAGCTTCTTAAAAACCTTATGGGAACTGTCCAAGGTGCTGAAATCTGAGTTCAGCACCTTAGAATCATAGAATCATGGAGCTTGAAGCGGGCTTATAAGGCCATCAAGTCCAATCCCCTGCACAAGGCAGGAATACAAATCAAAGCAGATCTGGGAAAGGGTTGTCCAATTTTCCCTTGAATGCCTCCAGCAGTGGAGCGCTAGCAACACCTCCCAAGGTCATGGGTTCCATTGTCGTACTGCTCTAACAGTTAAGAAGTTTTTCCTGATATTCATCCTAAGTCTGGCTTCCTGTACCTTGAGCCCATTATTACATGTCCTGCACTCTGGGATGATTGAGAACAGATCCTGCCCTTCCTCTCTATGACAGCCTTTCATGTATTTGAAGAGTGCGATCCTATCTCCCCTCAGTCTTCTTTGCTCAAGGCTAAATATGCCCAGCTCTTTCAGTCTTTCCTCATGGGGCTTGGGTTTCAGTCTCCTGATCATCCTTGCTGCCGTCCTCTGACCTTGCTCCAGTTTGTTGGCATCCTTCTTAAAGTGCAGTGTCCAGAACTGGACACAGGACTCTAGATGAAGCCTTACTAGTGCTGAATAGAGGATGACTAATACTTCTCAGGAATTGGAGATAGCTCCTGTTAAAGTTCTGATAAAAGAGTGAGGAGATTTGCCACTCCCACAAAATCAGAGCACCCGTAAACACTCTTCCACTTGGTGGCTTCTAGTAGTCAGTGTGCCATGTACATTTCAGAATGTGAGAAATATTGTCTCCAGAAAATCCTCCGATATCACTAGCAATGTGCATTTTAGATTTTTTTTGGACTACAAATCCCATAAATCTTCTTTCTTGGCATCCCACTTTACAGAAGCCTAAATGGTGCTCAACCTTGAGCTGGCAGGCTTTGTGCGTTAGATAGGCCTAACTTCCTGTTTGAAAAGGAAGCTGTCAAGCAACTACTGGGGCCTCACAGCAACCATTGGGGCAGCTTCCTCTTCAAACAGGAAGTTAGGCCTGTCCAAGGCATGTGACCTGCTAGTTGAGCTCTCTCTCCAGGTGAGCATAATTTAGGTGTCTGTAAGTTCTGGATCTGGCAGGTGGGACTCCCTGAAAGGAAAATTAGAAATGTAGTTTTAAAAAAAAATCTAAAATTCAGGAGATGTCATCCCCTCACCTCTTTTCAATGTGCACCCAATGTGCTACTGTGCACAGAGAGTGTCTTTTCCTCTCCTCCACCCAGTGCCTTTGTTCCCTCCCCTTCTCACTGGATAAAGAAGAGAAGAGGCAGAGATGATGGTATTGGCTGTGGCAGCAATTAATTCACCTGCTTGTTCACCTGCAAGCAGTAATGCCAGTGGAAGGAGAAGCAGGAAGAGGTTATGCTTTCTTCTTCCATTCCTTGAAAGACTGGCTCTTAGGGGTTCTTAAGCCAACAAAAAACGGAAGACACAGTGTTAATCAGGGTGTGAACCCTAAAGTATCAGTGGTCAACCATTTCATGGGGCCGTGCTGCCATAACTCTAAAAGTAATTAAAAAGTTAGAGTTACCTTACAACAGGAATGACGTTCATTTTCATTGGTCCAGATCCAGTGGCTGAAAGAACCCTCAAGTTCGGACCAACGGTGCAGTGTCTTTTTCCATTCCTGTGACCTCCCTCCTTCGTGGAACCGTCTGTGCTCCTAGTTTGGCAACCAGTACGAGATCGGGCTTGGGAGGGTGAGCCCACAAACAGAGAGAAATGCTTTTATGATCACTTTTACATGGCCACTCAAACAAAATGGAATGCAACCACTCGGTTACATTCAGAGGACAGAATCCTGTTGTGGGAGGACAACCACATGAGTGGCTTTTCCTTGTTTTGGCAGGTGTGTGTTGCACATCCTCACATCTTCCAGTTGAGCCCATGGTTGCATATTTATGTACCTAGTCATCTTTTCTAAACTCAAAGCCGGAAATGTGTTAGCCTTCATCTATTGCTCAGGAATGCTGGATGAGTGTATGGAGTGTATGACCACCATGATCAAGGACAGGCCACGTTCATAGCCACACAAGAATATTCTATGTGTTCTGGTACACAGCTCATGGATCATAAAGGTATCGACTGGTGCTGCATTTGTATTGTTTTGGGGACCATAAAGCCTTGCCCTGATTTATTTTATTTTATTTAATCTTTAAGGGAATTGATTGACCTGTCTCACTTTTCTCAGAGTTA
Source organism: Intellagama lesueurii (assembly GCA_037013535.1). Classification (NCBI taxonomy): domain Eukaryota; kingdom Metazoa; phylum Chordata; class Lepidosauria; order Squamata; family Agamidae; genus Intellagama; species Intellagama lesueurii. The sequence goes on along the minus strand of JBAJHW010000016.1, from coordinate 6,567,895 downwards.
ATACTGGAATGACTGGAACAAAATTCTCCTTTGAACTGCACACTTGGAAGAGTAAGCCCACTAGGTTTGCCCATGGATTTTGTAGAATCGACCTGGAGCAGAAGTTTAAAAAAGACACCCTCCTTTTCTCACTCATGCCTGGAAGTGAAGGATTTTGCAGAAGCTGAAAATGCCACGTTGAGGTTCGTCACTGAATCAAGGTAGCCTAAACCAGCAAGAATGAGGATTTAGCAAGTTTGGGTCATGTCTTTATCACTGCCTTGGTGCACAGTCCTAGCTAGACACAGTGGCTGAGGGCCACCTGAACAAATATCAGGCCAGGTGAATCCAAACCCTTCACAGGCTATGGATGTTGGGAATTATATAGGATGATCCTTGGCAGACCTAGCTTTGTTGTTACCTGCTGATGGATCTTTGGAGGGGATCTGTCGCAACTTGACTTCTCCCTCACCCTACATTGGCTGTTTGTTTGTTTTTTGACAGTGGATCTTAGTCAGAAGAAAAAACCCACCTGGTTTGTTCTCAGGTCTTTGAGATCAGCTGGGAAAGAGGGACGTCTCTGCCACCAGAAAAGCTTTGAGCTTAATCTTAACTCTTTGCAACCCAAGCATCTTTTGGTAGATTTGCACCATCCTCCGACTGTTCTTTGTGATTTAACACACTGGAAAACGTCCGTCCGAATTGGCCTTCAAAAAAAGTACATTTCAGGGCAGTGTTTGAATGGAGAACATCAGGCAGTGGGCATTTAAGTTTCAAATCCATGAATTAGTTGGAAAGTTGAAGACAAGGTCCATTTAAAAATGAATCCATGGGCCACATCTTCTTGTCCATCCATGAAAGATGGCCCCATATACCTAGATCCAGTTTCCTTGCGGGGACAAAACCCTCTCCCTCCACATCAGATTCAGCCTCGTGTCCATGGGAGAGGCGTCCGACCTATAACTTCTGTCCGACATCATGGAAAGTCGTCCTTCCTTGCAATATATATATATAAAAATTAACTGGCAACACTATGAGGTCATCCCCCTGAGAGAAATCCATAAAAACATACTGAGGTTGAGAGTTCGAACAGCTGCAGGCCTTTCTCATTATGGGATAGATATAACTCTGTGAAATGATTATAATCGTAATAATAATAACATGGCTTACTTTAGCACTAAGCATCTTTATGAGGGCGTTTTATATGCTGCATGTGTGCTGTAAATATTTTTGTAAAGATGTGAGTCGAAAAAATGCAACCCAAGTTGGCAGGAACAAGTCCAACGTCTGTTCCTTGGTCCGTCGAGGGGTGTGGTCAGGAGTCATGGCCCCGCTTGGGATAATGAGATGAAACACTTTCCTTTGCATAAACAAAGTTTATTAACTGGAACAATGAGAGGTCTGCAAAGTGTTGCATGGGCTTCCCTAATACACTGGTAGGTGCATGGTGACTAGGTGTACCTTAAATTAGAGCAAAACTGTAGCAATCATGAGTCTGAGGTGTGAACTGCCTAGCCCTTTTCTCCCAGAAGGATGCACCCTTACAACAGAGACGGAAACCTTCATATATGTCATTCTCGCCAGTGAGAATGGAAAAGTACAAAAAAAATGTTCTCCCTTCTGGGTGAGATTACAGGAGTCTGTGCATTTTTGGCCGTTTGGAACCTTTTTTTGGGGGGGGGGGGGTGAAAAATGTATGGAACTTGTTTTTGTAGAAGCCTGCCCCACGAAGTCGTCCTAGAAAATCTACTTCGAAGAAAGACTGGGGTTGTGTTGCTCTTTGCACATAAAACATGAGTTTTTCCTGTGATTTCCCCCAAAATGCAATTGCTGGCCAAAACAACTGTAAAAATTTTCCCTCTCATGCAAAAGCGGGGGGGGGGGAATCTCAGTGTTCACCATAGCTCAGTGGTTTAGGGAGCTGGCTGTGGAGCCAGAAGTGGAGAGTTCAATTCCCCACTCTGCTTCCTTAGCAGGGGTTTGGCTTGATGATCCATAGGGTCCCTTCCACAGATAGGATGCCATGGGTTCAAAACTCTTCCGTGTATATACGTCGCCATATTTTCTAAAATGAAAGTCGGAAATGTGTTAGCCTTCATCTATTGCTCAGGAATGCTGGATGGGTGTATGGAGTGTATGACCACCATGATCAAGGACAGGCCACGTTCATAGTCATACAAGAGTATTCTGTGTGTTCTGGTACACAACTCATGGATCAACTGGGAGTTAAGAGATATGTTCACCACTGCATACAAATCAATGCTGTACATGAAGGCATTTCTCAGAATCCTCTGCAATACACTGTTGCTCCTTGGTAGACAAACGGATGATTCAGGCCTTCACTTCCTCATGTGTAGGGCAAAATGAGTAGTGGAGATGTGGACACATATGTACGCTTCATCACAAAACATTCCCATTTACTCAATGGCATCCTAGACTTTCATGCGTTGAGCATGACAGCTCTAACACAGAAGAGGTGAATGAAGTTGTAAAGTTGCCAAGTTTGAGAATGCAGCTTTCTCACACATCTTGATCATGGGAACACTTGAACCCCATTCATATGAACATAGTGACACAGTCTTCCATGGACCTTCGTACTCAACGTATGAAAATCTAGGATGTTAACAGATGCATAGAGATGCTTGTGCCCAACCACCCATTGAACTCCACTCAAGAGAAATTAAGTAGGTTTCTGGAACCTAGAAAGTTTGGAAATCATTGACCTTACAAATGGACAACTGGCCAAAACATTGACTTTTGTACAATGGTCTTCCTTCATCGTACCAGTCCCATCTCCCATCTATCCAGAACAAGTACTTAACAACAACAAAATATCACCAATACAACGAGGAACACATCTTCTTGAAAGCTTTTCCATTTTCTAAAAGGCTTCTTCCCAAAGCCGTTGTGTCAGATTGGTTTGTCCACAAATATGTTTACACGTTGAACCCTTCTCTGTACACAAGATGACAAGCCATTCAATCATAATTCCTTTCCTTCTATCTTTCCCCAACCATTTCTCTATAACCAAAGGCTGCCCTCTTCTCCCTTCAACCATTTTGGCATGTTTTAAATATTCACGCACATCAAGAAGCGGCCGTAAAACACGCACACTTTGATTTATTATTTAGAGAACACGGGTTTTCCCCACCTCGAAGACTGCCAAGAAAGCCCCTCTACAATTCATTTTTCATCCTTTCCTCCACACTTCCATTAGCCTTCTCGTTAAAGTTTAAAAACTGCTTTGTTATTTGAGAGCCACAACTTGTGCTGCTGCCTGTTTTTTTGTGGAGACAGAATGTTGTTCCGTTGCAGGGACAACTGGTGGAAATAATAGGACCGAGTACCATATTTGTCCCCAGATCTGGCCAATGGCTAGTGGTCTAAAGCATGTTCACCCCACACTTCTGCTGAGAAAGACCTTGAGCAATAAACACACAATACAGATCTACACAATGATGACTGGATGGGCCTGTCTCAAGCCATTGTGATACCAGAGATGGAAAAGTTCCATAACTACTCCGTCCACACGTGCAATGGTTCTGGGTGCTGGATTTCGATAAATCCCAAATTTCACATAAAATGGACATTACTCAGACCTGAAATACATACATATATAGACATTTTGGTTTTCTAATGCACATGTTTCAGTAATAACAGTGACAATCTTAGACGTGCAGAGCTGGAAGGGACCCTATGGATAACTGAATCCAGCCCCTATCAAAGAGGCACTGCGGGGAATCGAACTCCCAACCTCGGGCTCTGCAGCCAGATACCTAAAACTATATTTTGCCAACAGAGCCCCACTGCACTCTACATAGGACAAACAGGGCAATCTCTACACAGAAGAATTAATGGACATGAATCAGACATCAGAGATCACAGTACACAAAAACCTGTCTCACATCACTTCAATCTACCAGAACACTCTTTACAAGACATGAAAGTTGCTATTCCGGATAACAAGCTACAGAATGAGAATCCAGAGAGAAACAGCTGAGATAAAATATATATACATGCTGGACACCCATATTAATGGATTAAATATCAGCCAAGGTTTCTTAAGTCATTTCTAATTGTAATCAGTTATCTACTGTTATTTTCCTTCACAACTACCAGCCTCATCTTTTCAGAACAAGGCTCAAAGATAAAGTCTGCCATTCTCTATATTACCATATGTTGTTTCTCTGTTGTTTCCTTTAATCATGTTGCTGTTTACAGAACTAGACTTCAAAAGAACTGAAACAGAGGTCATAAATCAATACTAGGTGTGAAATGCAACCAAACACCTAAGAAGTGGACCATGTTCCATGAAACCTTAGGTTAAAAGATAGCAGTTAGTTTTTAAAGCACCACATCTTTTTTTTTTTTTTTGCTTTTGTTTTGTATTTCTTATCAAAATGCTAAACCACTGAGCTATCCTGCAGTATAAATCCATTCTGTTTCAAGGCATGGCATGAACTGAACGCGGCTAAAGAGCTCTGGACCAGATCAGGCTACGTCAGTGGTTTCCAATTTTTTTCAACTTGTGGCTCCCATGATTTACTGGCCACCAGCCGTGACTCCCCCAATACGATACTTTGGGTGAGGGAGGGAAGAAGGGAGGGGGAAGCCCAGCTTGAATCGTACTTCTGTGGAAATACAATTTGGGAACTGCTGGACTCCATTCCAAATGCCCAAATTAACCTCCAAATGCAATCAAAGAACCCAGCCTCAGCAAGTAGTAACCAAACCCAAGCAAGATATTTAAGCACTTGAGGCAAAACCAACAACAAAACAAGAGCTCATACATAGTAATGATTATAGTGATAATAAATTAAATAGTAATTTGCTCTCCAAATTTGGCACCTTAAGCCACCCAGCTAAAACGGCCACCTCGTTCAGCCTAAAGGAAGGCCAACCTTGACAGTGCCAATTAATTATTTGGAAATTAAGAACACCCAGAAGAGATTCTATAGATAACATGGCAGTTAACATTATTTTGCATTCTCTGGAAGAGTGCAGAGGCCTCGTGCTGGGCTTGTGACCATTGAACAAAAATGCCAGATCTAAAAAGTAAAAATCTAAAAAGATGGAAGGGGAGGGGGACCCAGTTTCTTATTCAAGAAAATTCATTCAGAATAGTATGAAAGTATAGGTCGGTCTATACTTTCAAGTATAGACCAACCTAGTACCCAAGTGCACTAGTCCTTGAAGCAAGCGAAGGAAATCAGGTGTTGGAGGTCCGAAGCTGAAGTCAAACACAGTTCGAGTCAAATTGGTTCATGAGTTATAGCAACCAAACAAGGAAGTCCGAAAGCGTAACCAAGATGGTCCCAGTAGATGGTCACAGCTAAGACATCTGCAACCATGGTGGTGACACTCAGGAGTCATAAGGACAAACACAACATATATTGTTCCTAAGGACTACAGTCTCCAAGTTGTGGTTTATAAAGCTGGCTGGTGGGGCCCTGCCTACCCATCAGCTGGAGACATTTGGTCCAATGGGGAAAGGTGACTAGCTGCAGGGTTGGAGCCCTTGCACTCCTTGAGAAAACCTTTCTCCTAAGGAGACCACTTACTCCTAAGGAGCCCTTTATCTCAAGAAGTTCTTCCCTACAACCATGCCCTTCATCAGCCATCCTTAAGCCAAGCTTTCAGAACTGTATCATTGCCATGGGCTGGGTGAGGGCTCAGTTCTGATGCTGCCATGGAGTCACTGTCCCTTACAGCTCAGGTTTCAAATACACCAGGAAACACAGACAAAATGTGTTCTGGGAATAGGATTCAAATACACTGGGGGTATTCTTATTCATTAACAAATGTAAATATCCATGGCATAGGTGTCCAGGATCCTCAGGCCCGCCTCCCAGAACCAACCCATCCACTTACAGGTCGTGACACAGCACGCGGGGCCAGCGTCCTGCTCGGCGCATCAATCCGTGACAAAGCCCAGCTGCCACTGCACCATCTTCCTGCTCTTCTGGCCACTCAGCTGAGTGGGGAGACTCGCCCTCCCACCCCTGGCTGGAGTGGCCAGAAGAGCAAGAAGGCGGAGCTGAGGCCGCCCGGCTTCATCACAGATTGGCACGCCAAGCAGGATGCTGGTCCCACACACTGTGCTGTGACCTGTAAGTAGACGGATCAGACCTGTAAGTAGACTCCAGCAGCCATTTTCATCCTGTGGATAAGACAGGGCCAATGGGTAGGCAGGAATAAGGTTCATGGCAGCTGCAAGGAATTATGGGTGGGGCAGTCTTTGCTCTTTAGACTGTGCACAGGAATCCTCTTTAAAAAGACCTACCAAACTCATAATACCCTGTAGCTCCTACAAGCTTAGTCTCACCTACTCATTTCCCGTCTTCTCCACAAAATGTCTTCCAGAATCTGAATTAATTGTCTTAAGAACTTGAAAACAACTATTGAGATTTTCATTTCTTGATTGAAGTCCCCAGAAGTCAGAATAGGATAATTCATGCAGATTTCTGGGGATGGGGGTGGTATGTTGCAGAAACCATACAAAAACACTGGTAGGATTCTGGTCATAAAATGTAGAAAGCTAGAAGAGTCTGGCCATGTAACAAGAGAGGACATGGACTAGTGGTTACAGGCGATATTCCGATGTAAAGTGAGCTGGAAATGAAATGCAGGAAGGAAGAAGCATTGACGGTCTCGAACTTTAACGTAAACAAACAACCCAACAAACAGTGGTCATTGGACATGGACTTGTCCTAGAAGGTCAGAAGAACATCTGAAGAACCTTGCGGAATCACAACAAAAGGACTATGATGTCCAACATTCCAATTCCACCACCATTAATTAGATGTTCACTAGAAACCCTCTTCATCTGGATTCCCCATTTTGGGTAGAGACAAGGAAGCAAGGAGAGAATCCGACTCAGTTGACTCTCCAGTCCTTCCCATACCTGGGTTGAATAGAAATGGGAAAGTCATCCTCTGCTCCATTAGAGGAGAAAAGGGAAAATCTAAGACCACTTTACAACCATCTTTGCAGCTATATAGTTTGTGTGTTACATTCTGACCCGCTTGAATCAAGGTTAAACCACATGAATCCCCATGGGCATTGCCTATTCATCTTTTATAGGTGAAGATTTTCAGGTATAAAGGGAGGGATAAACCTAATACGGTGTTTTATGGAGGAAAAAATTATGACACCACCATTACATCTGTGTCTGTAATTTTGTACATGGACCAGGTTCTACCTCCCCCACCATAGGACCCACACCTTCTGCTGCATTTCTATATAATATGTGTATAATTTAATATCAGCCTCAAGGCATGTGGTTTCGTATGTCATCGACTTCCACGAAACCAGATCTGGGGCCTAAGTATCAGATGAGTTGCTAATATTTTGGGCGCGGGGGGGGGGGGTAGAAATAGGCATGAAAACATGTTTTAGGTCTCCTTTTTTACAACCGTGCTTGAAATACGAATTTGCGATTGTAACCTGATGTTCGCGTCACTGACATAGTTTCGTGAGCGTCAGGATAATTGAAAGTCCAGGCAAATCTGGGCATTTCAGAGGGGGTGCCCTCTTTAGTATTCAAGACAGTTTAAGTGCTTAGGTGGTTCAGATTAAAAGTGTAGGTACTTTACCGCTTTGTGTAAGCTTAAAGTTTTGCTTTTGAAAACCCCTGTTCCTCATTTCACATCTGTCTGCCACATGATTAACCCAAACCTTGTTTGTTTGTTTGTTTGTTTTGGTTATCAAACAGATGTCCAGAGCAAGCTGTTGTCAAAGCTTCACTTCCTTCACTTGTGGAAAAGTTGTCTGTTTTCCCTTTTCATATGTTGTGAACGTTGTTCAAATTGGAACAAATCAGGTGAGAGCTTTTTGCAGAAAATGTGTAGCAGGGAAGGACCAATGCTGTGACAAACTTGCAGCTTGGAGGGTGGGAATGTCTTTGGATAAGGACGAATGGTTCGCCTGTTGTTTCTGCTCTAACTGCTTTATGTTTTTTTCTGCCTAGGAAGGAACAGCAGTCTGCCTTCTGGTCAGGTTTACAGTCTTCCAGTGGACGAGATGGTGACATTCCAAGTATGAATGTTCATCCCCTCTAAATGTTCGTGCTGTAGGGCAGTGGTTCCCCCACCTTGGGTCCACAAATGTTCTTGGACTGCAACTCCCAGAAGGCTTCACCACTAGCTGAGCTGGCCTGGATTTCTGGAAGCTGCAGTCCAAGAACATCTGGGGACCCAAAGTTGTGAACCACTGCTTTAGGTTAAAGTTCCAATTATTCCACTCTAGTTCGAGCTTTTTCTGGAAGTACCTGTAGAAGGGAACTGAAGGGCAGTGTTTGCTGTATCTCTCTCCTCTCCACATGTTTAGGGGGGGGGGGGAATCAGAAAAAGGCAATGTGGTCCCCAAAGCAATACAAATGCAAGAGGAGGTGACACCTTTATTAGACAACTAATATTCTGCACATAGACTCACATGGTGCCGAGTTTAGCAGAAAGTAGACAATAGATTTCCAGGAGGCACAGTGGGGAATCGAACTCCCACCCTTGGGCTCCACAGCCCGAATACCCAGTAGACTAAATCCAATTGTTAGTCTGAATTACAGAAAAACCCCTAAATCAATGGCCCTTATGTACATTTCGACTCACCATGTTCATTCAATGGGTCTGATCACCTTGGTTTACCAAATCCCCATTGATTCCATGGCTTTAATTAAGTTGGCTTACAAATTTGTCACAATAAGTGGCAACTGTCCCTGTGCTTCCTGAGATGAGACGTCCTTCCCTGCATACGGACAAGTCACTCTCTTCCTGTGTGGAAGTTAAAGGTCGAAATATCATCACACAGGTTCCCACTGATTCAATGGTCAGCCAGCAATTGGATTTAGGTCTACCTTTACAGAAAATTCCACATTTTGAAACAGGTGGACTTATCCTTTTCCAGGAAGGGGAAAAAAACACACACACATGCCAAGATAGAACCAGGGTTGACTTTATGGCGGTGAAATGATCATTTCAAAGAGATTGCATGTGATAGAGCTAGCCATCGGGTCCAACCCCCTGCTCAAGGCAGGAATCTAAATTAAAGCAGACCTGACAGATGGTTGCCCAATTTTCTCTTGAAGGCCTCCAGTATTGGAGTGCTCACTACCTCCCAAGGTTATTGGTTACGTTGTTGTACTGCTCTAACAGTTAGGAAGTGTTTCCTGATATTCCACCAAAATCTGTCCTCTTGTAACTTGAGCCCAATACTACGTGTCCTGCACTCTGGGATGATCCAGAACAGATCCTGCCCCTCCTCTGTAGGACTACCGTTCAAGTCTTTGAAAAGTGCTATCCTATCTCCCCTCAGTCTTCTTTTCTCAAGGCTAAACCTGCCCAGTTCTTTCCGTCTTTCCTCCTAGGGCTTGGTTTCCAGTCCCCTGATCCTCCTCGTTGCCCTCCTCTGAACTTGCTCCAGTTTGTTGGCATCCTTCTTCACGTACGGTGTCCAGAATTGGACACAGGAGTCTAGATGAGACCGAACCTGTGCTAAACAGAGGGGAACTAATAATAAATGGGATTTGGAGACTATACTTCTGTTAATGCATTCTAAAATAGCATTTGCCTTTTTTGCAGCCACATCACCCTGTTGGCTCAGGTTCAGCTTTTAATCTACAACTCCAAGATCCTCCTAAAGCAACCTCAGCTTACCCGTGTGGCACTGTTGGTGGGACTCCCCACTCGTCCTGCCACCCATCCTGCCAGCGACGCGGGCAAGCGGCCTGCTGACAGGAGGCTGACTTGACCCGTCGCTGCCCAGAATGTTGCGGTTCCATGGATAAACAGATGATTTCACCTCCACCCAGCTGCGCCCTCACTCTGTTTGCTCTCTTTGCTAAATGGCCTGACACCCGTGGAGGCTTAAAGGTAAATGACATTTTCCAGCTAATCCTTATTAACTGGGCTTAGCTGGAAAAAGTTAAAGCAAACAGAACTTGAGTGTGTTGGATTTATTATTAAATAAATAATTACACACACACACACACACACACGGTGGCCAGATTTCCAGATCTTATTTGGGAGGACTTGGCGATGGGTTGGAAGGGAAGGCTGCGGTGTGAACCTCTCTTCTCAGTATAAACTCGTAATGAATTAATCCTTGTGCACGGGAGAAACTTCACAGTTTTAGGAGAAACTTCACAGACTGAACCACAATACAAGGTGGAAAAGGCACAGAGAAATACTTATCGGTTTCCTGATGTGCTATCTATTTGCTTTTTGGAAACAAACAAATAAACAAAGAAATAAGCCGTTTAAACCACCAGTGTAAAGTTGAACAGTGCTGTCTGAGTTCGGCAAGGAACTAATTACCAGCTTGAACCCTGCCCACATACCAGCCGCTGCTCCTATAAATCCACCATCAGCAGGCACTCACCGTGGACCTTGTCCCCATGCTCCTGAATTGCGGTCTTTATGTTAATCTTGACCAGCTTGCGAAAGATTCATGGCTTGAGCCACTTTAAGTATTTTTCTTATGAATAGGGGCCCTTCAGACATTTCCTTCTCATTTAATTTATCATTATTATTATTATTATTCTTCGCTAGGTTTTCTGAGCTGTGGAGAAGCTCAGAAGAATCAGAGGCCCTCTTAAGCTTGGGGCAGAAGGAAACGGGCAAATGCGGAACAGAGGATGGGACTGCAGGGAGCCCCTCAGTGATGAAACACACACAGAAACACACACATACACGTAGACATGTCCCCTAACCATTCAGTGAAGAAGTCTTCCAGAAGGGATGCTCCAGAAGAGATGCATAAAGGGATCCAGATGGATTGGAAAAGTTCTCTCTTCCTCTCTCGTTAAACTAAGGATGGGACAAACACACAGAGAGAGACACACACACAAACACAGCATTTATCCTTTCTCCAGAATTACAGATGTCTGCTTTGGGGTTCTCTAAAACCAGATCAACTCATTCCCTCCTTTGTTCGCAAATGGGTTCTCATGAGTCTGCTTGTTGTTGTGATGTAATGTCCAGTTGCCTCCAATCCATGATGGTCCTATGAATACGTAGCCTCCAGAATTCCTTGTCTTTAACAGTCCTGCATGTATGTATGTATGTATGTATGTATGTATTTTGTTCAACTAGGGAAGATTGGAGTCCACAGTCAACCAAGAGAAGATTGTATAACATTATCTATCTATCTATCTATCTATCTATCTATCTATCTATCTATCTATCTATCTATCTATCTATCTATCTATCTATCTATCTATCTATCTATCTATCTATCTATCTATCTATCTATCTATCTATCTATCGTCTGTCTGTCTGTCTGTCTGTCTGACTGACTGACTGACTGACTGACTGACGTGCCAAGCTCGTTCACACACATGAGCATGAACCGCCAGTTCATCAGTTCGTTTCTTGGCCGACAGGTGTTTGGCACTTCCTAGCCCTGCCTCCTCTGGCAGGCACCCACTCAGAGGCAGCGCCTGGAGGAGGCAAGGCAGGGAAGCCAGGGCACTGTCTCTGATTGGGCGCCCACTGGAGGAAGCGGGGTTAGGAAGCACCAAACACCAAGGAATGAAATGACATGAACCGCTGAAATGGCAGTTCGTGCCCATCTCTACATCTCGTATTACCACTCCCTTCCTCTAGGGGCGCCCTGGGACTGTGCAGCTTGCCCAAGGCCACACAGGCTGGCTTTTCTCCCTAGAGGCACAGTGTGCAATCAAACTCCCAACCTCTGACTCCATAGCCAGAGACCTAAACCTCTATTATTATTATTATTATTATTATTATTATTATTATTATTATTATTATTATTATTATTATTATTATTATTATTATTATTATTATTATTATTATTATTATTATTATTCTCTTCTGAGAAAATATGTATTATTGCTGTAACACAAAGTCCCATTTTTGCTCCAGCATCATGCCAACGTTGAACCTCTTCTGAGTGCTTTCTCCTGCAGAAATGGTAGGAAAGATATTTGAAGTGAATCTGGCGCTCGGCTTGGCTTATCGAGAAAGCAATCAAAAATTTAAAGCCTTCAGAGAACAGAAGGATGAAATCTGATAACACGGCTTTCCTCGAACATTTAAGACCGTCGTAAAAAAAAAAAAGACCTGATTTTCTCTTTCAAGGTTCGAAATGTATTTGGTTATGAAAATCGGGTGTTGTGTTACCCATAGCACACAAAGGGATTTTGTGAGCAAAGCCCTCTATAAAGTTTCACAGCTACTGTAAATGAGAGGCCAGTGCTGGAGGTAAGTCCAGCTAAGCCAGGACATGAAAAGCTGAACCCAGAAGAAAGACCTGTAAGGCTTTTTAAAAAGATTGCTAATACCTCCATCTCTTACCTGTAAATATCCAAATATAAGCAAAAAGTATCTCTTCATGTAAAAAGTATAATTAATTTTATAATGTACCCAATCTGGTTCATTTGTAAGAACATACGGAGCCTGAAGTAACTACTTAAAAGTCACATTGCTATCTGTACTTTGGGGTAGTGAGTAATGTAACTATTAGGAAATCTTAGATTGTAATTCTAACAAGTAGCATCTCAGTTACTTGTATTTAAAGTGTACAGTCCCTTTGGAAAGTCACTTTCAAGGGCATTTTGAGGCGAAGAGTGACCATGGGACACCTGGTGTAGGGTAGTAGATAGAGTATTAGACAAGGACTCGGGAGGTCTGGGTTCAAATCCTTGCCCAGCCACGGAAACTTGCTGGAGGTATGGAACCCATAAAGCCACTCCTTACCTTGAAAACACTTTTAGAAGCGCGATAATTCTGATTTGATGGCACAAGGCGGCAACAGAGTGGCCATAGCTTTGGTCTCCTCAAGAGCTATTTCCTCCTGCATCCATGCATTAGCAAAGTCTACCATCAGAGGTGAGCAAAAGAGCAATATTGTAATACAAAAGAAAGCTGGCTGGCTGTGGAACAGACGTTTAATAGGCTTCTCTGTTTGGCACACTTTTCTTTTAATAAAGGGTAATGTAGTGTGAAGGCAACATTTAATTAAAGCCTGTCAGAATTCACTTTCATATTTTCCCCCTCCCCGAATTAAAATTCTTCCTCTTGCAGGGTTGATGTCCCCCCCTCCTTTCACTTTCGAACCCCAGTTTGTGCCTCACAGTCAAAACAAAAGTACCACTTAATTTACCGTGTACACATTCATAACAGTTTGGCTTCGTAGGGGAAAACACACACACACACACACACACACTAAACATGCCTATTATAGAAAGCTAAGGCTAGCATTATTTTATTATTGCTAATAATAAGATCTGCTATACCTTGTGGGAAAATAAGCGAGCAAAACATAACAGCGAAGAAACTTAAGTATGGATCATTTCTGTAATCACTACAATGACGTGTCAAGTTAATGAACTTGAGTGCCCATCATCCTTTCATTCTCCATTACATCTCAAGATGCTGTGTAGACACTCTACTTTGGAACAAGTTCTCTCTCTCTCTCTCTCTCTCTCTCTCTCTCTCTCTCTCTCTCCCCCCCCCCTTTGGCCTGATTTTTGATAATATCTTGTCTGATAAGGAGATCCAGAGATTTTACAAGCTTGCCCTCTTTTTTGAACCTTGTAGTTTGACCTAATAAACATATTCTCCTACTACAGATTTTGGATAGGGGTGGGATTTGTGGATCTTCCCGGGTGACAAATCCCATAATTCTCCATTCTGGGAATTCAACCTAACTTGCAGGCACCTTACAAACACCTGAATGTGGCTCACCTGGGAGAAAGGCCTAATTTGGAAGGTTCTGAGGCCGAGCTAGGCCGAGCTCCAACCGACCTTCCTGTTCCTGCCCCACTGCTAGCTGGGAGCTTTCTTTCTGAACAGGAAGCTTGGGCAGAACTAGGCCTTTCTCCATGTGCATCACATTCAAGTGTTTTCAAGGTGCTGACAAGAATTCTCAGAATGGAGATCTATGCAATTTGTAGTCTAATTATTTCAAAAAATCCTATTCCTAATTTTGGAATTAGGTGAAGATTATTTGAGACAGTATGTATTCCAGCCCTTTTGTAGGGTGGATTTTGGTGTCTGGTTGAAATCCTGTTGCTTAGCTTAGTAAGTCACACTATTAGGCCCATTGAATCAGAGGGGATTCAGTGAGTCAACTCCTCTGTAAATTCTATCCGTTCTAATGGGCTACTCTAGTTGCAACTTAGTATGTCATGCAACAGGATTTCAGCCAGGGACTCCGAAATTCAGCCATTTTTAAAAAAATTTAAAAATCCCTTATGCCCTCTAGTGGCAGTTTTTAAAATTACAAGTGTATGGCTGACGTGTGCTGAGGAGGAGCAAACCAGGATAACATTGCCGCTCACGCCCCCTAGAGGTCACAAAGGGACTTCTTTTAAAACCAAAAGAGAGAGAGAGAAGTTTTTATATATAAAAACAGAAGTGTGAGGCGCTGCATCTGGGTTCCAGGGTGGGCCAAAGGTTGTTGTTTGTCTACCCAGGGCTAAAAATGCTAAAAATTATTTTTAAAAGTTATAGTTTCCCTACCACAGTGACGTTACTCCCCATTAAGTTGCAGATATCATTTCATGTAGTTTTCCCTTTGTCCCTGAGAAAAAAAGAGGAAACCTACGAGTAACTAGTTTAATTCAAACTCTGCATACTTTAATTCTTCTGTGTCCCTTCTTACAGTCTTCTAACGAAGATCTCAGGTGGAGATATCGAAGGGCAGCTTCTGTTGCTGATAGATGTCCTTCTCAAGGAGAGTTAATGGATTAGCAAAAAACGAGGGAGAAAAACTGGATCTCTGATTTATGATGTGAAATCTTTCCCTCAGCAAAACACGCAGGCACACACTCTCATTCGATAGTGTTTTCCACCCCATTAAAGTCTTGTGTGAATAAAAGTGTTGTGTTCGGTTTCTGGATTTTGCCCTCAGGGTGCATCAGGCAACTCCTCTGCCTTCAGCCCTCGCCAGGTCTTTTAAACAGGAAGTTTAATTTTATAGTATTTTTTTTTTAAGAGAGAGAGAGAAAAAAGAGCGAGCGAGCGAGCAAAAAGGGAGAATGGTACTTAATTATCTGGCTGTGAAACAGCAGTACTCTTTCTTAATTTTAGTAGCTAATAAAACGTTGATCCCACAGTTAACTACTTCTGTGTCTAAATGGGCACCGATCTTGGCCATTGGAATAGAATATTTTATGAACTGTTAGATACTACACTACAGGTTTTAAGCGCTGCCATGACATATTTTTCTCAAGATTTATTAACATGTTTTATTTAAAACAATATATTACAGAGAGGCGAAGGCAAAAGCTTAGGTAAAATTTAAATCTGAACAGAAACCAAACAAAGAGATCCTTTTTTTTCTCTCCATTTAGAGCATTCGTTTCGTTTGCTTAAAACGTTTCCCTCCCGCCTGCACCTGGATCATTTTATTTAGCTCTATCTTTCAGGGTGACAGCAAGAAGACATGAGAGAATGACGAGAATTTGTTGATGGCTTGAATGTCTTTGTGAACTACTAGTGTGATGTCCACATGAAATTGTGCACTGCTAGTTGGATAGCTCAGTGGTTTGCGGTTGGGAATTTGATCCCTCATTGAGCCTCCTGGGAGAAGAGCCAGCCTGGGTAGCCTTGGGCAAACTGCACAGTCCCACAGTGCCCCTAGAGGAAGGGAAGGGTAAAACACTTCTGTGTAATCTACCTGCACAGCCCTGGATCATTTGGAATCGACTTGATAGCATGCAATTCTTATTATTATTTTGCGGCCAAAGAAACAAGACAGGAAGAGCCCGTTTCAACAAATGTACTCAAAGGGAGGCGATGATATCTATTTTCTGAAGAAGAAGACTTATGATTATCAGCAGTATTATGACACGCTTTCTCTCTCCCCCCCTACAGGTTTGGTTGGTTGGTTGGCTTTTGCTGACACACGAGGCTAAAAACATTTACCTGTATTGATAAGAAAATCGACTGGTCCCACTTCCTCTGATGTTTCTAACCCTCAAGTTCTTTCCATCTCAGGATTTTGGAAAGTTCAAAAACAAACTGGTATGGATTTTTCACCCATCAGCACCGGACAAATTGAGCAGACAGCATAGACATGGTTTGAGGAAGAGAAGCCATACAGTAGAAGTCCAGAAGCACTGGAAGTTGATCTTAGAAGCTTTCTCGATGTCCACCCTGCAGTGCAAATTCCAGCCTAAAAGATAAGAAGAAAGTTGAAGATCTACCAACCGTGGACGTCGGCAGTCATTTAATCTCCAGTTGGGCTTTCCAGGGGTCAAACAATGCCACCAAGGTAAGACTCAAGTTGCTAGGACCTATGAATTTAGCAGTCCTGTAGGATATATGCAGGGGATGGATAAAGTGGAGAGAGGGAAGCTCTTTCTCCTCTCACGTCATTCCAGAACCAGGGGACATCCACGCCAATTGATTGTTGGGAGAATGAGAAGAGACAAAAGAAAAGATTTCTTTACCCAATATGTTGTTAGTCTGTGGAATTCCTTGCCACTGGATGTGGAGATGGCATCTGGCCTAGATGCCTTTAAAAGGGGATTGGACAGATTCCTGGAGGGAAAGTCCACTGTAGGTTACAAGCCATGATGGGGGTGTACTATGATCTCCGGGCTTAAAAGGAAGGTACCTCCAAATGCCAGATGCAGGGGAGGGGTATCAGGAGACAGGTATCTAGTTGTCTCGTGTGTTCCCAGAGGCATCTGGTGGGGCTACTGTGAGATACAGGGAGCTGGACTAGATGGACTCTTGGCCTGATCCAGCAGGGCTCTTCTTATGTTCTTATGTTCTTATATATAGTAGTCTGTGTCAGCTAGCAGAAATGAAACTAAAGGGGAATTGTTCTTGATCCCGGTTGTTAAGGGTTTAAGCTATTGATCCCTCAAATCTCCATACAGAGGGCATTCTGTAAGAAAATGTACCATGTTCTCCATTTTAGAGCATCATGTGGAGCAATGTCTGCCTGTACAGCGTTGGACCATATAACGTCCCGTAGAAAGCTGGAAGTCATCACCTGCTTCCAAAGCTCTTCAAGTTATTTTCACAACTTGATATTACTTGAGAATGCTTATTTTATTATTTCATCATCATTATATTATTTTATGCTTTTCTGATTGTTTACATGTACTTATATTCAATGCCAAATATTATTTTTTAATATGTGCTCATAGCCTGATTGGCTACGAAGCCATAAAGTATTCATATTCACTAGGACCAATGCTTGGAAGTAATAGTTGCACATAAAATAGTTTTATTTTGAGTAATTCGTAAGGCAACTAGTAGCTGCAGCTATTTCTGGGTTGTAGCAAGAAATACCTAAGTTACTTAGGAGTAAAGAGGGAAAGCTATTTATTTTCAAAAGTCAGTTTTAAGGATATTTTAAAGGTTTTTTGGGGGGATGTTGACAGCAGCTTTTCACTTTTATGTACCTTCTTATCAATCCTAAGTAGCGTGGAAAATGTCCGCTCATTTTGTCTTTTGCATTTTTAAAAATATTTCCCAGCTGCAATATCAGAATTCGCCACTAGAGGGAACCAGAGAGTATTCCACAACATTTTTCTGAAAACAATGTTAATAATGCAGAATGCAACAAAGTAGTTGTAAGATCACCAGTGATGACAAGAAGCAATAAGTAACAAAAAAAAAAAGTTGTTTTCCCCCAGAAAGGAATGCTCCAAGGTCTGGCTAAGGACCGGCACTTGAAAGTGGATACTTTTCTCCCAAAATGAAAATATGGAAAAATCACAAGAAAGACGGTAACCATTAAACACCCACAAGAAACCCTTTGGGTCTCATTGTAACCGCCCGTGTCAAGGCAACACTGTCCACCGTTTCATAATGGATGTAGCTTTGTTTCGTTTTTTCCTGCTTAGGGAATGCAGGCCACTTGAAGCAAAGATGATTTTGGGTGACAGGGTGGGGGTATGTCATTGCAGGATTGATTGCTGTTTGTTTCACACTGTTTTTGCTGAGGTGAAATGGATACTCACTAAGATAAACATCTTACATTTCAGGGCTCTGTTTTGTTTTTGCTGGGCTGATTGAAGCCACTAGGGATTATACTATGTTGATGGGCATCCGTGTCTCAGCCTCTGAAAATCACTCATCATCCTACAGACTCAAAGGACATATAAATATGAAGACAGAACATAAATCCAAACAAAAAGGAGTGTGTGTGTGTGTGTGTGGGGGGGGGAGAAACAGAAAACACATTGCACAAGCCTATTGTGGGTCCCTCAATGTGTACAACCTCTCAGAAAGTATAGAGGAGGCGAATCTGCTCTGCGAAATTCCACAAGGAAGGAGCCGGGTCTTTGACAAATGGCAGCAGTGGGCAAGGAGAAAGGAGAAAGCAGTGAGGAGAGTTAAAGCTGAACAAGCAAGGTTTCCATGGAAATTGTACGTCTGCCTAGTTCAGGAAACTGCCTCACCCAGGAATCGGAAGAGAGCAAGTGATGATGTGATTCGTGTGGTCCTCAACAAGACTTCCTGTTGAGTAATGGTTTGCAAAGCTGGATTTTGTGGGTTAAAAATCCCATAGTTCCCTATTCAGGGTGTTGTACCTAAATGTGGCTCACCTGGGAGAAAGGCCTCAGTTGGAAGGCTTTGAGGCCTAGCTAGGCCTAGCTCCGTCTAGCTTCCTGTTCAGAAAGGAAGTGCTCAGCTAGCCCTGGGGCAGGAACCGGAAGCTTGGGTGGAGCTAGGCCTCGCTCAGCCACTTGAGTCCTTTTCCCCAGGTGAGCTACATTTAACTGTCCCGCACGTAGAACTCTCAAAATGGAGAGTTATGGGATTTGTAGCTCACGAAATACTTTTTTTAAAATCCCATCCCCAGTATTGGTGTTGCCCCGATCATGCCATTAGTTTATTGTGCTGCAGATTACTGAAGAACTGTGAAGTATAGGAACTCTCTGGTTTCTTCTAGTAGCCAATTACTTTTTGTGAATATTTACAAAAAGACACACAAACACACACACACAGAGAGAATAGGGGGTTTTTTTGCCATTAAGCATTGACAAAAGAATTCCCATCAAATTCATGCCCTTAGTAACTGTTGATAGCAACTAAAGAACATTACTTCTTACTTCTAAAGAGTAATGTTGTAACTACTCATTACATTACTTTTACCATATTGTTATAACTACATGTTAAATTGCCAGTTACCCAAAAGTAACCAATTGTTCCAAAGGAACAAATGACAAGGAACTGTATCTTCTGTAACTAGTTACTACCAAGCTCTGGGGAAATGTGAGGTTTCTGTCTGGAGAATGCTGGCTGGATAGCTCAGTGAGTTAGATATCTGGCTGTGGAGCCAGAGGTTGGGAGTTCGATTCCCCCCACCGTGCCTCCTGAGAGAAGAGCCAGCCTGGGTAGCCTTGGCCAAGCTGCACAGTCCCAGGGCACCCCAGAAAAAGGGAATGGGAAACCACTCCTGAGTCTTCTCTACCTCAAAACCCCTAAGTTAGAACTGACTTGGTGACACATAATTATTATTAATAATAATAATGAGAATGCAAAGGCAGAATACAGAATGGGAGCCATAGTTTCTGGAGTCAGAAACACAGGATTTAAGGTAAGGGAACATTTAGGGGCAGATCTTCTGAAGTTCTGACATATTAGAACATCACATGGTGAGATGCAGCCACCATCTTGACTGTTTTCCCAAAAACCATACTGCCTTTTTACAAATGTTGCCACCTCCACGAGTTGAGTTGAGGGCAGCACATGGAATGGAGTCACACCAAGACCAGGCAGGACAAAACTGTTCCATCATCCGCCACTGTGCTGTCTACCACTGTATCATCACAACGGGATCCAATACTCATTCTCTGGATTTCCATACTCGCTGATCTGGCCAAGCATTGGGGGTCCCAACCGACTTCTTCGGTTCTTGAGGAGCTTGGTGGTCCCTATTGTCTCAACAATGCCATAATGCCAAAGAAACAGATGGCTATAGGGGTCATGCATCACATTTGTTAACAACCTAACAGTGTGGGCTTTCTTTAAGAGAACACAAAACTAGGGTTTGTGTGGGGTGTGAAGTCTAAGACCCCGGCAGGTATGCCATTAAGATTATATTTTTGTAAAAGCATTCTCCACTTTTAGGACAATATGGTTTTTAAAAGGGCCTGTGGTTATCTCTAATAAATAAACAAACATTTGAGATAACACACCAAACCGTCGACTGCCCTGCATATAAGTTCTGCATAATTTCTCATTACGAACCAAACTCCTCGTTATTATCCCTTGTTTGCCGAAGGGGTAATACACCAGCAAACATCTGCTTGATATCAGCTGTCACTTAGTGATGAGTGACATGCTAGTCATTTTCCTTCTTGGTGAGCTGAAGGGCAGCCAATTAAATAGGAAGCCCATGGTTGGTGATTTCATGAATCAGTGCTTCCCTGAATCCATCCCTCATCATCATCCTGCTCAATCCATTTAGCTGTGTGTGGCTACTTAATTTGTGAGCACTAAGCAGTTCAAACATACATCAATATTATTATCTTCCACTGTCCCTATTTATGATGCTAAATTAGTTTATCATTGTGGTAGATCACAGGGTCGTGCTTTACGAGATGCTTTTCAGCACTCATTTATCCACATGCACAGGGAAAAACATACAAGGTGCATTTTTACATACACAGTATGTTACACATAAGAATATATATTATACATATTTGGATTTAACATGATTTGTTAATTACTCTACAAAATAAGTGTTTTATGCGATGGATCCAATCCTTCTGGGATCCAGAAGAGACTCGAAGTGCTTTTAAAATGTTTCATATTTTAAAAAATTATCTTATTTCATGCCAGAGACCTAAACCGCTCAGCTATCTAGCAGTAAGACAGACAGACAAATATTTGAGTGATCTGAAAACAGAAAAATCTATTGTTATGGTCATTTGATATTATGCACCTTGATAAATAATAATAAATAAATCTCTCTACAAAAAATGTTTTGTGTGATAAACCACATCATTCTAGAATGTGGAACAGACTTGTTTTAAATGCCATGTGCTGATTTTGAAATCTCTTTCACGTCTAGTAAGCACACTTCCATTATTAGAGTATTATATGTGCATACAAATGTACATATTCTTTTTAAAAAGTATTTGCAAAGATTATCACTCCTTTCTGGCTTTATCTGAACAAATTTGTTCCATCCTGCGTGCAGAAGCCTTTATGAAACCTCCAAGCAATCCACTCCTTTTTCCAGGAGCGAAATTGTTTGGGGTTTTTTTTTCATGTTCAAACTCTCCTAGAAGGAAGGAAGGAAGGAAGGAAGGAAGGAAGGAAGGAAGGAAGGAAGGAAGGAAGGAAGGAAGGAAGGAAGGAAGGAAGGAAGGAAGGAGAGAGGGGGAAGTAAGAAAAGCAGGAAAAGAGAGGAGGGAGGGAGGGAGGGAGGAAGGAAGGAGTTGATGGATGGATGGATGGATGGATGGATGGATGGATGGAAGGAAGGAAGGAAGGAAGGAAGGAAGGAAGGAAGGAAGGAAGGAAGGAAGGAAGGAAGGAAGGAAGGAAGGAAAATAGATGTGGGCACGAACCATGGTTCGTAATGGTTCGTCCTTTGGATGCACTGGTGTTCGCTGGGCACCCTGGCTTCCCTCCCGCACCTCCTTTGGTGGGCATCCACTCAGTGGAGGAGGTGGGGCAGAGAAGCCCTGGATGCTGCATTTCCCCCTTTAAAATCTCAGAAGAGGGTTTTGGGATGAGCCTGATGGAGCCCCTAATTCAGTATTCTGATCTTGTAGTGTCGAACTAGAAGCCCCCAAAAGGACATATGTAAGCAGGGCAGTAGCAACCCCTGCTCTGTAGCAACTTGTAATCAGAGACTGACTTGTCTTCGGATACCAATAGTTATATCTAGCCAACGTGACTGGTACCATTGATAGCTGTATCTTCCACAGATTCACAGGGATGAGACCTCAAATTGCGGGATTCGCGGTCAAGTCGGACTTAAGTTGAACTGGTGACTCAACTCATCTTTTTATTTTTTTTTAATGACTCAGGCTTAACTCACGACTTAGAACCCACCCACCTCTCCCTTTTTTTTCCAGGGCAAAAAAAGGCTTGTTTTGAATCGGGACTTAGGACCAAAGACTCGGACGTGGGACTCCAACCCCAAGACTTGCCAACATCCCTGCAGGTGGATCAATCAGCAAAGACGGGCTATTGTGGTTTATTTCATCAGGTAGCCTAGGGGAAAATAGGGGTCATCGTTACCAAAGCGATGTTTTGCCTTCTAGAGAAGATAGCAGCCAACGAAAGTCAAAAGACTACACGGCCAAGCGGCTGGCTCATGGCATGTCGAAGCCTTAAGCTCCCTTCCGCTGCTTCGCCTCATCAGTGTGTTTGTCCTCCGGAGCCTTATCAAAAGGCACACTTCGTAATGGCTCCCTTGGCCATTACTTGGGTTTGTTTCCACCGCGTTTCGCACATTCTTGAAACGTAAACCGTCCAACGGGGCCGTAATAGCCCTGCGCTTGTCAATGACCTCCGCTAAGCAGATTGTTTGAGCTGTGAATTTGCTCAATTGGTCCTTTTCCATTATTCAAGCTGGCAATGCCAGCCGGGCCCGGTGCATTAAATGTCTATTACTCTGTTTACTAGAGTCATGTCAAACAGCAGCTTATGAATGTCAGTTTACTTTCTAATTAGCTATGCTTTATTGACTTCCCCTCAGCCATCCAAATACCAGCCTCTCCTCAAGGGCCTGTCCCTGGAAAGCATCCCATGGGTTGAAACTGAGATTTGTTATTGTTTTCATTAAACGGGGGGAGGGCCGTACAGTAGTACTTTCACACATTAAAAGATACATCCCGTCCAAGAGGCTTTGGAACATGTCTCAGTTGAACAGGATAATCATCACATCATGACTGTTTCGGGCAATCCTGGTTTTCTTTCCTTCTTTGTGCTTCCAATGGGTTGACTGGGGGGGGGGGGGGGATCATCTATAACATGAGATAACAAGATTATTACTTTTAAAAATTGGTCCATGTTTTGGCTCCTTTTCAAGACGTGTTTTGTAGGTTTTATGAGAAATGTGCAGGGCTGGAAAATGTGATGACTGTGGCCTTAATGTATGAACTAGTAAAAGTAGTAGCTTAGGATGGGGTATTTGTCTCTTTGTCCTTCTGTAGTTGCTGAGTGTGTTGTGCTAAGCTTCTGTAATGTGGGAAGCGAAAAGAGATTAGTTCCACAGCAGGACATTTGCAGTACCGCTGAGCATCTGATCAGGCTGTTCTGACCATCCCAAGCCATGATTTTGCACCTTATTATGAGTGGTTTAGGCATCTGGCTGCAGACCCAGTGGTTGGGAGTTTGATTCCCCACTGCGGTAGTAGAGCCAGCCTGGGTGGCCTTCGGCAAGCTGCACAGTCCCAGAATGCTCCCAGAAGAAGGGAATGAGAACTGCCTTTTTCTCTTTTTAGCCTTTGGAAGTCAGTTCATTGGTTTGTTTGCTGTTGATCTGGTCACCACTGTAAGTAATGTTTTTATCATTTCCCCTACGAACGTCTCAGAGTGTGTTATTGAGACTTGAAGTGCCAATTAATCAGAAAGGGGTGGACTATCTGGCGAACTTGTGGCTATTCTCTTCTGTGAGTCTCTGAATTTCACAAGGAAGTTTGCTAGAAATTCTAAGCTCTGCCGTTTTATCTAACGTAGGAAATCTCATCAACAGAGGACTTGGGTTCCGTTTCACAATACAGCACTGAAATGCCTTCTAGTTCACAAGGCTTCCTCTCTCTCTTTTTGAGATGACTACTCTTCTCTTCCTGCTCAGATAGCACTCCATGGATGCTGCTTTATGGACTCTCCAAAGTGGGACGGTACCACCCAAACAAGAGCATGGGAAGCCAGCCACGGAAGACGCAGTGTGAAGTCAATTATACCTCTGAAGGCATGTTGTGTTGGAAAAGAAAGATTTGCAACATCCAGTACTTTAAATGTCAAGACCTTGTGTTTTGAGCCCAGGTATCTTAATATAAAGGTGGTGGGGTGCTTAATCACTGTTGGGGGGGGGGAATAAAAATTTAATTATCTCCCCCCCCCCCCCCCAATTACTCTGATCCTGATTTCACAAAGAGTCTTATCCTTTAACAACATGAATGACACAATGTAAGCCCGGTGGTGTTTTACCAAAATAATGTTCATTAAAAGGTCGAGCTAAACCACAGAGGTGCCACTCTTTTTAATTATTAAGCTCCGCGCCTGGGTCATGATGGGTATCAAAGCTGTGAGGGAACCACAGCCGGCCAAGTAAGAAAGAAACGGTTTGAGCTACAACGGGCCCAGTACGTACCTGGTGGCTACGTCTGGTTTCCAGGTAACAAATTGAGATCTCAAAAGGAGTTTGCAGAAAAGAAAAGGATGGGTGTGTTATGTTGTGTGTGGGTAGGTGGGTGTGGAAGTCCATTCCTTTTAACCTTTGAGATATTATCCAAACGGACTGTGAGCTTAAATAGGCTTCCAGTTGTACAGGTGATTCGGCCCCTCTCTGCAATCAAGCCTCATTAACACTGACGCTGATAATTACAAATTACTGTAATTTGGGAAGCAGTCAACATTTGCCAAGGGTGTGATTGCAGTTGTCGGGGGGGGGGGGGGGGCTAATGAACAGGCTTTGAAATCTACTGTAAAAGTTTCTTACTTGTGCTTCTTTATTCTCTTTTCCCGCAAAAAAAAAAACAAGGGTCGAAGCCATGAAGCTTAAGAACTCATTACTTCAAAGGCTCAGCTATTAGCAAATTATTATTTAGGTTTTTAAAAACCCACAAGGGAAGTTCAAAACAACTCCTGCTTCCATGGCATATACCTACTCCTGGTATTAAAAAAATGTTACTGTAAGCACAGATTTTGTTTGCAAAAGCCATGTCGAGTTGGAAATGGCAGCATTCGGCAAACAAGTAAAAGGTCCCAATCCAGCTTTTAGAGATGAGCAGAAGCAGAAGCTCAGGATATGAAGTTGCAACGTGACCCCCTGACTTGGTTTGTTCTCATGCAGCCAATGAGAAGCCTTCCAAATTTCAGTCCTTGTTGTGACACACAGTTGGAGAAAATCTGGATGTGTTGTCGTAGAATCATGGAGTTGGAAGGAGCCTACTAGGCCATCAAGTCCAACCTCAGGGCAGGGTTCAAAATCAAAGCAAATCTGACAGATGATTTTTTTCCCTTCAATGCCTCCAGTATTGGAGCACTCATTTTACCAATGCCACTTCCCTGCGAATTTCCATGGGTAAGTGTGGATTTGAACCCATGTCTCCTGTGTCCTGTTCTGTATTACACTGCACTGGCTCCACAGTCATATTGTTGCTGTTCTTGTGTGCCATCAAGTCACCCCTGACTTATGGTGACCCGATGAATGAGAGACCTCCAAAATGCCCGGACGTCAACAACCCTGCTGCTCAGCTCTTGCAAACTCAAGCCTGTGGTTGCTTTTAAGGAGTCAATCCATCTTGTATTTTGGTCTTCCTCTTTTCCTGCTGCTTTCCACCTTTCCACATCCTCATGAAGCGCCCAAAGTCGGACGACCTCAGTTTCGACATTTTGCCTTCAGAGATGGTTCAGGCTGGATTTGATCACGGAGGCCCTTTTTTATTTTTTGCTTTCTGGCTATTTAGGGTCTCTACAAAGCTCTCCTCCAGCACCACATTTCAAATGAATCCATTCTTTTCCTGCCAGGACTCTGGACTGTCCAGATTTCACAGCCATACATTGGTGATCATAAATACAAGAGTGTGGGAGGAAAATTAACCTCTAGGCTCACTGAAGTTGGATGATCTCGGTCTGGTCTTTCTCTCCAATGATACATCCTTCCACTTGATGATCTTTTGTAGTTCCTTAGGCTTAATACACTCAATACAAAATTCATAGACACAAAACACACAAATGCAGACCTTAAGTGGCTAAATGCAGCTTCAGAAATACACATTTTAATTTTATTTATTTATTTGATTTCTATACCGCCCATTTGGCGGCCAAGGCCACTCTAAAATTAATTGGGCAAAGGCTTTTGAAGGAGGATTGGTTAATGTTCTCGAAAGGTCCACATCTTGGATTTGATTCCTGGGAAAAGGGAAATTGTCTTTTTGAAATGGACATTCCTTTTCAACTTGGCTACTCTTAGCTGCGGAGGTCCCAAAAATACACATACCTCATTCCAACACTCAGGCAAAGCCCCTTTGATTCATGAAAGCTTTCAGGCATTGATTTTCTGCCAAAAAAGGTGTGTTTTTTTTCAAGGGTATGGGTCATCCTTTTCTCTTTTTTTAATCAATGCTCTGAAATTGCTCCGAATTCCTTGTGATCACAGTTTGGCAAATTGTGTCTTATTATAACTTTGTGTATATTTTTTTAAAAAATCCATATCTGTCTTTGTGCCTGTGGACTGCCTCCGGTCCTAGTTTCGGAAGCAAAATATGAATTAATTAAATAAACAAACAAACCCTGGTTCTTCCACCAAAGAAGAGCAGGACGGTTCCTTTTGTGATTTATGGCTTGCGTTGGTGCCTTGTGAAGGAAACCTTGGTGGTGGTGGTGGTGGGGGAACCCGAAAACATAAAGGAAAGAAAAAGTTTGTCCAAGACAGGGAATGGCTAAGCACTTCATCAAATCAAAAGCTACTGCGCTGTGAGGTTTTCTCCAAACAATGATTGCTGTGACAATTAACCAATATTTGTAAAAGAGCACTTTCCGGGAGGCATCCTATAGTGTTCTTATCTCCCAATCTCATGTATACGTATGCTTATTAAAATCAATAGACGCCATTAGCCTGCGCTAGCTCTAGTTTTTAATAATCTATTGATATATGGCTCGGATTTTTACAGGACTAAACAAATTTCCTCTTTATTTGCCCTGTAATAGCCCAGGGTCAGACTGGTTGAGAGCAGTTGCCATATATAAATGTTTATTTAGTGCCTGACTACTGATTGAGAACATATCTGGTCTGCAGGCATCAGATGGCTTTTAAACTAGAGATTTATGGTGGACTTCCTGTTTTCCAGACACAGCACCCCATTTTTTTTCTTAAAAAGTAATGAATGCAAGGTATTGTGAAAGAACATAGCTGGGGTGTTTCACCCGATCAGAACTTTGGGGTGTTCGTTCACAGAATATGAGAAACTTGTAAGTTGGAAACAAATTGTACGGTTGTCCTTGCTCTCTCTCTCTCTCTCTCTCTCTCTCTCTGTCTTCCCTTTAAAAGACTTGCAAGTGAATTACTGAATCCGTCCAAAACTGATCCAGCTGTCTGTTCTATTTCTGGAAGGAACATGGAAAGTTGTCTTATACTGAACCCATCCTTTAAGCCATCTAACATGACATTGTCTCCACTGCTGTGAGAGATCGGGGTTATTTATGTTGTGTAGCCACAGTGTTCTTGGACTACAACTCCCACAAGCCCTTGCCCACACATCTAGTGGTGAAGGCTTCTGGGAGTTGCAGTCCAAGAACATCTGGGGACCCAAGGTTGGGAACCACTGGTGTAGCCGTTAGGGTGATGCATTCAGAGAGATCTGGGCAGCCATCTTCACTTAGTCACAAAATCCCGTGATTGACCATGGACCGTTTCTCTGCCTAATCTACCTCCTAGGGTTGTTGTGAAATGAAGTGATAAGGAAGTCATTGGAAAAAATGGGCAGAATACAAATGCAGTAAAGAATCACACATATAGATCAATAAAGATGCAAGGGTACTTGGTGGGTACACACCTGGGGCAACTGATTTGCCCCCTGTGTGGACAGAATGTTAGACTAAGTAGGAATTTGTGGAGACCCAGCGGTCTCTTCTTATCTTCTCATTCATTCATTCATTCATTCATTCATTCATTCATTCATTCATTCATTCATTTAAGCATCTCATAAATTCCCTGTGTTGTAGCCTATGTGAATGAGGATTTCTGAGCTTTAACTGGCAATACCAGGAACTGCAGATCTTCAGAAGGTCCTGGTACTGAACTATCACCCTCTCTTGTGGTTTTTCTCTGAGCCGCTAACATCCTGTGGTGTGTCAGTTCTAAACAGAAATATCCCATTTAGATATCTTATTAGTGTCAGTGGATTCCTGCATGTCCATTTCAACAAGATTTTTTTTTTTTGCATTCGCAACACTTTTGCACAAACAGTATAAAATTGGTATTCACAAACTTCGAAACTTTGAAACAAAACAGGCAGCTGCTGCCTTGGTTACCTGGACTTTTAGTAATTCAATGGTTTGGATGGGGTTTTTGCATCTTTTTGAAAGCAAGCAACCCATCCTTCCCTGCGTCGTGTTTCCATATCTGTGTGCTTTGATTCTTGAGGGGAAAAGAGACATATTTCACACAAGGACACGAACATGGGGAAACCTCAAAGCAAACAAAAAGCTCCTTGCCACACTCTCGCATTGAAGACAAATAAACTCACAAAACTGGAAAATTCCTTGCTGAATGATTGACCAAGCTAGCTTAATATTTCTGTCCGAGAGTAACATAATATCTGGTCACCACTGATATTATATTATATTTCTGTAATATTTCTGTAATATTTCTGTCTGACGAGAGGAGTTTTGTCCATTTTGTAAAAAAAATTAGGGGCTAAATTCAGTTCTTTCATACCCACTACTGTTGATCCACTGAAATTAGTAGAACTTATATTCGGATTTTTTTTTAAGTTCCATAAAATAAAATCTAATCTGTTTTTTTACCTTCTAAGGTTGTGACTGGAACAGCATTACTTTGTAGTGTTATTAGAGCTCGACAACATTTCCCCTTATTTTTGGACTACAACTTCCAGAATCCCCAGGCATGCTGTGACCATGCTGGCTGGGGAGTTATGGGTGTTGTAGTCCCCCAAAAGAAGAAGGTTTCCAATCTTATTGTGCTACCAATCATTTAACTGTATTAAATATCATTTTTTTAAAAAAAATACTGAGTTATAAACATATTTCACTACGTGTATTTTAGTTATTTGGGCATTTCTTTTACACTGCCCTTAGATTCCATGAACCTGCTGGCCCCTTCCTCATAAGAAGACAGTTATGATCTTAAGGCTTTGATTTTATGTGTGTTTACGTGGGAGTAAGCTTTATTGATATTATTATATTGGTGGGCATCAGGTTCTGCATAGCCAAAGGCTATGATACATTAAAGGAAAATCATTTTTCTTGGTTTCACAATGTGTTCCCTCCAGGCACCCCATTCCTTCAGTGTTCTACACCTGGGCAATCAAATTTGCAAGAGGTGAGGCTCCTCGCTGGTTTACAACATGTATAGCAACCATCAACTTGCTAGATTAGAGCAAAGATAGCTCTAACAGCAACCTGCCTACCTAGATTTAATGAGCAATGCAACGATTCCTTTAAAAACACACACACAACACTCTCTGTATCATAAAAGTTGTGTATTAAAGCCACATGGAAAAACCAAGTTAGGAAGGTCGCCAAGCCATGGATAATTCAAGATCAGAAGTGTATTCGACATACAAGCACATGCCCAGTGCATGGAGATGACACACACACTCATCCGCCACACAGTGATCTCCATGTGAGAAATCGCACTCTGTCGTGAAACTGGTGCCTCCTGTAGCAAAGTGTTTGAAAGGTGAAGGGTCTGTCTGCTATGGGTGGAGAATAATGGGGAAAGGTGGATATAGAAAGAAGAGGTGGATCTGGAGACAAACCTTCCATCTGAGAAGTGTTTGATCCCTATGAACTGAGCCTACATCCTTCTGAATTTGGCCTCATTCAGAGATGGTCCCTGTAGACACTGGTGGGTTCCATCTTGGTGGAGATGGTGGAGTTACTCCACTGAGAACCTCACAGGTGTAATAAGCTTTTAGCTCAACTTTATGGATACTGGGCTCCATTGGGGTACACGGTCCAGCACCTTGGTTAGCTTCTGCAGAGTTTGGACTGAAACTCAGAGCAGGTTGACCACCCTATCGACACTGGAGCCATCAACCTCTACAGGTGGGCAATGTTTTACAGAACATGTGTGCGTATGTAGGTATGGAACGCTCATCCAGAGGGTTGGCTAAGGCAGAGGTGGCAGCCCAAACCGACAGTTCGAAGTACCACTGAAAGGGGAAAGATTTTGCCTGGTGGATGTGCTTCACTTCCAGAAGCTCGTTGAGAAGGAAATTTTCATTGCTCTCCGAAAGCAAATATTGGCAGTAAACTAGATCTGTGTATGCACATGACTGACTCTAATTGTCCCTACAGGAGACAGGATCATTGCTTTTCTGCCTTGGCTGTTTGACGAGTGTTAATATCCCCTTCCTTTGGGCTGTAGGAGCTGATGTGGTTTGAGAGCCATGTTCCAAAGACATTTTGTGGTCGGATTCAGACGCCTGAATGATTTAAGAGCCCAATTGATTCGGAAAGGTTGGAAGCCCCACATTAAATAAATAGGCAGTAGTCACTAGTGAGAGCCAGTGTGACATCGCAAATAGAGTGCTGGATGAGGACTCAGGAGACCTGGGTTCAAATCTCTGCTCGGCCATGGAATGTGGTGGGACAAACATTTCTCATAGTTCAAAAACTCTACTGGGGTCAACAAAATTTGGAAGCAACTTCAGAGCACAGAACGACCACTGTCCCTAGTGGATACAGCAGGGGGGGAAAGCATGTTGCTATTTCCCTGAGCCCTTTAGTTCTGCTTATTTAAATTGGTTCAACCATCATGCCCTTCTCAAGGAATCCTGTTTCTACTGTTCAGGAAAGAAAATGTTGCTTCTTTCCATTTCTCCACAAGAATTAAGTTGGAAGGAAACCTATCACTGGTCTTAATAATTAAACCAGAAGCAGATTAATATTACCCAGTATGGTGTAGTGGGTACAGTGTTGGACAAGAATTCAGGAGACCTGGGTTCTAATTCCCGTTCAACCATCAAAACTCACTAGGGGGGTGGCATTAGTAAAACCAGTCCTTAGGGTTGATTTTTGACAAGGGGGTGCTTCTTAGACCCAGCCAACAGAAGTTCCAGGATGCAAAGAAACCCTAGGGTTTTTTAAAACAAAGACAGATTTCTCCTCTATAAAAATAATAATAATAATAAAAACCAGATTGTTTCTCATCAGAGAATGCCTGTACTCAGAAGTCTGGTCCGTCCACTTGGGGAGCAAACCATACACCCATAGCAAGCATAGGACAAACAGAGGTATAAAAAGATGAGAACAACCCATCTGGAGCTTCTAATCCCTTAAAAAAAAACCCATGCAAGCAAAGTAGCAGGCAGGGCAAGTCTATGCATTTACAGGGTTGCGACATAGCATTGTTTAGAACTACCACCTACAAAGGTGAAACAGAATTCAGCCTCTGGTAGGAAAGGAGAAGAAAGACAAACAAGGTACAACTTGCACACAGATCGTTCTTGCCAGCATGAGAACCTTTGACTCATCCTCATGTAGGGTAAGGAACAGAGATGGGCACAAATTAGACCACGAACCAAAAAAAACCCACGACATCCACCTGCAACAATGGAAGCAGGAGCAGGTAGTGCCCGCCTAGCATGAATCAGAAAAACGAACTATGAACTGATTTGTTTTTCCAAGGTTAGCCACAAACCACGAACCACCACGAACCACCAGTTTTCTAGTCTATGCCCATCTCTAGTAAGGAGGCCATTTTTGCAGTGATTCATCCTCACATGGGATGAAAGAAGGGCACGTTTACAATGCTGTCTCAGTCCAAGGATTTCCATGACTCTGCGCGAGCCTTACCGATGAATATTTACACACTTTCTTGTCCTTAGCTAAAAAGCCGCCTCAAATCATCGGGAAAACTTTAAGGACCCCATTTTTAAAAGTGCCAAATATTGGAAGACTTATCTTGGTTGCATTTTCCTTGTTGCCAGCCCATGTAGCAAAAACAATTAAAAAAATAAAATTTTTTAAAAGGTGCAAGGAATTTTGTAGTTTGCACCAAATGCAAGATTTTGCATAAGATTCAATTTTAATTTTTTTTTGTACAAATCACCCAGGGTGGTCTTGTTCTGTTTTGCCAAACATACCACAAATCGCACAAGAACGCTCCAGACCGTGCCCTATGGAAATGAAAGAAAAGGCAGATTTACACTGCTGCTCGGATTCAATCTGGATCTAGACCACAACCAGCAGAGAGCTGGTAGGGCTGCTTGCTTGATATTATAGGCTTTCTCTTAAGACTCCCCTTCTTTCTTTCTTTCTTTCTTTCTTTCTTTCTTTCTTTCTTTCTTTCTTTCTTTCTTTCTTTCTTTCTTTCTTTCTTTCTTTCTTTGTAGAGGTATGCTTTTAATCTGTTGCACCATTAAAAGACCACATGGCGCAATGCCAAGCGTATACTACCTCTAAGACACAGAGTGGCCTTTCTGGAGAAAGTGCTTGTTAAAAAGGTGTCATGAAATTCATGGCAACCCCTCCTCCTCTCTGCCGTATGCTCTGAAAGGCCTTCATTAGCTCTTTAATTATATCAGCTGTTTCGATAATATAAAATGGTGTGGTGCTTTCTTTAGGAACCTACTTGACCCGGGGGGGAAGAAAGCCAGCTAGGAAAGGCTATTTGCAAAGCAGGTCGTAACGCGAGACTGACCTGTACGATGGAATCCTTCGCTCATGGCTGCTACGGTTCGGCAAAGTTCTGTGCTGGAATCGACACTATTTGTTATTAAGTGGTGGATAGCTCAGTGGTTTAGGACTCCGGTTGCAGGGTTCGATTCCCCGCTGAGCCTCCTTGACAGGAGCTGGACTTGATGATCTCTAGGATTCCAAAGTATTGAGGCTCCAATACTTTGGCCATCTCATGAGAAGAGAAGACTCCCTGGAAAAGACCCTGATGTTGGGAAAGTGTGAAGGCAAGAGGAGAAGGGGACGACAGAGGACGAGATGGTTGGACAGTGTCACTGAAGCGACCAACATGAATTTGACCCAACTCCGGGAGGCAGTGGAAGACAGGAGGGCCTGGCGTGCTCTGGTCCATGGGGTCACGAAGAGTCAGACACGACTTAACGACTAAACAACAACAAAGGATTCCAGCTCTGCCTTTCTAAGATTATTATTATCAAGTCATTTCTAACTTAAACAACAACAACCAACCAACCATCGTTCAAGCGAGTTTACTTGGGGGTAAGGCCCTAAAAGATTTGTGAAAACAGCCCGTTTTAATTTGTTTCCTAAAACCAAGGAGGGACAGGGGTAATCGTATCCCCGATGGGAGCGAATTCCAGAGAGAAGGCCTGGTTTCCGGTGGCAGATTTCCACTCGTGGCCTCCCAGTGTAGGAGTTGTAGGTGGGACAGGAAGATGTTTTGAGAGAAAGGCACTCAGACAGGTAGAATCTAGTCCTCAAGGAAACCGTTGACTTTTACAGCCTCAGAATAATCACTGCAATTCAGCACAACAGTTTTGGGAAGCCACCTTCCTGTCTTATTAGCAAGATGATAGCTGTGTTCGATCTCTTCGTTGTCCTTTGTCCAATCTCTCTCTCTCTGTTTGTGTGTATGTGTGTGTGAACCTGTTTTGCCTCTTTGGAAAAAAAAGCAAACTTTGCAGCCGAGGGAGCCACGCTAAGTACAATGTGTAAATTTTGGAAGCTTTGAACATGTGGTTTGCATTTCAAAGGCCAGGAGACATTATCAGCCCTATAAACTATCCTTGGTTCAGGGTGTCGAAGAGAGCTTTGTGACTCCATCTATCCAGCGTTACCGATCAGAATTTGGAGGGCAGAAAGAAGTCATGAATTATGTCACATGACATCAGGCCCCTTTTGCTGTGGGAACCGAGTTGATATTGGGAAGGAGAGAAATATAGACCCCTTCAATTTCTCATGTAGGGCTTTGCAGTACCTCTACAAATTATCTCTGCAGAAGGTTTTTGAAAGCTCACCTGATATTTTTCAAAAGACATTTTTGTGTGGAGAGTTGGATATGTTTATATATATTTTTTTTCCATACTGCAACCGCTAGATGAATGGTTCACTGATTTTCCTATGAACATTTTCTAGCCTTATTATTTTCCTTGTTATTATTCGTCTGATTACTTTTTTCTATTATCGATTAGATCGTGAGCCAGTGGATGGAGGTTCATACTTTCCCCCTTTCTCTGCACAGGCATTAGAAAAGTTAAGATGCATTGTAAATCCAGGTTCATAAATGATTTTTGTTTGTTCATTCCTGGGAACTTTCCTATCTAATCATCACCATCATGTGCTATCAAGTCAATTCTGACTTATGGGTTTTCTAGGTACACAGAAGTGGCTTACTATTCCCTTCTTCTGGGGGTGCCCTGAGACGGTGCAGCTGGCCCAAGGCGACACAGGCTGACTTTACTCCCAGGAGGCACCGTGGGGAATTGAACTCCCAACCTCTGACTCCAAAGCCCAATATCTAAACTACTGAGCTATCCAGCCATCAAATTCTGGT
Source organism: Intellagama lesueurii (assembly GCA_037013535.1). Classification (NCBI taxonomy): domain Eukaryota; kingdom Metazoa; phylum Chordata; class Lepidosauria; order Squamata; family Agamidae; genus Intellagama; species Intellagama lesueurii. The sequence continues at coordinate 6,533,584 of JBAJHW010000016.1, read as the reverse complement.
AGTTATAGTGGGGGGGGGGGGGGGAATCTGAAAATTACAGGCCTCCTCACTAGGAGAAAGGTGGCCTAGAAATGAAACACATTAAATAAATAAATAGATTTGCCTTGAGATTTTGATGCCGTTTAAGTTCTTGTGCCCTGAGACAAAGCCGCAGTTTCTCCATGCTAGCTACAGTCCTGAAAGTAACAGACGGGTGCTTTCATTCTGAAAGAATCAACCATCTGCCAGATATGCTTTGATTTGGATTCATTGAGCATTGAGCAGGGGGTTGGACCTTATAGGCCCTTTTCTGACTCCATTATTCTAGGATTCTATGGTTCTATGACCCCAAACATGTTTTATCATGTAGTCTCTGGATACTAACTCTTACAAATTGGACAACCATTTGTCAGATCTGCTTTGATCTGGATTCCTGCATTGAGCAGGGGGTTGGACCCGATGACCTTATAGACTTCTTCCAACTTCCTTATTCTATGTTCTCTGATACTATGATTCTATGAGTTCAGGGAAGAATATAGTTCCTTCCAGCCCCTTACCATGAAAACCCTTGGAACATGACCTTTGGTTCATATTGACTTTCTTGGATGCTTCCTGGGTAAAACCTTTCTGAGTGCTGTGGATTCCTTCTCCAAATGGCTTGGAGGAATCATAATCCTGAAGACAGATGATCCCAATCAGAAAAGGCAACACAAGGCTATAAGGACCCAATAGCCTGGCTTCATTAGAAGGTCGTTTCTTCTGTCCCGTTGGCCAAAACTTCACCCCTGTCCTCTAGTACGGACAACTCCTGCAGTATTTTGGTAGGGATGAAATAATACCAGTGATTCCGGAAAAGAAAAAAATGGGAGCATCCTACTGGTATAAATGGAGCAACATTTTTCAGTTTGAAGGTGGGTCTCTCAGGGGTTTAGGTCTCTGTCTGCAGAGCCACAGACTGGGAGTTCGATTCCCCACTATGCCTTCTTGACAAGGGCTGGACGATGATCCATAGGGCCCCTTTGAGCTATGCAGTTTTAAGATTACTCTAAGATCACTCAGGATGGTTCAGCACTAAAACATTGGAAAAGTACCCACTCTCAGACAAGGGAAGGTGAAAGATCTATGAAAGAGAGCCGTATTTCCCCATGCATTTGAGTTATAAGCAGATTTGCAGCTACATAAAATTATGCCACGTTGGAAGTCTGGGTGGCTTAGTTTTCTTAACAGCCTGTGACCTGGAGTCCATTTGCTATGAAGTGTTAATGAGTAAGAAGTTTACAAGTAATTAAATTAGCATAAAGAACCATTCTCAAAAAGCAGACAGATTCATGCAATTTTGCCACCGGTCTGATGCTAAGTTCTCCAGACCATGATGGATGAACCCTGCTACCAAAATTCTCTTAATTAAGTTTCTTCCCAGGTTTTAGAATTCCGGTATTTCTAGCAACAAACAACAGGAGTTCTTGTCCATCATGTAAGTTCCCTATATGAATGCACTTGATAGTGTATTATATAAAAAATCCCCTAGTTTCAGTTTCTATGCATTTATCCAAAAACCTGCCAGCTTTGATGTCATTGTCTTTTTTTTTCTTTCTGAACCTTGCTTGCCTTTCCTTCCTATCCGAAGTAACTATTTGGAACCATGACTCTAGTGTCAGCTGAAGTGTGTGTGTGTGTGTGTGAAACAGAGAAACAGTCAGCCAGCCTGACCATGTAAAGCCATATTCCAGTAGTAACACCTCAGTTTTAGAACATATAAGATAAGGAGGAGGAGGAGGAGATGAAGACGAAGACAACAGTATCTCTGAGCATGTCTAATGGCATCTCCTCAAGTCGTGAGACTGAACCTGAAAAACTAGGGTGGCTAGAAAGCCAGCTTTTAATTGTGGTGCTGGAGGAGACTCTTGAGAGTCCCCTGGACTGCAAGGAGAACAAACCTATCCATTTTGAAGGAAATCAACCCTGAGTGCTCACTGGAAGGACAGATCCTGAAGCTGAGGCTTCAATACTTTGGCCATCTCATGAGAAGAGAAGACTCCCTGGAAAAGACCCTGATGTTGGGAAAGTGTGAAGGCAAGAGGAGAAGGGGACGACAGAGGACGAGATGGATGAACAGTGTCATCGAAGCTACCAACATGAATTTGACCAATCTCCGGGAGGCAGTGGAAGACAGGAGGGCCTGGCGTGCTCTGGTCCATGGGGTCATGAAGAGTCAGACACGACTTAATGACTAAACAACAACAAAAGAAAGCCAGCATCTCATTCTTTGAGTTCTCAGATCCAAAGACCCCCAGAATAGCCCCAGATACATAAGTCTTGGAATCTAAAACTTAAATCTAGGAACCTTACAATGAGATGCCCCCCGAGCTTGATGGGATGTGCAGAATCTTGGCGATGCCTGATCAGATTCAGGTGACGTCTTACAAAACTGCCAGGGAAATGTCCCAAGACTTGTTGGGGGTTTTGCTTTCAGGGCTTTGGTGCTTCCACAGGTAGCAGCCTGAAGTGAAGTGGTGGTGATGAAGGATGGGGGGTGGGCTCCAGAGGCAAAACAGCTGGCGTCTAAGGACATGTTGATCCTCCTGGAGGTTGTCCTTCCAATAAAGCGCCATACTGATGTGGGATTGCTGAGACAGACCCTGAAGACTCCAAAGTGTTCGTGTTTTGGGGGGGGGGGAAGAGGGGAAGCTTAGTGACTTATAGCCCCCTTTACGCACTGTTTTCATTAACTAGTAGGTCCACTCGGTACGTCTTTAAAAGCCCTGCAGTTGCAGGGGGAGAAAAATGCTTAACACTCCCAGCCAATCCAAACACCACGTTGGATGGTCCGAGGTGTAAAACACATTATTATATTTCATGACTGAAGGTTATTAGGTATTCACAGAGTGATGCTTACATTTGTTCTTCAAGGCCAAAAGCAGGGGGAATTTTAAATTGAGCTTTCCATATGCCCTCCATTAAGGGGTCAAAAGCAGCCCGTTTGGCTTCCCCAAACGGGAAGGGTGTAAGCCTGGAAGTGTCTGAAGATGGCCGTGTCTCCTTTTTTTTCCAATCCTATCCCAGCGTGGGACACTGGAAAACCATGAGTTTGGAATGCTGGATAATTCGTTGTGACGGATATTTGAGGAATTGCTGCCAAAATAATTTTTAAAAGTGTTCTAGATGGGGACTTAATTTTGGAATCTAGATGCTTAGATCCAGAGTGGACCTTTCAGCGGGTTGGAGACTAAATTTTGCTTTGTTGCAAAAAAAACTGGGGGCGGGGGTTCAACCCCACCCCAGTTGTTGCATTCCATGCCAATAAATTCCATTCAATTAATTTTTTTTAAAAAAAATTGTTTGATTTCAATTTCATATTCCCAATTGGGTTTCAAACCAGTATAAGCCAGGCAAAATTCTTAGTGTTAAAGGGGTTATCCTAGACTTTTCATCCTCAACTGTGCTATCATCTAGGGCAATGGTTCCCAACCTGGGATCCCTAGATATTCTTGGACTACAACTCCCAGAAATCTGTTAGAGTGGTCCAATGGGGATCACTTTTCCCTAGCGATCACATGACACATGGGGAAAAGCGCTCCAGACTGACCCCAATCCGTCGCTAAGGTGGCCCTTCTTGGTTAATCTGTAGGGCCTCTACATTTGGGGGCTGGGCGGAAGCAATTCTCTAAAAGATGGAAGGTTCCCTTTATGTGCCTTTCTGGTGGTATCAGGGGTGCACTTTTACAACTGATCATACCCACACTGATTTTACTGACCCTTAATTTTCTCTCAAACTACACATTTTCCTCTCCTTCATAAAACACCCATTTCTATACATATTGCTTGACCTCAGACCTCTGTCAGTCTGAAAGACAAATGAGGTCAACTGTCTTAGAAATGTGGAGTGGTCTATTTAACCAGCAGTCCAAGTGGTGAGGGATTCACACACCGCTGGTTCTTGACTTCTAATATTCAGAGGTATAAGCACCCTGCCTACAGGAAGGTACTGTTTTGCTATTATGGATAATAGCCACCAAAAAAAGCCCTTTTCTTGATTAATTTACCTAATTGTTTTCTTTAAAAATGGCGCAATGAGTACCAGCTGTCCAAAAAATAGAAGCCAAAGTTTTCTCTAGCACAAGCTCCTTGATGAACCTATATATATATATATATATATGATTTGTAAGCATATAAAACGAATTCATTTACAGTGTTTTGTGCTAAAGCGTTGCATGTGTGATTACCTACCATGTACTGCGCCTTTAAGACTCTAATGGGCCTTCTTAAAGGAAAAGGAGGGGGGAAAATCAGAGCTACAGCAATCCACTTGCAACTAGCAAGCTAACAGGTTCTCATCTGACACCAGTAGGGAACCGAAGATATTTTATTATTTGGAAACTCCATATAGGGGAAAGCTCGCTTTGAATCTGTCATTACTCCGTGAACCGCACCTCCCCTGGGAGTTAATTATTTTCTTAAAATGCAACTTGTTCTGTTAGTTTAAAACATTCCAACGGTGTTCTCACTCTTTAAATCTTCGGCCGAGCTCTGGGTTTAAATCACTTGCAGATAAGAGTAATTCTATTAGAAGTGGGGTGGGGGAGAGCAAACCAGGCACATAAAAAGCAAAATGGGGACAGAAGAAGTGGCAGACGGATGAAAGAGAAAAGGGACATGGATAGATTTGTCCTGAGGATAGATTTGTCCCGATGACTCCTTTCTTCCACCTTTTTTGTCCATAATCAACAGGATCTTAGATGATGCTCCAGAAAAAGAAAAAGAAAAGAAAAGGAAGTAAAGGCAGAATCACGCCTGCCCAGAGATGGAATTTGGGACTTGTGTTCAAAACAAGAAACTTTTCCAACCTCTGTTCCTGCTCCCCTGTTTCAAGTCTGTTATAAAATCATTGACTCATAGGATAATGGAGTTGGAAGGGGCCTCTAAATCCATCAAGTCCAACCCCCTGCTCAGTGCAGGAATACAAATCAAAGATCTGACAGATGGTGGTCCAATTTTCTCTTGAATTCCTCCAGTGCTGGAGCACTCACCACCTCCCCCTGAGGTCATGGGTTCCATTGTTGTACTGCTCTAATAGTTAAGAAGTTTTTCCTGATATTCAGCCAAAATCTGGCTTCCTGTAACTTGAACCCATTATTATTATGTGTCCTGCTCTCTGGGATGATCGAGAAACAATCCTGCCCCTCCTCTGTACGACTAGCTCTCAAGTATTGGAAAAGTGCTGTTATATCTCCCCTCAGTCTTCTTTCTTATCCTCTTGTAGATTTCTCTACATGGAGGACCTAAAGAAGATACCACTCACAGGGGTGCCGCACCCCCAAAACATCCAGGAGGGGCAACCCAATCTGATCACCAGCTGTCACAAGGTCAACTTGCTGAAACTGTTATCATTATAGGTATTTATTTATTTTAGGAGATTTTTATACCACCTGACTCCTCTGGCCAGTTTACACAGCAAACGTAAAAATTCAAGAATATGAGTCCTACCAACCCACCAACTCATTAGTTCTCTTGGGGGCCTGTTTCCAGCATCTTGTTCCATAGAACGAGTCTGAAAATCTCCAAAACAGTAGGGTGGCTTTACCCTATATTTAAGAAAACAAATTGATAGACAATAAATATTGACTGAAATCCAGTGGTAAGTCACAAGTGGAGTATACCCATTTGAATCATAGCAGGGATGGGTCTTCAATTCGCAGGACTCACTGTCAAGTCAGACTTAAGTCACACCGATGATTCAACTCAGGTTTGTTTGTTTTTTAATGACTCATTTTTTTAATGACTCGTGACTCGGAACCCACCCACTCCCTCCCTTTTTCCTGGGGAAAAAAGTTTGTTTTTAATAGGGACTTGAGACTTGGGACTTGATACCAAAGACTTGGACTTGGGACTCAGACCCTAAGACGTGCCAACGTTCCTGAATCATAGAGCTTAAGAAACAGTTGACTCACCTAATCTCTACTGATTCAGTGGGCCTACTCCAGAAGGACTTACTGTGCTAAGCAACAGGACTTTAGCCATTGAATCAGTGGGGATTGGTGAGTCAGCTCCTCCATGGGTTCTGTTGGTTCAGTAAGTCAACTCTAAGACTTACTGCTGGATTTCAGGTATTAAATGAGTCCTTCCTCAACAGTAAAGGTACAAATCTATCTATCTATCTATCTATCTATCTATCTATCTATCTATCTATCTATCTATCTATCTATCTATCTATCTATCTATCCATCCATCCATCCATCCATCCATCCATCCATCCATCCATCCATCCATCCATCCATCCATCCATCCATCCATCCATCCATCCATCCACCCACCCTCCCACCTTGGTTTCTTTCTTGCTTGCTCATTTCTTTCTTTTATATTCTTCCCACCCTTGTCCCATATTACAAGCCTTGGGTGTGTTTCTATTCCATGTGGAATTTAGAACCCCTTTATAACACATTTTGCCTAATGTGAGGCTTAGCTTACCCATTACACCTAACGTATACATTTTCCCTACTGACTCATATTCACTGTGCTTCCTTTTTCCCCAGCTGGGCACATTTTCATACATTCTGCCAAGAGGAGGTGGTATTTCTGCAGTACCTGTTCTCTGAGAGAGCCTTCAGTTTTTTTTTTCCCAAAACAGCTTGTTTATTTTATTATTAATTTATTCGTTTGTGTGTTTTAAACATAGCCTGCCTTTTTCCTTAAAAAGGACCCAAGGTAGCTTACATCATCAAAAGATAATTTTGAAAGCCAGAAAGGACCACACTAAAAGATGGTAAACAACAGTAACACCAAAAACACATTCAAAGCAGTGAAGACACAACCAGCCATTTAAAAAACCCTACTCAAGTAGCCAGTCACTGAGGGAAAGCTTGCCTGTAGATAAAGGTTTTCGCCTACTTGCAGAAAAACAGCAAAGATGGGGTCAGCCTGGCCTCCAGTGGGAGGGAGTTCCAGAGTCTGGGAGCTTAGCAATAGATTATTAATTGCTTGTCCTCAGGACTTAGAAATGCGATTGTTCCTCCTGTCGACTTCTGTTAACGGAAAAGCCTCCCTTTGTTTATCACAGCCTTTCCCTCCCGAAAAGTAGGGTTACAGTTCTCATTATCCCCAGAAAACAAAAATGGAGCATCATGGGTTTATTGGGATTCTAGCTGACACTTCTGCTAACATATATGTCACGTACAATATAACAGAAATGAAGGGAAATAAGTTGATAGCTCCTTTTGAGATTAATGGATGCATTTCATGGATTAAAGACCATGAAGGCTCAGAATTTAGACATATAAGGCTCCGAATTTAGGACACAAGACTATATACACTCTGTACAGGGTTGTGGAGTTGGGTACCAAGTAAAATGGGATAAAGGTTTTGCAACACTCCTTCCCCCTTGGGACCACATAAAGGATGGCTATTCATAGGGTCTCTTCCAGTTCTGCAGTTCTACGAGTATTATTATATCTTTTCTTGTTTCATGTTCACAGATGAGAATGGGGGGGGGGGGGAGGGGACCCAAATCTTCTTCCCTCTGGGATTGATTATATGATTATTTCCCCCCCCCCATTTCAGCAGGGATATTTTTTTTTGGGGGGGGGGAATGCAGAAGGCTTGTTCTGTGCAAAACCTAATATTTTCCACTAAACTTAGCATTTCGTGCAACGAATCTCAAATTTTGCACCGAACCCAATGAGCTGCAGTCCACTTAGCTCTGCATCTATTTCATATTTTATGTTACGCTTCCAACCTGCCTGCTCTTTGGCACTGGAAATTGTTCCTAGAGTGAGAGGAAAAGAAAACCCATACAAATCTGCGCTAATATTTGTCTTTTCAAAAGGGCCGTTAGGAAAATATTTCACTGGTGTCTGAGCACAGTTTGCTCTGAGATGTGGTGTCCCCTCGTTGCATACACAAATCCGGCAGGTAGGATGACAGTTCCTAAGCAGGAAATATGACTGTGAAGTGCAAACATTTATTCCTAAATGAATGCATAGTTTGAGATTTTGCAGAACTCCTGGGCTGTACTTCCTCAAGGGACTATTTTTTCCCCTCCAAGGAACTTACCTTCTCCTCATTACTCACTAGTTAATACTCCGTCTCATATAATCATAGAGTACCTGGGGTCTATAAGGCCGTCAAGGTCAACCCCCTGCTCGAGGCAGGAATCCAAATCAAAGTAGATCTGACAGAGGGTGGTCCAGTTTTCTCTCCAAGGCCTCCAGCATTGGAGCACTCAAGGTCACTGGTTCCATTGTTGTACTGTTCTAACAGTTAAGAAGTTTTTTTCTCACATTCAACCAAAATCTGACTTCCTGTAGGTTGAACCCATTATGACATGTCCTGAAGTCTGGGATGGTTGAGAACAGATCCTGCCCCTCCTCTGTAGGACTACCTTTCAAGTCGTTGGAGAGTGCTATCCTATCTCCCCTCAGTCATCTTTTCTCAAGGCTACGCATGCACAATTCTTTCAGTCTTCCCTCATAAGGCTTGGTTTCCACCCCTCTGATCATCCTTGTTGCCCTCCTCTGAACTTCCTCCAGTTTGTTGGCATCTTCATCCTTTCCATCTGAGTATTTCCCAGCAAGGAACCAAGAATTAGGGCTGGCCCTCTCATTGGGTAGAGTGAGGCAGCTGGGTTTGGGTGCCATACAATGGCAAAAATGACTAATTATTCTGTTTATTTATTGTTGTAAGGTGCAAGGGGGAGTTGCCTCCATTTTGTCTCCTTTCTTGTTTCTGAGGGAAAGAGTACTATGTCTCCCTGTGAGTTTGGGGTGGGTTGAAGTGGGCAATTCAGTTTCAAAACCAGATAATTTCTTGCCGATCCCCAATCCTGGCTCACCTGCCCTGGCTCCTTGTCTGTTTTCATGCCAGATGTTGGTATTAACGTATAAGGCCCGTAATGCTTTGAGACCTCAGTACCCGTTGGAGTATCTCTCCCTAAAAATATGTACGAAGCCTATTCTGTCTCCCTAGGCCTCGCTACTCAAGGTGTCCACACTGAGGGAAGTAAAAACAGAATGATTACAAAGAAGCAGGCTTTCTCGGTGGTGGCCCCATCCTTCTGGAATAGATTTCCACCAGAGCTATGCAAAGCCCCCTCACGTCAAATCTTTAGGAAATTAATGAAGGCAGAGCTGTTCAGAGAGGCCCTTATTTGTTTGTTTGTTTGTTTGTTTAACTTATATGCCGCCCACACTACCCAAAGGTCTCTGGGCGACTTACAACAATTTGAAACAATAAAAAGATAAAACAATTAAAATGCAATTAAAAATACCTTGGTAGCCTTCTTTCTGTGAATAACTCAAGACCTTTAGCAATGCTTAATAACAACATCCACTATTTCTTAAACTTTTTAAACTTCTATAATTTTAAGACAAACCCCCACCCCCCACCCCCCGTTTTCCTTCTGTATATTTTACGTCACCAGGATTTGTTGTTCTGGTAGTTGATGTTTAAACTGATTTAAATGGATTTATTCATATTGTGGTTTTAAAGTTGTTGTTTCAATGTGTGAACCGCCCAGACTAGTGGTTAACTAATTTGGGTGGTATACAAATCCCATTAAACAAACAAACAAACAAACCAACAAACATAATTACTAGAGAGGTCCTTGGCAGATGCAACTTGGATTCTGGCTCAGCGGCAACAGATTTTCAATAGATCGCAGTGAGGGAGTAGCTGTATTGTGTACGAAACCTTGAAGCAGGATTGGAAATATCTATCACTGATTTAGCAGCACCTCCCATGGATATGGCCATGCTATGGGAGAGAGGTAGGCAAGAACTATGGCGCTCTGGATCCCAACCCCTGCTCAGCCATGAAACTCACTGGATGACCTTCTTTCAGATACTCCATCAGTTTGACCCATCTAACACAGAAGTGTCGAGACGATAAGGAAGATAGAGGAGAGGAGGGCCATAGACATCACCTTGAATGATGGGATGTATATATAATAAATAAATAAGAGGAAGCAATGCTGGATAGCTCAGTGGTTGAGGTCTCAAGCTGCAGAACCAGAGGTTGGGAGTTCGATTCCCCCCACTGGGCCTCCTTGACGGGGGCTGGACTTAATGATCCATAGGGTCCCTTCCAGCTCTACAATTCTAAGATGAACACAGATTTTCAAAAAATACAGGTGTTGTACACAATTATACCCAAAATATGGATTCTGGTTCCAATTTCCTCCCCTATACAAATTTTACACACATCTTTGAGTCGGCCGTTGCATCACAAGACGCAGAGAAGGGTACAGCTTGAAGACCAGCTGCCTTTGGGTTCACAGTCCAGGAAATCGGAATTAGGTCAGCTTGCTTAAAAATGGGGACTGAACAAAAGTCTCCCCTCCCCCGCTGCCGCCCCTAGCTCTCGCCGTAATTAAGTTTGGTGCCCATTAAATCCTGATGGATGCCCCAGCGTGCCTTTCGTCAGAGGCCAAAAGAGCGTGCGGGCTGCATTTTCTGAACACATGGTGCAAGTTAACAGTTTTCATTGACTATGAATCTATTTTAAAAAATACATATGGGACCAAGGTATATGGCGTGGTCCTCTCCCCGTGCCTCCTTCTTCAGTCTAATTGGGGTGCAACCCGTTTTAATAGACACCACGGAGTCTGTTTAACGACCCCCCGTCAGAACAATGCTCCATTCATGTCGCAAACAGAACCCTCCTGATCAGGCTAATATCTCAAAACTCAAAAAAACAACTTTTAATTGGAACAGATGCCGTAAATACCAAGCACAAAGAGCCAAGCATTTGGGTGATCAAAACCAGGGCTGGCTCATTGATTCATTTTTAATAGCAGCTTTCGTTTTTTATTAGTAGCGGGACACGGGATTCGGGAACACGATGCGAACAGTCAGGGACAATGCCATGAGACAAAGCACCTGATTTCAAACCAGGTTGTCTGTCACATATTGTTTCACGCCAAGAGCTGTAACGATTGCCATTCTACCCAGCACACACGGTTGCTTGTTAGCTTTCATTACCGATCTAGTAACAGATTCCAGGTGATTTTTCTGCTTAGCGATTCTGCCCGGATCAAATCCAGTTACCTGGATTTGTGTTTATTTGTCCACTCGCTTTGGAGGGTTTCCTTCAGGGACCCACCTGGAACAATCCAAAGTGGGTCTGGATGAAAACGCTAGCATTGTTATATACCAACTTCAGTTATTTCTTTATTTATTTCAGACAGATCTATCCTTTCCCTTTGGATAAAGGAATGGAATTTAACACAGCGTAAAATGGGAGGACAAAACTTAAAGCTGTATAGTTTACTAAGGATGGAATTTTAGCATTTTTTTTTTACTACAAATCCTATAATTCTTAATTCTGAAAGTTGTATTTGACAGACAGATACCTAACCGTGGCTCATCCAGGAGAAAGGCCTCAAGTGGGAGGTTTTGAGGCTGAACTAAGCCTAGCTTGGTCCAAGCTTCCTGTTCCTGTCCCAGTGCTATCTGGGAGCTTCTGTTCGGAACAGGAAGCTAGGCACAGCTAGGCGTCAAATTTTTCCAGTTTAGACTTTTCTCCCAGGTGAGCAACATTTAATGGTATGTAAAGTATCAGTATACCAGGTAGAATAGAGAATTATAGTCTTTGCAGTCCAAATAAATAAATAAATCCAAAAATCCCATCCCTACAGATTTTCTCTGAATGGGGTCATATAGGATTGCAGTCCCAGGCACCTAAAAGTAACAGCTACTTTATCATCATCATCTTAGAACTGCAGAGCTGGAAGGGGCTCTACAGATCATCAAGTCCAGCCCCTGTCAAGGAGGCACAGTGGGGGATTTGAACTCCCAACCTCTGGCTCTGCAGCTGGAGACCTAAACCACTGAGCTATCCAGCAGTTCTATTTTGATAAGCTTAGACCAATGAGAAGCTGCCCTGAAATCACACTACACAGCCCAAATCAGCACCTTGAAAAGTAAGGCTTCCATGTCCATAAAAATGGTGGCACCACCTGGATCTCCATTATTCCAGAAATCATGTTCCCTCCGCCCACATAATGACCTTTCCAGTGAATTGGAGACACCCACTCTGCACATCTGGACCGCTTTGTAGGATACATGGACCACCTGTGCCCCATGTTGAGGTCTTCAAGAATTCCTGGTCAAGTTTTCCAATGTGAAGAAGACATGGTTTGAGATCATTCAGGCCCATTCTGTGGTTGGGAGGTCCATCTCAAGTCCATTTCCCAGACGAGGCAGGAGCCCATGGTAAAGTTGTATGCTGCTGCTTCTAGACAACTGCATATTTGTGGTATATGCTCTCTGTTTGTGTTGATTTGTGCAACGTAGATATTCTCCCACATGGTTAACAAATATGGAGTCTGGAGTGCATTGAATGAAGAAGAGCTTTTTGGATCCAAATATTTGCAATTTCTGAGAAGATGTTGAGGCAAATTCAAGTCCTTGTCCGTTCATGGTTTAATAAGATATTATATTTTTTCCTAAGGCTTGTAATAAGATCTATGATGGTGGAAGCATCACACATTGAAAATCATTGCATCGTTCAGCTCCAAGAAGCTCAAAGGTAGAGAAGCAAATCTTGGTTTATTTTGTTCTTCTTGGCAGAAATGAAAATTTCAAATTGGGTGAGATGACAAGCGTTGCTGTGCATTTTTCACATGTTGCTGCTTTTTTCTTTCTTTCTGAAGAAGAGTCACAGATGTGGTTTTTTGTGGTAGGAGGAAAAAAGCGCAGCATTTTGTGTAGAAAACCTTGTCAAACTACAAAAAAACAAGCTTCCTCAGCCAGAAACACCTTTCTCTCTTTTTTTTTTTTTTTTTGAATAGTGCTGTGGACAAAAAAAAAGTGGGTTTTTTTTGTAGCAATGAAAATTCTTACAGCTCTAGGCCATTTTTGATACTGTGTGGGAGAAGACAAACTTTCTCATTAAGAACAAAAAAGTTGCAAAGACTTTGCTTCATCCTTACCCAGGAACCCTGCCAGGGTGTCAGTAAATAAACATGAGGATACAGATTGATTATTGGGGTGAGCAAGGATTTATTTTATTACCCATCCTGCAGGATTTGGTGGGTTTCCTTGTGGACTGATCTGCTTCAGTCTGCCACGGTTCCTTCTCCTGATGTAGGCCACCTTGCCAGAAAAGGAAAATGTGTGCTTATTTTATACCTCAGTATTATGCACAGAAGTTCTTTCAGCCTTCTTGTTCAGATTGATAACAGGCATGTGATAATAGGCTGAACGTTTTTCATTTGGAAATAGCACCCCCTAGGGAGCAGAGCCGAGACTAATTATTACAGATTAATGACTCTCATAACATTTGTTCCCCACCTTTCTTCTTTAAAGTTAGAGGAACCCAAAAAGTCACATTCAGATCTTCGTCAGATCTGGAAACGCTGGCATCTGAGGCTGGTGACTGTGAGAAGGTGGTGTGGTCAACTCTTGTGTAAAATGGTACGATCTTAAGTATCAGGAAATTCCACTCCTAGGGGGTAAAAGAAGAGTGAAGCACATGCTAGAAAGTAATAACAAAATGATTTAAATGTCTTATCTTTTTAAATATTTTAACCCGGAACTTCATAGGTGCCATGGGCCACCACAAAGACCGCAAACGGCTTCTAGATCAAAACAAACCTGAGCTTCTTGTAGAATCTAAGTTGACCGAACTGAAGCTATTAAACTCTGATTAGATCAGGAGAAGACAGGTCTCACCGGGGGGGGGGGGGGGGGGTGGGGGGTGGAGGTGGGAGGACCAACAATGCTAAGGAAAGTTGAAGATGATGGGAAAACAGGAAGACTTGACATGCAACGGTTTGACACCATCAAGGAAAGTTAGACCTTAGACCTTGCCTTTGGTCTGCAAGAACTCAGAAACCTATTTGATACGTCATATTCATCATTATCATCATCATGATGTGCCATCAAGTTAATTCGGACTTAAAGCAATCATTTTCAGGGTTTTCCAGGTAGAGAGTACAGAGAAGTGGCTTGCTTCTGGGGTGCCCTGGGACTGTACAGCTTGCCCAAGGCTACACAGATTGGCTCTTCTCCAAGGAGACACAGTGGAGAATCAAATCCCCCCCAACCTCTGACTTCTCATCCAGATCCCTAAAACACCGAGATGTCCAATCACCTTAGGATACATTAGAGGTCATTACATCATAGAGTCAGTGTGAGTGAGAAACCACGTGACAGCATGTAACACCCAAGTATGGGAGGGGCTGCAAGAGAGAATGACAACCAACACATAAGACATATACATTCCCCATCTCTGTTGAAATCATCAGTTGAGATCTATAATTCACATATACACGTGGACATAGTTTTGTTTTGTGTTGTTTCCAGATTTAGCAGGGATCTGCATGATCAATACATGCTTCCAACTCCACACAAAACAAAGTGGGAAGAAAACACAGTTGAAATGCAATCAATGGTGATGGAATGATTTGATTACATTGATTATGTCATTATTGATTGAGTCATTGAAACATTTCTAATCTACTCAGTGTTGATAATGGTAAGACCTATAAAACCATATTAAACAAGTCTACTGCAATTTAAATATATTAAAACAGCTAAAGCATTGCTAAAACTCTCAAAAATCAAAATGCTTTAAAACAATTTAACAATTACGACATGACAAAGAGAGTCTGTAAACTGAAGGGCAAAGTCAAGATAATTTCAGTTTGCAGCTGCCTTGGTGAACAGCTAGCTATGTTCTACATTAGTGGTTCTTAACCTTGGGTCCCCAGATGTTCTTGGACTAAAACTCCCAGAAGCCTCCACCACGAGCTGTGCTGGCCAGGATTTCTGGGAGTTGTAGTCCAAGAACATCTGGGGACCAAAGACTGGGAACCACTGTGAAAAGGTAGTGTTGTCGAAAACACTCTGGCCTCCAAAGGGAATATGTGTCACAACAGAAGTGTTACAAGCGAGAAGATCTGCTCCTCTGCCTTCACTTACGGTATTGCTCTCAAAAGAGGGACACAAAGTGCAACCCACAACCCAGGAGATCTTAAGGACTGGGGAGATATAAAAGGGAAGAGGTGCCCCTTGAAATCTCTAGGTCACTGTGATCTTCGAATTATCCAAGACTACCAAGGATGCTGGATTTGGAAACCACAATGTGTTGCCCATGAAGGTACTCCAGTATGCCTTCCTGTAAGTGAACATGTTGGGGATCATTGCAGACTTCAAAGCTCGTTAGAGAGGGGTAGCTGAAATAGTTTGTTGCAAAGAAACTCTAAATGACATTTAAAGCACAAATATTGCCATCATTATGGTCATTACTGTTTCCTGTGGCTTTCAAAGCATCCCTTGGCACTTTAAATGATTTGAATCACAATCCCGGTGGAGCAGGGAGGGTTGGTGGTTTTTGCATGGCGGAAACAGCATCAAAAGAACGGCTGGATGGGCAAAATTACACGCGCAACCTCATGGCAGGGGAGGAGGAGGACCCTTTATGTTTCAAAAAAAGGAAATCTACATGCGATCGAGGCCAGAGGACAGAGTGGCTTTTCATCTATGCAAAGTGTGGCCGTCGTCGAGCGCCAGCCGCTCTGAGCGGCGTTTACCCAAATGAGCCCGCCAATCTAGCCATGTGGGGTTGCTTTGTAGAGGCCAGTTCTGCTCTCCTGCCGGCCACGCCTGGCGTATCTTTTGTGTTCTCCCAGGGCAAAGGGGGGGAGGGGCGAGGTTGCCAGCTTTAATGGCCGCTCCGTGGCTCTGTGCGGCCAGGTGCCACCTATTTGCTTTGTTGGTTTCACGCTCCTTTCCCCACCCTCCCGGCAGGTGTTTGACTCTGTACTCCAGAGTCAAGGTGACAGCTTTAATTACTAACATTTCTCCACCTGCTATTCCCACTCAAGTTGGCTCTGGCAGCAGCAGGCAGCCTAGCAGCCGAGAGAAGGTTGAGCAACTCATCCTACCAGGGGTTTACTGTTGTCAGAGGAGGGTCCTGAGGGGGCCCCGATCCATTCTTCCATTCAAAATGTTCTGCCCAAGAAAGACCCGTCGCTTGGCTTAGATATCAGGCTGAGGTTCAGGTTTGCGAAATCAGAACTGGTGTTGAAGATCTGCATCATTGTTTCGTAAACAAGGGGGCAATCAGACAGGCTTTTATCCCATGATTTGATTCAGGTTGGAGACCAGCAGGTTTGCTCCTTTTCCCAGCGACCACATGACGTACGCACCATTGCAAACCAGCCACATCTGATCGATGCTTACCCACACCTTTTGGGGTCCCTGTCAAGGGACCAGTTACATCCAAGATGCCCTTCCATCTTGAAAAGTTCTGTGTCCTCATCTTGTTTAACACACCTCTGTCTTCACATCTCTGCACTGTTAGAATG
This sequence comes from Intellagama lesueurii, assembly GCA_037013535.1. Taxonomy (NCBI): domain Eukaryota; kingdom Metazoa; phylum Chordata; class Lepidosauria; order Squamata; family Agamidae; genus Intellagama; species Intellagama lesueurii. The sequence continues at coordinate 6,517,302 of JBAJHW010000016.1, read as the reverse complement.
GTCTCTAGCACACTCATGTTCCTGTTTATATAAAAGAGCCTTGCCTCGTTATGTTCCAGACGAAGCAAAATCTGACGGAGGACGAACCTGGACGGTTTCTTCTTTCAGTTGGCAAAAGGGTTGAACGGCAAAAGTAAACACCTTTTAAAGACTCCACTCATCCATTTCTGGTTCCTGAGGTTCAAAACAGTTGATATTTGTTTACTTAGGCAACCCAACGTAAAAGGTAAAGCAGATATTCCTTTGGAGGCCATTGGGGGGAAGCTTCAAAAGTTCCATCCTTGTAGTTCTGCTTCTGTGTTCCTGTGTGTGTGTGTCATCAATTCCTCCTTAATGGTTGAATTTCCTAGTTGAGTTTCCCAATGTGTCTCTGTGTTTTTCTTTTCGTCGGTAAACTTTTCTTAACCTCCTGGGCTGTTAATGAAGTGCTTTGTAAAATAAACCAAGGGTGCCAACTTGGCAGGGTCTGCGCGGCAATGTTTGCTTAGAAATACTGAAAGGATAGTTAGAAGCACCAAAAAGCATTGCCTAGGGCGGGGTTTTGACCTAGTCACCGGCTAAGATCCAGGAACTTGGTGTTAGTCATCCACGGAAGGAGCTCAGATTAGTCATGATGATGCCAGGTACACTGCAGCACGCTTGAACAACATGAAACTTCATTTAGAGGGGAAAAATTGGGACCTGGGGGATTTAGAGGGCTCTCCCTCCCCCCCAGGGGTGGAATCCAGAGGCAGACAACTTCAGTGAGTGTAGAGGTTAATTTTCTGACCCTAGAAGATTATCCACACTCTTGTATTTCCAATCGCCATGTATGGGTGTGAAAGCTGGACAGGGAAACTATGATTGGTTTGAAATGTGGTGCTGGAGGAGAGCTTTGCAGAGACCCCAGACTGCCAGAACAACAAACAAGTGGGTCCTAGATCAAATCAAGCCTGACCACACACATTAAGTCCCAAGGGCGAGAACAAGAGCTCAACAATGGGCAAGATAATGGAGCACAACAAGGGTGCTTCTGGCCATGTCTAAATGGCGTGCCCTGAAGACATGACAATGAACCCCAACATCTAGGGTTGCAAAGTTGGCATGGTCCCATTCATTGGGTTGCAAAGTTGGCATGGTCCCATTCATTGGGTTGCAAAGTTGGCATTGTATGCATGCATCATAGGTTTTCTACATTGTCTACCTACCGCTTACTAACACACAGAGAGAGATGCACCCACCATGGTTACTCAGTGATCTACACCTTGTGACATCACCAGAATCTATCCCCAGGTCACAGCCTTTGGACCTGAACTCAGCAAATGAGATCTTGCTGACCTCAAAACCCTACTACATAGTCACTTCCTGAGAGATATACCCCGAAGGAAAGGGCCAAACTATTTTCCCGAAATAGGAAATAACGCATGCAGCTGCAAGTGCCTCTTTTCAGATGGTTTGGAATTACATCAGAGCCCGTTTGGTGATCTGTACCTTCCCAGTTGTTCAACATTTCCGATCACGCTATTAAAGCCAGCTTCTCTCCAGAGATGGCGGAGAGATGCATTGAGTTTATAGAGTAGAAGGCATGTGTTGTGACATTCCAGAGGGATCTCCAAGTGACCAAATCTGTAATTTAAGTTTCCCTTAAAAGGACAATACAATATGCTTTTCTCCTGTCCCCACTCTCCTCTCCCTCATCATTTTGTCTGTTCTGTTTATAACTAGTTTTCTATTCTCTTTTCCTTTCTGCCTTGTACCTTTTGGGGAGCAAGATCTACAATGGTTCCCCCATTGGCCCTCTGACCCCATTTAGAAGACATGGATTTTTACCCCCTCTTTGCAGAGTACAAGTTTTCATCCCATCCTGTTTCATAATCAATTCCTCTTTCTTTCTTTCTTTCTTTCTTTCTTTCTTTCTTTCTTTCTTTCTTTCTTTCTTTGATACTTTAAACACATCTAAGACAGGAGGGCCTGGCGTGCTCTGGTCCATGGGGTCACGAAGAGTCAGACATGACTAAACGACTAAACAACAACATCTCTATTTCAAAATGTGTATCTTTTATCCATACATAACACACGTATTGGCTTAAATCCTGTAGTAAGACACAACTAGAGTAGCCCCATTGAATCATTGCAGAGTTGGTAACTCAACACCTATGTAAGTTCCATTGATTCAGTAGACCTATTTTAGTTGCTCCTTACTACTGGATTTCAGCCATTGTGTTTATATCTCAAATATGTATGTATGTGTGTATTATATTATATTATATTATATTATATTATATTATATTATATTATATTGTATTGTATTATATTATATTATATTATATACACACTCAATTAATATATATGATGAACCTTATATTTAACTGGATTCTCTTGTGATTGCTCTTGATTGCATCTTTTTTCTGGATGCAAAGTGAATAAACTGGACTTTCAACAAGAATTATTCGGAGTTATAAATCTGGTTTTTGTTCCCCCCCCCAAAAAAAAAAATAGTAACCCCCCCCCCGAGTGCCAATGGAGCTTCCATTAGTGCTGTTTAACTGGTCCCATTCCCTTAGTGGGTCTACTCTAGCAAAAACCAAAATGTTCAGTCTGTTCTGAACATAGGCTCACCTTCTTGAGTCTATCTGGAGAAATCTTGATTTTGGTTGATTCCCCCCGTGCAGCTTTTTATAATGGGTCTGTTTTCATTTAAAAAAACGAGCTAAGGATCCTGAAATGTGTCTTATACAAAGCTGCTATGAATGAAGGAGAAAGTGTTCATTTTTATTTTGTTTTTTAAGAGAGAGGTTGGTCAATAAAAGCATAAAGCAATGTACAGTTCTTGAAGTGGAAACTGTGTGCTCAACCATTTTCAAATAAAGCAGGCAAAGAATGCCCTATAAATAGCTTATTAAACTATTTATGGCTTGTGCCTTCTCATGGGGAGGGGAGCAGCATCTGTGGGAAGCTATTCACAGGTGTTTGGGTCAGAATTCTAGTAAATGGCCCTTATTAAATAAAAAATAAAAACAAAATCACAGCCTTCGTGGTTTCAAGAATTCTAATTCTTGAGCCAAAGCCTTTATGACCATCTGTCCTGGGAGGTTCAAAGTCATTGTGCATTGTGTGGAAAAGAACAGAAAAATATCACGTGCAGACCAGCGAGTTGGGTTCCTCACTCATATGTACTTGACCATGCCCTTATACCAGTGTTCTTATTGTCTGGGACCGAGCCCGTTCATTAAAAAAAATAATTTCATCATTGTGTCTTAGAGCAGGATGACATAGCCAATGTGCTATGCTTCAGATACGTTGTCTAGAATTCCCAGCTCTAGCCAGCATGGCCAAGCTTTGGAAATTGCAGGAGCTGAAGTCCAAAACCTATGAAGGGCATTCCGTTATTTATCCTTAGTCTATAACAGTGGTTCCCACCCTTGGGTGCCTGGATGTTCTTGGACTACAACTTCCAGAAATCCTGGCCAGCACATTTAGTGAAGGTTTCTGTGCAGTCCAAGAATATCTGGGGACCCAAGGTTGGGGGAGCCCTCGGTCTATAATATACGAAGGTATTGCTAAATGTTGAGTGTGACATGAATTCAGAAACTGAGTTCATAAATGAATTGAGACCAACCACAGGTTTTGTTAGAGCTTACATCTGTTCCACCATGTGTTGTGGTTAGAGTGCTCAACTAAGAGCAGAAAAACCAGGGTTCAAATTGCCACTTATCCATGATGTCTGAGAGAAAGCAGCAGCCTTAGAAAAATTATTATCAACCTTAAACTGGCTCATACAGTTGTTGTGAGGATAAAAGCAAAAGATGCACACTGAGTTTGACCATTTTTTTTTCAAGCATCTTAAACTACATTGAGAATCATTCATTATGTGCCAAAGGAATGTTATGATGCCCTGGTTATGATCCAAAAGAATATACAGGCAATGCTGCCATTTGTGGTATATTGGTCCAAATCCTGTTAATTAGCATAGTAAATCACACTAGGATAGGCCAGTTGAATCAATGGGGATTTGGTGAGTCAAGTCTTCCATAAGTTCCATTGATTCAAATGAGTCTACTCTAACTGCATACTAAATCACAGCTAGAGAAGGCTCATTCGAATCCATGGAACTTATGGAGGTCTTGACTCATTAAACTGATTCAATAGGCCTACTCTAGTGTGATTTACTCCTCTAAGCAACAGGATTTGGGCCCTTATTTTCAAGCCGTATTAAAATCCAAAGAAAGCAAATTAATCTTTGACAAATGAAATTTCTGTTGCTTTTTCACCTTCTTCCTCCTCCTCCTCCTCTTCCTCTTTTGGTCCTCTTTCAAAACCTAGTATTTTTCATACTGAAACACAACATCATTAACTTTTCTTACAGTTTCTCTTGCATTTCAATAATAAGATGGTATTCCAAAATACTGCAAATTTCATGTCTCGTGTCTTCTGATGCTTGCAGAGTTGTCCTTTCTGGTGCAAGGTTTCCTTCCTTTCAGTCCCATCAGTCTGAGCAAACAAAGAATTGGGAGAAGATCTTGGCTTCTGTAAATAAATGTCAGGTGGACCAGGAAGGATTAGCCATCTGATGCTCCACCACCCTCCACCCAATCCAACTAGATAACTCACACCAAAGCACAATCAGGATCTGCTAGGGCTATGCCAGCCACCCAGAATACTTCCCACAGCAGAAGAAAGAGCTGCAAGCCATCCCCTTGTTCTTCTGTCTTTCTGTTTCTGAGAGACTATTTCTCGGACAAAATTTCTGAGATTATTCCTTCGCTCAGCCCACCCACTCAAAAAAAGCCAAGGCAGAGCTGTGCAGCTCTTGGCCATAAGAGCCTAGGTTAAAGCCAGCACTTCTCAGTATTCTCTAATGGGAAAACCTTGGAAAGGGTCGCCATAAGTCAGAAATGACTTGACGGCACATGACGATGATGATTAATCCTGTCGCTTTTTAAATATACTGTCGGCTGTCTTGAGTTCTCGTAATGGAGAGTGGTGGCATATTAAATAACTAAATAAAGGTGGCATTGTAAATAAATAAATAAACAAAGAAAGAAAGAGAAGGTGTCTTGAAGGGGTTTTGCTGAATATTTTCCTTCACGTTGTGTTTGTGAGCACAAAATGATTCAACCACCCACACACTCCACAGATAAGGCTCTGGGACCATGTTGAGGCTTTCAAAGTTGAGAACGTGGAGTTGGGAATTCAAAATGGCAGTCAGGCTGCTATATATGGTGGCAACCTGAGGTGGGGGGAAGAAGGGAGGAAAAAGGCTAGGATGCTGCTACTTCTAATGGTGACCTTCACTGAGGTAAATTTGGTAAATGTCCATTTCCACCCCCACTCCTCACAAATAAGGCCAAGGACTTCGAGATGACCTTTGCTCACAGTTCCATTTAAGGAAATGGTTCCCAACCTTGGGTATCCCAGGTGTTCTTGGACTGCAACTCCCAGAAGCCTTCCCCACTAGTTGTGTTGTCCGGGATTTCTGGGAGTTTTAGTCCAGGAATACCTGGGGACCCAAGGTTGGGAACCACTGCTCTAAGTCACCCAGTTCCCAGCAGTCCCAGCATATGAGGGGGGGGGGATGCAGAACCTCTCAACCCAGAAAGAAAACCAGAGACAACCCTAAAACTAGAGCTTATCATTGAATTATCTCCAAAACGAAACATAAGATGCAAACGAAGGAGGATTTTCTGAGGAAGAAGCATCGGCGATTCTTTGCAAGAAACCAAGTCAATTTATTTTATTCTTTTGTAAGACCAGGGATACATTTTGTGAGATGTGGACATCTAACATTCCAGGAGGCAATGAGAGTTTGTGTGCCTATTTTTGCCCTATAGGCATGCTTTTGGGGGGGGGGGGACCCAAACCCTTTTGCTCATATGAATCATCCACTCATGTTTCAAAGTGCCTTCTTATCTTGCATCTCTCAGCCAGGATCTGCTTCTGTTTCATAATCACCTTTAATGGGGCAGTGGCACCTTTGCCACGCTGGCTACAAGACAGAGTAATTAAATTTAATGGAAGCCACCCTCGCTTTGAAGCTGCCCATAACTTAAGGCCATCGAGAAGAGCAATTAAAATGCAACTGCTACAGGTCTTTGCTATTAACTACTGGCTCACAGGTGACTTTAAAGAATCTAAGTTCTCTCTTTTTTTCTTACTCTAGCTTATATTTCACAGCCAAACTTGATAGCTTTCCAAAGTTAACTCTGATGCTCAGTTACGTCTATGCTGGTCCTAATAATAATAGTAAAGCTTTTGAACCACTATTTTTCAAAACATGCAATTGGGCATAAAATATAATATGGCAAAAATAACAACAAAGGGTTGCATCCAGCTGTAGTCGTGCTTAGAGTAGACCCACTAAAACCAACTGGATTTATGTTAAACACAACAAACTGGTGCCACAATGTGCCTGGAGTATATCATTTTACCGGAAGAGTAGAAGTTACCTTTGTTATGAAAGCCACCTTATAGTCTTGGAATAGATTTCATTCCCCCAAGGAGCTGTAAATCATTGTGAGCTCCAGTTGCACCTATGCCCACACATGAAACGTAGATAAACCATGGATTTCAAATGTTGAGTTACTGAGCTCACAGAACTGTTGAGTTCAAAATGACTCTGATGGTCACTGAGCACAACCTCCTGCTAGAGCAGAAAATCCATAATTGACATATGTAACAACAACAACAACTTGCTATCAAGTCGTTTCTGACTTTTACCAGGGTTTTCAAGGTATACATAAGTGGTTTACTCTTCCCTTCTTCTGGGGGCCCCCTGGGATTGTGCAGCTTGCCCAAGGCTACACAGGCTGGCTTTTCTCACAGGCTCAGTGTGGAATCGAACTCCCAACCTCTGGCTCTGCAGTCGGAGACCTGATTCCCTGAGCTATCCAGCCAGCCTTGCCTAGATAACCTCTGCCTTTAAACTTCCAAAGAAAAAGAGTGCACCGCCTTCTGATATGCTCTGTTCCATTGCTGAAGTACTGTTACCATCATGAGGTTTTTCTCAATCATGCAAAGAATAGTTTATTCCATCTTCAACATGACAGCTCTTCAAATATTGGAAAAGAGTTATCATGTTGCCTCTCCAATTCTCATCTCCCTCAACTCATAAGGCTTGGTTTCCAGACCTTGGACCAGCTTGGTTGCCCTCCTGGGGACACATTCCAGACTGTTAATTTCCTTTTGAACTGTGGTGCGCAGAGCTGAATGCCAAAAGAATGTCTGTCTGTCTGTCTGTATTTAAACCACTTTTCTTCTTTGAAAGGACCCAAGGAAGCTTACATCATTAAAAGAGAACATTTCAAGCTAAAAACAGAAAGCCAACAAATACGAAAAAAGGATCAAACAGATGCTACACTAAAAACAAAAGCAGCACCAAAAATTTATTCAAAAGCAACAAGGCCCAACAACCCTTTTCAAAAAAAAAAAAAAAAATCCACTCAGGCAGACAGTCAGTGAGGGAAAGCATGCCTGAAGAGAAAGGTCTTTGCCTCTTTGTGGAGGGACTGCAAAGACAAGCAAAACAGTTTCTTTAAAATGTGAAGACCGAGTGCATGCTTCATATTTTGAGTAGGAAATGTCAAAATCGCTCATATGCTTTAGAAAGAGAAAGTCATAAAGTTTCTGACTCCTTACCTGCATAGCTCTTCTCTGCATTGCTGGTTCTTCTGGCCACATCTCCACTAATCTGTTTACCTCATTTCATAGTCTGAAAGGGGATTGCTTCTGTTGAGCTGTCATTCTCCATTCTACTAATTCATTGAGAAAAGAAAATGGAGGGGAGATAGGAAAGCACTTTTTTTTTTTAAAGGAAATACTTGAAAGGTAGTCATGCAGAATCGGGTCAGGATCTGTTCTCAGTCATCCCGGAGTACAGGACACGTAATGATGGGTTCAAGCTACAGAAAGCCAGATTTAGGCTGAATATCAAGAAAAATTTCCTAACAGAGCAGTATGACAATGGAACTGATGACCTTGGGAAGTGGTGAGCACTCCAATGCTGGAGCTTTTAAGAGAAAATTAGACTATCATCTGTCAGATCTGTTTTGCTTTGGATTCCTGCCTTGAGCAGAGGGTTGGCCTTGATGACCTCAGAGGCCCCCTTCCAACACCATTATTCTATGATAGATCCAGCATCTTGGAAACCAGAAAAAGAAAGGCTGAATTTGCAACCTGGACGCATCCTTCAGAATGGCTGACAAAGCACGGTGATCCGACCACGGAAAAGGAGCAATATCCCTCAAGGCAAGCCTTCCGTTTGCCAGGGAATCGTTCCAGCCCAACCTTCCAGAATAGTAGCTCTACAGTTGGACTCTAAAGGCCCAGCTTGGCCTTTGATCGGTTTTGGGCTGGAGTGAAATTCCCCATAGGTTGTGTGATCAGTAAGAAATATATTGCACTGGATTGCTCCTCAAGTAGTCCAAAATATGATCTATTTCCCTCTGTGATCACATCCTAAGCTGCTTCTTGTAGAAGCCTGGGCAGAGTGACTCCCTTCTGTTTACAAGGCGTGCTGTTGTATATGACATAAGCGCTCTAGAACCTTCATCCTCAAGCCATCTGTTTGGTCTCTGGTTCCACCATCTTCTCTATCAGCTTCTCCAAGGCAAACAGAAACCGTCCAAAAGAATGTCAGAGGCCAAACATTTAGATATCCCAGCTGTGATCTTTGACAATGGCTCCGGCGTTTGCAAGGCCGGTATCGCTGGGGACAGCGCCCCGAGGTCTGTGATCACAGCCATTGTGGGCCGCTCAAAAGCCAAAGCCACCATGCTTGGGGCTGGCCAGAAGGAATATTACATTGGCGAAGAAGCCCAGTCCAAAAGGGGAGTTTTGTCGTTGAATTATCCCATTGACCATGGTATTGTGACGTGTTGGGATGACATGGAGAGGATATGGCGGCATGTATATGAGTGCGAATTGAGGATCAAAGCCAGCGACAGGCCCGTCTTGCTCACCGAAGCCCCACTGAATCCCTTACAGAATCGGGAAAGAATGACAGAGATCATGTTTGAGAATTTCAAGGTGCCAGCCATGTATGTTGCGGTCCAGGCGACTCTGGCTCTCTACGCATCAGCACGAACCACAGGGATTGTCATGGACAGTGGAGATGGTGTGACCCACACTGTCCCTATCTATGAAGGCTACTGTCTGCCGCATGCGGTATCCAGGTTAGATATTGCTGGAAGGGATATTACCGAATACTTCATGCGGCTGCTCCTGGAAAGTGGTCATTCCTTCGTCAGCACAGCTGAAAGAGAAATCGTGAAGGACATCAAGGAGAATCTATGTTATGTGGCTCTAGATCCCATCCAGGAAATAAAAGCGAAGCCAGAATACCTGTTGAGAGAGTACAAGCTGCCAGATGGCAACGTGATCAAGATTGGAAGCCAGCTTTTCCGAGCCCCTGAGGCCCTTTTCACTCCGGCCACCTTGGGCGTCGATGCTCCCGGAGTCCACCGAATGATCTTCAACAGCATCATGAAATGTGACATCGATGTCCGCCGAGATCTTTATGGGAACATTCTCCTCTCTGGTGGGTCCACCTTGTTTTGTGGCTTGGACGAGCGTGTCTTGAAAGAGATGCAGCTCCAGGTGCCGATTGGGATATCGGTCCGAATCATCGCACCCCCAGAGAGGAAGTACTGTGTGTGGATCGGGGCCTCGATTCTGACCTGCTTGACCTCTTTTAGGCAAATGTGGGTCACCTTCCAAGATTACGAAGAGTTTGGCCCGGGTGTGATTCATCGGAAATGTATTTAAATAAAAACCACCCATGAATTTGACACAACAGAAGGTGTAGTCAATACATGACCCTCCATATATATCTATATAGAGACATATATAGAGATATTTGAAAGCGGTCCTCCATATATATATGAGATAAATCAGCTTCTTTTTCTCTATTTTTTTTTTCTTTTTTCTTTTTGCATTTTTGCCTGGGCAGTATTTATAAGAAAATAAAATAAATGCTTATGGAAACACCCTTTGAATTTGGATCATAGTGGTTTTTCTCTTGTGTCTTCCCATGCCATTCTACAAGGGATAAATGGTACCATCTGTCTGCTGAATTAGACCCTGTGTTGCACGGTGATTGGAATTTGAATTTCAAGCACTATTTCAAGCACTATAAAAGCTCAGGTCAGAAACGGACGAATCTTTTGATTTTGCCTTTTCTCGGGTTTTTAAATCCAAGATTTATTTATTTTATTTATTTATTTATTGCACTTATACCCCGCCTATCTAGTCGAACGACCACTCTAGGCGGCTAAGATTCTTCCTGTTTATCCAGAAATTGGCAGATTTTGCTAAGTTCTTATTATTAATATCTGAACACAACTATCACCCATGTCCACTGGCCGGGTTCAGTAGGTGTGCCTTCTACGAGGCATATACATTGGTCCCCTAACCCTCTCAGTGTTTGAATAAAGACTGATGGATTGGTGCTTGACTTGCCCTATGTGTTTTCAGGACCCTCAAGCCCAATTCTTGTCTGCATCTGTAGCACTAGGAGCTCTGTTTTCTTTTTTAATCCCCGCACCAATTTTTCCAGCTAGTAGGAGAAAGCCCCACCGACTTTCTAAGGCAGTCACAGAGAAAGGAGTGAGTGAGGGACTTAAAAGGGCAATGGCCATACTCCTCTTGTGGAGTCATTCTTAAAAGGATCGGGCTTGTGATTTCCCCATGCTATCTTTTCTCTCTTCCCCCCTTTCTCTTTCTTGGATCTGAAGTTGGGTGAACCTGAACTTCTTCAAGTTCATGAAGAAAGTGATTTATCATCAAATAAATGCAAGTTAAGGAGATGTTTTGGAAAAATAATTTCTACTGTTTTTTTAAAAAAAATGATGCTGATTGAAAAAGTGGTCCTAACTCAGGTATGAGGAGTGGTGGGTTTGAGCCCAGACAACATCAATTTTTGTCCCAATAAAGGATGTTTCACGAATCTTGGACACGGAAGGAGAATGTAACTTTTTATTTAACTACAACTTACAGAATCTCCCAGCCAGCCTTGGCTGTTTTTTCCATCCTTGAACAAGCAGGTATTGAAAAAGGAGAATACTCAATGAAAATGTATAAGGTACAGAAAGGTGACAGTCACCTCCATTAACTCTGCCTAATTTTGACCCTCACCCAACAATGAAGGCTCTGACATGTTTTGACTGAGGAAGTCCCAGACTGAGGAATGTCCCAGAAGTACATTAATCCCAACCAACACTGAGATTAGAAGAAACAAATGAGTTTACATCTTGATATTTTATTAGTCTCCTGGTTACAGACTACTTCTGGTTTCCTGGAGACCGCCAAACAGTTGCTAGGAACTACCTCATCCATTGTGAAGTAAGACCTATAGCCAGCAAGTTTAGGGCTATCTGAGACCAGAGGCTGCCATCATTCATGCAGATGTACTGCTCAGAGCACGAAAACTCTGCCTCTCCATTCCTGATGCTTTTCATCCTCGAAAATCCACTCACGGCTTCTTGGAGAAGAATCAGTTTCTTAAAGCATATGCAATATGGTTGTGCATCACTAGGAAAAAGGGAGACGTCCCTTTTTGTGACTCATAGGGTTCTAGAATTTTGATAGCGAAGGATTCTTGTCTACAAGACCAAAAAGAAAGGCGAGAAGTGGTGGGAAACCCCCATTTCCCTGATCTTTGGATTGAGAGAATGTCTTGCGCCGGAATACCAGAACTTCCTGCTGTCATCATCGACAATGGGTCTGGGCTGTGCAAGGCTGGGATCTCAGGAGAAGCTGGCCCACGGCACGTCGTCGCATCCATCCTGGGCTGCCCGAGAAGCAAATTATCAAAAAGCAGACAGAAGGAATATTATGTCGGCAACGAAGCCCAGGAGAAGCGAGAAGTGTTGTCCTTGAGATACCCCATCGAGGGCGGCCTCATTACCTCATGGGATGATGTGGAGAAGATCTGGAAGCACATTTATGACAAAGGGTTGGGAATCAAAGCATTTGAAAGGCCTGTGTTGATGACAGAATGCCCTTTGAATCCCAAAGAGGATCGCGCCAAGATCACTCAGCTGATGTTTGAGCACTTCAAGGTACCCGCTTTTTATCTCTCCATCCAGGCAATATTATCTCTCTACGCCTCAGCACGTTACACCGGCATAGTAATGGACTGTGGTTTTGGAGTGAGCCACGCAGTGCCTGTGTACGAGGGATACTGTTTGCCCCACGCCGTGGCCAGGTTGGAGGTTGGTGGCAGAGATATCACCGAATACCTCAGAGAGCTCCTTGCGGAGAGAAGGCAACACGTCTGGAACTTTCCGGAAGGGAACAACGTGGTGGAAGACATCAAGGTCAAGTTGTGCTATGTCGCTTTAGACTCCCACCAGGAAGAGAATAAGAGGTTGGAGGGGCTGCCCAAAGAGTATGAGCTCCCTGATGGGCATCAGATCAAAATCGGAGATCCACTTTGCCTCGCCCCAGAGATTCTTTTTACGCCAAGCATCATTGACCGGAATGGCTACGGACTTCACAAAATGATTGCCAGAAGCATTAAAAAATGTGACCCAAGCATCCACAATGCCCTCTATGGGAATGTGTTGCTTTCGGGGGGCTCCTCACTCTTTCCGGGATTAGATGAGAGAATCTTTAAAGGGATGGAAATGCAGGTCCCCCAAGGGGTCCCCATCAAGGTCATTTCGCCCCCAGACCGGTGGTTCTCAGCATGGATCGGCGCCTCCATCATCACATCCCTGAGCACCTTCAAGCCAATGTGGGTCACCGCCTCCGACTACCAAGAGTTTGGACCAAACGTTGTGCAACGGCGGTGCTTTTAAAGAGGGCTTAGGGACGTACTGCCTACTTGTTAATACGATGAACAAGCAGCCACAGCTACAGGTCGTTTCAAAACAATGCACTTGCCTCTTTTAAAGGCTTAAATTAAAAAAAATGCTTTTTACAAGTTCTAAAGAACCACATGGGGTTTGTAATTCATTTTCCTTGTCCTGCTGTTGAAACACTGGTTCTTCCTTTCCTGATTCTGCTAGAGAAGGAGGTGGTGGGGAGATATTATACAGCCTCATCTCTTCGTTGGTGTGGTCTGGATTTCTGCAAAAAGTCTAAAATGGATTTTAGCGATGTGCAGAGTTATTAGTGCAGCCAGATGTGTTGGGACCAGTTTAATTGGCTTCATCAGCTTCAGGAAGGGCAGGGGACTTTCTCTCTTGATAACCTGCCTCAACTGGAAGGCTTTGAGTCTTAGCTAGGCCAATCTCCACCCAAGCTTCTTGCTCAGAAAGAAAGCTCCCAGCTAGCACTGGGGCAGGAACAGGAAACTTGGGTGAAGCTAGGCCTAGCTCGGCCTCAAAGCCTTCCAGTTGAGGCCTTTCTTCCAGGTGAGCCACATTCAGGTATTTGTAAGGTACCTGTAAGGTAGGTAGAACTTCCAGAATGGAGTATTGTGGTTTTAGTAGTCCAGGAAATCAGAAAATCCCATCCCCAGGTGCTACCCTTGTGCTAACTCTGTAAATGCAGAGCCTCTAGCAGAACAAGTCTTATGCTAGCTCAACCAATAACCTCACCAAGTACAGGTTTGAATCATTTTGCATATTATGAGCAGTTTCTCGTCGGGTTTTATTGCTTTTGAACTTTTGTTTTTTTCTTAGGAGACCTTGCATGGCTCTCTTCTTTTTTCTTCCTCCCTTCATCCTCACAACAATCCTATCAGGTAGGTTGTATTGACATCAAGAAACTGGTCCAGAGTCACAGAATGGGCTTCATAGCCAAGTCAGGATCAGAACCTGGATTTTCCACATCCTGGTCCAGGACTCAGTAACCAATGCAGCCACACTGGGTCTCAAGGGTCAGAGCAGAGATTTGGTTTGTAAGTGAAAGCCAAGGGCTGTAGTCTTTTGTACCAGTGGTTCCCAGCCTCAGGTCCCTGGATGTTCTTGGACTAAAACTCTCAGTAGCCTTCACCACTAGCTGTGCTGGCCTGGAGTTCTGGGAGTTGTAGTCCATGACCATCTGGTGACCCAAGGTTGGGAAGCACTTGATGTTCCTTTCTGACATCATGTTGCTTTTCTGATGTCACCTCAACGCTATCCTTCCTGGGCTGTACAATGAAGACAAGAATACAAGGTATTGCCTTGAGTTCATGGTACTCCATGAAGGCTTTCTAAACTGAAGCAAGTGTCAACAAAAAGATGGTTCAGCCTGACTTCCTTGCTGGGTGGTTGTAAACCAAAGTTTTCTTCTTGATCTTTGGGGTTCATTTCCCATGATCATGGCAGAGAGATCCTGGTTCTCTCTTTTCCCAGGGCTCTGAATCTTCCTTCTTGAGCCTAACATAGAACGTTGGCTGATCCAAAACTCTGCCTCTCCATTCCTGATGCTTTTCATCCTCGAAAATCCACTCACGGCTTCTTGGAGAAGAATCAGTTTCTTAAAGCATATGCAATATGCTCATGCATCACTAGGAAAAAGGGAGACGTCCCTTTTTGTGACTCATAGGGTTCTAGCATTTTGATAGTGAAGGATTCTTTTCTACAAGACCAAAAAGAAAGGCGAGAAGTGGTGGGAAACCCCCATTTCCCTGATCTTTGGATTGAGAAAATGTCTTGCGCCGGAATACCAGAACTTCCTGCTGTCATTATTGATAATGGATCGGGGTTGTGCAAAGCTGGTCTGTCTGGAGAGCAAGCTCCTCGAGCCATTGTTGCGACGGTAGTAGGCTATCCCAAATCCCAAGCCATCATGTTCGGCCCAGTACAGAGGAAGTTTTATGTCGGCAAAGAAGCCCAAGTCAAGAGAGGTATCTTATCTTTCAAATATCCTGTGGAGCATGGAATAGTCACTTCCTGGGATGACATGGAGAAAATCTGGAGGTACATATACAAGCACGGGCTGAGACTGAGAGCCCAAGAGCGGCCGGTGCTATTAACGGAAGCACCCATGAATCCCATGCCTAACAGAGAAAAAATGACAGAGATCATGTTTGAGCATTTCCAGGCGCCGGCCATGTTTGTGGGGCTGCAAGCCTTAATGGCCCTCTATGCTTCTGGTCGTACCACTGGCTTAGTCTTAGATAGCGGAGATGGTGTCACGCTGACTGTGCCTATCTACAAAGGCCATTGCTTGCTTCATGCCATTTCCAGGTTGAATTTTGCAGGCCGGGATATCATAAAACATTTAGCGACGCTGCTCTTAGAGAGTGGCCGTAACTTTTTGAGCTCTGCTGAGAAGGAGATCGTGAAGGACATCAAAGAGAAATTGTGCTATGTAGCGTTAGACCCTGAGCAGGAGAAGGACAAAAAGCTGGTTCAAACCTACACTCTCCCTGATGGAAATCCTGTCAAAATTGGGGACCAGCTCTTCAGAGCACCAGAGACCCTTTTCAGCCCAGGAGATGCTGGAGTCACAGCACCAGATGATCCACCAGATGATCTCGGACAGCATCTCCAAATGTGACGGCAGCATCCAGCAGGCCCTCTGGAAGAATGTGGTCCTGGCAGGAGGGTCGACCCTTTTCCCTGGTCTAAGGGGAAGACTTCTAAAGGAACTCCAGACTCTTGCACCCAAAGGCGTGTTGGCCAAAGTGGAGGCACCAGGAGATAGGATGTTCTCTGTTTGGATTGGTGCATCGGTGCTCACCAGCCTGGCTTCGTTTAAGGACATGTGGGTCACCCGGCAGGAATACAAGGAGATCGGGTGCACCGTCCTGCAGAAGAAATGCTTCTGAGAAGAATAAAAGGACAACTAGAGAAACACACAGAGACACACAAAAGTCAATCAGAACAGCTGGGGAGTGACTAGTAAACCTTTTCACAAAGAATCAATGTGTTGCAATTTTATCACATGGTAAGAAAGGGTCCCTTGTGTGTTCAGTTAAAGAAAGGGACCTTGTTTGGAATATTTTGACGACCGTGTAAGTTGCCTTTATATATGTTGTGGGGTGTGTGTGTGTGTGTGTGTGTGTGTGTGTGTGTGTGTGTGTGTGTGTGTGTGTGTGTGTGTGTGTTGGAATGGCTACAACAGCACCATTGCTTGTTTGCTGGGCTGTTAAACTCTAGAGACCAAACCACCTTAAGCGTCTATGCCCCTGGGCGTTGGCGTTTTGCCATTCACCATAAATATCCAATGGATATAAAATAAACCAATAATAGAATGGTGTTTCACTGGACTCAGCCACCCCCCAAAAAACACAAGCATGCACACTCCCACACAGGTGCTTACACACACACACACACACACCCCATATAGTCATTTTTTAATTCCGTGAGCCTCCAGGCAAAAGCTGAAATCCAGGAGTCAAACGCAACATGAGTAGGGCCACTGAATCAATGGAACTTTTTAAGTTAAGACAGTTTTTAATGTTTACCTGTTTCTGATTATTCCATTGTATTTTAATTAGTGCGTCGTGTAATTGTTTTTTTTTTAATTGTTTAACTTATTATGTCTTTAATTCTATTTTTTTAATATTGGGAGCCACTTTGGGTCCCCTTATTGGGAGAAAGGCAGCCTATAAATAAATAAAACAAACAAATAAACACATAAACCAAACAAAATTAGGGAGGAGCTGACTCACCAAATCCCCACGGCAGTGTAAAGATGTGCCACTGGAGACCAAGGCCAAGATCATTGATAATATGGTTTTCCTGATTTCTATGCATGGATATGAAAGCTAGACAATGAAAAAAATAATCTGTTCATTCAAAATGAGGTGTACCAGGTGAGCTTCATGAATACCACAGACTACCAGGAAAATATATAAGTGGGTCTTAGATCCACTGAAGCCTATCACACAGTAGACAATCACACTTCAGGTGCATTGTGAGAAGACAAGACTTATTAGAAGAGATATTGACGATGCTGCTTTTTTAACCATGTCAGAAGCAATCTAAAGGTGCTTCCGGAGTGGAAAGATGAGCTGGCAGGATGGTGTCATTGCCCAAGTGGGGTACCCATATGTATTCACTATCCTCACATTCCTTAGCAAGGCTCCTTTCCTGTCCCCCACAACAATGCCAGGGCAAGTGGAAGGCAGTAGGAACAGGGGAAAGCTGGAAATGAGAGGGTTTGGTTCAATAAAAGAGGGGATTCTTTTTACTTTGAAAATCTGCAGTGGGGTGTTAATGTTAAGACCTTTTTGAGGTTACTACTTATGGCCACCATACCCCAGAAATGAATGGATGACTCATGACAACATCTCTCATTGGAAGGATTAAGCAGGAAGTGGCATAGACTACTTGTTTAAGATTCTAGATACCTGCTGTAGGCAATCCATCATCATCATCATCTAAATGTATATGTCATGTTTCTATGCAATGTGGTCAAAACAGCTTGGAACTTGAGAACAGCAATACAAAACTAAAATATCAATACAAGATTATGATAATACATCATTAGTTGTTTGGTTGCCTTTTGGAGATAATGAACAAGTGACCTCTGAAAGGTCTTATGTTTAACAGCTTTTCTAAGTTCTTGCAAACTCAAGGCCATGGTTTCCTTTACCAAGTCAATCCATCTCCCATCTCGTTTTTCTCTTTTCCTGCTGCCATCAGCTTTTCCTAGCCTTATTGTCTCTTCCAGCAAAACACGTCCCAAAAAAGCAACAGATCATTCTGAGCTAAACAGACGATGCTCGAAGGCCATGTCATATTTTTCTATACAGATTGCTAGTCCACTGGGACACTGTCAGTGCATGTTAGGTGGACCACTGAGCCTGGCAGACCACCTGCAAGATTTTGGCAAGCCACGTTGGATGAGGTCCGGTGATACCAAACTGATCTGAAAGCCAATTGAAGGAAAAAGGCCAAAATCTCAGAAATTTTTGCAGGACAAAATATATATTCTTTTGTTCGTTTCTAGAATAAAAGGAGTGAACATTTGGAAAAGTGGAAGCATGGCACATGCCTACATCATATAGCCTCCAGGGCTAAAGGTAAGTAAAGGAGGCACAGTAATACCTTGCTGATCAATGCACATTTATAGGGCTGTTATGAAACTCGATTCGGCAGCCAGCGGCTTTTGTTCCCATTTGGCGTGTTACGTTTTAGCAGCCTGCTGGAAACGTGTAAACAAATGAGGTACAACTGTAGCCAGTTTAAATATTTTACAGCTCACTGACTTCCATATGACAGAGGATTTGCAGTCACGTTAAGAGCTCAACTCCTGCTCCAATAACAGAAGACAGAAACAAATGCAAAACACACCGTGGAAACTTGACACAACAAAATAGTTTGATACTGGAGTCAGGACAAATCTAGCCAAAATGTTCTCCCGCAGATCTTTCTGCCTTTGCCGGTGCCTGCGAAACTTCAAAGCTAGAACCAGCTCATAGCATTTTTCGTTCTTTACTGGAAGGATGCGATTATCAATGGCTCTCGGTTTTTGACATGTTTCTCCACATCCCATCTTCTGTTTATGCATTTTATCTCATACACACCTTGTGCTCCATGAAGTACAGCAGAATTGTGGGGTTTTGCAGTAGAGATCTTAACCGTTCCTATTTAAAATCATAGAATCATAGAATAATGGAGTTGGAAGGGACCTATAAGGCCATTGAATCCAACGCATGCTCAATGCAGGACAATGCAAGTCAAAGCACATCAGACAGATGGTTGTCCAATTTTCTCTTGAAAGCGTTGGAGCGCACACCACCTCCTGAGGTCATGGGTTCCATTGTTGTACTGCTCTAACAGTTAAGAAGTTTTTCCTGATATTCAGCCTAAATCTGCCTTCCTGTTGCTTGAGCCCGTTATTACACGTCCTGCACTCTGTGCATTTTTTTTCTGCATATGTTATTTCTCTGCAATCAGAGATTGGGATAAGCTGATTATTATTTAATTAGGCCAAACTATTGATTTCCAACCAAAGCTTAGAAACAGGGCTTTGTATGAGTACAGCTCTTGGCTGAGGGATTCTGGGAGTTGAAGTCAAAGAAGTATTGAGTCAAGCTCTGCTTTTAACTTGGCTTAATTTTATCTTAATTAGTTCAGTATTTACCTACAACTTTAATGGCATTAGTGGAGGCATGACAGAAGTCTGAGTCATGGCCAGGAGAATGAGAAGGGAACTGATCATGGCAGAAATAGAGGGGAAATCCTCTCATTCCCAGCCAAAAATGAACCGTTGGATTTATAGTCTAAGGCTTTTGAACTTGGACTTCAGAAAGAGTAAATTTGAAGGAATAAGCAACAAGACGCTACCAGGGAACCAGCATGGACGTCTGTAATGTATGCCACTTTCTCCTGGGGTTTCCTTTAAAACTAATAACTTGACGTTTAATTGCATGCTTAATTTAATGAATTAAAAACTTTAGGCACCAATGTTAATAATGTGAACTCAATTAGGTGATTTGGTCCTTTAACTGGAATGTTTATGGATTAAGTCATTTGTATCCACCATAAATAAGATATTGTGTTTCACAGATGAGCACATTCTTGAGCTGAGATACTTTACTCTTTCGAATTAAGTTCCAGGAGCAAAACATCTTTATCTATCTCCTGAGAAATCTATATGTGGGACAGGAAGCAACAGTTAGAACTGGATATGGAACAACTGATTGGTTCAAAATTGGGAAAGGAGTATGACAAGGCTGTATATTGTCTCCCTGCTTATTTAACTTATATGCAGAATACATCATGCAAAAGGCTGGACTGGATGAATCCCAAGCCGGAATTAAGGTTGCCGGAAGAAATATCAACCACCTCAGATATGCAGATGATACCACTCTGATGGCAGAAAGTGAGGAGGAATTAAAGAACCTCTTAATGAGGGTGAAAGAGGAGAGCGCAAAAAATAGTCTGAAGCTCAACATCAAAAAAAACTAAGATCATGGTCACTGGTCCCATCACCTCCTGGCAAATAGAAGGGGAAGATATGGAGGCAGTGACAGATTTTACTTTCTTGGGCTCCATGATCACTGCAGATGGTGACAGCAGCCACGAAATCAAAAGACGCCTGCTTCTGGGGAGGAAAGCGATGACAAACCTCGACAGCATCTTAAAAAGCAGAGACATCACCTTGCCGACAAAGGTCCGCATAGTAGCGATGTATGGAAGCGAGAGCTGGACCATAAAGAAGGCTGACCACCGAAGAATTGATGCTTTTGAATTGTGGTGCTGGAGGAGACTCTTGAGAGTCCCCTGGACTGCAAGGAGAACAAACCTATCTGTTCTGAAGGAAATCAACCCTGAGTGCTCATTGGAAGGACAGATCCTGAAGCTGAGGCTCCAGTACTTTGGCCATCTCATGAGAAGAGAAGACTCCCTGGAAAAGACCCTGATGTTGGGAAAGTGTGAAGGCAAGAGGAGAAGGGGACGACAGAGGACGAGATGGATGGACAGTGTCATCGAAGCAACCAACATGACTTTGACCAAACTCCAGGAGGCAGTGGAAGACAGGAGGGCCTGGCGTGCTCTGGTACATGGGTTCACAAAGAGTCAGACACGACTTAACGACTAAACAACAAAATACTTCATATACATCCATAATTTTAAATTGTGCAACGCTCTGATGCGAATATAGAAAGATGCAATCACACATGCCAACAGGCTCAATATTTATTGGTGTGGAATGCTACAGCTTTGTGGACTAAGAGTCAACAAATCCTTAAGAAAAAGAGCCCAAATATTTTTTTTACATCAAAATACTAATAGCTAATACAGTACAGGGAGCCCGTTGATTGAGAGCAACGGGTTGAGTATTAATTACAGCCTGTTTCTGCCACCAAGATTTTTATGAAGCCGTTCGCCCCTCTTGCTCTTGTACATATATATTTTATTTGGAAACATTTTGAGTGTCTCCTGCTCCCCATGTGAAGTGAGTTAGCTTTCCTGAGATTCATTAGTCTTACCCTTTTCCCCTCAGATGTGAAAGTGGATACATCTCTGTTATGCAACGTCAGGTTGCAACCATAACGAAAGACCATGAACGCGTCCAAGAAAAATAATGTTTTAAACTTGGATGTGTAAAATATTCATATTCAATCATCATATTATTTTTTTTAATACCCCCCCCCCAAAATTTAGCCCTCACACATATTTCCCTTTAAGGGGAATTTTATTATTATTATTATGGTTTCACGCTTGAGGCATTGGTGGCTTCCAGTTACAGGGATGAGATGCTCTGATGAATGATGGATTAGGACTGGCTGCAAGATTTCCAGAACATTATTTTGGTGGGGGTCTACACTTCTTGGAAATCTCCCCACAAACATGTAGAGATTCCCACAAAACTCAAGATTGTTGGATCCATCTGGTTTCATCTATACTCCATTATTATGGGCCATCAAGTTGAGATAGAATTTTTGCAATCGTAATAGGGCCCCCAAAGTAAGTGAGATATTTAAGGAAGGTTTTTACCAGTTCCACACACAACCATGAGTTTCCATGGTGGAACAGGGATTTGAACCCAGCTCTTCTGAGTCTTAGTTTGTTCCTGTACACCATACTGGGTATGTACTCAATAATGATTACATTTCGACTTGTGGTGACCTTCTTCAGGGTTTTTTTAGATACAGAGTACTCAGAAGGGATTGACCCAACCTCAGGAGCTAGACTTGATGGTCCATAGGGTCTTTTCCAACTCTGCAGTTCTAAGATGATAAAAGCACCACCCCCTTTATTCCCAATTCCTGTTTCAAAATATATGATTTTTCATACAGCCTCCCACCCCCACCCCCGTTTCATATATGCATCTCTTTCAAGTGCTTTCCATTAAATAAAGTGTTTGTGTGCACTTTTAAAAAATACACATTTTCATGCATTGTTTTGAACATTATCCAGAGTGGTGTTGGTTGGTTGGTTGGTTGGTTGGTTGGTTGGTTGGTTGGTTGGTTGGTTGGTTGGTTGGTTGGTTGGTTGGTTGCTGCATTTTAGCAAACTTACAGAGTTTTGTATTTATTTTTCCTTTTTCTTTTGCCAGCTACACAACAGACTTGAGAAAAGCCCAAATGCCAACATTTAAATGCCTTCTGGCTCATCTTTGAAAATTTAGGTTTAGAAAATAAAACTTTAGTCAGTTTGCAGTAACAATAATCATGTGCCATCCAGTCAATTCTGACTTATGGCAACCCTTTCCAGGGTTTTCCAGTGAGAGAGTACTCAGAAGTGCTTTACCCTTCCCTTCCTCCAGGGGGAGCCCTGGGACTCTGCAGCTTGCCCAAGGCCACCCAGGCTGGCTCTTCTGATAGGAAGCACAGTGAGGAATCGAATTCCCCAGACCTAAACCACTGAGCTATCAGAAACTGAACATATTTATCTGTCTTTCTTAAGTGAGAGAAAAGTGCTGCAGCTTGAGGTGCTATTCTGTGTACATGCATTTTTCTTCAGTAGCTCCGAAAGGCCCACCATGACATTATAGCCTAAGATCTTTAATTTTTTTAACAGCCCAGAGGGAATTCCCTTGCTCTCAGCCAGTTCCAGCTGGCGTTGCTGTGGAGCTCTAGTATCAGTGTTGCCTGTTACGGTTCCAACCGTTTCAGGGACGGATTACACAAAATCAAAACAGATCTCTCCAATATGGAGATTGCACAGCTGCTCATGTTTCTAGTAGCTGATATCTGGAACACAGCATCCCTTCTGAGGGTTCCCTCCATTCACAAACTACTGACATATTTGGGGTTACAATGTTGGAGGTTTTTAACAACCTTGCATGCTGTCTGTGGTTGGTGTGACTGGGAGGGACCTCTCTGGGTGAGTGTCAATCACAGTAACCAATCGTTCTTTCCCACCTCTGAATTCAAAGAAAATTGCTGCCTCTCTGTAGAGTGTTGCTCTTTCTCTCTCCTTAGTCTGTTGGAAGTCAGCTGTTCTTTGTTTGCTGTTCATCTATTCACAACTGTATGTAATGAAATGCTTTTTTATTCTTTCTCCTACAAATGTCTCTGAGTGAGTAACTGAGACTGCAAGTGCCAGTTAATGGGGAAGAGGTGGACCATATGGGGAACTTGTAGCTATTATCCTCTGTGAGACTCTGCATAGCAAGAAGGAATTTTACCCAAAATTCAAAATTCACCCAAACCAATCTTGTTGTGTGTTCTTGGAAGCAAATTTCACAGAATTCAATGGGACTCACTCTTGCGTAATTGTATGTGGCCCTATGAAACATCACTACTGTTGAACATACAACCTGGTTGAAGTTACTAAAAGGGTAAATGATTTCCCCCTACTTATGTGACTAAAGGGTCTTCCAAATGAAATAAAAGTCCCACCCCTCTTGCTGTCAGTTGGTCATGAAGACGTGCAAGATTTATTGAGATTCCCCTCCAAAAAGTCATTTCTCTTTCCAAAATCTTTAGGAAATCTCCTGTGCTGGAGCTTCTCTGACAGAAAATGTGCTTGTTTCGAAGGAAGGAAGGAAGGAAGGAAGGAAGGAAGGAAGGAAGGAAGGAAGGAAGGAAGGAAGGAAGGAAGGAAGGAAGGAAGGAAGGAAGGAAGGAAGGAAGGAAGGAAGGAAGGAAGGAAGGAAGGAAGGAAGGAAGGAATCTAAGTGAAAGTTTTTGACAGGGAGGATCACACTGGAATCTTTTTCAAATGGAAGCATCATAGCACTAAACTCCAGCCCTTCAGTACAAAGTAATATTAAAAATCGCCCATGCTTTCACAAGGGATGAAAAGGAGTGGAAAGTGACAGAAACTGTTTGAGCAGTACGACAATGGAACCAATTACCTCAGGAGCACTCCAGAGCTGGAGGCATTCAAGAGAAAATGGAACAACCATCTGTCAGGTCTACTTTGATTTGATTTGAGGCCAACTACCTGCATGGAGCAGGTAGTTGGCCTCGATGGCTTTAGAGGCCCCTTCCAACTCAATTATTCTATTGTTTTCTGAAAACAACACTAGGCTAAGTGAGAAAAGAAGAACATTGTATGGATGGTGGGAAGATTATTGGTAACACCAGTGCTGAACTTGGTACATGAAGGAGAAAAACATGCTACATGTAGAAGGGTGTAATTATTCAGCCTTTGACAATCTTTGGGGAAGAAACATGGTTAAATGGTGGCATGCCTGTATTGCTACTGGAAGATCCCAGTTTGTGTGCTTTGCCATTTAGGAACCTAGTCAGGGTGTCCATCTCTAGAAGCTGGTAATGTGACAGGAGCCTACCCCCCTTTTTTTTCTGGCTTATTTCCTAATTAGCTGGGTTTTACCTAGGTTCTGGGACCATCAATCTGGATTTCCCTAGAGTAGTGGCCATGGTCCCCAACCTTGGGCCTCCAGATGTTCTTGGACTACAACTCCCAGAAGCCTTCACCACCACCTCTGCTGGCCAGGATTTCTGGGAGTTGAAGTCCAAGAACCTCTGGAGGCCCAAGGTTGGGGAACCACTGGTGTAGTGGATAGAGTGACAGATTGGGACTCAGGAGGCCTGGGTTCAAATCCCTGCTCAGCCATGGAAACTCACTGGGGGAGTGGAACGGGTAAAAACATGTGTTAAAAAATCTCATTTATCTTGAAAGCCCTGTCTCTATAAATTGGTTCTGACTCGATAGCACAGAACAATGGCAACATTTCCACAATCCACTGGTCCAAAAGCCATTTCGGACCTTCTCCCAACCTTTGCCTGCTCTACCTCTGTGACATTACCGGGGTCCACCCCTTGATCACAGGCTTATGCTATGAATTTCCGAGGAAAGGGCTGATGCTCACCTCTTAGTCCTAGCAAACAACAGGCAAGTTGGCTTTTACAACCACAACTGATGTATATGTTTGCCAGGGTATTACAATTATCCTTGCATTGTTGAACTGGCTACAGCTGTATTTTATTACACATCCCATTTGGGGTGCATTGAGGTCCAACGCTTTTATCCTTCTGTTCGGAAGGCTTGCACCACTCCTATTCCCTGCCTGCCAAATTCAGGTTATGAGAAAGTGTACAGCTGGGCTGTTGTGTGTGTCCGTGTGTGTGTGGCATTAACGTGTTGATTGATTCACAAGGATTGCAGGGGAAAATGGCTTTTGAGGTTCCCAGCGTTTCCAGGAAAAACCCATTTTGTCTTTTGGCTGAAAGAGCTGGACATTCTGGAAGAAACAGGTTTGCCATTAAAGTAGCACCAAAGAAAAGCCCTGGACCGTTTCACTGATGAATTCAAAGGAATATAAAGTTTCCACTTTCAAAGTTGAATGACAATGGTTGCCGTTCTCTTTTAAAAACATTATACTTTCTTCTTCGTCCTCCTTTTCTTCTTCAAAATCTCCCTTGCCTTCTTCTTCTTCATTGTCTTCTTCATTGTCTTCATTGTCTTCTTCGTTGTTGTCTTCTTCATCGTTTTCTTGTGTTCTTCATGATCTTCTTCCTCCCATCTGAGGTAGGACACACAACATAGAACATACTTATTGCCATGATCTCTCTCCACTCCCGTCTTCTGTCTTGCAGTCCTTTATGCTGTAAGACAGTGGTTCCCAACCTTGGGTCCCCAGGTGTTCTTGAACTATAACTCCCAGAAACCCTGGTGAGCACAACTAGTGGCAAAAGCTTCTGGGAGTTGTAGTCCAAGAACATCTGGGGACCCAAGGTTGGGGACCACTGTCATCATAGATGAAAAGAAGGCAGTTTCCAAGGGGAAACGTGCATTGTCTAACCTCTAAATCGAAATCCATCAGTCATAGTTCAAGTTCAAGTTCAAGATCCATCAGTCATAGACTTGTGATAGGTTTTGGGGATTTCCCACCATCTTGAAAAAATCCTACTTATCAACTACAACTCCCAACATTCTCCACACAGTAACTTTTCAGGATCTGGTATTCGTCCCTCACAATAGCTAAAAGAAAACAATATCCTTCTAGATATTGTTATGTCCCAGTTCCTATCCGCCTTGCCCATGATAGGGGATGATGGAACCAGTAGTTGAACAATGACTGGAGGAACATAGACACACACCCCCAACTCTACATTACAGACAAGTTCAGTTGTCATCTGCATCCATTTTTTACACTTGTCACAAAATACATGGCAGACAATCTTTTTTCCCAGTGACACCCTAGGCTGCCTGGAAAAAAAAATATGTATATGAAAAACACCTTCATATGGATTAATATCCTTTTAGCTCTAGGAAAAAAACCACAGCAATGATGACTTTTCACAGGTTCACATTCTGGGTGGCTTTAGGAACAAGAGCTGCTGCTTTGAAAAGAACAGAAGGGGTGCTCAAGCTAATAATCGTTTTATTAAAATGCACATTCTTATGTACCCGATGCCATCTCACATGTGATAACAGCTCCAAGTGAGCCAGAACATTACCCTCCAATATTGTAAAGTTCCATTTCCGACTTGAGAGGAGAGCCTCTTATATTTAAGTCACTTAAAAACAGCCGCATGGGCGATCTCACTCAATTACTTTTTAGAAACTTCCCAGTTCACTCTATTTAACTTTATGCTTTAGGGAAATGGAACTCTTTTGTACTGCTTCCTCCAGCAATATAAAAGAATGAAACTGATGGGGAATGGCAGCTGGAGGGGAGAGGACTCACGAATCTTGAGCCGAGCTGAAATGAATGTAGTCAAAGGGACTCTGGGTTCGCAGTTAGAAGCACCGCTGCCTTAAGAGCTAAAAGGCATCTGATGATGCTAGGAGGAGCATCCTGCTGCACTGCAGTTACAAATTAGCTTGTTTTTGTTTGGTGGGTGACCCAACTGCTTGAAGAAAAAGCCATTTAGAGTATCTGCAGCCGGGTTCAAGACCAAATTACTGCCGATTTGGCTGAGATTAAAATGTGACACATGCTTGAAGAACAGGATTGGCTTGATCAATCAGAGTGAGGGCTGGCGAAAAGTCTTGGGGGACATGTAAGCTAAAGAGTGATTGTGTGAGTACAACATTTGGGGTAAAATAATTTGATAAGGTGGACGTTGTCAAGTCCTCCTTCTGAGCTACCAAAGGAATATTTCTCAACACTGCTTGAAAAAGTGTTGATGTTCTATGGATCTACTGTGATCCCACAACCTTGGTGTTTCCTTGACGCCAAGAGTGGAAACAGATGTCAAACCTAGCTCGCCTGTATAGCTGAAAGCCTGTTAATGTTGGAGAGAGGTGACTGAGGCAGTCCTTCAACTTTGACAAACCAGACCTCAAAAGGACAGGTCACCAAACAAAGCAGATTTATTTGCATATTCCTGGAGGTAAGAGAACCTCCTGCTGTGAGATTCAGACACTTTCATTAGTTAAGGATTTTCTTCTTTTAATCATATTGGTTTTTACCCTCAGGCATACAGATTAAAATTCTATAGTTCTTATATTTCTTAGCAACAGCTGAAATAATGAGAATTAATGTCACCAGGCTATGTCAGAGGGTAGGGGATAAAGCCCTCATACTTCAGCTAAGCAAGGCAGCTTTGGGTTATAGGTTATTAGATGAGATATCCAGAAGTTGGAAAAGTTACTTTTCGGACAGTAGCTCCCACTGTTACCCAACCTGCATGGCTACTAGGACCTGATTCCTACAGAAGTTAGTGCTAAGAGGTTAGCTCAGTGGTTTAGGTCCCTGGCTGCAGAGCCAGAGGTTGGGAGTTCGGTTCCCCCACTGGGCCTCCTGCGAGTAGAGCCAGCTTGTGTGGCCTTGGGGAAGCTGCACCGTCCTGGAAGAAGGGAATGGTAAACCATTTATGGGTATTCTCTACCTGGAAAACCCTGAAAACGATCACAGTGAGTCAGAATTGCCTGGATGGCACATGATTATTATATGCATAACTAGCATCCCTAAGGTTTCCCTCGAGCAGCACATGATTGATTGCATCTTCTCTAAGGTCAGGTTGGAATGTCTTTATCCTCCGGGCAGTTCATGGGGTCTGCCCTTTTTCCTTTCAGTCTGGCTGGACTGCCTGGGCCCCCAAACACAGACTGCTTCTTCCTTCTGGGTTTGTTTTTTGGTTGTTGTTTTTTTAAAGGTGATTTGCTGTCAAAGAGGAACGTTGACCTAGGCTGATTTTTAAAAGGACAGGGTTTGGAAAAGACATATTTGATGGGGAGATGGAGGTCTCTAAGAGCAGAGAGTGTTCAGATACAGGAGGAGGAGGGGGATGTCTATAAGACTATATAATCTTCGAGTAGCAATGACCCGTTGTTAGATTTGAGTGCACGCTCTTGAAAATATGTTCATTTCATTTATTTTATTTATTGCTTAAATTTGTATACCGCTCCCCATGAGTGCATGAGTTCTGGGTGGTTTGCAATCAGAAACAAACCAAACCAAAATAAAAGGGAAACCGTTTAAGACCAAATAACAGCTAACCAAGAAAAGCCGATGGAGCAAAATAGAGAACAAGAAAATGGTGAAGAAAAGATGGTCAGCGAGGGTTGGTGGAAAGCCTCCCTGAAATGTCTTCCGTTGCCTCCCGAATGTCAGAATTTGGAAGAAAAATATTTGAAGAGGGAGGTGTCTTCCAGAATTGCCCCACTAGCAGGACCATCAACTAATCCCATTGGAAGACTGAAGGAACGCCCATCCAAAATTATCATCTTTCCCCAAGCTCTGATGGAGATTCTTGCAGCTTCCAAAACCAGCGGCCCTTCAGGCATGTTTGGTTATAATTCTCATCATCCTCGGCCTGCCTGGCCACCTCTGCTTGCACTCAGGGTGGAGGTCAGGGTGATCGCTCAAACTGGCACCCCCAAAACTCTCTTTTTACAAAGATTTGTGTTCTTCGTGAAATAGACGATAGGTGGCACCATGGGAGGAAAGCTTGAGAACCTAGTTACGATTCCGATAGGGGTCCAGAAATAAAAGAACAGGACAAATTTTAGCAGTGAAAGGGTCTATCTTGGGAAGGGCTGAGCTTTTTTCTCCATGGAGGTTTTTGAATGGAAGTTTGATGGCTGGTGTGGCCCTCTGCCTGCCAGGAATACTTCTGCTGTTAAGTCCCTTCATTGAAAGACAGGATGGATGACGTGACTCCTATTCACATGTCCACCTCTACAACTGTATGCTTCTATAATTGTTCATAGCTGGCTGGATAGCTCGGTGGTTGAGCTCTCTGCCTGCAGAGCCAGAGGCTGGGAGTTCGATTCCCCCCACTGTGCCTCCAGGGAGAAGAGCCAGCCTGGGTAGCCTTGGGCCAGCTGCACCATCCCAGGGTTCCCCCAGAAGAAGGGAATGGGAAACCACTTTTGAGTCTTCTCTACTTGGAAAACCTTGAAAAGGGTCATAATAAGTCAGAATTGAATTGACGGCACATGGTTAGTATTATTATGAACCCCTGATAGCTTTGAATTTATAATATTCTGTTTCTGAGAAAGAAGTTCAAGACAAGTTGAATTTCTTGATTAAAAAGTGGATTTATTCATTGAGTTTGTAGCAGTCAACATGTAGAAAAGGCTAGCAGGACATTAACGTGCTGACATTATTCAATACAATTGAATCAACATAAACCTCACCGTATCTGTATCAGCTTAGCACATGGCAGGTAATGTATTTTAACGTTTGCAGTTTGAAACTATCCAAAGGAAATATTGTTAGGAGTAAAATATATATATATATAGAAGTCGGTGATATAAAAAGGAACTGCTGGATAGCGCAGTGGTTTAGGAATCTGGCTGGACACCGGAGGCTGGAAATTTGATTCCTCACTGGGCATCCTTGACAAGGGATGGACTTGATGATCTCTAGAGTCCCTTCCAGCTCTGCAGGTCTAAGATGATTATTAGAACTTCTGCATAGCTCCATAGTTTAGTTCTCTGGCTGCGGAGCCAGACATTAGGAGTTCAATTCCACACTGTGCCTCCGTGACAGGGACTGGACATGATGATCCATGGGGTCCCTTCCTGTTGTACAGTTTTAAGATTATTATTAGAACTTCCAGATAGCTCAAATTGCTTCCCCCTATGAAAACCGAGCCCTAGAAACCTCGATCCAGTCTTTTTTTTTTTTTTCCATGCAGATTTTATAAGGACAGCCACCGGAATTTGTTCATTTCCACTTCATCAAAAACCATCTGGGCAGATTTTCTGAAAGGTATTGATCCTGTTTACTGACAGGGCTGCACAACCAAATTTCTTTTCCTGGCTCTGATGACTTGGAGGCGTGGGGAGCGGTTTTGCTGTTCATGTTTTATGTAAGTTTCCCCTTTGCTACACTGAGTTATATGTTTTAAATTGTCAACACTGTTGTATATAATGTTATAAACGTTACCTAAATGTTACCTGCTAATAATAATAATAATAATAATAATAATAATAATAATAATAACAATAATAACAATAATAACAATAATAACAATAATAACAATAACAACAACTACTACTACTACTACTACAACAACTACAACATCAACAACCTTAGAACTGCAGAGCTGGGAAGAGACTTTATGGAACAAGCCCCTAATAAGGAGGCACAGTGAGGAATCGAACTCCCAACCCAAACCACTGAGTTATCCAGCAGTTCATAAAACTGGTCTTCTAAAGGAACATGGTAGGGTGCTATGTATTCTCCATTCTAATCTTCAGCATGGAATTATGGACTTTACCACAGTTACCTATTAAAAAACAACAACAATAGGAGCTTCTATATAGCAGTTTTGCTGCAGGTTGATAAGGATTTATTTGACTGAAAGGCTGACCAACAAAGGAGTACTAAAGTGAATGAATGAAGATCAATAAATGGTGTTTTGTTTTTTACAGAGAGCAAGAATACCTCAGTCATGTAATGGAAGATGAAAAGTACTGATTGTAACAGCTGATCATTCCACATAAAACAAATGGGAAAAGAAGTTAATGAAGGAGATCAACTTTTTGCATGGAAAACCAGTGACTTCTTGGCTGAAAAACCTCGTATGTGACGCACCATCCTTGTTTAGAGCTGCTACATCCAGAGTTGGAGGGCCCAGGAAGATGTCCGACATCTAGTAAGAGAGGAACAAAAAGAGGATGATGATATTTTCATAGAATCATTGAGTTGGAAAAGGCCCATAAGGCCATCGAGTCCAACCCCCTGCTGAAGCCAGGAATTCAAATCAAAGTAGATCTGACAAATGGTTGTCCAATTTTCTCTTGAATGCCTCTAGCATTGGAATGCTTACCACCTCCCCCTGAGGTCATTGGTTCTATTGTCATACTGCTCTAACAGTTAAGAAGTTTTTTTCCCTTGATATTCAGCTTAAACCTGGCTTCCTGTAGCTGGAGCCCATTCTTATGTGTCCTGCACTCTGGGATGATCGAGAACATGCCCTGCCCTTCCTCTGTAGGACTACCTTTCAAGTATTTGAAAAATGTTATCATAACTCCCCTCAGTCTTCTTTTCTACTTTACTTTCTTGAAAACCATTGTAACTCAATGTACCTGTTTTTAGTCTCGTTTGCCTTTCCTCAGGGCAGTGACCATATAATAAATCAGAGCTATGACCGTACAATGAAATTCAATGAATGAATGAATGTTGAAGAAGCACCTGCCTTTGATTTATCCGCTCCTTTCTTTATGAAAAGCACAGGATGTTTGGGGTTTTTTTTTTTTTAAAAGATAAAGTACTAGAACTGAAAGGACAATCCTTTATTTGACTGCAAGAACTTGTTTTTGGTTGGAAAACTGAAAAGCAGGTAACTTCAAAGAGTAAATTATCTAATGGAGGGCAATTTTTATTTTATTTTGTTTTTAATTGTTTTAAGGTCAAGTCTCCTCTGTTTGGTTTTCCTTAACACACACACACACATTTTATATTCTCAGGATTTCTCCACCCTGTGTCCCAAGCCTCCTCCCACCCCCTCCCACATCTGCCCCCCTCTCCTCCAGTGAATCACAGCTTACTGCAAAATCACTTCACACCTCATAAGTTCTTCCTCTCTCTCTCTCTTGAATTATACCCCTAACTAGCTGGTGTTTGAAAGTTTCATTGTGCCCTAAATGAATAAAATATGTCGCAAGATCATCCGAGCCTTGCTCTATTCACCTTGGGAAGCAAGGGAGTTAATCAAGAGGTTGCCCCACCGTGCCTGGCAGACTCTCATGCCACACTTCGGGGTCAAAGAAAAGAAAAGAAAAGAAAAGAAAAGAAAGAAAGAAAGAAAGAAAGAAAGAAAGAAAGAAAGAAAGCTTTGTATTTATTTGGGATTGCCTCCATTTACTGGTGCATAAAAACGAAAAGTGACATAATTCATCAAATATGAAAAAAAAATATACCAGAGTGCCTACATAGACAGTTGGTGTCCATCTCTAAAACAGGAGATCTTAAAGTTGGAAAGGAGGTAGAAAGCCATAGCTGAAACTTTGCTAGAGTTGGAAGATCATTCAAACAAAGACTTGAAACAGCTGTGGCCTCTTCTGTTTTAGAAGAAGGCTCCAAGGCAAGTAACAGCACAATCCGGTACATCTATGTTTCCCATCCAGCTGATGCCCAGATGTGTAGGATGCCAAGCTCCATCAGGGCCATGCCAGTTGGAGCTCACGGGAGGCGTAGTCCAAATGTCCAGCACATCTGGATGCAAAAAAGCTTGGGAGTGAACCTTACTGAGTTCAGTGAAGTTTGCTCACAGCTAAGGAGCTAGGGGCTGAAATCCTGTTGCACTGCTAAGCAAACGTCATAGCTGGTGGAAGCAAAGATGCCTCCAAAAGGTGATGCCGTTTGCCTAGCAAATTTCTCACAACTCAACAGATACTGGCTACAGAGATTTCTTAACTTAGAATCATGGAATAATTGGGTTGGAATGGACCACTAAGGCCATCAAGCCCAACCCCCTGATCAAGGCAGGAATCCAAATCAAAGCAGATCCGACAGAGGATTGTCCAATTTTCTCTTGAACTCCTCCAGCGTTGGAGCGCTCACCCCCTCCCAAGGTCATTCGTTCCATTGTCGTACTGCTCTAACAGTTAAGAAGTTTTTCCTGATACTCAGCTTAAATCTGGCTTCCTTTAGCTTGAGCCCATTCTTACATGTCCGGAACACTGAAGCAACTTGAGGCAATTCACCTCCAAAAGTTATGCCTTTTGCATAGCAGGACATTGGGCATTATTTTATTTAACCTAGTTATCAAAATTTTGATATCTTCCCCTCCCTTTAGAGGTCTCAGGATGAAGTGCTGAGAAAGAAACAATTCAAGACGATAAGTCAACGAATGGAACTCTACAATCCAGGAGATGGGGACGAAGTCATGGTCTTGTGGCCCAAAGGCTTTAACTGGTCAGCCCACTGGGCATCCAACGGGAGGACAGGCCACCACTGTGTCCTCACAGTGGAGAAGGTAGAGGGCAGCAATGTAATGAAGTACATGTTGTTGTTTAGTCGTTAAGTCGTGTCCGACTCTTCGTGACCCCATGGACCAGAGCACGCCAGGCCCTCCTGTCTTCCACTGCCTCCCGGAGTTGGGTCAAATTCATGTTGGTCGCTTCAATGACACTGTCCAGCCATCTCATCCTCTGTCGTCCCCTTCTCCTCTTGCCTTCACACTTTCCCAACATCAGGGTCTTTTCCAGGGAGTCTTCTCTTCTCATGAGATGGCCAAAGTATTGGAGCCTCAGCTTCAGGATCTGTCCTTCCAGGGAGCACTCAGGGTTGATTTCCTTCAGAATGGATAGGTTTGTTCTCTTTGCTGTCCAGGGGACTCTCAAGAGTCTCCTCCAGCACCACAATTCAAAAGCATCAATTCTTCATGAAGTACATGAAAAATTGATGTACAATTTGATTTGCAATTAGGCTTGCAAATCATGAACTCAACAGAGCACAAGGAACAAAGATGTAACTCGCAACGTTGACTCCTAGGACCACCCTCTCCAACCCGCTCCACCCTGATTATGGACATGACACCAGAAAATGGAGAAGAATAAAAATATATCCCTGAAGGGTGAGATTTTCAGATTTTCAGATTTTCTGTACTACAGATCCCATAATTCTCCATTCGGGGAGGCCTTTCTCTCAGTCCCACCATCCCCACAGGAACATGGAGACACAGGAGAGGGCCTTCTCGGTGGGGGCTCCCAGACTGTGGAACTCCCTCCCACTGGAGGCCAAGCTGGCTGTCCTTCTGCAAGCAAGCCAAGACCTTTCTCTTCCGCCAGGCTTTCCCTGAGTGACTGGCCGCCTGAGAGGGATTTTTTTTTTAATGGAGTGTTATGCTCTAAATGAATAAAATATGCTTTGGATCGCTCTCTGGTGTTGCTTTTGTTTACTGTCTTTTAGTGTGGTATTAGATCCCTTTTATTTATTTATTTTATACTTACTGTTTTAGCTTTCAGATATTGTCTTTTTTAATGATGTGAGCCAACTTGGGTCCTTTTTAAGGAGAGGTGAAAATAGTTGAAATAAATAAATATATAAATCAAATCTCCAACCCATCCCATCCTAATCATAGGCATGAGCTTCTCTGCCAGGAAAAGGCCGTGAAGAATGTCGTTTACCCGCTAGGGATGAGATTTTCAGATTTCTGGGACTTCAGACCCCAAAATTCTCCATTCCGGGAGTTCATGTAAAGGCGAGAGATCCACCAAAGTATATTATCTCTAATATACATATGTCTATTCGTCGATGGATGTGCTAAAAGGTTTGAACTGAGCAGAATTTCCCCAGCCTAGAGGCAATTTTGGAGACCAAAAAATTGTTGAAGCTGAGGCTGTCCACCTTTCGGCCCATCCTGAGAAGACAGGATTTCCTGGAGAAGACCATGACACTGGGAAAGGTGGAAGGCAGCAGGAAAAGAGGAAGACCAAACGCGAGATGGATGGACTCCCTAAAGGAAGCCACAGGTTTGAGTTTGCAAGAGCGGAGCAGGGCTGTGGAGGAGAGGATGCTTTGGAGATGGCCTATTCATGGGGTCGCCATAATTCGGAGGTGACTTGGGGGGCCCGTCACAACAACCGCCACAAGCAACCTGAAGCTTATCTTTTGGTCTCCCTCTCGCCCCACCCTGGTTCCCCCCCCCCCCAGCCCTTGCCAAGGCAATCCAGAAACCCTTCTCTCTCCCTCCCTCCCCCCCCCCCGCCGCCTTCCTTTTAAAGGGCCCTTGATTTTATAGGTCTTCTGCTACCGCCTGTTTTTCGCTTGCCCGGAGGCCAGGCCGTTCCAGTAAGCTCCTGGCACGCAGCAGCCAGAAAAGCGCAAAGAGAAAGAAGCCGGGGGAGCGGGGCGGGGGGGGGGATCCATTCCTTGGAAAGAAACCTTGCCTTAACTTAAAGTTCCTATCCCTCGCCCCTAAATGATTTCTTCCCCCCCCCCCCTCCGTTTCCTTAATGTCTCTTCCCGCAAAGGGAATCGTGAGGTTGCCAAACTAAAATCCTGCCTGGATTTTCCTTCTGCGCGTCTTCCTCTCCCAATCCGTGGCGCTTCTTTGCCTCCCTTTCAGGAGATATTGGGTCACCTCTTCTTTATATATATATATATATATGTATTTTCCCCGGTAGGGCGGATGGGGGGGGGGGGAGGAAGGGAGAGAATGCGAAAAGGTCCTGAACTCAATTAATGGCTAATAATTACCCAGGCGCAACCGGCTAAGGGCGAGTGAGAACTGGCGAAGGCAGGAAGAAAGCCACCCCGGAGGGAAGCCTGGGCCGCAGCGTGGAGGGGTCAGAAGAGGGGTGGGGGTGGGGGTGGGGGTGGGGGGGAAAGGGCCCGATTCAGCCTCGGAGGCGGGGGGGGGGGAGAGGGAGCTATAGGGAGTGAGGCCAGCCAAGGCTGGAAAGGAAGAGAGACCCAGGCGCGCACGGCCGGCGCGCACTCCCTGGAACGGGTTCAAGATCGAATTCCACCGGTGCTTGTTGGCAGGAGGTGTTAATCCGAATTAAAAGCGGCCCGTCGCCTCCTTGTTTTAATAACTTGCCTCTCAGGGTGGAATTGCTCTCCCGGGACCCCCTGCTCGCCTTCCTTCCTTCATTCATCCTCTCTTTCTTCCTCCCCCGCCGCCTCCTGGTTTCTGTCCCTCCCTCTCTCCCCACCCCTGGCGAGATCCCACCTTGATTTTTTTCCCCCAAAGCTTGCTCCCGTGGGCTTTACTTCCGAGTAAGCGCGGCTTCCACCGGGCTGAGGGGGGAGGGGAGGCCACCCCCTTTCCTGGAGGGGGCTAAGCACCCCCGTTGTCGTCAGGCGCGTTTCCTCCCGAGGAGATCAGCCTGGAGGCTGCACTCTTACGCACCAGGGAGGAAAACCCCCCGAAACCTCCTCTGTGTGTGGGGGGGGGGGAAGGAGCCCCGAAATTACCACCGGTCCCATGGGAGGGAAAGACTATTTTCATTTTCCTCCGCCACTTTAATACCCTTCCAAACGATCTCTGTCTCTATTGGAAACAAGGCGGTGCTTCTTCGGATCCAGCCCCCCCCCCCCACTAAGTAAACGGGTTGACGGTCGTCATTATCAATCATAGAAGCCTAATAATAATAATAATAATAATAATTGATGGAGAGAAATTGCGCCCCGCTTTGGTTAACTTCTCCGGAAAGTTTGATCCTGCCTTGCTCAAAGCAGTCGAGGGAAGCCTCGCTTCTCCTCCGGTTTCCTTCCACCATTCCGTGCTCTTTCAATTTTGATTTTTCAAACAATCAATCAATCAAAATCGAGGCCGATTTTAACACTGGATTTCTTCTCCCCCCCCCCCTCCCAATCTCTCTACACACACATTTCCCTAATTATATATTTTCCAAAGGGCTCCCTCGCCAACCTCCAAACGACAAGGCATGTCTTTGGACGCTCCGGATAAGAGAATTTCTAACCTTTCACAGCTCTTAATAAATGTAATTAAAGGAGAATAAAAGATCCTTACGGGTTCCTCTAAACTCCGGGCGCCGCGAATTAAATAATCCGAATTTTCTAAACGGAAATAAAATAAGCCAAATTCCGACTTTGACACGTCGGCGCGCTCCCGGCATGAAAAAGTAATCCCCCCCCCAAAAAAACACACACACACACACACAACGATCGGTGGTTGTTTGTGAATCCTCCTAACCTTTAGTAGAGCGAGTAAGAAGGGAAAATTAATATTTGGCAAAAGGAGAGTGATATGAAGAGAAATAAACAAGACGCGTTGGTAGTTTGAGGGCCATTATCTGTTCCCTTTAAAACCTTTTCCGAGTCTTGCTGTGGTTGTAATTATTATTACTTCTCTTCAGAGGCCGGAAGCGTAAGCTAAAAGTAACTTAAGGGATAAACTGGCGGAGTCATGACGGAGAGCCGCTTCTTGTTTTAAAAAATGTGTATTTTGGGGGGCGGGGGGCGCCCTTAAGAGGAAGGGGAAGAAAAGGCGGCTCTCCCTTCGCCTTTTGAGGTTTTTAGTGGCCTAAAAATGACAAGGGCCACCCTATGGTTTCTTATTAGGGGAAAACCGCCCCACAGATCAACCGGGTCGCTTTTAGACTGCGTTCCAACCCCGTTGTCTTGTTTTTGAGTTCAAGAGGCAACGAATCGGGGGGGAAATTTCCCGCACCCTGTCTTGTGTTTGTGGCTGAAAATGTCATTATAACACCTGGTGGATTTTTTATTTATATATATATATATATATATATATATATTTAAGAAGCAGGTTCCTAACCAATAATTGAGATTTAAGGATGGGAGGCAGAACTTCCCCCTGCAAACAGGGTGTCTGGGGAGGTCCGTTCTAGGCACCCCCCGACAAACTCGAATTTTCTGAAAAATATTTAGGGTTACCACGATTCCCCTTTCTCCTCTTTTGCTGTTGCACTGCATTTATGGGGTGTGTGTGTGTTTTTGTGTCTCTCTCTGGTCAAGCGCCATGCTTTTCCAAACACCTACCAAGAAGCGTGTTTCTCTCGAAATACTTACAGGCGGTTCCCTGCTATATCTTCTGGTTGCTCAAGATACTTCAGAAGTTTGTTTGCAAACAGTGAGATTTGCGGGGGGGAGGGGGGGAATTAAAACCCAATCCTAAATAATATTTTTGTGATTGGTGGGGGAGAGAGAGACTCTATTCTTTAGCAGTTTCTCTACCTTTCCCCCTCCCCTTCCCGTTCATCCTCCCCCTTAATCCTCGTCTGAAAAGAAAGGGCGCGATCCAGCACTTTCAAGTGGCGTCTCAACGCTCTTGAATCTCAAAAGGTAGACATGGAAGGGTGTGAAATTCGGGAAATCGCCTCCGCCTCACCCGATCCCAGAGACGTTTTCTGGGGAGCTAAACCGCTGCCCAAAACCAAGCAAGACGCGTCGGTCCATTCCGAAAGAGGGCTCCCTGGTTTCGACTGGAAAGGTTCTAGCTTTTTTTCCCCCTCCCAAGTAACCCGGCTGTTTCCTTTCCAGTAAATGCCACTGTATTCAATTAGACCTACTCCTAAATCAAGAGCAGATCCTTTGAAGGAGAAAAATAAAGAGCTGTTTCACCTTGGCCGGATCGCTCCCATTACTGAGCGGCAGAAATAGAATTCAATGAAAGGGACAATAAAACGAGAGTGAATTTCCCCCCCCCCCCCAAGTCAGTTGCAAATCAAATGGGTGAGGGCTTTCTTTTTATCCCTCCCCTAACACACATACAAAAAGCTTATCATCTTAATTTTGATTTATCGACGAGAATTCTCTCTGTGTAGCCGCACGTCAGGGAAAGAACACGCCAACAGCTTTGATTCTCTCCCCCCCCCCTCCTAGAAGAGCCATAAACACCACCTTGTTGTC